>CM064547.1:46851237-46993939 GCA_032716605.1 Paralithodes platypus | reverse complement strand
GATGTGGATAAACGTCTTAAAACAATTGGCTGGATGGGGCCGAATAGATGCAAGCCAGGGAAAGAGAAAAAAGAAGAGAAAGATAAAAAAACCGGTGACCCCCTTAAATAATATAAATGTATTCTCTGTCTTTCAACTAACCCCTCCATTTTTATTTAATCTCACTTCATTACATTATATCATTCCGTGCATTAGCTTTCCTCTGCATCTCTCTCTCTCTCTCTCTCTCTCTCTCTCTCTCTCTCTCTCTCTCTCTCTCTCTCTCTCTCTCTCTGCAATGCTCTCCTGTTCCACTGTTCTTTAGTTGGGGTTCTGCTATAGTAAAGTCTTGACCACTTCATTTGGACCGTAAGGCCTGTGTGGTCAGTGTAGCTCTATACATTGATGTCAATATCTGTCTCTCTCTTCTGCAATGTTCCGCTTTTCCTTATTTGGGGCTCTACTATCATTACTACAATTATGTCTTGACCACCTCCTTTGTCGAAATAGTGTAGACTCACTAATTACTAAGGAGTCCAATAATATGGTTTTCCTCTAGTCTTTTTTATTTAATTGATTCAGATCCTTCCATCAAGTTAGTCTTCTTGAAGACATTAGTCTTATCTTTTCCCTCTCCTTCCCTCGCTCTCTCCATTTTTTCCCTTCCCAACGCTTTAACTCTTGTTTGTCTTTGAGCGTTCCCATGTTCGATTCATTTGCCCGCCTCCTTAACACTTGAAAATATAAGAACTCTGTATCCCCTATGTCCTTTAGAACCTATTGTCATCACTTTCTTCCATTACCTCACCTTCTTTCCCGTGTCCTCAATCTTTTTTACGGTCGGTGTGTTTTGGGTGTCCAAACGTCTTCTCTTGTGGTCCTCTTTTCCTTTTTTTCCGTTCCTCTCTTTTAAGTGATTTTTTATATTATGATTCTTGTTTTTCTCTTTCCCTTTGCTCTATTACCTTTTTCTTTTCCTTCTTTTCTGTGTTCTTCCCTTTTTATTGTTTCAACTAATTTATTTTTGTCTAAACCTCCCGTCTCTTGTTTGCATAGTAGTGCGCCTTTCTAAGTGTTTTTCTGTGATCCAATCTTTCCCATCAATAAAAGTTTCTCTTCCATCCGCGCTGAGAGTCTCTCCCTCGTCCTCGGACCCCTCGCCTTTTTTCCTCGTCTCCCAGCTGTTTAAAAGGATCGAGTGTTATCTCCTTCATCGCTTTCTCTGTTTTTCTGTAATATTTTTTCTGTCTTCTCTCTCTTTCATCTCGGTTTTCCCCTTTTTCAATGAACCTCTTCTTTCCTTTAGTTCGCACCACCTCCTTCCACCGTTATGCCCTCTCAATCTCACTGACTAAATCTCACCCCTTTCTACCTCCCCACTCCCTCGATCATTAGCCTCCTCCCCTCCTTTTTGCTAGAAATCTTTTCCTAAGTCCCCTCTTTTTTGTTAATCCCTCTCCCCCTTCCCACCCAGCTTTTTTTTCCTCCCTCTCTTTCGCACCTCCTCCCTCAGTTTTTTTTTTCTCTCTATTTCCTCCCTTTTGTATCAATCTTATTCTATTACACTCTTTAACCCACGTTCCCAGATTTTATCCAGAACGTCTCTCCTCTCCTTCTCCCTTGGGACAGCCCTTTTCTTGATCTCCTGCATTTTTTCTTTAGAACCTTCCCCTTCCCATATCCTATTGTCCATTGACACCTCATTTTTTAGTTTCACTCCTAAACTAACAACCCCTCTCACCCATTCCTTTCTAAAATTCTATAATAACATAAGAAAACGAAGCATGCAAAGCGGTCAATTCTCCTTTTTGAACTTTCTTTCCCTTTTTTTCTTGAGAACTTGTAACTCCCGTCGGTATATCTTACAATTTTGACGATGATTTACCTCGTTTCATGATAAGTGAGTATAGACTCCTCATATTCTTCTTATCTCTGATTTATTTCATCTCGATACACCCGGAAACTACAGCTAACGTGTGTAATATCCTGATGCCCTCTACCATCCCATCGTACTGGCCACCAAGGAGCCTCACAATTATGTCTTCTTTCACTCCATATTAACCGATTCCTCTTCTATTTCTTTCATTCCTTTAATTTCTCGTCTCAGCAATTCACCTCTCTCTCCCGCGTATGCTCATATTTACCTCGTTCATCCAAAATCGGATTAGTCTACAACACTAATCTCAGACCAAAAGAAAAAGGAGAAAATCAGTTCTTGAAGTACCATGAAAACAAGTGTATTTTAAATCCAGGCGGGAAAAAGCACCACCTATAAAAGAATTGAACATAAAAAAGGAACGTACACCAAACAATCTTAACGTTGGTGTCGCCCGATATCAATAAGCAGAGATTATCTTCAAACACCTGATCAAAGATATACATAAGACCTACCTCTAAAATATTTACAGGACAGTAGAACAAAGCTGTAATACGACGGAACAGAGTAAAAGCATTCTTTCTTCGCATTTAAATTATGGTATTTATTTTACCAGATTATATTTTGTTGAATATAAGTTATCACGTTGTATCTCATTTTTGTAAACTACAGGTCTTGGTAGATCGTTCGTTGCTCTACTATAATTGGGTCCATCGACCTTATAATGTTATCATTAATTCCTTTCGATCCTCTTAATACGCGTATTTCTCCTAAACCACGCTCTATTTTTCACTGATTAATCTTCGGCATAATCTCTCTATCCTCTTTCCTCTCACTGTATTTCCTGTCTTCTTTATTCCCCAGCGCTCTTCCTCTGTCTAATCTGCGTACTCTAATACAAAAAATGATTACTAAATCTAGCGTCTCAACCTCTCCTCTATTTGCTTAAATATCACCAATCTCTCTCCGATCTCCCAGCTCCGATCGGTACTCCTCCCCTCTCGTTATCAAGCTCATCTACATTCTATCTGTTATACTATTACCTCTTCTTGCAAGAAATAATAATTTTCCAAACATCCCTAGATGTGGCGTAAAATTTCTTCACATACAGTGTGATTAAAGAGTGGAATAGTTTACCAAGGGAGGTGGTCGACACTAATTCAATTGATACGTTTAAGAAAAGACTGGGCGATCATCTGATGAAGATTGGATTATTATGAATTTATCAGTAGGTATGTGTAATTTCCCTTTCAAACTAATTTCTTTCTATGCTCTATAAAAACTCTCCTTATGGGCATTTCCTGATCCATAAGGTAACACTTCATCCTCTTTTCCGGTACGGCTTTTTAGCTGGAGAAACCGGAGGGTGGGGAGAGAGCCTTCTACTTTGCTGTCCTATTCTTCTACTATAAACTGTCCCTGTCTAGTATTATTAAGGCCGGATCTCCTAGTAGGGACCGCAAGGTCTGTGTGGTCTGAGTATATGTGTAACTCTATGTAACTCTTCATTATGTAATCAAGGGACGTAATACCCAAGTCTATAGCGTGGCTTTGTTATTTCTCCTTTGATGCATAATAAACATGTCAAATCAATTAATCTCTCTCTATCTCTCTCTCTCTCTCTCCTTCCGTTTTCCCGCATCTTTTATTACCACCAATATTCTTGCACTTCTCGCTTCTCCTCCCCTCCTCCGACTTTCTTTATATGAATCGCATTTGGCTGACAGTCCTCGTCCGAGTTATGACCGCACTTTTCTCACTGGCCACCTTCTCTCTCGCTCTCGCTCTCGCTCTCTCTCTCTCTCTCTCTCTCTCTCTCTCTCTCTCTCTCTCTCTCTCTCTCTCCAAATGTCCCTTACCCAATGTGAACTACTGTTAGACACTTTGAACAACAGTTATTTAGAGAGCAAGAAACCTCGAGGGGTCGCTAGTTCTGTTGGTGCTTGACTTGCTTTATACACCTTTGAACTCTCTCTCTCTCTCTCTCTCTCTCTCTCTCTCTCTCTCTCTCTCTCTCTCTCTCTCTATCTCTCTCCTCTCTCTCTTATCTCTCTCTCGTTCGTTCCTCTCTCTCTCTCTCTCTCTCTTTCTCTCTCTCTCTCTCTCTCTCTCTCTCTCTCTCTCTCTCTCTCTTGAGTTGTACCAAAAATGTACTATTAGGTTCGAAACTTCTTCGAATTAATAGATATTTTGTATCGTACCATACTGCAATTTCGCACCATATCGTACCAAATTGTCAGTTTTGGCTATATGATAAACATATAACAGAGGGATTGAATATGTACAGTTGGCCACATTAGTTCTGTTCCTCTTCGTACTCTTATACATAGAAATATAATGCTCATGATTGAATTAAGGGTGTAGTTGTTTATGCAGCGGTTAACTCATCTGATTAGTCAACTGACAATTAAAAGAAACCACACTCGCAATTAATTCATACTATTTTACATTCATACATTAGATGAAAACGAGGAACAAAAACTTATGTGACCAATTGTACACACAAATTCAATGGAAAATGCTGCGAACAAAGTCCTACTACACAACAATGCAATACGATTCAACAATACAATAAAAGTATTATGCATGAATGTGGTTTATTCAATTAAATCAATTCAGTTATATTGTAATGCAATTTTACTAGCATCGTTAAAATATATAATAATTTTGTGTTATTTATCTATGTGAAAATACCGCTTTTACTGTAATTATTTTATCAGTAATGGAATGTAGTGAGCTTGGTATATTTCATGAATACTAAACCAGCGGTGATGGGACAGTGTTGTTATGTATTCATGTGCATCGTCGCTTTCATAATTAATACCTCAGTTTACCTGAGCGTGTTTATATATACTGTATATACCTGTATATATATATGTATATATATATATATATATATATATATATATATGAGAGAGAGAGTTACACAGAATTACACAGATTCTCAGAACACACAGACATTGCAGGCCCTACTAGGTGGTCTAGCTTTATTACTACTTAACAAAGACAGTTTATAATAGAAGAATAGGTTTGCAAAGTAGAAGGCTCTCTCCCAACATCTGCTCCCTCCGGCTAAAAAAGACCTACCGAAAAATAGGATGAAGTGTAACCTTATAGGTCAGAAAATACCCACAAAGAAAGTTTGATAGAATATAGACAGAAATTAATCTGAAAGGGAACTTTCAGATGATCGTTCAGTCTCTTATTAAACGTATCAATTGAATTACTGTCGACTACCTCCCTTGGTAAACTATTCCATTCTTTGACCACATTCTATGCAAAGAAATGTGTGAGTTTACTCTTTTAATTTTAGGACCTATTCTGTAAGCTGTATAAAGCTGGGAGCACGAGAGCTTTTATAGTCGACAGTCGATGATCCAACATTTTTCTGGCAACATTTCTGGAATATTTTACACTGGTATCGGAAACTAGACTGATGCTAGATGAATTTAGGTTACCAAAATATTATAAATGTTGATCACATAAGCTGCCAGACCAGTGTTGAGGATAAATGTTGAGTGAAAAAGCGCTCGTGTGATACCGGCTTAAATCTTCTAATGTAAGCCAGAATATAATAGAAAAGCGGCATCATCATAATAATATGGTTAAGAACGAAAATATATCAACCAAAAACCTGATATAAAAGAAATAGTGTTGAAAGGGCCAATAACAGTTGAGAGTACGTAGCTTGTTTTTGCTGCCTATCTAGTCTGTGGTGAGGTTTATTGGACGTTGCCCTGCACTTGTATTTAAATCAACAACTGTGGTTTTGGTTCACACACACACACATCCTTTTATTTATTGAAGTTATTCTTTTGCATGTGTTCAGTCCAGGTTTATGAGATGTACTGTAGCTATAAAGAGCTACAGTATGTTTCATAAACCTGGACTGAACACATGCATAAATACATACTAAAATATATACACTTCTAATGAAACTTCTCTCTCTCTCTCTCTCTCTCTCTCTCTCTCTCTCTCTCTCTCTCTCTCTCTCTCTCTCTCTCATATATATATATATATATATATATATATATATATATATATATATATATATATATATATAACAAGTCTAGCGACCCCTCGAGGAGGTTGCTTGCCATCAAAATCACTGCTCTTCAAAGTGTTCAACAGTGGATTAGAGTGGGTAACGGACAATTAGAAAGGGAAGTACTGACCTACTGCTAATGTCCTTGGCAGGGTTTGGAGATGTTAGTAGGGAACAATTTGATGTATTTTACCCAACTCATATACAGTATATGTGATCCTTCGTGTATCTGCGGAAAAGTGAGTAACATCTTAGTTAGTTATTTATACCTGTAATAATCCTCGATGAAACTGAGGAAAATGGAGAAAAAATAAAGATATTAATTTACAAATGCAGTCAGTCGCGGGTTCAAGGTAAGGTGTTCGAGGGCCCTAGGCAATGTGTAAAGGAATTAACGGTGCTGCAGTCTCAAGCATCTCGTGGAGACCCATTCCACAAGTTCACGACTCGGTTGAAGAAGAAACGATTAAAATATTTTTAGAGTTCAGCCAGGTGGTCAGGTGAAGGTACTGAGGGATACGCCTTTATAACTGCACCTCGTATTTACTTTTTCGAAGAGTTTTGAGAGGGGAAAGGGAGTGTTGGAGAGAGAGAAAGCTGTTGAAGTAGTTTTGTTGTGTGTGTTATTAGCCTGTATACGTCGTCGAGGTGTCCCCCGACTGGATGTGAGCATGTGAAACATATGCTAGGACGTACTACCTCGCCCACTAAATAATAAATATGTTCGCCTTGGCTGGGATCGAACCCAGGTCAAGCAGATTTACTCATGAGCGTGTTCTCCACTCGACTGCCGCGGCTCTGTCTCGCCCATGAATACATGAACATCAGCTGATCTTTAAAATCACACAGTGAGCATTAGCTTGTTAAACCCAGTACTTTGATAGTTAGGGTAATGTAGATTACACAATTGTAAGCTAGTTTTTCATTATGGCACCTCAGCTAAAATGATCCATAAATAAATGTGCATTTATATATTATTACTTGTTCACCCCTTCATTTGTTTTATCTAATTATCATTAGTATTGATTTTGTGTATTCCTCCTAAGATTATCTGCGTGATATAGCCAGCCCCCAACTACACATTACCTAACAATGCACACCACCACCCAACACACACCACCAATCAATACACTCCACCACATAGCAAACACCACTCAACGCACACAACAACCCAGTACACACCACACCCCAACACACACAACACCCCAACGCACACCACCACCCACCACCACCCAACACACACCACCACCCAACACCCACCACCACCCCCCAACACACACCACAACCCCACACACACCACCACCCAACACACACCACCCAACACACACCACCACCCAACACACACCACCCAACACACACCACCACCCAACACACACCACCACCCAACACACACCACCACCCAACACACACCACCACCTAACACACCAGCCAACACACACCACCCCCCAACACACACCACCATCCAACACACCACCCCCCAACACACACCACCATCCAACACACACCACCACCCAACACACACCACCACCCAACACACCACAACCCAACACACACCACCACCCAACATACACCACCACCCAACACACACCACCACCCAACACACACCACCTCCCAACACACACCACCACCCAACACACACCACCACCCAACACACACCACCACCCAACACACACCATCATCCAACACACACCACCCCCAACACCACCACCCAACACACACCACCATCCAACACACACAACCACCCAACACACACCACCACCCAACACACACCACCACTCAACACACACCACCCAACACACACCACCACCCAACACACACCATCAACCTACACACACCATCACCCAACACACACCACCACCACCCAACACACCACCACCCAACACACACCACCACCCAACACACACCATCACCCAACACACACCATCACCCAACACACCACCACCCAACACACACCACCCAACACACCACCACCCAACACACACCACCCAACACACACCGCCACCCAACACACACCACCACCCAACACACACCATCCAACACACACCATCACCCAACACACACCACCCAACACACACCATCACCCAACACACCACCACCCAACACACACCATCACCCAACACACACCACTACCCAACATACACCACCACCCAACATACACCATCCAACACACACCATCACCCAACACACACCATCCAACACACACCATCATCTAACACACACCATCACCCAACACACACCAGCACCCAACACACACCACCCAACACACACCCCCCAACACACACCATCACCCAACACACCACCACCCAACACACACCACCCAACACGCCACCACCCAACACACACCACCACCCAACACACACCACCATCCAACACACACCACCAGCCAACACACACCACCCAACACACACCATCAACCAACACACACCATCACCTAACACACCACCACCCAACACACCATCACCCAACACACACCACCACCTAACACACACCACCACCCAACACACACCACCACCCAACACACACCACCACCCAACACACACCATCACCCAACACACACCATCACCCAACACACACCACCACCCAACACACACCACCACCCAACACACATGTGCACCACCCAACACGCCACCACCCAACACACACCACCACCCAACACACACCACCACCCAACACACACCACCACCCAACACACCACCACCCAACACACCACCACCCAACACACACCACCACCCAACACACACCATCACCCAACACACACCACCATCCAACACACACCACCACCCAACACACACCATCACCCAACACACACCACCATCACACATCACCACCACCACACCATCACCCAACACACATCACCACCACACACCATCACCCAACACACCACCAACACACACCACCACCACACATCATCACCCAACACACACCACCACCCAACACACACCATCACCCAACACACACCACCACCCAACACACACCATCACCCAACACACACCATCACCCAACACACACCATCACCCAACACACACCACCACCCAACACACACCACCACCCAACACACACCACCACCCAACACACACTACCACCCAACACACACCACCACCCAACACACACCACCACCCAACACACACCACCACCCAACACACATGTGCATCACTCAACACGCCACCACCCAACACACACCATCACCCAACACACACCACCACCCAACACCCAACACACACCACCACCCAACACACACCACCCCCCAACACACACCACCACCCAACACACACCACCACCCAACACACACCATCACCCAACACACACCACCACCCAACACACATGTGCACCACCCAACACGCCACCACCCAACACACACCACCACCCAACACACACCACCACCCAACACACACCACCACCCAACACCCAACACACACCACTACCTAACTTTTTGTTTTATTAAGGTGACAGTTACAAAGTGGTGTACAATCTATCTTATTCTAGATACATTATAGTTTATCTTATTGTACCAGTAGCAGTACCAGTACCAGTACCTCCCAACACACACCACTACCTAACACACCCAACCACCCAACACACTTCACCACCCAACACACACCCTCACCCAACACACACCACCACCCAACACACACCACCACCCAACAGACCTCCCCCTAACACACACCACTATACTCCCCAGTACACCCCACCCCCCAACACACACCACCCCCAGCTTCCATGCACGGCCAGTAACACAATACCATCGGGTTAATCCATTACACTGACCTTCTGCCCCCCCCCCCCCCCCCCTCTCTCTCTCTCTCTCTCTCTCTCTCTCTCTTTCGCGCACTTTGCTCTCCATTGTTCACAGGTTTCGCACTCTCCTTTCAGTACGATCTGTGTGCTTGTGTGGCTGTAGATCTCTCTCTCTCTCTCTCTCTCTCTCTCTCTCTCTCTCTCTCTCTCTCTCTCTCTCTCTCTCTCTCTCTCTCTCTCTCTCTCTCATGGTAGATTAATGCCAAAAGTGAGTTCGTTGTAAACATTGCGGAAGGAATAAACAAGTTATAATATCATCCTGGCTAACAGGTAATAACAATAGTACGAGGTCTTTCATTAAGTGACACATTCTTCTATAAAATTCACTAGCGCTCGGGATATTAATACCATTGATTTAAGTTACAGTTTACTATTTACTACAGGTACCTATTAACCCTTTCTGTACCGGCGACGTCTTTTTAAACTTATTCGAGCTTCTATTAGACGATTGCATTTAGTTCATTAAGGGCCTCCACTCCCTCGAGCAATTAACAGGCTTCGAACTATCTCACTTAACCCTTTTTACTACCACAGTTCCTTCTTAAACTGTACAATATCCTCTAAATATAGCTAAAATAACATGAAAAAGACGTCGCCGGTACAGAAGGGGTTAACTGGTGGGTGGAGATTTTGGCCCTATCACGTGTTCAACTTTGTGGGGGACACATGCTACAGGCAACGTTGTCTTTTGTCTCCTTCATTCACAAAGAACAAACAACATAAAATAAATAATACAAATACAATATGGTGTGAAGAGATTGCCCGACCTGTCCTGGCTCGAACACGGGACTTCTTTATTGAGAGCTAATAACTACACTACAGACTATACCTGTTTCGAGAAAATTTTGAACAATTCTAGTATCTAGCATTCAGGAAAATATTGACCAAATAAGGGCTGCGTACAAAGCCTATTGCACATACATTACAACTTTAATATAACAAGATATTTAGTATAACTATAAATACAAGGACACACAACTGGATTAAAGTCTGCGTGAAGAGGGTTATAATAAAAATGTGTATGGATGTTTTGCATATAACGGATATTTCTCCCTGGAGCACATTCACAACAGAAATATTAATTATATTTCGGTGTATGCATGTGCGAGGAGTATGTTGTTATGTATTTATTGTGCTGTACTACACAATCTCGCACTTCAACTTGGACTTTCTAGGAATTTAGCGAAAGATCTTTGAGGTATTAACGCAACCCGTTGTGACTCTCTCTTATTCTGACGAGTATCACTGAAACTAGAGTAATACTGATAGAACATAATATAATATATATATATATATATATATATGTATATATATATATATATAAGCATTTCATCATGAACTCACTTCCTCTTACTAGTTAACTACAATCTGGTTCTTCAAAGCTCTCTCAGTGCATACCCACTCCCTTGCGGCGAGTACGAGGCACCCGCCTTTCATCACAATCCCATTCCTATTCTGTCCAACTTTTTAATCCAAGAAATTACAATTTTTTCAGTCTTTCTTCTACTCAACTAATGAACTCTGGAACTCTCTCCTTCAATGAATCTTTCCTTCATCCCATTACTTAAACTGTTTTAAACTGTGTGTGCTCAGGTATTTTGACCACAACATCCCCTGAATTTGGCTCTCTGTCACTCTTTTTGCTTTGGGGAGACACTTGTTACAGGCAACCTGCCTTTTGTCTCCTTCATACAAAAACAAATATATATACAGGTATATATTATACAGTATATATATATATATATATATACACTGTATATATGAAGTTATTGAATTACTGAAACACATAAAACCTAGTTCTCTTCTGAATCCCCTGGCTCTCTCGCAGGCGCCACTATTTCTCACTGCCAGTGGAGCCGTGATTATTTCATCAGGCCCTGGGGACACTACACACACACACACCCACACACGCACACATACACACACGCAGACACACACACACACGTACACATACACACACACACACACATACGCACAGAGACACGCAGACACACACCATGTTTCAATACATTAATATTACATCAATGCACACTGGTGACGCACTTACGAACAAACAATGACACGTACTTATAAATACAAAAATACACATACACAATCACATACATACATACTCGTACATTTATTACGTTCATACGTTTATATTTGCGTACTGTGTATGTATGTACGTATATGTGCATGTATGGGTATGTAAATGCACATGTGTGGTGCATACTATACAGAACGGTGCATTTTATTTATATCAATTAAGACTATATTAATGTGGTAAAATATATGTCAACACAACTGTATGTATTTCTCACATGTATATATGTCAACACAACTGTATGTATTTCTCACATGTATATTTTATGCCTCTGGTTGCAATTCTAAATAAATCGTATATTATTATTATTATTATTATTTTATTTTTAATATTATTATTATTATTATTATTATTATTATTAGATGTATATTTTAGCGTCAAGCTCTCCACTTTAGTAAACTCTCTCTCTCTCTCTCTCTCTCTCTCTCTCTCTCTCTCTCTCTCTCTCTCTCTCTCTCTCTCTCTCTCTCTCTCTCTCTCTCTCTCTCTGTGTTGCTTATTTACTTGCGATAAAAAATGAGGTGGCAAGAAGTATCCTCCCTCCCCTCCCACCACCTGAAAAAGTTATAAAAATAGAAATGACCGACATTGCTCTTTCGCCTCCAAACCTTAATATTTTGAGGAGAGTTTTATCACGAAGGCCAAGAAAGGGGGGGAAGGGGGAAATGGAAAGAGATTCAAGGGAAAACAGAGGCGGGTGCGAATGAAGGAAACAAGAAGGAACGTGGGAGGTTAGATCTAGAATGAACAAAAACAAAAAGAATAAGAAACATGAACAAATGAGAGGCGGGTGAGAATAAAGGAGACATGATTAACATATCAATAGAGGGTGTTAATACTAAAAACTTCAGACTTACTGGATACTTGCACAAACAATCGCAAGAGCTCACAAAGTTTTGTGAACAGCTGTACATTCAACCTTTATTCGGTTCGTTCAAGGAGTTTTTATAGTTTTCCAATATAAGAAGAAAGAAATTACATTTGAGCTTGACTTTAACAATTCTCATTTAACAGTAAACATTACTTTGTCCCTTTCACGCACGTGTGGACACGATCGCGTCCAAATGGGATACTTTAAACCTTTGTGACCATCAGGGGTGTTTAGAAACCTTTAGTGTAATTACATCAACCTCTGCAGTTGTCTTTGAGCGATTTGTGGGCAGAAAACTAATTTTGGAGAATTAATTATGAGATTAAGACAATTCTATTTCGAATACTAAACGGCAACCCCCGGGACTGAAAGGGTTAATAAAACAAATAATTTAAGTTTTAACAGAAACATAGTCGCATTTTCATTGTTCCTATTTTTATTGTATCCTTCTGAGATTATTGGAATACATTTATAATTAATTAGCTTGCTGGTAAAAATAACTATGCATTGTACAGTTGCTCTCGCGAATCTGTTTACCCTCAATGATGCTATATTTGGAAGACAACTAGTATGATTTAAATAAAAGTTAAAATGGTACAAGTTGACTGATATGATCAATTACCGGCTTTATAGCGAATAATTCTTGTAAGTCAACCACTCCTTTTTTACTTTCATACTTTAAGGGGAGATGGTTCATTTTTGATTGATTATTTTTGCATTTACTTTTTTTTTAAAGTTTCCTCTATAAACCTCCATCAAACTTTAAAAAATCCATTAGGTCCCCCTTCTAGATTAATTTGTAAATTTTTCTTCTGAAATTACTGGCTCACTATCGTTTGTCAGGCAAAAAATCGACACCTAAATAGCACGAAAGGTCTTAATATTGACAACAAGATGGGGCAAAAGGTCTTAAAATCGCCAAACTAATGGGCCGAACATCTATAAAATCTCAAAACAAATGGGGCTCAACACGAGGGAGAAGAGGGACCAGAAAAACGACCCATCTCCCCTTAATCCGGGCCCAATTTTAACTCTCGAAGTGCAAAATAAACCTCCGAAATGAAAATATTGGGTTTGCAACTTAAGGGGAGACAGACCGTTTATTTATTTATTTTTTATTTTTTTATTTTTTTTTTGGGGGGTCTAATAATTCATATATTCCTTAGTTTTCTCGCTAGACCTCCATCAAGCTTAGAAAAACACCCCCTAGACCCCCCCTTCAGGATAAATTTGTACATTTGTCGGTAGAAAAATGTCCCGGCCGAAGGCCGGTTCCTCTTAAACTTTCAGGCTCGCTTTCGCTCGCTAGGAGATAATCGACACCTAAATGGCACAAAAGGTCTTAAACTTGACAACGAAAAGGGGCAAAAGGTGTTAAAATTGCCAAACTAATGGGCCCAACGTCTTATAATCTAAAAACAAATAGAGCTAAACATGAGGGAGAAGGAGGTCCAGATAAACGGTCTGCCTCCCATTAATGAGAATATTCTATTCTGTTCGGGATAGTTTCGAACACTTAGGCCCTAACTTATGCAGGTGATTGTACAGTTGGTCAAATAAGTCGTGTCTCCGCTGTCATTACGTTTTGCTCGCTGTATTCATGTCTCAGATGTTAAATGGGGTTTGTAAAAATAGGAGTATGTTTATATCTAACTCGAAACGATGAATTAATGTTTAGATAGAGCTGATACCAATTATTGATTGAAATATACTTGGTGCCGTGTCATCACTTATTTGGCCGACTGTATTATCAACGCCAAAAGTTCGTTCCTCTGACCAGCCACTGTGTGAGTTCGAAACACCTGGGGATCGAAACAACGAAGCATTAGTTGGGTGTAAATTATTCCACTTCTTTCAGATGCTTCGTATTCGATTCCAAAGTGTTTCGGATTCACACAACGGCTGTTTGGGGGAACGAACTCTTGTGGTTGATAGTACAATCACTTATAAAAATTCGTGGACCCCTTACGTTTTTGTTTATGCAATTGTAACTATCTGGATTGATTTTTGGTTGGAACTTGCTCTTCAATAAATGGTATATTTTGTTTTGAAGTTGATGTATAGACAATTATATTCATACATTTGTTTCCGGAGATATATATATATATATACTTGCATTAATATAAATAGGTGAGGTCAACGAATTTGTGTGAGTGACTCTACTTTCTAATGTCTGTACGGCCGTTTGCCTGTTTCAGCTTAAGGGGAGGCAGACCGTTTTCTTGGACCCCCTTCTCCCTAATGTTTAGCCCATCTAGTTTTGAGATTATAAGACGTTCGATACATTAGTTTGGCGATTTTAACACCTTTCGCTCCATTTCGTTGTCAATTTTAAGACCTTTCGTGCCATTTAGGTGTCGAGTATTTCCTGGTGAGCGATAGCGAGCCTGCAATTTTAATAGGAACCGGCCTTCGGCCGGGAAATGTTTCTACCGAAAAATGTACAAATTTATCTTGAAGGGGGGGTCTAGGGGGTGTTTTTCTAAGCTTGATGGAGGTCTAGGGAGGAAACTAAAAAAACATATGAATAAATGAATTAATAGACCAAACAAACTGCCAGTCTCCCCTTATATGAGTGTGCGAGAAACAGGCAACCTTGAAGTCGTCCAGTGATTTGCCTGGCGACTTGTGTTGCCAATTTAGCAACTTTACCGCTAGATCTGGAGATATGTTTAATTCGGTCTACCTGCAAATATTGACTTCTAGCGTCATTCTATCCCTCCATCTGTGCCTTTGTCTCTAATTTCCTTTCCGGCCGTTCCATAGCCGCGGTTGTGGACGGCCATTGTTCACTTCCTCACCCTATAAACTCCGGTGTTCCTCAGGGCTCTGTCCTATCTCCTATTCTCTTTCTAATTTGTATAAATTATCTCCTCAACTGTACCTCAATTCCCATCCATTCATATGCAGACGACTCAACCTTACACTACTCCATTAGTTTTTCAGAACGCCCCAGCCAGCAATCCCTCAATGACAAACGTAATGAAGCCATAGAACTCTTAAATTCTGATCTAAATACTATCTCCAATTGGGGCAGAGAAAACCTTGTTACCTTTAATGCTTCCAAAACCCAATTTCTCCATCTATCTACCCGTCAGGATCTCCCAGCGGACTATCCCTTATTCTTCAACAATACAAAAATCAATCCTTCATCTTCTCTCAATATTCTTGGTGTCTCTTTTTCTTCTGCTCTCAGTTGGAAGGATCATATTACCAGTCTTGCTAAGGCAGCCTCCCAGAAGCTGGGTGTGCTCAACCGCCTTAGGGGGTTCTTTTCCCCTGCACAGCTTCTTGCTCTGTACAGGGGCATAGTGCGTCCTTGTATTGAGTATTGTTCACACGTGTGGGGAGGGTCCTCTCATACCGCTCTCCTAGACAAAGTTAAAAGGAAGGCCTTTCGTATAATTAACGCCCGTCCACTCACTAACTCTCTGCAATCTCTCTCTGTCCGCCGCAATATGGCATCTCTCTCGCTATTCTATTGCTACTATAATAATCAGTGTTCCTCAGAGCTTTCCCAGTGTATACCACCTCCTTTACGTAGGGCACGTGGTACCCGTCTTGCAACTCCATCCCACCCCTACTCTGTGCAACTCTCCAACCCAAGAGTGAAACGTTACTCTCAAACTTTCTTCTACTCAACAGCTGAGCTCTGGAACTCTCTCCCAGAATCAGTCTTTCCCTCTTCCTATGACTTAAATTGCTTCAAACTCCGTGTGTCCAGGCATTTTGGCTCGAACATCCCTTGATTTTGGCCCTGTCACTCTTTCAACTATGGGGTAGGCACTCGCTATAGGCAGTTCTGCCTTTTGCCTCCTTCAATCACATAGATTTTTTTTTGTACTCTACTTACATTAGAGATATGAGCCATTTCTAAGCTATTTCATGGATATTGCGCATTTACTCTAGCGGGGTTTTTTTCCAGTTCTTCCTCTCTATCGATATGCTAGCGACCTGTGCGAATCAGTGTAGCAGTATTTAGCTATTTGGGTAGAATCAATGTAGCAGTATTTAGCTATTTTGCTGTGGCAAGTGATAACCCTGGTGGATCAGTTTGGTCAAGAACATGGTGGTGGGCGAGTGTGCGGCCGGGAGTGTCTGTGTTGTTTACCATCTGTTTGAAAAGTTACTATATTATTATTATTATAGTATTTATCATCGTACATTACACGCAGCCATGCTATATAATAAGCTGCCAGGGCCATCCACGGGATATAAGGGGGGGGATGGTTTACATTTTGGTAGATATTTTCATTTAGTTTCCTCCATCTAACACCTCCATCTAACTTTAAAACAAACATCCATTAGATCCTCCTTCTAGATTAATTTGTAAATTTTTCGGTAGAAAAATGTACCGGCCGAAGGCCGGTTCTTCCAAAATTACAGGCTCACTATCGTTCGCCACGGAAAAAATCGACACCTAAATAGCACGAAAGTTCTTAATATTGACAAAAAATGGGGTGAAAGGTATTAAGATGGACAGATTAATGGGGCAAACATCTTAAAATCTGAATACTAATGGGGATACAAACATAAGGGAGAATGGGGACCAGAAAACGACCTATTTCTTAAACGGGGCTGTTCGGCCAGGCAGCCTAGGGAAATACTACTACTACGACTACGACTACTACTACTACTACTACTACTACTACTGCGTGATTTACAGTGTAGTGGCTGACCTAACATGGTTTCTCGGGGGAATATAGGAAGAAAGACGTCCGCTCCACTCTCAGATAAAGGTAGGTAGGGTGGTGGTGAAGAAGAGACATGGTATAATCCTGTGTAGCGGGTAGACCTATACATATATCTCAATAATTTGGTAATATTATGATATGTTTTTACATTTTACATGCATAAATAGTCCACTAATATACTAGGTTAGGTTAGGTTTTGGTTAGGTTAGGGTAAAGATATTGTTCGATGTTTCTTAGTAAACAGGCATCTGAAAAAACAGTTCTACCCGCTACACAGGATCTTACCACAGACATTAGTGGCACAGCCTATTGTAATCGAAAAACAAGATTTCAAAAGTCAAACTAAAATAAAAGTGTCGAACTAACAATCTGAATACCGTACATAAATAAGTAAATCAATAATATATATATATGTACCAAAGTAGGGGGTAACCTTAACTGTCTAGAGAATGTCAAGGAAGTAAGGAAGGGAGATTGGAGGAAAAGAGGGTAAATTTCTATAATTGCACCTATACGAGCTAAAATATATATGGTAAATATTTATCACCAACCAGTGACGAGTTTTTCAGGTTATTTTTTGTTGTTTTTTATTTTTTATTTGATACACAGTGTTGTTTAATACCAAGGACTGTCGCATTTTACTATTTTCCCATTATCCATCAATCTTAAGACACGGCCCCCGATAGTGGAGAGGGCTATGAAGATCAGGGAAATTGCGGGGTAAAAGGCGTAAATAAAGGGGTAATATTGGAAGAACTCTGAAAATACAATATTTAAAAGTAACAAAACCTGAAAAAGGAAAAACCCGAGCCAAGTTTTGACCAAACTTGGCTCGGGTTTTTCAATTTTTCAGTCCAAAATCACAGTATCCTAACCTCATTTCGAAAGTTGGCTCAGGTTTTTTGTTTTTCAACGTGGATAAAGCCAGTAAGAATGTGGTTAAAATTAGCCTAACCTCACCTAACCTAGTATAATGGGTGGGGGCTAAATCCCTTAAATCCGAGCCAACTTTTCCCATAATACTAGGTTAGGTTAGGCTAATGTTAACCCCATAATACTAGGTTAGGTTAGATTAGGTTATTTGGTTGTTAATGACAAAACTTGGCTCGGATTTCATGGATTTAGCGGGGGTGTGGGGGCTGCCGCCCCCACCCATTATACTAGGTTAGGTTAGGTTAGGTGAGGTGAGGTTATGCTAATTTTAAAACTACATTCTTACTGGCTTTATCCATGTTAAAAATAAAAATAAACGAGCCCTCCCCACTATCGGGGGGCCGTGTCTTAAGATTGATGGATAATGGGAAAATAGTAAAATGCGACAGTCCTTGGTATTAAACAACACTGTGTATCAAATACAAAATAAAAAACAACAAAAAATAACCTGAAAAACTCGTCACTGGTTGGTGATAAATATTTACCGATGTGGTATAGCTGGCAATATGCGGAAATGGATTATAAGGGCATTGTGCCCCCTCTGACAAAAGTCTATCAAACTAGATGTGACACGGATGTTGCATTGTTTCAGAGAGATATTAACCTAACCTAACCTAACCTAACAACCTTACCTAACCTAACCTAGCCTAACGTAAGGGGGTAAGGGGGGGAGGGCTTATAATCCATTTCCGCATATTGCCACCTATACCACATCATACCTTCCTGTTAAATACAATAATAATTTGTTTAGCTCGTATAGGTGCAATTATATACCTATACCGAAAACAGAATTATTAAATGGAGTGGTGAACGGTAGAAAACAGAGAAAATGTCTTGCACGAAAATGATGGAGGAGAGTATGTAAGAAATGAGATTGAGGGAAGTGAGAGAACAGATGACTGGAGATGAAATTAGGTCAGGAGAGAGAGAGAGAGAGAGAGAGAGAGAGAGAGAGAGAGAGAGAGAGTAACTTTTTATACAGCAGCTCTGAATTTGTTTAACTCGACAAATACCTCGCAGGAAAGAGGAAAGAATAACGAAAAAATACCATGTTTTAATCTTTACATTGCCCTGATTAGGTAGCTTCCCAAGTTACATGTTTTTATTCCAGTGTAATCTCTGTTGAATATGTTTATGGTCTGACTTAATTTAATTCAGTATTAGGACGCCGTTTTATCCCATTAGTCAGGTTATCATCAGAAGATTTTATGCAGCTTTGATAACACCTTATGTAATCAAAGAAATCAAATATATTTTAATTAACCCTCATTCTTCAAAAATGCCTTCCTAATCTGAAACCAATTATCTATTAAAAGCCAGAAAAAAGGGAATAAATTAGTCCTAAAATACTGAAGGAGTTAATGTGTATTTTAGTTTGGCGATTATATCTGAACACAATGCATTCACATAACATGTGAATACTTTGATTATTTATATATATATATATATATATATATATATATATATATATATATATATATATATATACATATACACGTGTTTCGTGAAGGTGGTTGATACTCATACTTTTAAAGAGCGTATTTCGTTTTCTGTGGATGTGTTGTTTTGGTAATTTCTTGTTTATCTCAGTTTAACTTTCCTAGAAGCACACAAAATATAAATCATAGTGATAATAATAACAATAATAACAATAATAACAATAATATTAACAATAGTTTATAATACAAAAATAAAATAATGATATATAATGATAATAATGATATATAATGATAAAAATGATATATAATGATAATAATAATAATGACAAAGTTACGAAATAGTGTGAATGTCCTGGTTTATCAGTTATGGACAGTAAATACCTTAACATTTTTCACCCAAAGCCCAAGACTCAAGGTAGTTTACTCAACAAACCCATCCTCCTATAAGTTGAATAGGCCTAGTCCCCTTTCTGTCAACTTGGGTTTTCTACAGAGACAGAATACACGGCCCTTCCCAGTCCTCAATACATACATACATACACAGAAACAGAATACACGGCCCTTCCCAGTCCTCAATACATACATACATACACAGAAACAGAATACACGGCCCTTCCCAGTCCTCAATACATACATACATACACAGAAACAGAATACACGGCCCTTCCCAGTCCTCAATACATACATACATACACAGAAACAGAAACAGAATACAGGGCCCTTCCCAGTCCTCATACATACATACATACATACATACATACATACACACACAGAGACAGAATACACGGCCCATCCCAGTCCTCATACATACATACATACATCCATACACACTCTACGTATGTCAGTCTCTCTGCACACCCACTCTCATAAATTATCCCATTTGCAAAATTGAACCGTCCTTTTTCATTTTTATTTGTTCCCAAGGTGTATTTTTGTTTACTTCTTTTTGTATTTTGTATTTTTGTATTTTTTTGGGAGAGGGGGAATTTTGTCTTACTCTTTATCTGCTTGATTTTTGGCTCTCTGTCACTCTTTCAACTTTGGGGGAGACACTTGTTACAGTCAGCTTTACTTTTTGTCTCCTTCATTCACATAGAGTAGTGGTCAATACGTTTATGGTGCATTAGCTCACTCTGGCCGTCCTATCCTAAATACAGACATCATAACTCCAGCACTACTGCTACTCAAAAACAAGTCATAACTGTGTGTTATAACTTTTGCTCGTCTAATTTTCCTGAGTATGAAGAATTTATGACGCTTAGGACAAGGCATTAGCTATTAATTAATTGGTTTGTTGTGTCTCAGAATCATAACCCGAACATCTCAACCAGTAGACCATTTTAACCAGTAGCTCTCAACCAGTGCCAAATCAACAAAGACCAACCAAACTAGTGCCAAAATATAGTCCTAACCTAACCTAACCTACCCATATTGGTTGATTTGGTACTGATTGAGAACTACTGGTTGAAATGGTCTACTGGTTGAGTTGTCCGGTCACCCTCAGAATCACTTTAGCTTATGGCATTATTACTGTATCCGGGACCTGTACTGCACAGCATACTTTAGATGTTGCCTCACTATGCTTTTATATACTGGTATTATTATATTTTTGCTGTAATAAGGAACATATTCCGGTAAGATCCTGTGTAGCGGGTAGAACTGTTTCTCCGATGCCTAATTACTAAGAAACATTGTACAATATCTTTAACCTAACCTAACCAAAACCTAACCTAACTTAACCTAGTATATTAGTGGACTATTTGTGAATGGAAAATGTAAGAATATAATTATTGTAACATTACCAAATTATTGAGATATAAGTACAGGTACACCCGCTACACAGGATTATACTCATATTCCCATTGATGAAACTTAGCACTCCGCTTACTTTATATATTGCTGACATACATTTGCTTGTATATTTTAGATTTGCATATTATAAGTACACCACATTATTTTCCCTATATTTCCTCTTGTAGAACTATCCTTGGCTATCTAAAATACACCATTGGCATTACTATGGTTAAATCCTTTTAGTACCGTATCTTAAAAGACACTCATGTTGACCAATGATTCCTATATTTACGTTCTCTCCATTCATGCATCACTCATATTTAGTGTACGAGAGAGAGAGAGAGAGAGAGAGAGAGAGAGAGAGATGATTTACATACATCTGTATAGACACACTGTCCACAGACCTTATGAATAAAGGGAGTTGTTTATAACTTAAGGGGAGACAGACCGTATTTTTTCTTCTATTGATTCATGTGTTCCTTTATTTCTTAGTTTTCTCGCTAGACCTCCATCAAGCTTAAAAAAAAACACCCCCTAGACATATTACATTTTTCGATATAAAAATGTCCCGGCCGAAGGCCGATTCCTCTTAACATTTCAGGCTCGCTATCGCTCGCTAGGAAATAATCGACACCTAAATGGCACGAAAGGTCTTGAAATTGACAACGAAATAAGGCGAAAGGTGTTAAAATCGCCAAACTAATGGGCCGAATGTCTTATAATCTCAAAACAAATGGGACTTCACACGAGGGAGAATGGGTTCCAGAAAAACGGTCAGCCTCCCATTAATTCTAGTAGAGATCGTAGTTCCCTCAAGAGAGAAAAGTGGAAAGGGTACATACAGCATAGCAGGAGACAGACAGACAGACAGACAGACAGACAGACAGACAGACATAGAGAGAGAGAGAGAGAGAGAGAGAGAGAGAGAGAGAGAGAGAGAGAGAGAGAGAGAGAGAGAGAGAGAGAGAGAGAGAGAGCCATAACGACACTTAAGGTTAGTCTACGAGCACATAAGGTACGTCGCTCAGCAATACCATTAACACTATCTGGCCCGTGGTCTGGTGGGGTATTGGGATATTTGGTTTAATTATTTATGTGGATCTAGCTTCATTTTGCCATTATCGAGCAAGGTATTATAGTTTTTTTCCCTAGGATAACAAAAACGCCTTGCTAGACTTCCATCACACTACATAATGCCCTCCCAGACCCCCTTCAAGCTAAATTAGTGCATTTTTCGATAGAAAAATGGCCCGACCGAAAGCCGATTTCTATTAACTGGCTCGCTATCGCTCGCCCCTCAAACAATCGACACTTTAATGTGGTGAAGCGTCTTATTATCGGCAAAATAATCGTGTGCAAAGTATTAAACTAATGAAGTGAAATAAAGGAGATCTAAAACCACGCGCTTAAGACCCCCCTCACCCCCACCCCCAGAATCAAAATGTTAATCAATACAATCGATAAAGGTGCAAGAATGATAGAGAGCTAATTAGTCATCGCATTAACCCTTTCAGCACGATGGTGCCCTTTTTATTTTAATTCTGGTTAAAATTAGAAATTTGTTTGCTGTTTGAGAGGGATTTAGTTGGATTTAATGGCTCGAACGTCCCTTGATTTTGGCCCTGTCACTCTTTCAACCCTGGGGGAGGCACTCAATACAGACAGTTTTGCCTTTTGTCTCCCTCACTCACGTAGAACAAACAAAAACAAAATATTGAGAGCGTATTTACCCCCTATAATGCTAGAGGTAGTTTATAAGCTGAAGAAAATCGCCATGGTACTGAAGGGGTTAATAACTTACACTGGTCATTACATTTTAAGGGGCAGATAGATGCTTTTTGGGGACCCCTTAAACCTCATGCTTAACCCCATTAATTTTGAGATTTTAAGACGTTCAGCCCCATAGTTTGGCGATGTAAACACCTTTCGCCCCATTTCGTTGTCAATTTTAAGACCTTTCGTGCAATTTAGGTGTTGATTATTCCTTGGCGAAAGACTGCGAGCCTGTAATTTTAAGAGGACCCGGCCTTTGGCCGGGAAATTTTTCTACCGAAATGTTTTCAAATTCATCTTGAAGGGGGGTCTAGGGGGTGTTTTTCTAAGCTTGATGGAGGTCTAGCGAGGAATCTAAGAAATATATGAATACATAAATTAATAGACCAACAAAAACAGCCACTAGTCTCTCAAGATAGCAGTACAATCGTCTGCACAAATGGCTGGTACATTTCTCTATGATGAACTTGAGACAGTGAGAAGTGAATGAGGAAAGCACGGACTGCGGTACGGAATGTATCTACTAGAATTGTTTCATAATATTGACCTCTGATCTTAATTATTAATATATTTTGATTAATTTTTACGTGGGTATTTATTACTAAACAACCAACACAGTCCATTTTCCGAAATGAGTAATCTTTGTTAATTAGTTATAAAGTTGACCTTTGACCTGTGACCTTGACCTTTATGTGGGACATTGCTCTGCAAAATCAAATATACGTGCCTAATTTGATACAAATCATCAATTAGTTTCAGAAATATTAAGGAATAGTTGACTTTGACCTTTATGATATGTTTCAAATTTAATCATTCTAATTTTCATGTAAAATGCAACTATTTCAGCGATTTTTGTTAAGTGTGCATGAATGGTAAAGACATGAGCATATTAACCTTATACATGACCTCGACCTTTGAATTTGACCTTCAAATAAAATATTGTTTTGTCTAGATTGATATTCGCATTGACCAACTAGGTGTACCTGTGAAATTTGATGAAAACCCATAATTTTGAGTAAAAAATATACAAATGTGAAATATTGACCATACTCAAACATTTGAAATTTGACCTTAACCTTTGAGTGAAATTTGAAGAAAACAATTTGACTGACCTTCACATTGCCCATTTCGATGTGCCTGTGAAATTTGGTGAAAATTCGTCGAATGATCTAGGAGTTTCCGGACAGACAGACGGATGACAACAAACGACGGACAGGCTGACTGATGGTGCGCAGTAGGCTATACGAGCGGGTTCTGTGTGCACGATACCACTCAGCTTACGCAGAGTTGATAATAGCTAATAAGTTTAGTATTCTCAAAAAGTAAACATACCGCAATAGATTCCGTATAACCAGAAGGGTTGCTCAGTTTATGTGTTTCTAGTGGGCCTTTTAAGGGGGGTCACCGGATTTTTTGTTTATCTTTCTCTCCTTTTCTCTCTTTCCCTGGATTGTATCTATTCGGCCCCATTCAGCCAACTATTTTAAGACGTTTATCCCCATCCAGGTGTCGATTTCTTCCTGGCGAGCGATAGCGAGCCAGCATTGTATGGAGAAATCCGGCTTCGCCGGAGACATATTTCTATCGAAAAATTTACAAATTTAGCTTGCTGTAAAAACAAAAATATATTTATGTTGGCTCGTTACCGCTCGCCAGGAAAATATTGACACCTGGATGGGGGTAAACGTCTTAAACAGTAGGGTGAATGGAGCCGAATGAATACAAGCCAAAGAGAGCGGGAGAGAAAGAGAAAAAAAAAAAAACGAGGTGGGCTCCCTTAACCCTTCCCTGGTAATTCCTCTTTTGTGTACTTCACTCTTTCCATTGTTACTGCTCAGTCCTCCATCTATAATAAGGGGTTTCTCGTATTCTCCACAATTAGCATCTGTCTTAAATCCTCTCTCTACCTCTCATATATCCCCTGTTTTTTTCATTCAAAGCAGCACCATTGTTTTCTTAAATTACCTTACATTCGCTATTTGCACTACTTGTTTTCTGTAATTACCCTACATTCGCTATTTGCACTACTTCTTGTTTTCTGTAATTACCCTACATTCGCTATTTGCACTACTTCTTGTTTTCTGTAATTACCCTACATTCGCTATTTGCACTACTTGTTTTCTGTAATTACCCTACATTCGCTATTTGCACTACTTCTTGTTTTCTGTAATTACCCTACATTCGCTATTTGCACTACTTCTTGTTTTCTGTAATTACCCTACATTCGCTATTTGCACTACTTGTTTTCTGTAATTACCCTACATTCGCTATTTGCACTACTTCTTGTTTTCTGTAATTACCCTACATTCGCTAATTTCACTACTTCTTGTTTTCTGTCCACATTTGATTCAGTCCACAACCGCGCCTATAGAACGGCCGGAAAGGAAATTAGAGACAAGGCACAGCTGGAGGGATAGAAACCGAAGGAGGGTATATACATATATACACTCTTATATCTTTAAAACATAATTATAATGCGCGACTTCTTTCTTTCATAAACGGTCACAATATGATTTACGTTATCATAACATTATAGTCTATTCGCTGTAAGTAGGCGAGAAATCATGACCTCTATCCTCTGTAACTCAAAAACTACTAGAGTAATCGAGCTAATATGTCTACCATTTGGGAAGAATCAGTCAAAGAACAGATGTGGAAATGTACAGCCAATTTGCTCTAGCCCTTTTTGAGTAACAGAGGACAGAGGTCATGATTCCTCGCCTATTTACAGCGAATACACTATAGTATCCATATTTATATAGGATACTCTCCAATCATCCATCTTTAAGGGGAGGCAGACCGTTTGTTTAGTCTATCAATTAATTTATTCATATATTTTTTTAGTTTCCTCCCTAGACCTCCATCAAGCTTAGAAAAACACCCCATAGACCCCCTTCAAGATAAATTTGTACATTTTTCGGTAGAAAAATGTGCCGACCGAAGGCCGGTTCCTTTTAAAATTGCAGGCTCGCTTTCGCTCGCCAGGAAATACTCGACACCTAAATGGCACGAAAGGTCTTAAAATTGACAATGAAATGGGGCAAAAGGTGTTAAAATCGCCAAACTAATGAGCCGAACGTCTTTTAATCTCAAAACTAGGGGGGGCTAAACATTAGGGAGAAGGGGGGGTCCAGAAAAACGGTCTGCCTCCCCTTAAAAGTCTCATCATTGAATCACTCCATTATATGCATGTTATAATAACAACCGAAAAGCTGTTGTTGTTTATCGACTATAACCTTTAAGGGGGGGGGGGGGGGATTATTCACTTTTGGGGCCATTTTTGCATGTATTCATCATGTTTCTAGTTTCCTCCCTAGACCTCCATCAAATTTAAAAAAAAAAACATCCATTAGATCCCCCTTCTAGATTAATTTGTACATTTTTCGGTAGAAAAATGTCCCGGCCGAAGGCCGCTTCTTCCAACATTACAGGCTCACTATCGTTCGCCAGGGAAACAATCGACACCTAAATAGCACGAAAGGTCTTAATATTGACGAAGAAATGGGGCGAAAGGTCTTAAAATCGACAAACTAATGGGGCAAAAATCTTACCATCTGAAAACTAATGGGGCTAAACATGAGGGAGAAAGTGGTCCAGAAAACCGGCCCATCCCCTCTTAAACATAATTATATAGTCCATTAGAATTGTGAACTTTGTCTTGGGCCCTGACGAGGTATGGCGTGTGTCTCAAATCAAATAAGTCATTGTGTGACTTTTGTTTCAGAAAGAGAGAGAGAGAGAGAGAGAGAGTACAAAGGAGTACAAAGGAGTACAAAGGAAATCAAGCAACAACAGTCTAGTGACCCTTCTAGGCTGCTTGTCCTCCAAAACACTGAGGATCAAGTGTCCAAACAGTGGTTTAGAGTGGGTAAGGAACATTGGAAAGGGAACTACTGCCATGGAACTAATGTCCGAGAGAGAGAGAGAGAGAGAGAGAGAGAGAGATCAGTGAATGAATGATTGCCCTACTTTTACAGCTGAATGAGCCCGATAAAAAAAAAAAAAAAAAAATCTCCAAACGCTACAAAGAATTAATGACCTTCTATGATATTGTGTGAGGTCATTTAATCCCTCGCGGCAATCTAGTTAATGGCGTGTTTAAAGGGGGAGGTAGTCGCTTTTTCTGGATCCCCTTCTCCCTCATGTCCGGCATATTAGTTTTGAGATTTTAAGACGTTCGTTCCGTTTGTTGGGCGATTTTGAGACCTTTCGCCCCATTTCTTTTTCAATATTAAGACCTTTCGTGCCATTTACCTGTCGATTTTTTCTAGCAAGCGATAGCGAGCCTGTAGTTTAAGAAAGAAGGATATTTTTTCTAACTAAAAATGCACACATTTATCTTGCAAGGGGGTCTAGGGTGTGTTTTTTTAAGCTGGATGGAGGTCTAGCATAGGAAACCCAATGATAAAGTGAATAAATTAATATATCCACTTATACAGTACCGTAGACCAACAAAGAAGCACTATCCCCTTAAGGGAGCCCACCTCACTTTTTTTCTCTTTATCTCCCTCTCTTTGACTTGTATCCATTCGGCCCCATTCAGCCTACTGTTTTAAGACGTTTACCCCCATCCAGGTGTCAATATTTTCCTGACGAGCGGTAGCGAGCCAGCATATATATATATTTTGGTTTTGACAGCAAGCTAAATTTGTAAATTTTTCGATAGAAAAATTTCTCCGGCGAAGCCGGATTTCTCCATAAAATGGTGGCTCGCTATCGCACGCCAGGAAGAAATCGACAACTGGATGGGGATAAACGTCTTAAAACAGTTGGCTGAATGGGGCCTATTGGATACAAGCCAGGGAAAGAGAGAACAGGATAGACAGATACAAAAATCCGGTGATCCTCTTAATCAAATGAAAATCCCTTCCCCCGACACAGTTCATCGACAATTATTACTGGTTTCATTAGGGGAGTATTTTGCGCGATCTATCCTGGTTGTGGTGGTGGGCAGGTTTACAATTAGCTGGCTTATCATTCGGTGTCAGAAATAATTCTTAATGTGATCTTTCTTTTGTGTTTGGTATAGGGGAATGTTTGATGGACTCAATTGTTTTCATTGTATTAGCTGCTAGAAACTCGTATATTTTACAAGGGAATTCTTGCTACAAAAATAATTATTATATGAATGTAATGAACAAAGCTTTCAAGAAAATTAACTTAATTCTATACTTATGAAAGCCAATGACAAGTCTGCCTTGTTAATTGTAGCAAGAATATGATATGATGCTGTAACTTGGAAAAGTTTCTTCGATTTTAACTTTGTTCATTCTCAAAGTGTGAACAAATATACCTAGATATATATATATATATATATAAGGAATATGAAGACCAAAGCGAACAGGACCATATTTGTTTATTGACAACGTTTCAACACTAATCTTGTGTCATTATCAAACCTAAAAGGAGAAAGAATAAAACCTATCGTGAATATCATAAAATCATCACATGTTAAAATGGAAAATGTATTCAAAAGATAAAATTAACGAAAATATAGCTAGGGTTCATTACATTAAGAATTAAAAGTAGAGATAGTTGATAAGTGAAAAAGGAATAAAAGAGTGAGAATAATGTAAACAATAATAATTAATGTTAGGCAAAATAAAGATAGATGAGGGTGGCGAATTTAAAAGTCAAGGAGTGAAAGGGGCGGGGTCGACTAAAATTACTGTTCACCTCTGTGGGGTGGAAGTGGAGTGGTTGCATTGAGGCAGTTGGAAAAAATTCAAAATAAAGCTATTAGATTAATTAATAACCCTGCAATCACACAGGACCTTCCTACATTATCCATACGAAGAAACGTTGCATCCCTTGCATTATTCTACAGATATTTTCACAGCAATTGTTCCGAGGAACTTGCTTCTATTGTGCCGCCTCTCCACATCTTTCCCCGTAGAACTAGGGCAGCTGAGAGCGCCCATGAATTTACACTTTCTCCTCCACAATGCAGAACTTCTGCTTATCAGAATTCATTTATCCCCAGAGCTACTACTCTTTGGAATTCACTTCCCTCGAATTGCTTTCCACAAACTTACAATCTACAAATATTTAAATCCAGTTGTTACAAACATTGTATGAATGGAGGATGCCTTTAGGCACATGGACCTTTTTGTTTTATCTTTGTTTTTCCTTCCTCCGTTCATTGTCTCTTAAAAAAAAAAAAAAAAAAAAAAAAGGAAACAGGAGTACAAATGGGCACATATATCTATTTAAACATATGCCTACACGTACCAGCACAGGACACTAAAAGCAGAGGAGGGGCATGGAGGACTCGTGGGTGCCTAGAGACACGTGTGATAGCTGAGTCCCTCTGTCCTCACCCACCACCTTCGCCCGTCTCTAGGCACCCACGAGACCTCCACTCCCCTCCTCTGCTTTTAGTGTGTAATTTGTGTTACAATTACATGTTCATTTTAAGGGGGGATGGGCCGGTTTTCTGGACCACTTTCTCCCTCATGTTTAGCCCTATTAGTTTTCAGATGTTAAAATGTTTGCCCCATTAGTTAGTCGATTTTAAGACCTTTCGCCCCATTTCTTCGTCAATAGTTAGACCTTTCCTGTTATTTAGGTGTCGATTTTTTCCCTGGCGAATGATAGTGAGGCTGGAAGAATTTGTCTACCGAAAGATGTACAAATTAATATAGAAGGGGGATCTAATGGATGTTTTTTTGTTTATATATGATGGAGGTCTAGGGAGGAAAGTAGAAAAATAATGAATACATGCCAAAACCACCCATAAAGTGAACCATCTCCCCTTAATAGTATAGCAACATGGCTAAGAGCAACATAAAGAATACGTAAATACATGCAGAGAGGGAGGAGGGGAGAGATATTAACCCCTTGAGGATTATGACGCATTTTGACAGTTTATTCTGGCTATCATTAGACGATTTTACACGGCTTAGGAGGGATCTGTGGTAATGCAAAAGGTAAAGGCGGTCTCAATCAACCCTCTGACTGCCTTGTACCCGTCATAATCTAAATACAGTCGTCTAATAGTAGCCATAATTAAGAACAGTAATGCGTCAAATAATACTGAGAGGGAAAAAATCGACACCTAAATAGCACGAAAGGTCTAAATATTGACGAAGAAATGGGGCGAAAGGTCTTAAAATCGACTAACTAATGGGGCAAACATCTTAACATCTGAAAACTAATACTTTGCAGAATATGGAATATGTTGTTTATAGTTTCAGGCTGCAAACTGGGAGGTTCGGGTGGATGTTATTTACACTATAGAGGATTGGTGAGTGGAAAGTACTCACTTGGAAATTCCTGACTTCTGGACGAGTATATAATTATTTGTTGTTAGGTGCGCATTTGTATTTTGTTTTTGTGTGTTCATTGTTTTCTGTTGTGTTGTCCCTATTCTGGCTCTGTCTTGAGTCGCCCCCCCAAAAAAAATAAAATAAAAATAAAATAATAATATAATAATACAAAAATAGGGAAAAATAAAGGAAAAGTAGAACAAGTGGGAATTTGGCCTGAGTATATAAGAATAGATAGATAAATGTGCATATAACTTGGCTATCTAGATAATTCAGCTAAATGAAAGTGTTGTAGATAAATATGGCCAGCTCTAAGTCAAAATATATTAGGGGAGACTGACCGTTTGTTTGGTCTACTAATTAATTTATTCATATATATATATATTTTTTTTTAGTTTCCTCCCTCGGCCTCCATCAAGCTTAGAAACCCCCCCCCCCCCCTAAACCCCCCTTCAAGATAAATTTGTAAATTTTTCGGTAGAACATTTTTCCGGCCAAAGGCCGGTTCCTCTTAAAATTGCAGGCTCGCTAGGAAATAATCGACACCTAAATGGCACGAAAGGTCTTAAAATTGACAACGAAATGGGGCGAAAGGTGTTAAAATCGCCAAACTAATGGGCCGAACGTCTTCTAATCTCAAAACTAGTGGGTTAAACATTAGGGAGAAGGGGGTCCAGAAAAGCGGTCTGCCTCCCCTTAACATTATATGGGTAGTAGTAACCTATGTTTAAATAGTTGTTGTTGTTGTTGTTGTTTAAATAGTACTAATTAATTATCTTGATCAGAGCGTGTGAAATTTATACTGGACAGATAATGATAATTCCGTACTGGTAAATTTGATTGTATTATATATGAACAGATACCAAGTTCTCAGAATAAATAAACAAGTTTGTGTTGTTTCATAGAATATTTACAATTTAATGGTAGAGTTGAGGTAGAGTTAGAAATTATAATAAAATATATACTGTACAGTGGCGCTAATAAGTCATGTCCCAGCTGTCATTACGTTTGGCTTGCTCTGTGCTGTATTAATGTCTGTCAGATGTTGAATAGCGTGGGTAAGTGTAGGAACATGTTTGTATATTTCACTCGATATGAAGTAATGAAGCTTATAATTATATTGCTGATACTAATTATTGACCAAAATATACATGGTGCTGATACATCACTTATTAGCGCGCCTGTACACCAAAATAATCTAAAAGTTAAAAACCAATGTTGGTATTGAGTGTGAAGTGCTGATAATAATTGCTTCTGTTGGGTGAGATCCTTAAGGGAGCCCACCTCGCTTTTTTTCTCTTCCTCTCCCTCTCTCTTTGGCTTGTATCCATTCGGCTCCATTCAGCCTACTGTTTTAAGACGTTTACCCCCATCCAGGTGTCAATATTTTCCTGGCGAGCGGTAGCGAGCCATCATATATTTATCTTTTTATTTAGACAGCAAGCTAAATTTGTACATGTTTCGATAGAAAAAAAAATCCGGCGAAGCCGGATCGCTATCGCTCAACAGGAAGAAATCGACACCTGGATGGGAATAAACGTCTTAAAACAGTTGACTGAATACGCTGAATAAAATCGTCTAATGGTTGCCAAAATAGGATGAACATGACGTCCCTGGTACTGAATGGGTTAAGGGGGTTCACCGTGTTTTTTTTTTAATTTTCTCTCCTTTTCTCTCTTTCTCTGGCTTGTATCCATTCGGCCCCATTCAGCCTACTGTTTTAAGACGTTTATCCCCATCCAAGTGTAACATTTTTACTGGTGAGCGGTAGCGAGCCAGCATATTTTTAAAATGTTCTTGACAGCAGGCTAAATTTGTACATTTTTCGGTAGAACAATGTCTCCGGCGAAGCCGGATTTCTTCATATAATGCTGGCTCGCTATCGCTCGCCAGGAAGATATCGACACCTAGATGGGGATGAACGTCTTAAAATAGTTGACTGAATTGGGCCGAATGGATACAAGCCAGAGAAAGAGAGAAAAGGAGAAAAATTTAAAAAGCAGGTGACCCCCCGGGGAGGTCTCCACTTAAGGGATTTTTTTCTTGACCCCTTTCTCCCTCATGTTTAGCCCCATTGCTTTTGATATTATAAAACGTTTGCCCCATTAGTTTAGCGATTTTAAGAAATTTCACCCCCTATTAAGACCTTTCGTGCCATTCAGGTGTCAATTTTATCCTGGCGAGCGATAGCGAGCCTGTAATTTAAGAGGAACCGGCCTTCGGCCGGGAAATTTTTCTACCGAAAAATGTACAAATATATCTTGAAAGGGGCTCAAGGGGGTGTAATGTTAAGCTTGATGGAGGTCTAGGGAACAAACTAAATACCTCTCCTTAAAGTTTATAGCATCCCTATTATACATATGCGTGTGTATGATTGTGTGTACATGTTTGTATATACAGTATGTGTGTGTACACTGTTGATGATGTCATATGCGTGTGAACATAATTATTGATATTGCTGCGGCGTGTGTGTATGTGTTTATGTGTGTGTGTGTTGTGTGTGTGTATGTATGTGTGTGTATGTGTGTGGTGTGTGTGTGTGTGTGGTATGTATGTGTGTGTATGTGTTGTGTGTGTATGTGTGGTGTGTGTGTGTGGTGTATGTATGTGTGTGTGTGTGTGTGTGTGTGTGTGTGTGTGTGTGTGTAGTGTGGTGTATGTGGTATGTATGTGTGTGTGTATGTATGTGTTGTGTGTGTGTGTTGTATGTGTATGTATGTGTGTGTGTAGTGTGGTGTATGTGGTATGTATGTGTGGTGTGTGTGTGTGTGTGTGTCTTTGTGTGTGTGTGTATGCGTGTATAAGATTGCCGCTGCTATTGTTGTCCCCCCACGTCTATGTAACAGTTATTCTTGTTGTTTGTGCTTGTTGTTGTTGTTGATTGTTTGAGGGATATCAGGTGATGGTAGTGAAGGTAACTAAGAGAGAAGTAAGGGATATAATAGTCTCCTGGTGATGAGTTCCATTGTTAAGGGGAGGTGTTTTACTTTGTTCCCTATATTTCCATCAAGCTTACGATTACACCCCCTAGACCCGCTTTCAAGATAAATTTGTACATTTTTCGGTAGAAAAATTTCCCGGCCGAAGGCCGGTTCCTCTTACATAACAGGCTCGCTATCGCTCGCCAGGAAAAAATACACACCTAATTGGCACGAAAGGTCTTAAAATTGACAGAAATAGGGTGAAAGTTCTTAAAATCGCCAAACTAATGGGGCGAAAGTCTTAAAATCTCAAAAGCAATGGGGCTAAACATGAGGGAGAAAGGGATCCAGAAAACAATCCCTCAAGTGGAAACCTCCCCTTAAGGGTGTATGGGGCACTAGACTATCTCTGGGGCTAAGTGGTGGGACTGGTTTTTAAGGAGGGGGGGGGGGGTAGTGCTTACTTTTTGGTCTGTTTATTTATGTATTAATTATTGTTTGACTTTCCTCGCTAGACCTACATCAAGCTTTAACAAATTCCCCTTAGACCCCCTTTTAAGATAAATGTGTACATTTTTCGGTAGAAAAATGTGCCGGGCTAAGGCCGATTCCTCTTCAAATACAGGCTCGCTATCGCTCGCCAAGAAAAAAATCGACACCTAAATGGCACGAAAGGTCTTAATATTGACTATGAAATGGGGCAAAAGGTCTGAACATCGCCAAACTAATGGGGCGAATGTCTTGAAATCCCATAACAATAGGGGTAAACATGAGGGAGGAGGACGACTCGAAAAACCAACTGCCTCCCCTTAAGGGTGTATGGAGCACTCGACTATCTCTCTGGCTAAGTGTTGGGACTTGTTTTTGAGGCGTACGCAGGGTTGTGAGTATGTGTATGTGTGTATGTGTGTATGCTTGTGTGTGACCGTGTGTGACTGTATGTGTGTGGGTTTGAGGTTGTGTGTGTATTTGAGTGTGTGTGTATTTGAGGGTGTGACTGTGTGTGTTGGTTTGTGTGTGTGTTTGAGGTTGGGTGTGTATTTGAGGGTGTGTGGCTGTGTGTGTGTGGCCGTGTGCGTGTTTGAGGGTGTGAGTGTGTGTCTGAGTTGGCAGGTGTTAGATTGTGTACGTGGTTGTGTGTATGTGTGAAGGGGGGGGGGGGAGTAGATGTGTGTTGCAGTGGATTTGAGCATACTATCAGGTTTATGGTTACAATATTATGGTACTGTTCTATGTTTGCATGATCCAATAGATCGGCACTGCAGTTTACACGTAGCCTGGTTACCCGTATCATGAACTAATACATTCTTAGACACCCAGTGTTTGGCATAGATTATACATTAGATGGATTAGGTTAGGTAAGTTGGGTCTGGTTAAGGGGAGGCAGACCGTTTTTTTTCTGGACCCCCCTCTCCCTCATGCTTAGCCCCATTAGTTTTCAGATGTTAAGATGTTTGGCCCATTAGTTAGTCGATTTCAAGACCTTTCGCTCCATTTCGTTATCAATTTTAAGACCTTTCGTGCCATTTAGGTGTCGATTTTTTCCTGGCGAGCGATAGCGAGCCTGCAATTTTAAGAGGTACCGGCCTTCGTCCGGGAAATTTTTCTACCGAAAAATGTACACATTTATCTTGAAGGGGGGTCTAGGGGGTGTTTTTCTAAGCTTGGTGGAGGTCTAGGGAGGAAACTAAAGAAATATATGAATGAATGAATTAATAGACCAAACAAACGGTCCGCCTCCCCTTAAGCCAGATTTGTGCGGTAACAATGTATGAGTAGTTGTAATTGTCAGGCACCGCCTTCACTGGTGTGTGTGTGAGAGAGAGAGAGAGAGAGAGAGAGAGAGACTGAGAGACTGTGTGAGTGTGTGTCGTGGGTGATGGGTGCGGAAGCTTAGAAATACCTGAAACCCAGTTCCCAAACATGGCGATATTTAATGTATATATTTAACCTGACTGAATACTTAAATTACCCAACATTTTCACGTGAACAGATTGGCAAGGTGGTTACACATACCGGTAGCGGCGAATTAGCGGAGACTTGCTGAAAGATGGACCGAGATATTATATTGAGGAGAGGCAGACCGTTTTTCTGGACCACCTTCTCCCTAATGTTTAGCCCCACTAGTTTAGATATTACCAGACGTTCGGCACATTAGTTTGGCGATTTTAACACCTTTCGCCCCATTTCGTGGTCAATTATAAGACCTTTCGTGCCATTTAGGTGTAGATTTTTTCCTTGCGAGCGATAGCGAGCCTGCAAATTTAAGAGGAACCGGCCTTAGGCCGGGACATTTTTCTACCGAAAAATGTACACATTTGTCTTGAACGGGGGTCTAGGGGGTGTTTTTGTAAGCTTGATGGAGGTCTAGGGAGGAAACTAAAAGAACATGTGAATAAATGAATTAATAGACCAAACAAACGGCCAGTCTCCCCTTAAACCTTCTCTGATATTCAATGGCAGCTTACTTTGGAGAATTTGTAACCGTGTTATTTCAGTATCAGCACTTTTATGTCACAACGTACGTATTGTAATTTGGCTGACAATTCTCATGGCAAAATATAATATATCCTCGAAGATTTGACCTTTGGAGAGTTTCATCCAAGTATAAGTGTTACCTCTCTCTCTCTCTCTCTCTCTCTCTCTCTCTCTCTCTCTCTCTCTCTTTTTCGCTCTCGCTCTCGCTCTCTCTCTCTCTCTCTCTCTCTCTCTCTCTCTCTCTCTCTCTCTCTCTCTTTTTCGCTCTCGCTCTTTCTCTCTCTCTCTCCCTCTCTCACACACAACCGTCTCTCCTCATTCAATTCAACCTAGACAAAATTCCACATAAAAAAGCATAGAATTCCTATTTTTTCACACTCGCCCGGACTCATTTCCCAGATTGAGGATTCTCTATAGATGGCAACGACTACGGTACTCCCCCCCCCCCCCCCCTCCGGACTTTTCAGCACAAAGATTCTTAAGGGGGTTGTACTCGCTTTTTATGGACCACCTTCTCCCTCATGTGTAGCATATTAGTTTTGAGGTTTTAAGATGTTCGTTCCGTTAGTTTGGCGATTTTGAGACCTTTCGCCTCGTTTTTTGTCAATATTAAGACCTTTCGTGCCCTCTAGGTGTCGATTTTTTTCCTGGCGAGCGATATAGCGATCCTCAAATTCTAGAAGGAACCGGCCTTCGGCCGGGAAATTTTTCTACAGAAAAATTTACAAATTTATCTTGAAAGGGGGTCTAGGGGGTGTTTTTCTAAGCTTGATGGAGGTCTACCGAGGAAACTAAACAAATAAATTAAAAAATAATATATAGAGACCAAAAACCAAGCACTACACCCGTAAGTATAATACAAAAAAGGAGAGAGAGGCTTGAGAGTTTAAGAAGATCCATTAGCGGAGACGAGTTTGGGGGGGGGGGGGGGGCTTGTCGTAGCGATTTTTTTTTTTTTTTTTTTTATCTGCATCCATGTTCTACCCGTCGTACAGTGGCGGTCATTAATTATGCTGTTATAAGGGGTGATGGGCCGTTTTTGTGGTCCCCCTTCTTCCTTGTAATTGTTTGGCTCATTTACTTTTCAGATTATGATACGTTCGGCCCATTAGCTTGGCGATTTTAAGACCTTTCGCTCCCTTTCTTTGTCAATATTAAGACTGTTCGTGTTATTTAGGTGTTGAGTTTGTCATGGCGAGCGATAGCGAGCCTGTAATTTAAGAGGAACCGACAAATGTACACATTTATCTTGAAGAATGGTCTGAGGGGGTGTTTTTTTTAAGCTTAATGGAGGTCTAGGGAGCAAACTAATAAAATAATAAACAGATACATAAATGAACCAATAAATACGACCCGTCTCCCCTTAAGTGTATGCTTGTAGCAGTTTTTGTTCTGTCCTTTTCTATCTTTCTCTGGCTTGTATCCATTTGGCCCCATTCAGCCTACTGTTTTAAGACGTTTATCCCCATCCAGGTGTCAATGTTTTACTGGTGAGCGGTAGCGAGCCAGCATATTTTTTATTTTTGTTTGACAGCAGGCTAAATTTGTAAATTTTTCGATAGAAAAATGTCTACGGCGAAGCCGGATTTCTTCATATAATGCTGGCTCGCTATCGCTCGCCAGGAAGAAATCGACACCTAGATGGGGATAAACGTCTTAAAACAGTAGCTGAATGGGGCCAAATGAATACAAGCCAGAGAAAGATAGAAAAGGACAGAACACAAACAGCTACAAGCATACACTTAAGGGGAGACGGGTCGTATTTATTGGTTCATTTATGTATCTGTTTATTATTTTATTAGTTTGCTCCCTAGACCTCCATTAAGCTTAAAAAAAACACCCCCTCAGACCATTCTTCAAGATAAATGTGTACATTTGTCGGTTCCTCTTAAATTACAGGCAGTTGGCTGAATGGGGCCGAATGGATACAAGCCAGAGAAAGAGAGAAAAAGACAGAAATAACAAAAAGCAGGTCACCCCCCTTATGTGTATGCTTGTAGCTGTTTCGGACTGACTTGAATCTTCCTACTAATTCTTTACCTGATATTTGTATTTGGTGGTTCCTTCTAAATAGTTAGAGGCTTCGGAATGTAAAATAATTAATGATACAGATTGGACATACAGAAACCTCTATTAACATACTACTACTACTACTACTACTACTACTACTACTACTACTACTACTACTGCTATTTCTACTATTACTAACTACTACTAACTACTACTACTAACAACAATAACACATAATAAAACAACAATAATAGTGGGAGTAAAAGGAAGGAAATCTGAACACTACGACCTCCACCGAGCTTGACTAACCAACAAGCCGGTCAGAAGAGGGTTGTCAATAATAAGATCAGTAGCCGGGAAGGGGCACTCGTAAGCTGCCTTTTATTATCCTCTTTGCTTCCCTCCATCGGGGTCACGGTAATGTCCCATAAGACGATTACTATCAATGGTCCCTTACGTTGTGACTCCTTATACAGTGTGTGTGTGTGTGTGTGTATGTGTCCGGGTGTGTGTCTGTGTGTGTGTGTGTGTGTGTGTGTGTGTGTGTGTGTGTGTGTGTGTGTGTGTGTGTGTGTGTGTGTGTCCGGGTGTGTGTCTGTGTGTGTATATGTGTCCGGGTGTGTGTCTGTGTGTGTGTGTGTGTGGAGGACATTCAGTGTCTCCATATATTGCTTATTGTGTCATATATATTTGGTAAGGGTTTTGTATTTGGACTACAGTTCTCACTTATGTATGATTAGACTGTGAGATCTGCATTGGTTGTTATAATGATAATAATAATAATAATAATATTTATTCAGTTAGCAATTTACAGAGTTGGTACCACATAGTATGTTACAAATATGACATGTACCAGCTTTGCATAATTCCAACTAAGGATAGCTCAATAAGGCCGTTAGGCGTATTTCCATTGGGGTCCTTGTGGGATTAGGTTAGCTGGGGAAAAAGGGGAGGATAAAAACAAGTAGATACTTTAGAGAAAGTATTTCTAGGGGGTTATATTAAGATACCTTACATTCTATAGTTGGACTGGTCAAAATATTTCAGTAATCATTTCAGTTTGTTTTGCCTATCTCTTATGTCGTATTTAGTAGTAGAGTTGTATTTAGAGTAGTAGTAAGCTTGGTGCTCCCTTCTGGCAGCTGTCCGGTTCAGGTGCTCCTTCAAGCTACGTCTGAAGGAGTACAGTGTTCTCTTTTCACGGACTGACTGGGGTTGGAAAACTATAATTGCACTATGTATATATTTTACGATGTATTATGTGCTCAATAAAGTATCTCTATCTATCTGTGTGTGTGTGTGTGTGTGTATGTGTGTGTGTGTGTATGTGTCCGTGTGTGTGTGTGTGTACTGTATTTATGTGTGTATGTATGTGTGTGTGTGTACTGTATGTGTGTGTGTATGTATGTGTGTGTCTATGTATATGTGTGTGCGTGTTTGCAAGTCTGTGCTTGTATGTGTGTATGTCTGTCTGTGTGTGTGTATGTGTGTGTGTGTGTATGTACAGTATATGTGTATGTGTGTGTAACGTAAGACCATTGTACTGTACATGATGGGATCCTTAGGCCCCAATCCCTCTTACCGCCCAGTGCGTCCCTTAACGATGGTTCACATTTTGGTCGAATTTTTCATGTATTTATTATTTGTCTAGTTTCCTCCCTAGACCTCCATCAAACTTAATAAAACAACCCCTGGATCCCCTTTCAAGATATATTTGTACATTATTCAGTAGAAAAATATCCCGTTCCTCCTGAATTACAGGCTCGCTTTCGCTCGCCAGGAAAATATCAACACCTAAATGACACGAAAAGTATTAATATTGACAGAGAAAAGGGGCAAAAGGTCTTAAAATCGCCAAACTAATGGGGCTAAGCAGGAGGGAGGAGGGTGACTAGAAAAACGACCTATCTCCCCTTAGCGTTGACTATAGCCTGTTCACTAAAGCTAGGTCAGACATTGCAGCCTCTGACCTCTTATAACAACTCAAAGCGGACTTGAACCATTGATTTGGAATGTCTACCATGTGGGACGAGTAGACTTACAGGGGAGGCAGTTGTTTTTTCGAGTCCCCCTCCTCCCTCATGTTTAGCCCTATTAGTTATGAGATTACAAGACATTCGACCCATTAGTTTGGCGATTTTCAGACCTTTTGCCCAATTTCTTTGCCAATATTAAGACCTTTCGTGCCATTTAGGTGTCGATTTTTTTCCTGGCGAGCGATAGCGAGCCTGTATTTGAAGAGGAATCGGCCTTCGGTTGGGGGGGGGGGGGGGAACATTTTTTGGACCTAAAATCATAACTATTGCACGAATTCAAAAAAATATTTGTTTAATTACCGTCGCATTCACGCACCGAAGGATCGTGTGAAGTTTGGTGAAAATCCGTCAAACAGTCTAGGAGGAGTTCTCGGACGGACAGACAGACAGACAGACAGACGGACAGACATTTCGATTAGCATGTACCACTATACGGGGGGCGATACCACTCTGCTTACGCAGAGTTGATAAAACAAATGTGTGTTGTTGTTTTTATCAACTCTGCGTAAGCAGAGTTTGGTACCCCCCCCCCCCCCCCGTTTTTTTTTTTTTTTTTTTTTTTTTTTTCTATATTCCAACTTACTTCCTCTCGGTCATAGGCTGAGAGCCTTAACATTCACCGCTTTACAATGCACAGTGAAGCCCGTGAGGTCTTGTTCCAGTCTAGGGAGTGAGACATGTGAAGCACGTAGAGTACAACGAGCACCTGCCATCTTGCCTTCACAGGCACGGTGCTCACTCATGGCCCGAAACGACCCCATCTCTGAAGCCACCTCGTTCCCGTGCTTCACTGTCTCACCCCTTACACTCGGACTCTCACATTTACACACACACACAACGCCACCTGTTGAGCAGATAACTCACCAGGCATTGCACCCCTATAGCATATTTTGAATATGGGAATATTCATACAGTGCTATTTAATCAGGGAACAATGAGTATAGTGGGTACCACACGAAAAAAATGTCTGTCGTCGTCGTCGTTGTCGTCGTCGGCGTCGTCGGCGTCTGTCTGTCTCGGAACTCCTCCTAGACCGTTGGATTGATTTTCACCAAATTTCACACAAACATTTGTTGCGTGAATGCAAAAGTCAGTCAAAAAAGATTTTTTGAATTTATGCAATAGTTATGATTTTAGGTCCAAAATATGGTTCCCCCCCCCCCTCTCCCGGAACCCCCCCCCCCCCCCCCCCAAACAATGATGGCGTTCTGCGAGCGAAAACATCTCGCTACGTATTTGCTAGGTTAAGTTAGTTTAGTTGGCATTAGAAGTGATGGTAGTAATATTTGGATTTATGGTGATAGTAGTGATAATGGTGATAATTGTAGTGATGATGGTTGTAGTTGTATTGATGATGATGACAGTAGTAGATATGATGGTGACAGTAGTAGTAATGATGGTCATAATAGTAGTGATGATGGTGACAAGTAATGATGATAGTTGTAGTGATAATAATGACAGTAGTGATGATGGTAGTGACGATGGTGTGAGTATTAGTGATGATGGTAAGTAGTAGTGAGGATGGTGAAATTTGTAGTGATGATGATGATAGTTGTGGTGATGAAGTTCATAGTAATGGTGATGATGGCAGTAGTAGTAGTTATTATGGTGACAGTAGAATACATTATGGTAATATTTGTGACAGTAGTAATGATGATGGTTATAGTAGTAGTGATGATGTTAACAGTAGTAATGATGATGGTTATAGTAGTAGTGATGATGTTAACAGTAGTAATGATGATGGTTATAGTAGTAGTGATGATGTTAACAGTAGTAATGATGATGGTTATAGTAGTAGTGATGATGTTAACAGTAGTAATGATGATGGTTATAGTAGTAGTGATGATGTTAACAGTAGTAATGATGATGGTTATAGTAGTAGTGATGATGTTAACAGTAGTAATGATGATGGTTATAGTAGTAGTGATGATGTTAACAGTAGTAATGATGATGGTTATAGTAGTAGTGATGATGTTAACAGTAGTAATGATGATGGTTATAGTAGTAGTGATGATGTTAACAGTAGTAATGATGATGGTTATAGTAGTAGTGATGATGTTAACAGTAGTAATGATGATGTATAGTAGTAGTGATGATGTTAACAGTAGTAATGATGATGGTTATAGTAGTAGTGATGATGTTAACAGTAGTAATGATGATGGTTATAGTAGTAGTGATGATGTTAACAGTAGTAATGATGATGGTTATAGTAGTAGTGATGATGTTAACAGTAGTAATGATGATGGTTATAGTAGTAGTGATGATGTTAACAGTAGTAATGATGATGGTTATAGTAGTAGTGATGATGTTAACAGTAGTAATGATGATTGTTATAGTAGTAGTGATGATGTTATTAGTAATGATGATGGTATAGTTGTGATGATGATAGTGATAGTGATTAGTAGTAGTGATGATGGACAGTGATGATAGTAGATGATTATGAGTGACAGTGATGATGGTTATAGTAGTAGTGATGATGTAGTAGTAATGATGATGTAATGTAATGATGGTTGATAGTTGATGATGATAGAGTGATTGATCTCGTGATGATTGTGGCAGGTGTAGTTATGATGGCAGTTGTAGTGATGATGGCAGAAGTAGTGAATATGTATGTTGTAGTGATTGATGATGGTATTAGTAGTGATGATGGTAACCCATCGCAGAGTTGGGTATGCCGTTTTGATTTTGGGCAAAACGGCACGTCTACTTTATTATTATTATTGAAGGTTTTGACTGATTTAGCAATGTTTTAGCATCTGGATTCTAGTGCTGTCCCCTACTCCGATTATAAGTTAAAACAAAACTCACCCCAAGAACCCTTTTCAAGCTAAATATTTGTATTTTTCGGTCATAGGCCTGGATTATTGTAAATATGTATTATCGTAACTATGATATCCAAGTATATCTATAAGCATTTACCTGTAAATGTATTTGTATATATCTTCGCTATAAACCACATGTATGATTGTATGTTAGACAAATGACATCAATGTTGTTTCCACTAGTTGTATTTCCGTTTAGAAAAAATAAAAGTAAAACATAAAGAATATATCGGTGATGCAACTTTGATGAGTGACTGTACCTGGTTAGTCGGTCTCTCCCCCACCATCGGGTTAGTCACAGAGATGAGCAGCATAGCAACCAGCAGACTAGTGGTTGCCAATCTATGTTATACATGGTGTTAGCGACTCTTAGAAATTCACGGCCCATTTATATGGCAACAGTTGCAGCTGATTGACTAGTGCTACCGTGATCCTTAAAACCTTTGTTAAGAATTAATGATAACTACATAACGAGACATTGGACACGATCGCAGAAGCCTATCAACTGGAATTATTGACATAATACTGTAGGTGGCCCGTTAATTTTGAGAGTCGCTGAAAACGAGTAGACCGGTAGTACTATTGTTTGTCTCGAGTGTTAACGTGACACGTGCAATATACAGTGTTAAGCTGTACCTCAAAGTGTGTGTGCAAAGTTAAATACAACCGGCTAGCTTTAGTGTTAATAAACAACATATGGGGTCATCAGATAAATAAAGTAATACTTTATACTACATTATGTGATCAATGCAGACGATGTGCATATAACGGGAGTGTCTGGCTAGCCGCGAAAGACATGGCATAATATTACGTAACTGGTAATCGGTTCCCCCCTGTTGCTACTTGACATCTACGTAATATACCGCCTAATATATCAGCTGATGGCGACTTTTCATCAATACATCGATTAATACACCGCGATTAATGTATTGTAAACGACTAATATATTTAATTAAAACATGTTACATAGATTAATTAAAACATAAATTACGCTTGGGAAACTCACCCATGCCTGAGAAACTCATCCACGGCTAGGCGGCCTGTGATTGGTTGGCGGTGGTCAGCCTGGTCTCTTGCCAGTCGCCACCAGATTATTGCTCAGTACATAGTTTCCGTGTCAAAACATTCCAAATTCCTGCATGCCCACTGCTAATGTTTGATCTAAACATTGTGGATAATATTTGATTGGTGTTCTTAGCCACGTGACCACAGCAGAAGTTCCTTAGTCATCGCCCAGGGCTCACACGCGGCGGGAGGAAGCTGCTGGGGATATATACTATTTCTTTGTGTTTGTGCGTGTATTTTGTGAAGAACTTCGATATTTGGACTTCTGTTACGGCGGTGAACTTAGGACTTTCTGTGCGGACTGAAAAGTGACTGGCCAAGATGCTGTGGCTTCTCAATTAAGGTTTGTTAAGAGTGTTTCCGTTCGTGGTTCTTTATGGTCACCCCTCCGTCCGCATCCCATTATTGTACAATAGGCCTATTTATCTATTGCCAGACGTCATGACGCCCAAAAAGGGGTGGCCACGAATGAATGAATCGCCTCCTTGCACGTGTGTTAGCCGGTGTCCCTCCTCCCACCCAACACTACCGGGTACTTGCATATTCCGTATCACTTAACTCCATCCTGAATCTACCTCACTGTCGGTCTGCTCTTCCTCTCTGCCCTTCCACCTCCCTCACGTACACTCTTTTAGTCGTTTTTCACTCTCCATACTTCCACATGCCAGAGTTAAAATCATGTAGAGGAGCAAATATGTCTTGTCTGTAGATTTGAGGGCTCTGTGGGCAGGCCCAATTAACCCTGCCACAGACCATTGGTGCAAATATTAGCGACCGGCCGATCATGCATGGCTACCTAGTTAATGAGTATTTTTTTCCTTTCAGATATCGGTGCAAACTAGTGATGCTCTTGTGGGGAGAAGACACTGAAGACCTCGGGAGCTGTTGATTTGATTTCTCCAACCTCTTCCGGCACAGCACTACTTCCAAGGACCAGGTGAGAGCTCGGCAATAAATGTTGTCTCTCTCTCGCTCTTGCCTCAATCTCTCTCGCTCTAGCTCTTCTCTCTCTCTCTCGCTCTTGCCTCTTCTCTCTCTCGCTCTGAATTATGGAACTCTCGTCGACCGGAATTATCGTCGAAGCGCGAACCTAGAACTCTCGTCGACGATGGAACACTCGTCGACAGGTCCACCTACAAAAAAATCGTTGAAAAGAAAGAATAAAGTTTAAAAATGTATATTTATATATAAACTATAATTAGAAGTTATGGTGAAGCTTAAGAACAGAACAGTGGTTGTGTAGGTAAATGGTTCGTTGTGTAGTGGTAACTGATGTGCCGTTTTGCCCAAAATAAAAACGGCATACCTAACTCTGCGATGGGTTACCATCATCACCACTAATACCATCATCAATCACAATCATCACTACTACTGCCATAATCACTACAACTGCCACAATCATCACGACTACTTTCATCATCACCATTACTATGATCATCATCACTACTACAATTACAATCATCACTACTACTCTCACCATCATCACTATTACTCTCACCATTGTCACTACCATCTTAATCACTGCTATCATTGATACTACAACTATCAACCATCATTACTACTATCATCACCACCATCTTATAATCATCATTACTACTGTCACCATCGTCACCATTACTATGATCTTCATCATCACAACTATTGTCATCATCACTACAACTTTCACCATCATCACTACTACTCACCATCATCACTAATACTCACACCATCGTCACTACCATCATCACTACTGTCATTATTATAACTACAACTATCATCATTACTTGTCACCATCATCACTACTAGTACTGTCACCATCATATCTACTACTTTCACCATCATATCTACTACTGTCATCATCATCAATACAACTACAACACAACCATTATCACTACTATTATCACCATCATCACTAGTATCACCATCAATCCCACTATTACTACCATCACTTCTAATGCCAACTAAACTACCTTAACATAGCGAGATGTTTTCGCCCCCAGAACGAATGCGTTCTTAGTGTGTGAGCCCCTTTGGGGCTCACACACTAAGAACGCCATCATTGCTGGGTGGGGGACCATATTTTGGACCTAAAATCATAACTATTGCATACATTAAAAAAAAAAAAAAAATACTGACCGTCTCATTCACGCACCGAATGTTCGTTAGAAGATTGTGTGAAAATCCGTCAAACGGTCTAGGAGTTTTCGGAAAGACAGAAATATGTCTCACTATTATCATCACATCTGAGACATGTGTATGATGTGTGGCTTTCTGTGATGTGTGTGCCCCTACGGGGCGCGCACACACACACACACACACACACACACACACACAGGGAATAGGTACAGGGTGGGCGATGGGGGTCCTGAAGGCGGGGTTGTTGTTGTTGGGGGGGGGGGGGGGGAACCATTTTTTGGACCTAAGATCATAACTTTTGCACACATTTAAAGCATCTTTTTTTAATTACCGTCGAATTAACGCACCGAATGTTCGTGTGAAGTTTGGTGAAAATCCGTCAAACGGTCTAGGAGAAGTTCTCGGACAGACAGACAGACAGACATTTCGATTAGCATGTACCACTATACGGGGGGCGATACCACTCTGCTTACGCAGAGTTGATAATGGTGGTAATCAACTCTGCGTAAGCAGAGTGGTATCGCCCCCCGTATAATGGTAGGCCTACATGCTAACCGAAATGTCTGTCTGTCCGTCTGTCTGTCTGTCCGAGAACTCCTCCTAGACCGTTTGACGGATTTTCACCAAACTTCACACGAACCTTCGGTGCGTGAATGCGACGGTAATTAAAAAAAAAAAAAAATTGAATTTGTGCAATAGTTATGATCTTAGGTCCTAAAAAAAATCCCCCCTCCCCCCCTTTCAGGACCCCCACCACCCACCCTGTACCTATTCCCTGTGTGTGTGTGCCCCGTAGGGGCACACACATCACAGAAAACCACACATCATACACATGTCTCAGATGTGATGATAATAGTGAGACATGTCTGTCTTTCCAAAAACTCATCCTAGACCGTTCGACGGACTTTCACACAAACTTCTAACGAACATTCGGTGCGTGAATGCGACGGTCAGTCAAAACAGATTTTTTGAATGTATTCAATATTTATGATTTTAAGTCCAAAACATGGTTTCCCCCCCCCCCCCCCCTCAACCCAGCAATGATGGCGTTCTTAGTAGTGATTAGTATTGATTTGGTATTAGTAGTGATGATGGTAACCCATCGCAGAGTTGGGTATGCCGTTTTGATTTTGGGCAAAACGGCACGTCTACTTTATCTGGTATCGCCCCCCGTATAGTGGTACATGCAAACCGAAATGTCTGTCTGCCCGTCTGTCCGAGAACTCCTAGACCGTTTGACAGATTTTCACCAAACTTCACACGATCCTTCGGTGCGTGAATGCGACGGTAATTAAAAACAGATTTTTTGAATTTGTGCAATAGTTATGATCTTAGGTCCAAAAACAAAAATTGCCCCCCCTCCCCTTCAGAACCCCCACCCCCCCTTCAGAACCCCCACCCCCCACCCTGTACCTATTCCCTGTGTGTGTGTGCCCCGTAGGGGTACGCACATCACAGAAAGCCACACATCATACACATGTCTCAGATGTGATAATAATGGTGAGATATCTGTCTGTCTGTCCATCTGGCTGTCTGTCTGATAACTCCTAGACCGTTCGACGGATTTTCACCAACCATTACACGAACATTCGGTGCGTGAATGCGACGGTGATATATATTTTGTTTTTTTAATATGTGCAATAGTTATGAGTTTAGGTCCAAAATATCGTTTTGCCCCCCCCGCCCCCTCAGGACATCCACCCCCCACCCTGTACCTGTTCTCAAGCAATGATGCTGGCGTTAGGTTAAGTTAGTTTAGTTGACATTAGAAGTGATGGTAATAATAATGGGGATTATGGTGGTAGTAGTGATGATGGTTGTAGTTGTAGTGATGATAATGACAGTAGTGATGATGATGACAGTAGTAGATATGATGGTGAAAGTACTAGTTGTAGTGATAATGGGCATATTAGTGATGATGGTGACAAGTAATGATGGCAGTTGTAGTGATAGTAGTGATGATGGTAGTAACAATGGTGACAGTATTAGTGATGATGGCGAAAGTTGGTGTGATGATTACAGTTGTAGTGATGACAGTTGTAGTGATGATGAGAGTCGTAGTGATGATGGTAAGAGTAGTAGTGATGATGATAGTAATGATGATAGTGACTAATAGTGATTATGGTAACCCATCGCAGAGTTGGGTATGCCGTTTTGATTTTGGGCGGAACGGCACGTGTACTTTATTATTATCAACTCTGCGTAAGCAGAGTGGCATCGCCCCCCGTATAGTGGTACATGCTAACCGAAATGTCTGTCTGTCCGTCTGTCCGAGAACTCCTCCTAGACCGTTTGACGGATTTTCACCAAACTTCACACGAACCTTCGGTGCGTGAATTCGACGGTAATTAAAAAAATATTTTTTGAATTTATGCAAAAGTTATGATCTTAGGTCCTAAAAAAAAAAATCCCCCCCCCCCCCCTTCAGGACCCCCACCGCCCACCCTGTACCTATTCCCTGTGTTTGTGTGCCCCGTAGGGGCACACGCATCACAGAAAGCCACACATCATACACCTGTCTCAGATGTGATGATAATAGTGAGACGTATGTCTGTCTTTCCGAAAAGTCCTCCTAGACCGTTTGACGGATTTTCACACAAACTTCTAACGAACATTCGGTGCGTGAATGCGACAGTCAGTCAAAAAAGATTTTTTGAATGTATGCAATAGTTATGATTTTAAGTCCAAAATATGGTTTTACCCCCCCCCCCCCAACCCAGCAATGATGGCGTTCTTAGTGTGTGAGCCCCAAAGGGGCTCACACACTAAGAACGCATTCATTCTGGGGGCGGAAACATCTCGCTACGTATTTGCTAGGTTAAGTTAGTTTAGTTGGCATTAGAAGTGATGGTAGTAATAGTGGGATTGATGGTGACAGTAGTGATGATGGTGATAATAGTAGTGATAATGGTTGTAGTTATATTGATGATGACAGTAGTGATGATGATGACAGTAGTAGATATGATGGTGACAGTACTAGTAGTAGTGATGATGGTGATAAGTAATGATGATAGTTGTAGTGATAATAATGACAGTAGTGATGATGGTAGTGACGATGGTGTGAGTATTAGTGATGTTGGTGAGTAGTAGTGATGATTGTGAGTAGTAGTGATGATGGTGAAAGTTGTAGTGATTATGACAATAGTTGTGATGATGAAGATCATAGTAATGGTGATGATGGCAGTAGTACTGATGATGGTGACAGTAATTATGGTGATTGTAAGATGGTGGTGATGATAGTAGTAATGATGGTTGATAGTTGTAGTATCAATGATGATAGTAATTAAGATGGTAGTGATAAGGATGACAGTAGTAGTGATGATGAGAGTAGTAGTGATGATTGTAATTGTAGTAGTGATGATGATCATAGTAATGGTGATGATGACAGTAGTCGTGATGATTGTGGCAGTTGTAGTGATGATGGCAGTAGTAGTGATGATTGTGATTGATGATGGTATTAGTAGTGATGATGGTAATCCATCGCAGAGTTGGGTATGCCGTTTTGATTTTGGGCAAAACGGCACATCTACTTTATATTAGTGATGATGGTAACCCTTCGCAGAGTTGGGTATGCCGTTTTGATTTTGGGCGAGCACGTCTACTTTATCAACTCTGCGTGGTATCGCCCCCCGTATAGTGGTACATGCAAACCGAAATGTCTGTCTGTCTGTCCCTCTGTCTGTCCAAGAACTTCTCCTAGACCGTTTGACGGATTTTCACCAAACTTCACACGAACCTTAGGTGCGTGAATGCGACGGTAATTAAAAAAAGATGTTTTGAATTTGTGCAATAGTTATGAAAAAAACATGTTTCCCCCCCCCCCCCCCCTTCAGGACCCCCACCCTGTACCTATTCCCTGTGTGTGATGTGAGTGCACTCACATCACAGAAAGCCACACATCATACACATGTCTCAGATGTGATGATAATGGTGAAACGTCTGTCTGTCTGTCTGATAACTCCTAGACCGTTCGACGGATTTTCACCAAACTTCACACGAACATTCGGTGCGTGAATGCGACGGTAATATATATTTTTTTAATTTGCGCACTAGTTATGATTTTAAGTTTAAAATATGGTTTTACCCCCCCCCCACCCCGCCCACCAGCCCCCCCCCCCCCCCCCCACCCCCCACCCCTGTGTACCCCCCACCCTGTACCTATTCCCAAGCAATGATGATGGCGTTCTGTGTGTGTGTGCCTCGTTAGGGACAGCAGTGATGATGATGGTGGTGATGATGATGATTACAGTACTAGATATGATGATGACAGTACTAGTAGTAGTGATGATGGTCATAATAGTAGTGATGATGGTGACAAGTAATGATGATAGTTGTTGTTGTTGTTGTTGTTCCCCAAGCTGCCTGGCCGAACAGCCCCAAGGCCCCGAGCAATTCCAAGGCCATAACCGAGTGCCCCCACAGAACCCTCCACGCCGACCACAATAAAGCCTGAGTGACCGAAGCCACTCCATGGCGAGGAGCTGAGAAGGGTGCAAAAACGCCCGGGAAACCAAAGCCCCACCCAGGGCCCTGTGCCCCTCAGCAATTATGAAGAGAAAGTTGAGGGGCATATAGTTGTAGTGATAATGATGACAGTAGTGATGATGGTGAGTAGTAGTGATTATGGTGAAAGTTGTAGTGATGATGACAGTAGTAGTGATAATGATAGTAATGATGATGGTAAGAGTAGTAGTGATGACTGTAATAGTAGTAGTGCTGATGATAGTAATTGTGATAGTGACTAGTAGTGATGGTGTCCCATCGCAGAGTTGGGTATGCCGTTTTGATTTTGGGCAAAACGGCACGTCTACTTTAGTTATATATTTACTTTTGAGTTTCCTCGTTAGATCTCCATCAAACTTTAAAAAATACCCCCTAGGCCACCTTTCAATATAAATTTGTAAATTTTTCGGTAGAAAAATGTCCCGGCCGAAGGCTGGTTCCTTCTACTATAATAAAAGGCTCGCTATCGCTCGCCAAGGAAAAAATTGACACCTAAAGGACACGAAAGGTCTTAATATTGACAACAAAATGAGGTGAAGGGTCTCAAAATCGCCAAACTAAACGAACGTCTTAAAATCTCAAAGCTAATATGGTAAACATGAGGGAGAAGGGGGTCCACAAAAAGCGAGTTTAACTCCCTTAACATATTTGGCACGTATGGTACAGTTTGATCAATAATTGGTATCAGTAATATCTATGCTTCATTTCTTCATATTGAGTGAAATATACAAACGTGTTGCTACACTTACCCACCCTATTAATACAGCACAGAGAAAGCTAAACGTGATGACAGCTGGGACATGACTTATTAGCGCGACCGTACATATTATTCTCTCACCCACAAACAATGGTCTTGATCGTTCTTGCTTCCCTGCGAATGTTTAGCTCGTAAAGCAGAAGAGTTAATAATCCCGCTTCTAATTTATGAGATGAGAGATAAAGCCTTCTTCGCTCGTCAGGAAAATGGTGAACATCTTTACATTCTTGGAAGGGTATAGTAAAGAATGTTATATATATAATTAATAATTACCATACTACTATGTATAAACCTCTTGGATAGATAGACTTTTGTAGTAAACAAAGAAAATTCATTATATATTAGATTACATGGACTAAAAGGTGACTGTTAAGGGAGCCCACCTCGCTTTTTTTTTCTTTCTCTCCCTCTCTCTTTGGCTTTTATCCATTCGGCCCCATTCAGCCTATTTTTTTAAGACGTTTACCCCCATCCAGGTGTCAATATTTTCCTGGCGAGCGGTAGCGAGCCAGCATATGTTTTTTTTTGTTGACAGCAAGCTAAATTTGTAAATTTTTCGATAGAAAAATGTCTCTGGCGAAGCTAGATTTCTCCATACAATGCTGGCTTGCTATCGCTCGCCAGGAAGAAATCAACACCTGGATGGGAATAAACGTCTTAAAACAGTTGGCTGAATGGGGCCGAATGGATACAAGCCAGAGAAAGAGAGAAAATGAGAGAGATAAATAATGCAGGTGACCCCCCTTAAACGATTATATATACATTAAATTGGACCAGAGTTATTATAAATAGGTTACTACTATCTATCTATCTATCTATCATCTATTTATCTATCATCTATTTATCTATCATCTATCTATCTAGGCCCTATCATCTATATATCCTATCTATCTATCATCTATCTATCCTATCTATCTATATATCCTATCTATCTATATATCCTATCTATCATCTATATATCTATCATCTATCTATCCTATCTATCCTATCTATCTATCATCTATCTATCTATCATCTATCTATCTATCTATCTTCTATATATCCTATCTATCCTATATCTCTATCTATCTATCTATCTATATATCTCTCTCTCTCTCTCTCTCTCTCTCTATCTATATCTATCTCCTATCTATCTATCTATCATCTATCTATCTATCTATCTATCATCTATCTATCTATCTATCTATATATCCTATCTATATCTATATATCCTATCTATCCTATATATCTATCTCTATCTCTCTCTCTCTCTCTCTCTATCTATCTATCTATCTATCAATCTATCTATCATCTATCTATCTATCTATCATCTATTTATCTATCATCTATCTATCTATATATCCTATATATCCTATATCTCTATCTATCTATATATCCTATATATCCTATATCTCTAGCTATCTATCTATCCTATCTCTCTCTCTCTCTCTATCTATCTATCTATCTATCTCCTATCTCTATCTATCTATATCTATCTATCTATCTATCTATCAATCTATCATCTATCTATCTATATATCCTATCTATCCTATCTATCTCTATATATCTATATCTATATCTATCTCTCTATCTATATCTATATCTATCTCTATATCTATCTCTATCTCCTATCTCCTATCTCTATCTATCTATCAATCTATTGCCGGGCGCCGTGATCCCTGAAGGAGTGGCCATCGATTTCTGCCATCATCCTATATTGCGAAATTACTTACGGTGAGTAGAAGCCATTTATAAAAAACAACAATATATTGATGCCTCATTGAATCACTATCGACCACTTTCCTTGGATAGTATTCCACTTTTTGACATCAATGTATGTGAAGACGTTTAGTGTGACATCTAGGCAGGCCTTCTTTCTATTAATTTTCATTCCATTACCTCGGTTTGCAGCATTGTTATTACATTTATCGTGAACAGTTCATTGGTATCTACTCTGTCATATCCTTAAGTATCTTAAAACACTCGATAAGTTGGCCTCCTCGCCTCCTTTTCTTAATCAACAACGCATGTAATCACCATACAACAAATTTAAAGGAAAAACTTAAATATGATAACTTCAAACAAACGAAAATGTAAGTGCAAGATAAATGAGCGTGAACATTATACCTCGCACGGGAAGATTAGCCAAGACAGACCGGGACGAGGGTACCTCTATAGAAGAGGGTAGTGTCGGCTTGACTTAGGGACACCATGTTGTTTTTACTTCACGCTTTATAACTTAGCACACCTCAATTTTACACGTCATTGTTCAGCTTTTTTACCCTTCGGGTAGCCATATTGTTTGTAACTCCCTATCTTGCTACTCTATATATAAAGGCACTCTCTATATAAAGGCAATCTCTATATAAAGGCCCTCTCTATATAAAGGTACTCTCTATATAAAGGCACTCTCTATGTAAAGGCACTCTCTATATAAAGGCACTCTCTATATAAAGGCACTCTCTATATAAAGGCACTCTCTATATAAAGGCACTCTCTATATAAAGGCACTCTCTATATAAAGGCACTCTATATAAAGGCACACTCTATATAAAGGCACTCTCTATATAAAGGCACTCTCTATATAAAGGCACTCTATATAAAGGCAATCTCTATATAAAGGCAATCTCTATTTAAAGGCACTCTCTATATAAAGGCTCTCTCTATATAAAGGCACTCTCTATATAAAGGCACTTTCTATATAAAGGCACTCTCTATATAAAGGCACTCTATATAAAGGCAATCTCTATATAAAGGCACTATAACCTATGCTTTCGATATAAAGGCACTCTTTATATAAAGGCACTCTCTATCTCACTATTCTCTATATAAAGGCACTCTAACCGCTACACTCTATAGAGACACTCCCTCTCTCGCTACCCTCCCTATAAAGGCACTCTAACCGGAACTAACGCGGAGCAATGAGATACCATGAACATAAAACTCTCCGGAAAGTTGGGGAAGACGAGGGTTTGATCAGATTTAGGAGTCTGAGGAAAAAGCTTTGCCAAGGGAAAAATTCATAGGATGTGAAATTGCGGTATGGTGTGGTTGGGTTGCTTAACACTATTTGGTGCAACATCTTGGGGGTTATTATGGTATTTTGTTGAATTATTAGGTTTTTATTTGTTTTAGCCATTTTCGAACTATGTTTTTAGTTTACCCGCTAGACTTGGAAAACACCTCTCCAAACTCCCTTCAAACTAAAACAAACGTCCCCCAGACTCCCTTCAAGCTAAATGTGTACATTTTTCGGTAGAAAAATGTCCTGGCCAAAGGCCGATTTCTCCTAAATTGCGGGCTCGCTTTCGCTCGCCCACTAAAAATCGACACCTTATTTGGTTGAAGCATCATATAATCGCCAAACTAATGCGATGAAACGTCTTAAAATCTCCAAGCTACTAGAGTAAAACTGGGAGGCTCCAAATTGGCCAACCCTCCACCTAATAGGGTTAAGAGGATAGTGGCTGGGTTTTTGGTCTATTAATTAATTTATTAATTTAGTTTGTTTAGTTTCCTCGCTAGACCTCAATCAAGCATTAAAAAAAACCCATAGACCCCCTTTCAAGACAAGTTTGCCGAAAAATGTCCCGACCGAAGGCCGGTTCTTCCAAAATTACAAGCTCACTATCGTTCGCCAGGAAACAAATCAACACCTACATAGCACGAAAGGTCTTAATATTGACAAGGAAATGAGGCGGAAGGTCTTAAAATTGACAAGGAAATGGGGCGGATGGTCTTAAAATCGACAAACTAATGGAGCAAACATCTAATGGGGATAAACACGAGGGAGAAGGTGGTCTATAAAAACCCAACCATCTCCCCTGAAGAGGTTTATGTTAGGGGGTAAATGGATACTATAGTCTATTCGCTGTATGTAGGCGAGAAATAATGAACTCTATCCTCTGTATCTCGACTAAGTTCATTATTGCGAAATTAAAGATGATCATACTAAGCAAATATATACTGTATATATATTTTCCAAACTACTCCCTCTCGGGCATAGGCTGAGAGCCTGTACATTCCACCGCTCAACACGGTGAAGCCCATGAGGTCTTGTTCCAATCTGGGGAGTGAGACATGTGAAGCATCCATCATGGCTCGAACCAGCTCCATCTCTGAAGCGGCCGGTTGCTTCGCTCAAGTGCTTCACCGTCTCACCCTCCAGACTCAGACCCTCACTCTCAGAACGCCACCTATTGAGCAGTGAACTCACTAGGCATTGTCCCCCTGTAACATATTTTGAATATGGGAATATTCATACAGTGTTATTTAATCAGGGAACAATGAGGGTATTTTTTTGGCATTTCGGTGGGTTTTGTGGTAATGCACTGATACTAGGTACAGCACAAATTCAATCCCAATAATATCTTCCCATCGACATATCGGGATTTGAACCCGGGTCCATTGGATTACCAATCCAGTGGCATGACCACTCCACCACACCTCCTCTATATATATATTCATCTTTCAAGCCCTCTTAAAATGTATCCAATCAATCATTGCTTACTGAATTTGTTTCCTAACTTTCCTGTATCACACATCTTCCGTCTTGACTCTTTCACCTAATGTATATCTTGAAGGTCGTATCTGCACTCTCTTCCATTTACACTTCAGTGGATTTCTCTCTCTCTCTCTCTCTCTCTCTCTCTCTCTCTCTCTCTCTCTCTCTCTCTCTCTCTCTCTCTCTCCCCCTTTTGGCTTTACTCTCCTCCCTCTCAGTCACTTTCTTCACTCCCCCTTTTTCTTTTTCCGGTGCTCCATTTCCCTATTCCTCCTTTTGTTTCCTTCCTTCCTGTTCCCCTCTGAATTGTCTGTTATAGTGCTTCGTGCGTTCCTCTTAAGCCGGTATCACACGAGCACTTTTTCCCTCAAAATGTATCCACAACACCGGTCTGGCAGCTGATGAGGTTTAACATTTGAAATATTTCGGTCACATAAATTAATCCACTATCAGTCTAGTTTCTGATACCAGGGCAAAATATTCCAGAAATATTGCCAGAGAAATGTTGACTATAAAAGCTCTCGTGTGATACCGACTTTATTGTCTACCATGTCTTGTATTTGTTTGTCTTCTATCTGCATTTGATCACATCCTTGTTTGGCCTGTAGATTACGTATGTTTATTGTTGTCCACATACAAGCATATCATGTAGGAACATTCGCTTACCAACCACACACACACACACACACACGCGCGCACACACGCGCGCACACACACACACACACACACACGCACACACACACACATACACAAACATGTAAAAAGGGTGTTAGATCCATATACCAGATTATATAAATATCCTGCAAAAGCAATGCCATAGATTTGTTATGGGCTTGGACTATACTCTGTTTCATTTGTTATGGGCTTGGACTATACTCTGTTTCATTTGTTATGGGCTTGGACTATACTCTGTTTCATTTGTTATGGGCTTGGACTATACTCTGTTTCATTTCATCTGCCGGTAAATTGAATCCCTTAGAAGCTAATTTCTCGATACTTAATGGAAAACTATCAAACCACTCCATGTCTCTGCATCATATTTAGACCAAGTTTATATAATAAGCACCATATTTCACTACAAAATCTTCAAAATAACTGAGAATTCTTTGATGGGAACCTTGCAATTCACCGTTTGTTGAACAGAAACCAGGAATAGTGAGGGTTAAAGAGAGGTTAAGGGGAGGCACACCGTTTATCTGGACCCCCTTCTCCCTAATATTTACCCCCACTAGTTTTGAGATTATAAGACGTTCACGCCCATTAGTTTGGTGATGTTAACACCTTTCGCCCCATTTCGTTGCCAATTGTAAGACCTTTCGTGCCATTTAGGTGTCGATTGTTTCCTGGCGAGTGACAGCGAGCCTGCAATTTTAAGAGGAAGGCCGGAACATTTTACTACCGAAAAATGTAAAAATTTATATTGAAGGAAAACGGGTTAATCTAGTTTTTATTAATTTCACCACACCACCAAACACCTCCAATGAAATTAATACGCCAGATATTTCGAAGCCTGTTAATTGCCTGAGGCCCCCTTTTTTGTTAGGTAAATACAATAGTCTAATAGTAGCCACAATAAATACAATAGTCTAACAGTAGCCACAATAATACAATAGTCTAATAGTAGCCACAATAATACAATAGTCTAATAGTAGCCACAATAATACAATAGTCTAATAGTAGCCACAATAATACAATAGTCTAATAGTAGCCACAATAAATACAATAGTCTAATAGTAGCCACAATAAATACAATAGTCTAATAGTAGCCACAATAATACAATAGTCTAATAGTAGCCACAATAATACAATAGTCTAATAGTAGCCACAATAATACAATAGTCTAATAGTAGCCACAATAATACAATAGTCTAATAGTAGCCACAATAAATACAATAGTCTAATAGTAGCCACAATAATACAATAGTCTAATAGTAGCCACAATAAATACAATAGTCTAATAGTAGCCACAATAATACAATAGTCTAATAGTAGCCACAATAATACAATAGTCTAATAGTAGCCACAATAATACAATAGTCTAATAGTAGCCACAATAATACAATAGTCTAATAGTAGCCACAATAAATACAATAGTCTAATAGTAGCCACAATAATACAATAGTCTAATAGTAGCCACAATAAATACAATAGTCTAATAGTAGCCACGATAATACAATAGTCTAATAGTAGCCACAATAATACAATAGTCTAATAGTAGCCACAATAAATACAATAGTCTAATAGCCACATAATACAATAGTCTAATAGTAGCCACAATAATACAATAGTCTAATAGTAGCCACAATAAATACAATAGTCTAATAGTAGCCACAATAATACAATAGTCTAATAGTAGCCACAATAATACAATAGTCTAATAGTAGCCACATAATACAATAGTCTAATAGTAGCCACAATAAATACAATAGTCTAATAGTAGCCACAATAATACAATAGTCTAATAGTAGCCACAATAAATACAATAGTCTAATAGTAGCCACAATAATACAATAGTCTAATAGTAGCCACAATAATACAATAGTCTAATAGTAGCCACAATAATACAATAGTCTAATAGTAGCCACAATAATACAATAGTCTAATAGTAGCCACAATAATACAATAGTCTAATAGTAGCCACAGTAATACAATAGTCTAATAGTAGCCACAATAAAGTCACTGGCACTGCATGTATTAACCCTTTCAATATACCAGTGTACGCATTCTTCCATATTTGTCTGGCTATCATTAGACGATTTTAATATACTTATGAATTATAGGATCTGAGGGCTTAAGGGGAGATATCTCCTTGAGGGATTTTTTTTCTGGATCCCTTTCTCCCTCATGTTTAGCCCCATTGCTTTTGAGATTTTAAGACAGTCGCCCCATTAGTTTGGCGATTATGGGAACTTTCGCCCCATTTCCGTCAATTTTAAGACCTTTCGTGCAATTTAGGTGTCGATTTTATCCTGGCGAGCGATAGCGAGCCTGTAATTTAAGAGGAACCGGCTTTCAGCCGGGAAATTTTTCAACCGAAAAATGTACAAATTTATCTTGAAAGGGGCTCAAGGGGGTGTAATCTTAAGCTTGATGGATATCTAGAGACCAAACTAAAAACCTCGCCTTAAGTGAGATAGTTATTACCTCTTTAATTACTATCTATGCTTCTTAAGCTAAACAAAATCGTCTAGTGCTAACAAAAATATATCTATAATACTTATATATTGAAGGGATTAATTTATTTGATTTTAACTGAATTATATGAATTACGGGCATGCAAATAATAATCATATAATCTCGCGCTTGATGCGATGAACCTTTAGTCCTCATCCTAATTCGTTGGAAAAGCCAATTAGTTGTTAATTTGGTGATTTGATTAAGGGGTGATGGGGCGTTTTGTTTGTAAATTAATTCATTTATTCCTTTATGTCTTTGTTTTCTCGCTAGACATCCATCAAGCTTAGAAAATACCCTAGACCCCCCCTCAAGATAAATGTGTACATGTTTAGGTAAAAAATATTTACCGGCCGAAGGCCGGTTACTCTTAAAAACTGCAGGCTTGCTATTGCTCGCCAGGAACAAAATAGACAACTCAATGGCACGAAAGGTATTCAAATTGACAACGAAATGGGGCGAAAGGTGTTCAAATCGCCAAAATAATGGGCCGAACGTTTTATATAATCTCAAAACAAATGGGGCTTAACACGAGGGAGAAAGGGGACCAAAAACAACGACCCATCTCCCCTTAGAACTGCTCACATCAGACTCAACTGGCATCAATAGGAAAGGTCAGACGTATGCTACCAAATTAGTTTCGATTTTCAGAGTCAAGCAACACGGGATTAATTCACCCAAGAAATAGGAGGAATTAAGGGGGGATGGGCCGATTTTCTGGTTCCCTTTCTCCCTCGTGTTTAGCTCCATTAGTTTTGAGATTATAAGACGTTCGGCTCATTAGTTTGTCGATTTGAATACCTTTCGCCCCATTTCTTTGTCAATATCAAGATCTTTCGTGTCATTGGAGGAATTAAGGGGAGATGGTTCACTTTGTGTTCGATGTTTTCATTTTTTTCTAGTTTCCTCCTTAAACCTCCATCAAACTTGAACAAAAAACCATCCATTAGATCCCCCTTTTAGAATAATTTGTACATGTTTCGGTAGCCGGTTCTTCCAAATTTACAGGCTCACTATCGTTCGCCAGGAACAAAATCGACACCTAAATAGCACTATAGGTCTGAATATTGACAACAGAAATTGAGCGAAATGTCTTAAAATCGACAAACTAATGAGCCGAACGTCATAAAATCTGAAAACTAATGAGGCTAAACACGAGGAAGAAGGGGGACCAGAAAAACGGCCCATCTCCCCTTAATGTCCCTTGCTATTATACCAGTGCGCGAAATGTCGATATAAGTTAATTATTTGTTTCGTGAAACTCTGGAAAAAAAAAAAATATATATATATATATACTGTATATACTGTATATATATATATATATATATATATATATATATATATATATATATATATATATTATATACTATATTTATATATATATATATTTTTTTTTTTTTTTTTTTCTTTAATACATACGAGGTTGAAAGAAATGGCAATTTCTGCGTTGGAAATTTTATTATTCAAAGTTTCCAGGTCTCTGATGAGTTTTCGCTGGGTGGCAGGAAGTAGATGAAGGAGATGAGCAAAATTCATGGTGGTACAGGGTTAAATTAAAGTACATGAAGATACAGGATATACGACGCGTTTCACTGGACAACCAGCATTATCAAGTAAGGATGGAATGATATAGAATCAGAATCAGAATCAGAATGTGAGGTGAGGACTCACTAGTTGTGAAATAAGAGAGATCAGATCAAGACAAGTGGGGGTTAAAAATGAAGAGTTGAAGAGTATGAAAAGATGGTGAGCTGTCCACCTAGCTATTGTTTACGCTACGTATACTGTGTATCCGCAAGAATTCCCGTCGCGAGCAACTACAGCCAACCCTGGCTTCTCCATATTTCCTTTCCAGAAAGATGGGCCCGATAGGTCCCCTGCCTGGGGTCCGCCATGGCGGGCCCCAGGCAGGAGAACTATCGTTTATATATATTGACTTCATTAGGAAAACTATGTTGAGTGGACAGTCAAGGGCTCAAGCAGTGCACCAGCTTGAGAGCAACGCCACTTGACTGCCCCTATAATTATGTGGTACTGTGGGATTGTTTTGAGGCACTGACAACTCCCTCACAGGGTCGGTGCTACCCCGGAGGGATCCGTACTAGCACACTGGTAAGTAAGTCATGGGATACTGACGGAAGTATTGCTGGGTGCTCTACCACATCCCCCGTCTGCATTGCCCCTGGTTGAGTCTTATCGGTTCCGTTATATTGAGTGTCATATTCGGTTATGGTCGTATTTGATGAGTTTTATTAGATAGAGTTTGCCTCAATCGTGATGCAAGTTATCTTGCCTTGCTTCCTCCCGATCATATCGCCAGTTTACCCCTCCAGCTAGAGCCAAGACCACATTGAAGTGATCCTTGGCTCAGCCTTGAGACACACCTGGCTAATAATGATCAGAAATTCGGCTGGAATGGCTTATTTAGTGATGTTATAACAGGTGGTCGCCTTATTAGTGATATATAATGTTTTTGCCCTGCTTCCTCCCGGTCATATTGCCAGTTTGCCACTCCAGCTGGAGCCAAGGTGACACTAAAGTGTTCCCTGGTTCAGCCTTGAGGTGCATCCAGCTAATGTTGATCGGAAATTCAGCTGAATCCATATCATTCTAAATGAATCTTGGTTCGGGTAGTGGTGCTTCTACAATGGTCCTGGAAGTGGGGAACCAACTGTGACCAATGTGGTCTCCCTGTATCCAGTCCATAACGGGGTCGTTCATTAGACTGTATTTTCTCACCAGGTGTTTTGCTCTTTCCGCTAATTTTATGTTCATGGGACATATATTAGCCTCCATGTGCATTTCCTCTGTTGTCTTAGTGTATGGGAAGTATTCATTGAATGAGAATCTTAGTGCTCTATTTTGAATTTTCTGTAGCTGTGATATCTGGGTTTTGCTTAGGGCACATAATGGTATCGCTGGGTATTCTATTATAGGTAGTACAAAGGATTTGACAAGTTGCAGTTTTATATGTGGTGGGAGATCTTTTAGTTTGTATAGCTCACTTAATGCTTGTTTCCCCTTGATTGTTAAGTCCTTGACATGTCTGCAATAACCTGTTGTAGTGATCTGTAATCCCAATATTTTACCTTTATGTGCATAATCTATAAGCTCTCCGTTTGCTACTACTTCCTCGTATTTTTTGTTTGCAATATTGATTAGCGCGAATTTAGTCTGGTTAGTTTTTATTTTCCAGCTTTTTTCAAACGCGTTGATTTTTTTGTATTTCTGCACCAACAAGCTCTGCCATAAGTCTTCTTGATTTTCCTCTGTAAGTGATAATTTGAGTTATGTCGTCGGCATATGTGATATTATGGCAATCAATTGATATAAAAGGTAAACAGGAAGGGTATAAATAGAGGGTGGAGGATCAGAGGAGGCGAAAATCAAGGGGCAAAAGTCTGCTATTGGTGGAGGGATATTCTAGGAGAGAGAAAGGGAGAACCGCTTCACGCATGCGCACTGGATGCGGGATGGTGGTCGGTTGGAGGGGTCGAAGCTGATTGGCTGCGTGTCGAGGGGCGTGGCCTAAGTTGTGTGGCTCCTGCGGAAGACGAAGCTGAAGGAGGTAGCGCGGGGGGCTGCGTCAAGGGCACCGGGGGGCGAGGGGGGGTGTTAGGTCCTGTAGGAAAGTGCCTTTTGGCAGAAGGAAGGATCTGAAGGTCCAGAGTTTGGTTGTTGATGTTGGGATGTAAGGCTTGGATATATAAAGCTTCGAGTATAGGTAATCTCCTTGGGTCACTTTCTTTATCGAGTATGGTGGTGTGTTTCTCTAACTCGTTGCGTGTGAGGTGAGGGTAGTTAGGGGTGAGATAGTGGTCTTTGATGGGTCCAGCCTGAAGGTGAAGAGTTAACCGACGTGAAAGACGAGTCTGCGTCATACCAATATAGGAATGAGGTCCACAGTCCTCATAATTACAGGTATGTTGGGAAATGACGTGATCGTCGGTCATCGGGCTCTTTATCTTGGTGGAGGCTGGTTTGTTGCGGAGAACTAGGTTGGAGGTCTTGGGGGATTTGTAATAAATTATTAATTTGATTTTGTTTTCCGGGTTGGTTGGGTGGACATGCTTGGAGATTATTTCTTTTAAGACGGCCTCGTCATTTTTGTGTTCAGAGGACATGTAATTGCGATAGAAGATATTAATTTCATTGGGGGGGGTCAATGTTGGGAGGGCTTTGGGTGTACCATTTTTCAAGATGGTGGTTGATGGTGCTGGAGATGTCGGAGTTGGAGTATCCGTTATTTACTAAAACTTGGGATAGTCTTTCTAGTTCCTGGTGGGTGTCGGCCCAGGTAGAGCAGTGCGTGAGGGCTCTCCTAACATAGGCGGAGATGGAGGATAGAAGATAACGGCGGGGGCATTCACTATCGCCGTTGAGGCATTGTCCTGTGTTAGTTGGTTTAATGTAGACGGTGGTTTTGAACCCATGGTCGTTCAGAGCTACGAGGATGTCGAGGAAGGGGAGTTGTCCATTGTTAGATTTTTCAAAGGTGAAGTTAAGTCCGGAGGAGGTCATGAAGCGACGCTGGAGTTCCTGTAGTTCGTGGAGGTCCTTGATTTGCACGAAGATGTCATCCACGTATCTACAGTAGACGGCGGGTCGTTGGGCAGCTAGGAGCTCTTCCTCGATGGTACCCATGAAAAAGTTCGCAAAAAGAACTCCTAGGGGGCTGCCCATCGCCACACCGTCTATCTGCTTCTACATGTTGCCCCGGGGGCAAAGGAAGGGGGCCTCCTTGGTACATAGCTCCAGTAGTGTTTTCAGGGCCTTCTCCGGGATGTCCAGTGTTGGTGTATCAGGGCAATGATAAATTCGACGTAGAATCATGTCAATGGTCCTATCCACTGGCACGTTGGTGAACAGGCTTTCTATGTCGAGAGAGGCGATTGTGTGGTTGTTGTTACGGGGGGCGTCTCGTAAAATTTCCAAGAAATCGTGGGCTGAGTTAAGGTTGAATTGGCTGGGCACGTAGGGGGTGAGGAGGTTGTTCAGGGCCTTGGCGACAAGGTAGGTGGCAGTGGGGATCTGGGAGATGATGGGGTGGAGGGGGTTCCCAGGTTTGTGTGTTTTGATGGTTCCGTACGCATAACCAGGGGTGTATTCTCCGACGAGTTTTTTAAGGTGGATCCCTCCTTGTTTGGCGGTGATGGTGGTGTTGGCAGTACGTTTGATTTCGTCGGTTGGGTTGCGGGTGATCTTTTTAAATGGTGTTGTCACTTAAGATGACGTCCATTTTTCTAAGATATTCCTCCTTGTCATGGATCACGAGGCAGGAAGCTTTATCCGCACGACGGATGATGATGTTGGGGTTGTCTCTTAATTGTTTGGCAGCTTGGAAGTGTTGTTTGTTGAGTATTTTGCTATGGTGAGTTCCTCTGGTTTTGGCGGCTTCAGCGAGGAGAGTAGGTTGTAGGGCGGGAGTAGTACCCGCTAGTTATACCCTTCCTGTTTACCTTTTATATCATTCCATCCTTACTTGATAATTCTGGTTGTCCAGTGAAACGCGTCGTATATCCTGTATCTTCATGTACTTTAATGTAACCCTGTACCACCATGAATTTTGCTCATCTCCTTCATCTACTTCCTGCCACCCAGCGAAAACTCATCAGAGACCTGGAAACTTTGAATAATAAAATTTCCAACGCAGAAATTGCCATTTCTTTCAACCTCGTATGTATTAAAGAAAATGTATTACCTGGCTTTACCAACATATATATATATATATATATATTGTGGATTTTCATTGGTACTTTTTATGAGATTAAAGATTTAGGTTCTTCCTAATTTTAATACACTATCAAAGAATAAGAGTATGAAAAAGGTCATTCATATGTCCATAATAATCAACCCATTTCAAAGTTTATCGATGGCAATGAACCCATCTATTATTTACAAGAATACATAGGTAAATAACTCTACATACAGTATACCCTTTGGGCAGATTGTTGGCACCGATCGAGCAGGACAGTACCCGTATATAATAACCAACAAGAGCCGGGGCATATAGCCACTCCGTTAGGGGTTAAGGGGACATGGGTAGTTTTTCTGGTCACTTTTCTCCCTCATGTTTAGCCCCATTAATTTTCAGATGTTAAGATGTTTGCCCCATTAGTTAGTCGATTTTAAGACCATTTGCTCCATTACTTCGTCAATATTTAGACCTTTCATGCTATTTAGGTGTCGATTTCTTCCCTGGCGAACGATAGTGAGCCTGTAATGTTGGAAGAACCGGCCTTCGGCCGGGAAATTTTTCTACCGAAAAATTTACACATTAATCTAGAAGGGGGATCTAATGGATGTTTTTTTAAATTTGATGGAGGTCTAGGGGGGAAACTAGAAAAATAATTAATACATACAAAAATCGGCCAAAAAGTGAACCATCGGGTTAAGTCGTCTGGCAATAGATAGATATATTATTGTTTTTGAACAGGTTTTATTGCATGACAAATTTACTTTTTGTATATAAGATTTTTGATGACAGCAAAGCTGTCGATGTCAGCTTTCCTGATTTTATATATATCTTTTAACAAGGTCCCACACAAGCGATTAACATATCACCTTAAAAAGCTCATGTAATTGATTTTGTAAGGAATTTGTTGATGATTTTGTAAGGAATTTATTGTAAGGAATTTGTTGATGATACGAACATTGAAGGTAGAGTAAAATTAATACGACGTTAGAAATAGAAAAAAACATCAACGAAACTTGAATAGACTAAGCAACTGGTCTGGAAAAAATTAAAATTAAAATGGACCTTGCAATTTACAAATGTTCAAAACAGAATATTGAAAGCGAAATGATGATGGGTATAGCAAACTGAATGGCTCGCAAATTTCCTGTGAAGTCAACAGAATCTATTGACTTAACGGGGGAAGATTTGATTTATTGGTCGATTATTTTATATGTCTATTATTTTTTAGTTTCCTCCCTAAACCTCCATCAAGCTTAAAAAATACATTCCCAGGAACCCCTTTCTAGATAAATTTGTACATTTGTCGGTTGAAAAATGTCCCGCCTTCTAAATTACAGGTTCGCTGTAGTTCGCCAAGAAAAAAATCGACACCTAAATGACACTAAATTTCCTATTATTGACAAAGAAATTGGGGTAAAATGTCTTAAAATCGCCAAACGAATGGGCCAAACGTCTTAAAATATGAAAATTAATGGGGCTAAACATGAGGGAGAAGGGGGACCAGCAAAACCAACCAGCCAGCCCAGCCGCCAGTTATCGAAAGGGATTAAAAAGACGATTAAGGGGGAATGGGTCGTTTTTCTGAACCACTTTCTCCCTCTTGTTTAGCCTCATTTGTTTTGAGATAATAAGACGTTCGGTCCATTAGTTTGGTGATTTTAGCATCTTTCGCCCCATTTCGTTGTCAATTTTAAGACCTTTCGTGCCATTTAGGAGTCGATTTTTTCCTGGCGAGCGATAGCGAGCCTGAAATTAAAAGAGGAACCGGCCTTTGCCCGGGAAATTTTTCTACCGAAAATGTACAAATTTATCTTGAAGGCGGGTCTAGAGGGTGTTTTTCTAAGTGTGATGGAGGTTTAGCGAGGAAACTAAGAAATAAAGAAATACATGAATTAATAGACCAAAAAAATGGCCCATCTCCCCTTAAAGCTGTTGTATGGATTGAGCAGTATCTATTAATTCACATCCGGCAAAAATCCTACGACTGCTGTATATACCTGTACATCGTTAGTCAGGCCACTTTGGTACGTATTGTGTTCCCTTTTGATCTACAGGTTATGTAAAGGGTACGTATACTAACGTTAAGGGGAGATGGCTCATTTTTCTGGGCCCCCTTTTCTCCCTTGTGTTTTAAGCCCCATTTTGTTTTGGAGATTTTAAGACTTTCGGCCCATTAATTTGGCGATTTTAACAGCTTTCGCTCCATTTCGTTGTCAATTTTATGACGTTTCGTGCCATTTAGATGTCAACTTTTTTCCTGGCGAGCCATAGAGAAATTTTGAGAGGAACTGGCCTTCGACCGGGACATTTTTCTACCGAAAAACGTACAATTATATCTTGAAGGGGGTCTAGGGGGTGTTTTTTGTTTTTTTTTCCCCCCAACTACTCCCTCTCGGGCATAGGCTGAGAGCCTGCACACTCTACCGCTGAACACGGTGAGGCCCGTGAGGTCTTGTTCCAGTCTAGGGAGTGAGACATGCGAAACATCCATTCATGGCTCGAAGCAACTCCATTTCTGAAGCCACTTCGCCCCAGTGCCTCACAGTCTCATCCCCCAGACTCGGACCCTCGCTCTCAGAACGCCACCTATTGAACAATTAACTCACTAGGCATTGCCCCCCTGTAGCATATTTTGAATATGGGAATATTCATACAGTGCTATTTAATCAGGGAACAATGAGGGTATTTTTTGGCATTTCAGTGTGCTGTGGTAATGCACTGAAACTAGGTAAAGCACAAATTCCATCCCAATAATATCTTCCCATTGACATAATGAGATTCGAACCCGGGTCCATTGAATTACCAGTCCAGTGGCAAGACCACTCTGCCACACCTCCCCTCCATCAAGCTTAAAATAGCACCCCCTAGACCTCTTGCAAGATAAAAAATTTACATTTTTTGGTAGAAAAATGTCCCGGCTGAAGGCCGGTTCCTTCTAAAATTACAGACTCGCTGTCGCTCGCCAGGAAAAAATCAACACCTAAATGGCACGAAAGGTCTTAACATTGACGAAGAAATGGGACGAAAGGTCTTAAAATCGACTAACTAACGGCACGAAAATCTTAAAACCTCAAAACTACGGTAATAGGCTAAATTTGAGGGAAAAGGGGGTCCATAAAAAGCGGATACTACCCCCTTAATCCAATGCAACTAAGTAATGGAAGCTTTGGTCTGTATCTTTTATGCCCCCGAGAGCGGCTTATCCTGTGGAACAATGTATTGTAATCATGCCTGTCTGCCTGCCTGAGCGTTATGTGTGGATTTGTGTGTGTGTGTGTGTGTGTGTGGGTGGGTGGGTTGGTGGGTGGAAGTGAGTTTGTGTACATGTGTGTTTATACGAGTGTGTGAGTGGGCGCCCCTCTCACTCTCTCTAGTCTCTCTCTCTCTCTCTGTTTGTCCTGTTTCTGTCTCTCTCTCTGTCTCTCTCTCTGTCTCCCCTCTCCCGCCTCCCCTCTCCCGCCGGCCTTAGCACCGCCAACAGCTCCGCATCGCCACTGAGAAAAATCGATCCTAATTTGAGTATTTCATATCCCAATTCCCTTTATTCATTGCATGAACAGTAGTTAAGTGCTTGTTTAACCTCCACATAGTTCTGTAGTTGCCGTGCATGTTATTTTATTGCTTTTCTGACTGATAAACATTGTTGTTTACATTTGTTATCCTAGCTTGTAGCAGACGACGCACGCGCACCTCTAATCGACCTAGCTTTGTATTTTCTTATTAACTCTAGTAGGTATCGTATTCAGTATCCTACTGTAGCTATATATATCTGTAATTTTAGTTGTTGCTTGCATGATCTTGTAGTAACCTTTGACTGATAACTTTGTTTATCTAAATATAATCCTGCTTGACTAGCCTACAGTGACACCAGCGCCATCTGTTGATACAGTATATTAACCCCTTGTGTGCAGTTACACTTTATTTTTATATAATCTCTATTTGGTGAATTGTATATTTAGTCACATATTCTATTATATATATATATATATATATATATATATATATATATATATATATATATATTTGTTTTGCTTTTTTAGGTAGGTTATCACCCCTGGTAGCCTACTTCTGCATATTTCATACTTTTTTGTTTTTGGTTATTTTTGTTTTCGGTTAGTCTGGGCTATCATCCCTGGTGGCCTATTTCTGCGTACGGTACTTCAATTTTTAAATTTTCAGTTAGGCTATCACCGCTGGTGGCCTATTTCTGCGTACCGGTATTTCATAATTTTTGTTTTCGGTTATTTTTGTTTTCGGTTAGTCTAGGCTATCATCCCTGGTGGCCTATTTCTGCGTACTTAAATTTTTAAATTTTCAGTTAGGCTATCACCGCTGGTGGCCTATTTCTGCGTACCGGTATTTCATAATTTTTGTTTTCGGTTAGGATAGGATTTAACCTCTGGTGGCCGATTTCTGTTTAAATAAACATAAAATTGTTTTCGGTTCGGCTATCACTGCGTATTCAAATTTAATTTAGTTTTGTTTTAATTTTCGGTTAGGCTATCACCGCTGATAACCTATTTGTGTGTATTTCAACATTTTTGTTTTCGGTTAGGCCTATTTAAGTAAGTGAAGCGACCTGAAGGGAGTGAAGTGTTTTTAAAGTGAGTTTAGTGTTTTTAAAGTGAGTTAAGTGTTTTTAAGTGAGTGAAGTGATCTGAAGAAAGTGATCGTCACCATGCCTCGTGCCTGTACGAACTGCGCCGGTAGGTTTGGTGCTTCCATGTTTGCTCCTGTCGATCCACAAGTCTGCCGACTCTGCCAGCAACGAGAGGATTTGACAGCAAAATTGGATGAAGCCCACAACAAGATCAACGCCCTCACAAGGAAGCTGGAATCACTCCAAGAGTTTGTAACACTCAATGTTGGAGTATCACTAACTCCAATTGTTTCAACTCCAGCATCCACCACCGCCCCAACGTCATCTGCCAACAATCCAACACCTGCAGTAGACACTGCAGCAGATGCTTCTGACGAACCTGAGCCGACATCAAACCAGGACAGCCGCCCTGTTCACCTTAGTCTCTCCCCCACTCCTCGTGCAAGAAGCCTGCTAGCACGAACAGTACCAACCCCTCGCCCCCGTTCTAACCACTCCTCTCCCCGACCTGTACGTAGAGTCCCGCCACCACAGGTTTCCGGATTTACACCAGTGAGGAACGGTGCACGGCCAACGCAGAAAAGGTCTCATCTACCAGTCACAATGTCAAACAGATTTGAGATATTGGTAGAGATGGAAGACGAACCAGAGGAGACCAGGCTTGTTGGGGATTCCATCCTACGAGGACAGGTCGAAGAGTTCTGCGACAGAGTCCCAAATCAACGAAAAAGATTTTGCATCCCAGGAGCTGGACTGGACGACATTGTGGAAGCCTTCGAAGATACCACAAAGGATGCAAATGAAAATACCCTTTTTGTCATCCATGCTGGTTCAAATGACGTCATGCGCACCAGATCCGAAGAATTGATGGAGAAATATCGCAAGATGATCCAGCACTACAAAAACAAGTCAAGGAATATCATCATCTCAGGCATTCTCCCCAAGATCGACGCACCTGACAAATTCTATGACAAGGCCTTCAGCACAAATAGCCGACTAAAATATTTGTGTCTGAGGGAAGAAGTTGAATTCATCAACCTCTGGGACAACTTCTACAACCAGCCTACTCTGTTCCGCAAGGATGGCACTCATCTAAACCCTGTGGGTTCAGCACGCATGGGTCGTCTCCTACACGAAGCAGTCCGCAGCCATGGATCAAAAAACGCCATCCGAGAAGAAGCAGCAGTGACATAAATCATCCAACGCCAAGAAAAAAACAGAGGCAACCGAGGACCACCAGCGATAAGGACCGAAGACAGCGAGGACCGAGGACAGCCATGAACATAAATGTAGATCCGACAAGAACCAAAAATATTATTAAAGAGCGTTCTGTGAGTTCTAAAATAACAAATTTAAAGGTTTTCTATGCAAACACTCGTAGCATACGCAATAAATTTTCAGATTTAGAGGAGCTAGTGTTTACAGAAAATTATGATGTGATTGGCATAACAGAATCTTGGCTCAATACAGAAGATAGAGACTTTTTAGCAGAGTATTCACTTCCCGGTTATGTAATGTTTGAGAAAAGCCGAATAAATCGAAATGGAGGTGGCGTTTTACTTTATATCAAAGAAAGTCTTAACCCTACCCTCTTGTCAAAACCTCAAATTGTGAACGTCGACGCATCTTTTGTGCTAATAAAGAACAATAAAGGTACAAAAATAATACTTGTATTAATATACAGACCTCCAGCTCAATCAGTGCAAACTGACCGAGAAATTTACGAACAAATTGCAGATGTAAGTAACTCACAAGATACCGTAATTTTTGGCGACTTTAATTTACCTGTGACCAAGTGGGGCGATACTCTTACTTCACACTCCGGACATGACTTGTATACGAACTTGCAAGAGAGTTCGCTTTATCAATTTGTTAAATTTGTTAACGCCAACCCGTGGTAATAACGTTCTTGACATTGTACTTGCAACAAAAGAAGAATTAATAGAGAATTTGAATGTTGGTGATGAATTCAGTAACAGCGACCATCGTACGATAACTTTCACTTTAAAGTTTACTAGTAACGAACCAAATAGTAGCATCGAAAAAGTCCCTAATTTCAAGAAAGCAAACTTCCATAAACTTAGAGCTATGTTTAAAGAAACTGACTGGAGCTTTTTAATTCACAATAACGACATAAATACATCTTGGAAGTTATTCGAAGCCACTTACCTAAAAGCAGTGCAAGACTGCATACCATCGAAAATACGGCGTCTAGGCCATAATAATAAGCCCAAATGGTGGAATAAAGATATTTCAAACTGCCTGCTTGCTAAAAAATTTGCTAATGATAGATTAAAATCCTCACAAAATGACGAAGAACGGCTGAAATTTGTAGAGCTACGACGCAAAGCCAAAAAGTTAATTAAGCAAAGTAAAAAGACCTTAGAGTTACATATTGCGAATCAAAGTAAAACAAACCCGAAAGAATTCTATAGTTATATCAGAAAGAAAAAAGTAGTTACTTCAACTGTTGGACCGTTAGTCGATGAAAATGGAGAATACACCAAAGACGAAGTACAAATGAGTAATGCCCTCAATACCTTCTTTGCATCAGTTTTTACAACAGAAGACCTCAGTGATATCCCTACACCATCGCCGATTCAGATTGATAATTCAGATGTTCTAAGCAATATCACAGAGAGAGAAGTATTGAATTGTTTAGATAAACTCAAGGTAAATAAAACGCCTGGACCTGATACAATCTCGCCTAGAGTTCTAAAGGAAGCTAAGGATGAGCTCTCCAAACCACTGACATTACTATTCAATAAATCCTTGCAGTCTGGAACTATGCCCGATCAGTGGAAGCTAGCCAACGTAACACCGATATTCAAAAAAGGCAGCAAATCCCTACCCAGTAACTATCGTCCAATTAGCTTAACCTCAGTTGTATGTAAAATGCTAGAAACGGTCATATGAGACAGACTCGTAAATCACTCAGAGGAAAATAACATACTTAAAGATACTCAACACGGCTTTCGTAAAAAACGTTCCTGTTTAACAAACCTCTTAGACTTCTTCCACGATATCCTCAACCTCTACGATGAGAGTAAAGCTGTAGATATTATATACCTTGATTTTCAAAAGGCCTTTGACAAAGTTCCCCACAAACGTTTACTGCTAAAACTAAAAGCGCATGGAATACAAGACGGTGTGTTGAAATGGATAGAAAATTGGCTCAGCGACAGAAAGCAAAGAGTAGTCATAAACGGTAAGGCATCTAAATGGACCAATGTAAGTAGCGGGGTACCCCAGGGATCGGTACTAGGACCAATTCTCTTTCTAATTTACATCAACGACATAGATGAGGGTCTCACCTGTACAATCTCAAAATTTGCTGACGATACAAAAATTGCAAATAGCGTACTCTCAATAGAACAAGTTGACGATATGCAACACAATCTAGATAAATTGTCATGTTGGGCCCAAATTTGGCAAATGAGTTTCAATGCGGATAAATGTAAAGTACTACATATCGGATACCGCAAACTATTCGATGAATGGCACTCAGCTTAAGAATGTAAACAGAGAAACCGATCTGGGAGTAACAATATCGAGTAACCTAAAACCGAGTCAACAATGTTCAGAAGTTGTTAAGAAGGCAAACAAAATAATTGGCTTTATAGGCAGGTCATTTGAGCATAAATCCAAAGAAGTTATCCTAACCCTTTACAATTCCTTAGTCCGCCCTCTTCTGGAATACTGCTTCAATCCTGGTGCCCTTATTACCAAAAAGATATAAACAAGCTAGAACGAGTTCAACGTAGAGTTACCAAAATGATACCTAGCCTAAAGAACAAAACATACGAAGAGCGTCTTAGAGAATTAAATCATTTCCTTTAACCCAGCGCAGATTAAGAGGTGACTTAATTCAAGTGTTCAAAATCATCAAAGGCATCGACAATATGAACTGTAGTAAGTACTTCACTATCGACCAATCTAATTACACGCGGGGAAACGGTTGCAAAATTATTGGTAAATCTTTTAACTCACACGAATCTAAGAATTTCTTCTTCAATCGAGTTGTCAACTTGTGGAATGGGCTTCCCCGAAACGTTATAGACTGCATCACCGTTGATTCATTTAAACTCCGCCTAGACAAATATCTCGCATCAAACCCGCGACTGACTGCGTTTGTAAATGAATAACTTTATTTTATTCCCCCCTCAGTTACTAACCCATCTGTGCCCTACTAACATCCTAATCCTGCCACGGACATTAGTTCCAGGGCAGTAATTCCCTTTCCAATGTTCCCTTACCCACTCTAAACCACTGTTTGGACACTTGATCCTCAGTGTTTTGGAGGACAAGCAACCTAGAAGGGTCACTAGATCTGTTGTTGCTTGATTTCCTTTGTACTCCTTTGTACTCCTTTGTTTGTTCTCTCTCTCTCTCTCTCTCTCTCTCTGTTTGTCCTGTTTCTGTCTCTCTCTGTTTGTTCTCTCTCTCTCTCTCTCTCTGTCTCTCTCTCTCTCTCTCTCTCTCTCTCTGTCTCTCTCAGTTTGTTCTCTCTCTCTCTCTCTCTCTCTCTCTCTCTCTCTCTCTCTCTCTCTCTCTCTCTCTCTCTCTCTCTCTCTCTCTCTCTCTCTAAACTTCACATTATATGGTGTTCTTACAGCTAAAATTCCAGTGATGAAACGTGGAATTATCTATAGCGAAACACATTTAAAATGCAAAAAATATATAGCATTGATATATTTATATATAATAGATACCAGTATATATTTGTTATCAAAGATCCCTCTTTATGAAGTATGATAATTAATAATTATATTACCAAGATTTAGTACGGAAGTGTGATATTCCTGAGCCAGTTATTAACCTCCGACTTGAACTGTTGTAGTGAGGTTAAGTGATGCAGGTCAGTGTGCTGAACCAGGTGATTCCACAGTCTTGCGTACTTTGGTAAGTAGGAACGAAGGTAGTGTTCTGTCCTAGCAAATGGAACACTGACCTGATGATACCTTGTGGATGCGGTTCTTGTTGCATATGATGTTGGTTGGGCAGGTTGTAGATGTAAGGCTGCCAGGTGTGGAGTGTGCATTTTTTGGGTTTTGTATGTTACACACAAACCTGCCACATCCCGACGCTGTTGTAGAGGCTGAAACCTGGGGGCATGATGTTCTTGTTCTTTGAGTTGGATCAAGTGTTCAGCTCTTTTCTGTATTTGGTCCAAAAGTTTCAAGTATGAGGGGGGACATGATGACCATGCAAGTGGAGAGTATTCCATCAATGGACGAACTTGAGACTTATACAGAGTAGCAACACCTTTAGAGTCCAGGAGATGTGATACACGTCGAATGCAACTAAGTTTCCATGCAGCATTCTTTGTGATGTCCTTTACATGGCTGGTGAAAGACAGATTATCATTAAATTTTACTCCTAGAATTGTCACTTGACTCTGCATCTGAACCTTCCTCCCATCAAGCTGAATATCTGGTGGTGTATATGTTGGAATATCTTGTCTCCGAGAGATTAGCATTACTTGAGTTTTCTCCGGAGCAAGGTTCACTTGCCAGCGTTTTGCCCAAGAGGTGATACTATGTAAGGCATTGTTGATATGAGTGACGGTGGCTTGCCTCTCATCTTTGTTACAAGTGAATGTTAGAGTACAGTCGTCAGCATTAGCAAATGCCTCGGGGATGAGCTGCAGAATGTCATTGAAATAAATATTCCACAACAAAGGTCCTAGAACGCTGCCCTGTGGGACACTGGCTTTGATGGCATAGTTAGCAGAGTTATGTCCATTGACAACTGTGTGAAGTGTTCTGTCTTGCAGGTAATCATTAATTAGGTGAAGTAGAGCATAACACAACCCTAGACTCCTCAGTTTGGTGGTGATGCCCGCATGCCACACCCTGTCAAAGGCACCCGCGATGTCAAGTGCAATTACGTAGGTGTCTTTTCCCATGTCAAGGGCCTGGTTCCACGTGGTAGATAAGTGGAGTAGCAAGTCTGCCGCAGATCTACCTTTCCTGAAGCCAAACTGCTTAGAGTTGAGTAGGTGATGTTTATTCAGAAAAGTTACAATTTTTGTTGCCAAGATTGACTCCAGAATTTTCCCAAGAACAGAAAGAAGGGAGATTGGTCTGTAATTTTTTGGGTCTGTTCTGCTGCTTTTCTTGTGAATCGCCACAACTCTTGCTTCTTTCCATATTTTGGGCCACTGTTGCGAGTTGAGGCAATTCTGAAAAATGATGGCAAGTGGCTGGCATAGCTGATGTGCGCAACGCTTCAAGATATTTGGACTGATGTTATCTGGTCCAGTGGCCTTCTTGGGGTCAGCTTCCTCTAGTTGCCGTTTCACATATCTATGGTAATTGTGAAATCTCGTAACTGAGCATTGGTCTGTGCTGGTACAGCCGGAGGTGAGCGGTCTGGGTCTGGTACATTCATTTTACTTGAGAAGTAAGATGCCAGAATCTCAGCCTTGTCCTTACTGCAGATAGCCATGGATCCATCACATTTGCTTAAAGGTGGGATGCAATCATCAGGAGCAAAACCTTGTTGTTGTTTAATGCTAGTCCACCATATTTTGCTCCCGACGTTCTTGCCTGTAAGCTTTGATTTCAGATCCTCTTTCCACTTTCTGATGGCTTGTATCTGCACCTGTTCCATATTTTTGCAGGCAAGTTTATGCAAATGCTTGGTCCTTTGAGTTGGGCGTCTTTTGCATTGTAGCCATGCTTTACTTTTCTTATCAGCTGCAACTCTGCAGTTGAATCCAAACCATGGCTGGTCTCCCGACTTTGCTTTATAGTTCTGGCTAGGGATGAATTTATTCTGTAAGGAACACAAAATGTTGGTAAAAGCTTCAACTTGATGATGAACATCTCCGATAAGATAATCTGGCCATGAGATGTTATTGAGTGCATTTTGAAGACCATCCCAATTTGCCCTGTGCCATAACCAGTTTGTACGTGCCACAGCCTCATCACGATCAGCTGCAACATTAATGGTGCTGAGAATAACATAGTGGTCCGAAGATCCAGCTGTTGCCAAAGGTCGGCAGGTGACCACATTATCTGAAAGGTCACTGATGACAGGGTCAAGGGATGATCCAGAGATGTGTGTTGGAAAATTGACGTGATTTGTCAGCCCGTACACAGTCAACAGTCCATCAAAAGAGCTCGCCACCAGGTGTTGGTTCATGTCGCCGACTATGATGAGATGCTGACATGAGTGCTCATGCAATAAACTGTCGATGTTGTTATGGATGTTCTCTCTCTCTCTCTCTCTCTCTCTCTCTCTCTCTCTCTCTGTATGTCCTGTTTCTGTCTCTCTCTGTTTGTCCCCCCCCCCCCCCCCTCTCTCTCTCTCTCTCTCTCTCTCTCTCTCTCTCTCTCTCTCTCTCTCTCTCTCTCTCTCTCTCTCTCTCTCTCTCTCTCTCTCTCTCTCTCTCTCTCTCATACAGCTGATAGAGTGTTTTAAGATACTAAAAGGCTTTAGTAACGTAAATTCTAATAATCTATTTAAGATAGCCAAAGAAGGTTCCACAAGAGGAAACAAATTAAAACTAACAGGCAGGAAAGCGAACCTAGACATAACTAAACATTTCTTCACCCACAGTATTATTAATGAGTGGAATAAGCTCCCTAATGAAGTTATTGACAGTGACTCGATATACACATTTAAAAAAAGGTTAGACACATATCACAGAAAAGTTGGTCTGCAGTAGAAGCTGATCACTGATAAGAGAACCTGGCAGAAATGAAAACGTTTTCAGTTGAAGAGAGCAGGAAAAAAAATAAAAATAAATGTATGTGTGTGTGTATATGTATGTATATATATGGGTATATGTATCATTGTATTAATTGTATATGTATATACAGTATAACAAAACAAAAAGTGAAGGTGTGCATGCCTTTTCCTTTCCATTTCTAACTATACTATAAATTCCTTCAGGCGATTTCAAAGCCCTGCAAGGTTATTCACTTCTAACTATTTTCATGTACGGCACATTGCCGGAGGGTGGGGAGAGAGCCTTCATCTTTGCTATCCTTTCCTTCCACTTTCTCTTAGGGTTGCTATCTCTATTAGGATTAAGTCCTGGTCATCTCGCAGGGATCGTAAGATCTGTGTGGCCAGTGTATCTATGTAAGTCTATGTAAGTCTCTCTCTCTCTTTGTATGTACAGTATATTGGGTACTACGCTAATGTCTATTGAATAAGGCTAGCTATAGTTAGTTAAGGGAAGAGGGGTCGTTTTTCTGGCCCCCTTTCTCCCTCATGTTTAGTCCCTTTAGTTTTCAGATGCTTAGAAGCTCGACCCATTAGTTTGGTGATTTTAAGACCTTTATCTACCGAAAAATTTACAAATGTATCTCGAAGGGGGTCTAGGGAACGTTTATTTTTAGTTTGATGAAGGTGTGGGGAGGAAACTAAAAATATTAAAAAGATAAATAAATGTGAAAATAAATACCCCCCCCCCCCTTAAGCTGACTATTCGCAATTATACCGTATTTTGTGGAGTTTATTGTGTGACCGTCCTATTCTTCCTTTTGTACCACCCGGGCATCCCTAGGCTTCATTTGCTCCGAAAAGCCAATCTCGTGCTGAATGGCCATCACGGAAAATGACTGAGAAGAAATGGCTCGAAAAACTCGGACCCTTAATTACTTGACAAAAAGAAATCCCCAGTCAGTGTGTGCCATTTTGGAGGGTAAACGCGGACTCCGGGGCACTCAGTAGAGATGCTACCCCTTGCCTGCGGTGCTCGTAGAGGATGTGGTATATAATTTGTATTGTTTTTTATTGTGGCCCTTCAGATTTTGCTTAAGGGGAGGTTTTTAGTTTGGTCTCTAGATATCCATCAAGCTTAAGATTACACCCCCTTGAGCCCCTTTCAAGATAAATTTGTACATTTTTCGGTAGAAAAATGTCCCGGCTGAAAGCCGATTCCTCTTAAATTACAGGCTCGCTATCGCTCGCCAGGATAAAATCAACACCGAAATTGCACGAAAGGTCTTAAAATTGATGGAAATGGGGCGAAAGTTCTTAAAATCGCCAAACTAATGGGGCGACTGTTTTAAAATCTCAAAAGCAATGGGGCTAAACATGAGGGAGAAAGGAGTCCAGAAAAAAGTCCCTCAAGTGGAAATCTCCCCTTAAGTTACGGGGTCCATATATATATTCCGTGTTTGAGGGGTACACGACGAAAACCAACCAACCCAAGTACAAACCAAAGGACAATGGTATTATTATAATTATGTAACTCTTATAGTCTCGTGGGTGGTGGTTATCGCGACACATTGAAGTGTCTGAAGTAATCCTCAATACTTAAGGGGAGATTTCCACCCGGAGGATTTTTTTTTTCTGGACCCCTTTCTCCCTCATGTTTAGCCCCATTGTTTTTGAGATTTTAAGACGTTCGCCCCATTAGTTTTGGCGATTTTAAGAACCCTCGCCCCATTTCTGTCAATTTTAAGACCATTTGTGACATTTAGGTGTCAATTTTTTCCTGGCGAGCGATAGCGAGCCTGTAATTTAAGGGGAACCGGCCTTCGGCCGGGAAATTTTTCTACCGAAAAATGTACAAATTTATCTTGAAAGGGGGTCTAGGGGGAGTAATTTTAAGCTTGATGGAAGTCTAGGGAATCAACTAAAAACCACCCCTTAATGTATTGTGAAGTAAGCATGCAACGTACCTGTAAACTCCAGATTTATTGCTAACAAAATACACCATCATGAATAACCTTTACGCAGAATTGTGGGTACGATACGTTATACAGCAAAGCATAAGTACAATAAATAGTTACAATAAATCTACAAACAAATTTGTTAATAATTACTGGCATTATGGAGAAAATTGAGAACCTTTGTCATAATTCATAGTATACACACCTTCGTATGCATGGTTTAACAATATATTTCGGTGTGAGTATCCTAGGTTCGAGTCCTTGGAGTACCACATGTATTTATTACTTTCATTGATTTCATGAATTAGGATTATTTGTAAGTTAATTGGTGGGTTGGTGAAAAATAATATTAACTAATGTCCTTTAGTTGTTGCCCTTGAAGACCCCAATAAACACTAGACGGGTAACTCTTATAAACAATAGACGGGTTACTCGTATAAACAATAGACGGGTAACTCGTATGAACAATAGACGGGTAACTCTTATAATCAATAGATAGGTAACTCTTATAAACAATAGACGGGTAACTCTTATAAACAATAGACGGGTAACTTTTATAAACAATAGACGGCTAACTTTATAAACAATAGACGGCTAACTCTTATAAACAATAGACAGCTAACTTTTATACACAATAGACGGGTAACTCTTATAAACAATAGACGGGTAACTCTTACAAACAATAGACGGGTAACTCTTATAAACAATAGATAGGTAACTCATAAACAATAGACAGGTAACTCATAAACAATAGACAGGTAACTCATAAACAATAGACAGGTAACTCTTATAAACAATAGACGGGTTACTATTATAAACAATATACGTGTAACTCGTATAAACAATAGACGGGTAACTATTATAAACAATAGACGGGTAACTCTTATAAACAATAGACAGGTAACTCTTATAAACAATAGACAGGTAACTCTTATAAACAATGGACGGCTTTCTCTTATAAACAATAGACGGGTAACTCTTATACTGTCATCACCCTGGCATAAATAATAGATGGGTTACTCTTATAAACAATAGACAGGTAACTGTCTATGGCTATTAACAATAGCCAGGTAACTCTTATACTGTCATCGCACCAGCATAAACAATAGACAGGTAACTCGTATAAACAATAGACGGGTAACTCTTATAAACAATAGACGGGTAACTCGTATAAACAATAGACGGGTAACTCGAATACGCAGTAGACGGGTAACTCTTATAAACAATAGACAGGTAACTCTTATAAACAATAGACTGACAACTCTTATAAACAATAGACGGGCAACTCTTATAAACAATAGACGGGTAACTCTTATAGAAAATGGACGGGTAACTCTTATAAACAATAGACGGGTAACTCTTATAAACAATAGACGGGTAACTCTTATTCTCTCATCACCCCGGCATAAACAATATACGGGTAACTCTTATAAACAATAGACGGGTAACTCTTATAATCAATAGACGGGTAAATCTTATAAACAATAGACGGGTAACTCTTATAAACAACACACAGGTAATTCTTATACAGTCATCGCCCTGGCATAAACAATAGACAGGTATTAGTAAACAATAGACAGGTAACTCTTATACTGTCATCGCCCCGGCCGCAATATTCCCGGCCTGCATGAGAGGACCAATCTGGATGGAGAGGAATATCTTAGGGCTCAAGCGGATTTCCGGAATGGACTGTCAGCGCCTCGGTTCCCCAATATCCGTAACCGAAAGCGAATAAAGATGGCCAAGTGCCTCTCCTCCAGGTTACACAGGGAGGCGCTGTTTTCTGTCGGTACATGTCACATATTGTCATTTGCTGAGGAATATATACAGTACATTGAAGGGGGAGATGGGTCGTTTTTATGGTCCCCCTTCGCCTTCATGTTTAGTCCCATTAGTTTTCATAATGCGAGTGCCTCTCCTCCAGGTACAGGGAGGCGCTGTTTTCTGTCAGTCCTTGTCACATATTGTCATTTGCTGAGGAATATAAGCATTTAAGCGTGTGTGATGCCATTCAACGTAGTTTTGAATGTGTTACTAGTGCATCGACATGACTCTGCTCATATGTTTTGCTTTAATCATTCTCAATTTTTTTTTTTTTGGACAGGACTTGCAAATAGAGTTAAATCTAACGAAGGTATGCTGCTATATATCTGGATATTAATTAATAATGCATATTAGAACGCACACACATGCACACATATATACTGTATATATATATATATATATATATATAATTCCGGTCAGTATATGGTGTCCTGTAGCTTATACTTGGCGTGCTTGCCTGATAATCAAGTTACCACTACTTGGATCCCCGAGATAGGACAAGATAGATAAGCAGTCTCTTTATACACGACCATTCTCTTCACCTAGCAGTAAATAGGAACATGGAGTGCGTGAACATTTGTGACGTCCCAAATGTGGATGTAAGATGTGGTACTCTGGATAGTATGTACAGTACTTATAAGCCCCTATACTGTATACCAGGCTCCAGGGTACTCGACCACCACTGATTCCAGTTAGATGAGCGCCGCGGTAACCCAACGTAAGCCTCCTAGCTATTACGTTGCATCTATCTATCTATCTATCTATCATGTAAGTGGAGGACAAAAATGGGAAAGATGGAGAGAGAAATAACCATGTAAATATATATGCATTTACTGCCACCAAACTATCTCCTTGGCTCCCACCCCTTCTCTTCCTCCTCCTTCCCACACGTCCTCCACCCCTCCCACACGTCCTCCATCCCTCCTTCCCACACGTTCTCCTCCTCCCCACACGTCCTCCACCCCCCCTCCTACCCACCCCTCCTCCTCCTCCTACCCACCCCTCCTCCTTTCCGATCCTTCCCACACGTCCTCCACCCCTCTTCCTTTCCCCTCCTTCCCACACGTCCCCCACCCCTCCTCCTTCCCACACGTCCTCCTCCCTTCCTCCTCCACCTTCCCATACGTCCTCCATCCCTCCTACTCACACGTCTTCCACTCCTCCTCCTTCCCACACGACCTCCACCCTCCTCCCTCCTCCTCCTTCCCACGTGTCTTCCACCTCCTCTCTCCTTCCCAGACCTCATCTTTGCCTTCATCCTCCGCTGTCAACCCTTTCCTCTCCTGTTCCTTAGACTTGGGACGGCATCACACGATCCATTTTTCCCTCAACTATTATCGTCAACACTGATCTGGCAGCTTATGGGGTAAACCTTTAAAATTATTATGTCCCCTAGGTTCCTCTACATGTATCCCATACCCTGTTTCTTTTCAACTGACGGTAAGTTGCAAAGTTCCCACCAAGATTTCTCAGTTATTTTGAAGATTTTGTAGTGAAATTTGATGATACTTATAGAAACTTGGTCTAAATATGATGCAGAGACATAGTGGTTTCATATTTGTCCATTAAGTACGAGAAAGGAGCTGCTAAGGATTCAATTTACCGTCAGATGAAATGAAACAGAGTATAGTTTCCGATAGCAATGCGAAAAGGAAAAACTCAAAATAGTACGAGAATAAACTTGCCCATCGAAAATTGCCGGAAAATGCGCTTGTGTGATGCTCGCCTCAAGCCACTGTCACACGAGTGCTTTTTCGAGCAATTTCTATGGGCAATCGTGGTCAGGAAGCTTAACAAATTACACTTTATCAGAATAGAGCCTGCTAACATAATCTACCTTCATTCTAGTTACCGATACCAGTGCGAAAAAGTCCCGAAATAATACGAGAAAAAACTTGCTCATGGAAAATTGACGGAAAAAGCGCTCGTATGACGCCGCCCTTACTCTCTCTCCTTCCAATATCAAGAAATACATAATTCACGACAATCTCGGGAGGATGTCTGCTCGGCAAACATGGGCGCGTTTTTCTCAGTCCAATATTGAGTTTCCCGCCTATAAGGGTAAGGCAAACACAATTACCTGTTTTAGAATAGGCGAGCAATAGGTTGGTAGTGCGGTTAACCCCTTCTGTACCGGCGACGTCTTTGTGATCTTATTCTAGCTATATGTAGAGGATTTTGTGCAGTTTAAAAAGGATTTGTGGTAGTAAAAATGGTTGAGGGAGACAGTTCGAAGCCTGTTAATTGTTGTAGGCAGTATTTAAACTGAATAATATCGTCTAGCAGTAGCCCTGTCGCCCGCACTCTTTAATCTGTACATGCATGATATAAATACACCTAATACACCCCAAATAAACATAGCCTCCTACGCAGACGACATAACACTCACATGCACACACCAAGACCCAGGCACAGCAACAGATCTCCTTCAACCCTATCTTAACACATTACATAACTGGTGCACTACAAACAGACTTAATTTAGCCCCAACCAAATACACTGCAACCCTCCTCACAAGCTGGACTCACCATAAACAACATACCTCTAACACACACACACTCACCCAAAATCCTACGAGTAACATATGATACTCAAATGTCATTCATACAGCACACCACAAACATTAAAAAGAAACTGACACCCAGACTTAACGCCCTCAGGTCACTTGCCCACACAACATTTGGACACAACAAAGGAACCACCACCACAGTTTACAAACAATACATAAGATCAGTGATGGAATACGCAAGCCCGGCCTGGGCTTCCAACCTAGCTGAAACTCATCATAAGACCTTACAGGCTATTCAAAATAAAGCCCTAAAAATCATCACAGGCTGCACAGCTACTTCACCTACAGATCACCTACATCAAGAAACCAAAGTCCTCAAAGTCAAAGACCATCTGGACATGAGAGGCACTCAATTCCTGGCAGCAGCCTCCACGAACCAACACCACCCACTACACTACATGGCAACACATCCACAGACACCAAGGAATGTTAAAACAACTCCCAGCACACGCTATAACACACAAATACTATCTTCTCTCCCTCCCTGCCCACCCCAAACCAGCTTCCAGAAGCACATTCATACTCATATCTCTCGCCGTTCCATCCACTCACTCATAAACAACACACAGCTGCAGGCACGACCTCCCGAAATCCATCCTTCTGAATCCTCCCTTCCTCGCGAGGACAGAGTCCACCTGGCCAGGCTGAGATGCGGACACCATCCAGCCCTTCTGAGCTATCAGAAGAGACTGGATGACTCCGTCGTCGACGCCTGCCCAGGTTGTAACACAGCACCCCATACTATTAAACACATCATAGAAGACTGCATTTCACACAACCACTTACGCCAACAACACAATCTACACTCCTTGAGAGTACTGTGGGAAAGCCCGACCATGGCCATGGTCTTCCTTAGTGACTCAGGGCTGTTCGGCCAGGCAGCTTAGGGAACAACAACAACAACAACACAGTAGCCAGAGTAAAGTTGAAAGAACGACACCGGTATTGAAGGGGTTAAAGGGAAATGGGTCGGTTTTCTGGACCCCTCTTCTCCCTCATGTTTATACTCATTAGTTTTGAGATTTTAAGATGTTTGCCCCCATTAGTTTGTTGATTTAAGGACCTTTCGCCCGATTTTTTTTTAAATATTGGGACCTTTCGTTCCCTTTAGGTGTCGATTATTTCCTGGCGAGCGATAGCGAGTCTGTAATTGTGGAGGAACTGGCCTTCGGCCGTGACATTTTTCTACCGAAAAATGTACAAATTAATCTCGAAGGGGGATCTAATGGATGTTTTTTTTTTTAAAGTTTGATGAAGTTCAAGGGAGGAAACTAAAAAATAGATGAATATATAAATAAATATACCCCACAAACTAACCACTGTCCCCTTAACCCCTTCTGTACCGGTGACGTATTTTGCATTATATTCTGGCAACTATTAGACGATTTTATTCAGCTTAGGAAGGACGTCTACCCATTAAAAAGGCTACAAACTATCTCACTTAACCCTTTTTACTACCACAGATCCTTCTCAAGCTGCACAAAATCGTCTAAATATAGCTAGAAGAAAATAAAAAGGACGCTGCGGTACAGAAGGGGTTAAGTGGAGACATCCTAGGGTGAGGGGGCTACAGGTGATCCGAGGGCTTATATCTGGCGGGGGTCCGAAGTGGGTCAATTTGTTTGTGTTTTTCATTAATTAACAGTATAACCCATATTTCAAGAACAAGTAAATGCAGATGCTTTGTTTTGGGCCATTTTATCACTTCCGTAGACAAAAATGACTGTAAATCATGTATTTTATCTTTGTATTGTTAGCCCTTTGAGTAGCAGCGACGTGTATTATATTATATTCTAGCTGTATTTAGACGATATTATGCAGCTTAGGAAAGATCTGTGGTAGTTAAAAGGGTTGTTTGAGATAGTTTGCAGGCTTAACAGCCTTGCAGCAATTAACAAGCTTCAAACTATCACACTTAACCTTTTTAACTACCAGAGATCATTCTCAAACTACACTAAATTGTCTAAATATAGCTAGATTAAAACAAAAAAGACGTCGCCGGTACAGAAGGGGTTAAAATCGGCGAGCAATAGGTGTGGTTAGAAAAAGGTAGACTATAGATTATTCGCTGTAAGTAGGCGAGAAACCATGATCTGTAACCTCTGTAACTCAAAAACGACTAGAAATCATGACCTGTAACTCAAACACGAAACTCAAACACGACTAGAAATCATGACCTGTAACTCAAAAACGACTAGAAATCATGACCTGTAACTCAAAAACGACTAGAAATCATGACCTGTAACTCAAAAACGACTAGAAATCATGACCTGTAACTCAAACACGACTAGAAATCATGACCTGTAACTCAAAAACGACTAGAAATCATGACCTGTAACTCAAAAACGACTAGAAATCATGACCTGTAACTAAAAAACGACTAGAAATCATGACCTGTAACTAAAAAACGACTAGAAATCATGACTTGTAACTCAAAAACGACTAGAAATCATGACCTGTAACTCAAAAATGACTAGAAATCATCATGACCTGTAACTCAAAAACGACTAGAAATCATGACCTGTAACTAAAAAACGACTAGAAATCATGACCTGTAACTAAAAAACGACTAGAAATCATGACCTGTAACTCAAAACACGACTAGAAATCATGACCTGTAACTAAAAAACGACTAGAAATCACGACCTGTAACTCAAAAACGACTAGAAATCATGACTTGTAACTCAAAAACGACTAGAAATCATGACCTGTAACTCAAAAACGACTAGAAATCATGACCTGTAACTCAAAAACGACTAGAAATCATGACCTGTAACTTAAAAACGACTATAAATCATGACCTGTAACTCAAAAACGACTAGAAATCATGACCTGTAACTAAAAAACGACTAGAAATCATGACCTGTAACTAAAAAACGACTAGAAATCATGACCTGTAACTCAAAAACGACTAGAAATCATGACCTGTAACTCAAAAACGACTAGAAATCATGACCTGTAACTCAAAAACGACTAGAAATCATGACCTGTAACTCAAAAACGACTAGAAATCATGACCTGTAACTCAAAAACGACTAGAAATCATGACCTGTAACTTAAAAACGACTATAAATCATGACCTGTAACTCAAAAACGACTAGAAATCATGACCTGTAACTCAAAAACGACTAGAAATCATGACCTGTAACTAAAAAACGACTAGAAATCATGACCTGTAACTCAAAACACGACTAGAAATCATGACCTGTAACTAAAAAACGACTAGAAATCATGACCTGTAACTAAAAAACGACTAGAAATCATGACCTGTAACTCAAAAACGACTAGAAATCATGACCTGTAACTCAAAAACGACTAGAAATCATGACCTGTAACTCAAAAACGACTAGAAATCATGACCTGTAACTTAAAAACGACTATAAATCATGACCTGTAACTCAAAAACGATTAGAAATCATGACCTGTAACTTAAAAACGACTAGAAATCATGACCTGTAACTCAAAAACGACTAGAAATCATGACCTGTAACTCAAAAACGACTAGAAATCATGACCTGTAACTCAAAAACGACTAGAAATCATGACCTGTAACTCAAAACACTACTAGAAATCATGACCTGTAACTCAAAAACGACTAGAAATCATGACCTGTAACTCAAAAACGACTAGAAATCATGACCTGTAACTCAAAAACGACTAGAAATCATGACCTGTAACTCAAAAACGACTAGAAATCATGACCTGTAACTAAAAAACGACTAGAAATCATGACCTGTAACTCAAAAACGACTAGAAATCATGACCTGTAACTCAAAACACGACTAGAAATCATGACCTGTAACTCAAAAACGACTAGAAATCATGACTTGTAACTCAAAGACTAGAAATCATGACCTGTAACTCAAAAAACGACTAGAAATCATGACCTGTAACTCAAAAACGACTAGAAATCATGACCTGTAACTAAAAAACGACTAGAAATCATGACCTGTAACTCAAAAACGACTAGAAATCATGACCTGTAACTAAAAAACGACTAGAAATCATGACCTGTAACTCAAAAACGACTAGAAATCATGACCTGTAACTCAAAAACGACTAGAAATCATGACCTGTAACTCAAAAACGACTAGAAATCATCATGACCTGTAACTCAAAAACGACTAGAAATCATGACCTGTAACTCAAAAACGACTAGAAATCATGACCTGTAACTCAAAAACGACTAGAAATCATGACCTGTAACTCAAAAACGACTAGAAATCATGACCTGTAACTCAAAAACGACTAGAAATCATGACCTGTAACTCAAAAACGACTAGAAATCATGACCTGTAACTAAAAAACGACTAGAAATCATGACCTGTAACTAAAAAACGACTAGAAATCATGACTTCTAACTCAAAAACGACTAGAAATCATGACCTGTAACTCAAAAACGACTAGAAATCATCATGACCTGTAACTTAAAAACGACTAGAAATCATGACCTGTAACTAAAAAACGACTAGAAATCATGACCTGTAACTCAAAACACGACTAGAAATCATGACCTGTAACTAAAAAACGACTAGAAATCATGACCTGTAACTAAAAAACGACTAGAAATCATGACCTGTAACTCAAAAACGACTAGAAATCATGACCTGTAACTCAAAAACGACTAGAAATCATGACCTGTAACTCAAAAACGACTAGAAATCATGACCTGTAACTTAAAAACGACTATAAATCATGACCTGTAACTCAAAAACGACTAGAAATCATGACCTGTAACTCAAAAACGACTAGAAATCATGACCTGTAACTCAAAAACGACTAGACATCATGACCTGTAACTCAAAACACTACTAGAAATCATGACCTGTAACTCAAAAACGACTAGAAATCATGACCTGTAACACAAAAACGACTAGAAATCATGACCTGTAACTCAAAAACGACTAGAAATCATGACCTGTAACTAAAAAACGACTAGAAATCATGACCTGTAACTAAAAAACGACAAGAAATCATGACCTGTAACTCAAAAACGACTAGAAATCATGACCTGTAACTCAAAAACGACTAGAAATCATGACCTGTAACTCAAAAACGACTAGAAATCATGACTTGTAACTCAAAGACTAGAAATCATGACCTGTAACTCAAAAACGACTAGAAATCATGACCTGTAACTCAAAAACGACTAGAAATCATGACCTGTAACTTCTGTAACTCAAAAACAACTAGAGTAATCAAGCTAATATTTCTACCATTTGGTCTGTGGATTTAAATGTTATCTGATCAAAAATAATCACCACGTTGTTATACAGTATAAGGGGGAATGGTTTACTTTTTTTTGGTCGTTTTTTTTTTAATGTATATATTATTTTTCTAGTTTCCTCCCTAGACCTCCACCAAGCTTAAAAAACACCCCCTAGACCCCCTTCAAGATATATTTGTACATTTTTCGGTAGAAAAATATCCCGATCGATGGCCGGTTCCTCTTAAAATTACAGGCTCGTTATCGTTCGCCAGGAAAATAATCGACACCTAAATGGCACGAAAGATCTCAAAATTGACAACGAAATGGGGCGAAAGGTGTTGAAATCGCTAAGCCAATGGGCCGAACTTCCTAAAATCTGAAAACTAATGGGACTAAACATGAGGGGGAAGGGGGACCAGAAAAACCGGCCCATCTCCCCGTAAAACACCAATATGACCCCCAAAGAAAACAGCTGGTCGATATCTCTTACTCCAGGAACTGAGGAATGATGTCAGTTATCGTCAGCAAAGGTCATAATTATTGGTCATCACCCGAAACTCAGTGCAGGACTTAAGGGGGTTGACCTGTTTTTTGTTATTTCTGTCCTTTTCTCTCTTTCTCTGGCTTGTATCCATTTGGCCCCATTCAGCCAACTATTTTAAGACGTTTATCCCCATCTAGGTGTCGATTTCTTCCTGGCGAGCGATAGCGAGCCAGCATTATATGAAGAAATCCGGCTTCGCCGGAGAAATTTTTCTATCGAAAAATGTACAAATTTAGCCTGCTGTCAAACAATAATAAAAAATATGCTGGCTCGCTATCGGTCACCAGTAAAAAAGTTGACACCTGGATGGGGATAAACGTCTTAAAACAGTAGGCTGAATGGGGCCAAATGGATACAAGCCAGAGAAAGATAGAAAAGGACAGAACAAAAAGAGGTCACCCCCCTTAAGGGAGTAGTGCTTAGTTGTTGGTCTATGTATTTATATAATAATTTATTTTTGAATTTCCTCACGAGACCTCCATCAAGCTTAGAAAAACACCCCCTAGGACCCCTTTCAAGATAAATGTGTACATTTTTCGGTAGAAAAATTTCCCGGCCATAGGCCGGTTCCTTTTAAAATTTGAGGCTCGCTTTCGCTCGCCAAGAAAAAATCTACACCTAAAGGACACGAAAGGTCTTAATAATGAAAAAAAACTGAAGAGAGGTTTCAAAATCGCCAAACTAACGACACGAAATTCTTAAAACCTCAAAGCTATTATGCTAAACATGAGGAAGAAGGGGGGCCAGAAAAACCGAGTACTACCCCCTTAAGGTGGTGTATCACGAACGCATTTTCCGGCAATTTTGGATAAGCAAGTTTATTATCGTAGTATTATGAGGTTCTTGTGCATTGGAATCGGAAACTAGATCGAAGACAAATTATGTTAGGCAGTTTAATTCATACGGAACTTAAATTTTGAAGCTGCCAGACTAAAATTGCCCGTAACAATTGACGAAGGTAGATTATATGATATGTTAATCGATACGGAAGCTGCCAGACTACTATTGTCCGTAAAAATTGACGGAAAAATCGCTCGGGTGACACCGGAACTCTGAAATGGTGTCCGTTATCGTCAGCAAAAGGCCATAATTATTTGTCAGCACCGGTAACTCAGTGGACTTATAACTCGCCTATAAAATAAGAGAACATGTTTTTACTATTCAAGCACAATTACCTTTTCAAGATTGGCATTATCAGCTGTGGTTTAAGGGGGGATGGTTAATTTTAGGTCGATATTTTTATATATTTGTTATATTTCTACTCTCCTCCCTTGACCTCCATCAAACTTAAAATATATATCCATTAGATCCCCCTTCTAGATTGATTTGTACATTTTTCGGTAGAAAAGTTTACCGGCCAAAGGACGGTTCTTCCAAAATTACAGGCTCACTTTCGTTCGCCAGGACAAAAATCGACACCTATATAGGACGAAAGGTCTTGATATTGATAACAAAATGGGGCGAAAGGTCTTAAAATCGCCAAACTAATGGGCCGAACGTCTTAAACTATGAACATTCAGGGGCTAAACATGAGGAAGAAGAGAGACCATAAAAACGACCCATCTCCCCTTATATATTAGCGCTATGTAATGGATGGGTGTGGGTAATTTGCATGTCTTTAACCCCTTCTGTACCGGCGACGTTTTTTTTAGTTGATTTCAGCTACGTTTAGACCATTTTATGAAGCTCGGGAAGGATTGACAGTAGCTGAAAGGATACATTGAGATAGTCTGCAGCCTTTTAGTGTGTAGACGTCCTTCCTAAGCTGAATAGAATAATCTAATAGTTGCCGGGACCAAACTAAAACACACACACACACTCACACACACGTGTAATATACTGTATATATATATATATATATATATATATATATATATATATATATATATATATATATATATATACACAGCATATCGGTAATAATAAAACATATATAGTAATATAATAACGTCATCTTACTATGAATACGAATAGTGTGTCCGGGCGGTAACTTGTGTATGCATGTAGCAAAGAATTGTAGCCTGATAACGTATCATAATTTTTCAAAGTTTTATAGCTGGTTTGTATGATCGGCAATGTCAATATCAGCTTATTCTTGAATTATTAATATTGCTATTTATCGTAAAATTTATTTACATTTTGTTCGTAACTTGGAAAAACACATTTTACATTTTGTGCACATAGTTTGTTTATTACTATTATTATTATTATTATTATTATTATTATTATTATTGTTATTATTATTATTATTATCACTATTATTATTATTATTATTATTATTATTATTATTATTATTATTATCATTTTAATATTTTTTTGCTTTTATTTTTATTACTTTTATTATTATTATTACTTTTTTTCAGAATTTATGGAACACACTGCTGGCTTTGAATTGGTGAGTGTTAAATCGATTTCTTATATTATTGAATGGACGGGTATGTATGTACAATCGGGAACATTAATATTAACTTACTCATTTGCATCAGTAAGGAACTCCAACGAGACAATACAGTGCTTTAAGTTATCCCTGAGGCTTTAGAACTTGGCCTTAAGGGGAGGTGGGTCGTTTATATTTGCTCATTCATGTATTCTTTTATTAGTTTACTCCCTAAGCCTCCATCAAGCTTAAAACACACCTGCCCAATATAAATTTGTATAATTTTAGATAGAAAAATGTACCGGCCGAAGGCCTGTTTTTCCTAAATTACAGGCTCGCTATCGCTCGCCATGAACAAATCTACACCTAAATGACACGAAAAGTCTTAATATGACAAGAAAATGGTGCGAAAGGTCTTACAATTCCCAAACTAAGGGGCTGAACATCTTATAATCTGAAAACCAATGGGGCTAAGCATGAGGAAGAAGGGGGACCAGAAAAACGGCCTATCTCCCCTTAAATATGCATAGATTCAAATGAGTTTAAACTTAACATTACTCATGACTGAACACTTACTGTTTGAATACGTGTGTCACCTTTGCACATTTAAGTTTAGTGTTTTTATTTATTCGCAATATTTCGATTAAGCTTGTAAGAACCACGTAATGTAAAATATTATATATACAGTATATATATATATATATATGTATATATTATATATATATATATATATATATATATATATATATATATATATATATATATATATATATACAACGAGAATGCCAGACATCGTACTAGCACCCGCCAGTTTCGTGAAGAACTGATACGAGAAGAATTAGCTGAGAAACGAGAGACCACCATCAATCTCTGATATGAATGTGACGCCCTGCTACAGAAATGGGATGAAGAAGAAACCACCCCTAACCACATCAAAACAGAAATCAACCAAAAACTCCAACAACTCAACGAACAACACAGACGACAAACAGAGAACACTACCATCCAAAAACTCCCCCGTCTATACGGTGGAAACATAAAACTTCCCAAGCCAACAAAAGGATATATTAACCTCACCAACACCACCCTAACGCCGGACCAAGAAGACCTCCTGAACAAAGGCTTAAATTGCCACTACATTTCCAAGCCGGGACCCCACCGAAAACGCCTTGAAATTGAAGTCCTACTGGATGACATCCTATGACTCCAGAAAGACGGCAAGATCACCACCACCCCAGCCCTACAACCCACCCTACTAGCAGAAGCCGCCAAAACCAGGGGATCCCACCAAAGCAAGCTCCTTAACAAACACCACTTCAAAGCCGCTAAACAACTAAAAGAGAACCCCAACATCATTATCCGACGAGCTGATAAGGCCTCCTGCCTTGTGATACACGGAAAGGAAGAATACCTACGGAAAATGGACGACATTCTTAGCGATAAGAACAAATTCAAAAGGATCACTCGCAACCCTACTGACGAAATAAAAAGGAAAGCCAACACCACCATCACTGCTATCAACGCCAAAGCTGATGGCGTACACCTGAAGAAACTCATCGGCGAATTCACCCCAGGTTATGCTTACGGTACTATAAAACCCCACAAACCCGGGAACCCCCTCCGCCCCATCATATCACAGATCCCTACTGCTACCTACCAGACCGCCAAGGCCCTGAACAAACTCCTCACCCCTTTTGTTCCACGGCAATACAACCTCAACTCTGCTTATAACTTCCTAGAAATTCTACGAGATGCCCCCCAGCTAACGACCACATCATCGCTTCCCTCGACGTAGAGAGTTTGTTTACCAACGTGCCCGTTGACAAGACCATAGATTTTATCCTACGTCGAGTTTACCACTGCCCTAATATGCCCCCCCTGGACATCCCGGAGAAGGCCCTGAAGACGCTCTTGGAACTATGTACCAAGGAGTCCCCTTTCCTCTGCCCCCGCGGGAATATGTACCAGCAAATCGACGGTGTAGCGATGGGAAGCCCCCTGGGGGTCCTGTTCGCCAATTTCTTCATGGGAACTATCAAAGAGGAACTCCTGGCTGCCCACCGGCCCACTGTCTACTGCAGGTACATCGATGATATCTTCGTGCGGGTGAAGGACCTGGGCGAACTCAGGGACCTCCAGCAGCGCTTCATGGCCGCCTCCGGACTCAACTTCACATACGAAGAAACCACTGATGGACATCTACCCTTCCTCAACCTCCTTGTCTCCCTCCACGACCACGGCTTCAAAACTACAGTGTACACCAAACCTACTAACAATGGCCAATGTCTTAATGGGGAAAGTGAATGCCCTAAACGATACCTACAGTCCACCATCGCCGCCTATGTCAGGAGAGCCCTCACCCATTGCACCACCTGGAATGACACACACAATGAACTGGAAAGGCTCACCTAGGTCCTAGTCAACAATGGGTATTCCAACACTGACGTCACCAATGCCATCAACCACCACCTAGAAAAATGGTACAAACAAGACCCCCCTAGCACCAACCCGGCCAATGACATTACATTTTTCTACAGAAACTACATGTCTTCCGACCACACAACAGACGAATCCATTATGAAAGAAATAATTCACAAAACCGTCCTCACCACCAACCCTGACAATAAAATCAAATTAATTATTTACTACAAATCTCCTAAGACCTCCAACCTTGTCCTCCGTAACCGCCCCATTTCCACCAACCAACCGAAAGACGATCATGTGATATACCAGCATATTTGCACCTCTGGGGACTGTGGACCCCTATCCTATGTTGGAATGACACAGACTCGCCTTTCCCGTCGACTAACCCTCCACCTTCAATCTGGCGCTATAAAAGATCACTATCAAGCCCCCCACCATCTTGCCCTAACTCGCGCCGACCTAGACAAACAAACCACATACTCGACAAAGAATCAGACCCCAGAAGACTAGCTATTTTAGAAGCTCTATACATCCAAACACTCGACCCCTGCATCAACAACCAAACACAAGACCTTCAAATTCTTCCTTCAGGCAAGCGCTACAGGCATGCTGCCCCCTGCCTTCCTCTCGCCCCGTGCCCCCCTCCCTTACGCTTCCACGCTCAGCACACAACTGACAACACCAACCAATCACAGCCACCCACAGCCAACAACCAACCACCGATAAGATTTAGTGCCCGTCTCACGAATAGACTGCCTTCCACCAATGAACAGCCACCACACACCCAGTAGCTCCGCCCACCTCCCTCTACTTAATCCTCGAATTTTGTATAAATATGATGCTTTGTCCCTATTCTAATCATTACCTCTCCATTCCCTGAAGATGCAAGATGTTTACTTGTGAAACGTTGGATCCACCATGAATTTTGCTAACCTTTTGTACCTCATCTCTGAACCCCAGAGGAAAATTGTTAGAACTATTGAAAGCTGTAACAATAAAATCCTGAATGCTGAAACTGCTATTGCTTTTAACCTCGTCTGTTTAAAAGAGAATCTATTACCTGGCTATACTAATATATATATATATATATATATATATATATATATATATATATATATATATATATATATATATATATATATATACCGGTATATAGTTGTAGTTATGTAGAGCAGATTAACCAGACCACTGAGCTCCATACGGAACTCTCATAAGTCTGATATATATATATATATATATATATATATATATATATATATATATAGCATCAATACGTGACCTGGGGCAACGTAATTTCCATAGGAGTATGAATAGGCCTATAAAGCTCGGTTCACACATACCCGTCCTGAGCTCCCGTCCTTCCCCGACCACCAAAAACTGTTGGACGGCATCAAACGGATGACCTTGTGTCCCGAGTGGGCCCGAGTGGCCACGTGTGGCCCTGATGCCCGACCTCAACACGTCACCGCCCCGGAAGACGGCGCATGCACGGCTAGTGGACGGAGATCTCAACACGTGACCGCCCCGGCAGACGGATCATGGGCGGCGACTTGGTGCCACGACCAGTCCCTTTGGAAGGCGACCTAATAAGTCTGAATACGACCTGTCTGAGACGCACTGTGACGGCACTGCGACGACACTGCGACCACAATATGATGGACACCGTGTCGTCGGCGATGGCCCCCATCATGCATATATATTGGGGCGTGGCACAGAGACACCTCAGTCTCAACCAGCCCGCTGAGTGCCAGCCAATTTTGACGGTGTGTTTCTGCCAGTGCCAGATTTTTTTTTTTTTTTTTTTTTTTTTTTTTTGGCTAAATCTATCAAGTTGGGAGAGAAAGGAAGGATAATGGTAAAAAAAACACTCCCCTTGTCCATTTTCGCCAGAAATCAGGTCCCCGATGGTTCCCGAAAGTAGCTGAAAAGACACTATAGACTACAAATACTTTTATGGTATCGGAATGTATGGGTAGGAGGGTCGTGGGAGGGTGGTTTGGGGGATGGTGGGGGGAAGGTAGAATCGTAATTGACTCATGTTACAAATATGAAGCCGATTGGTGAGGTAGTTTCGCCACCACGGATTTTCCTTTTTTTCCTTATCTTCGTACGGATACGCTCGAAGTGGGTGGTTGGAGGCGGTTGGGGGTGTGGTGGGGGGAAGGCAGAAGGGTAAGGGACTTGTCACACAAATATGGAACCGATTGGTGCAGTCGTTTCGCCGCCACAGATTTTCCTTTTTTTTTCCTTCTGACGGGACCGACAGTCAGCGAGTGGGTGGGAGGAGGGATTTGGGATTTTTGTGGTGGGTAGCCAAAAGGGTAAGGTACATGTGGTAAAAATATGAAAGCCATAGGTGCAGTCGTTACGCTGCTACGATTTTTTTCGGCGAGGACGTATATATACGTCCCTGGCACTCAGCGGGTTAAAATTGAAATTTTTCTACCAACAAATGTACAAATTAACAATTAAACCTACGAAGATGCAAGCCAACTGCATGCTACTATACAGTATTAATAAGGGCAGATTTCCACTTGAGGGATTTTTTATTTTGACGGCGGCTTGGGAACTGAGATAGGACCACACGCGGCTGGCTCTTTTATGGACGCTTGGTGGGCAGGGACTAGCGGGGACGCCGCGGGGTGATCACGTGAGGCGACGTTGGCACGTCGCAGTCTCAACTTTCAAATATTTTGGTCAGGGCATAGACTACGTCTGGTAGCGTCTAGGCGGCGCATAGACGCTTATACACGGCGCCTATGCGCTGACCAGTCACGTGGGTGACCGGCCCTTGAACCGATTTTGGCGGTTGGTCCGTCCTGATCCGTTTATTTTAGGTATGTCAATATTGTTCGGCTCCCTCGCCGCCGCGGCCCGTGTTGTGGCGTCACTGTACGTTCATGAACAGACCATACCCATTTATGTCGGAGTCCTTGCACGATTGCATACGTTTTCAGTGGTCGGGGAAGGACGGGAGCTCAGGACGGGTATGTGTGAACCGAGCTTAAGGGATAAAACTCCTGGACCCGTCATCTTTAATCTTCAAATTTACGGCAACTTCACTAAGCTGTTATCAGGAAATACCACAGATCCTAAAATAGAAAACAACCCCTAAATACAAAAAATATATCAAAATGGATCTACAAACATTAAGCATTTAAAAGGTTATTCTGTTTTAATAAGCATCAGTTTACAAAATAATGAGAAAGTTAATGTTTATAATATAATGCTGTACTCAAATGTTTAAATATCTGACCTCAAGAACTGACTGACTGACTGATGGCTTGAGTAAAGTAGGAGATTAGAGAGCTTTGGATAGAGGAAGAATACGTTGAGAAATGGGAAGTACAGTGAAAGATAAAAGTACTTGGGCTCACTTTTACTCAAGACCTGCAGCGTTCCTTCTGAATATACAGTATGTTCGAAGAATGCAAAGTTTCTTCCTGGAGCCATTGATTACAAACATGCACCTAAAAAGCGCCAAAGGTCTGAGGGGGCTCAAAATTGGTTGATATATTGTATAGGACTGTATATTAGGGCATCTCTCCATGCCATCCTATCCTTTCCTCCCCTTCCTTCTACTTCCCTCCCACCTTTCTTCTAATGCCTCCCCCTCACTCCACTACCTCCCCTCTCTACCTTTCCTCTCCTTCTACTATAGTCTATTCGCTGCTAGTAGGCGAGAAATCATGACCTTTATCCTCTTTAGCTCAAAATGGGCTAGAGCAAACTGGCTGTAAATTTCCACATCTATTCCTTGACTGACTCTCCCCAAATAGTATCAATATTAGCTCGATTACTCTAGTCGTTTTTGAGTTACAGAGGATAGAGATCATGATTGCTCACCTACTTACAGCGAATAGACTATACCTGCCCCATTCTTAATTAGTACCTCCCCCACCCCTCCACTACCACCCCCTCCCTCTACTCCCTCCCCCTCCCTCCACTACCACCCCTTCCCTCTCAAACAGACTGACGCAAGGTTCATTATTTGCTTGGTTAAGTCTCTGGTATATTTCTGTGAATAAATGTTCTTGACTCCTAATTTCTCAGTGGCCATTCTTCATATGCGGCTGGCTTGCGCTTGAAGCCTATGCACATGTTGCGCAATAATGTTGTTTCATGCAGTATATGTAATGCATAATTTCATAATCCTCACCTTCTCCTTAATGTCCTGGCCACCTCGCAGGAATCGTAAGACCTGTGTGGCCAGTGTATCTATGTAAATCTATATACATTTTTCTCTCTCTTCTGTCCTTTCCTTCAACTTTCCTTTTCAATCGGGTATGCAATCTCTACTAGAATTAAGTCCTGACCACCTCGTTTGGATCGTAAGGTCTGTGTGGCCAGTGTATCTATGTAAATCTACGTAAAGCTATTCTCTCTCTCTCTCTCTCACAAAGCCTGGCCTTCACTCACCCCCTCCTTCTGTAATCCCCTTATTACCCGACCCATCACATTATCCAGCACCCAGCTTAACCCCCACCAACCTGCCTGCTAGCCTTTTTAGGAGCGCTCTCTCTCTCTCCCTCTCTTTCTCGCTCTCTCTCTCTCTCTCTCTCTCTCTCTCTCTCTCTCTCTCTCTCTCTCTCTCTCTCTCTCTCTCTCTCTCTCTCTCTCTCTCTCTCTCTCTCTCTCTCTCTCTCTCTCTCTCTCTCTCTCTCTCCAATATTAGCATTTTAATATTGCTTCATCTTCTTTCCACTCACATCTAATTTAAATTTCTCGCTCGCTACCAAATGAAAGACAAATTGCCTCAATTTTTTGTCTTTCTCATTAACTTTCATTCTGAAATTTATACCACAAAAGTAAAGATAAAATACTTCAATTAATTCATGTAATTTAGTGTCACAACCACAATTTATATTTATTTTACATAACACTCAAGTATACAGTAGCTTCATATTTTATTAGTCTGTCTCTCTCTCTCCCCTAGAATTAAGTCCTGACCACCTCGCTGGGATCGTAAGGTCTATGTGGTCAGTGTATATATGTAAATTATATAAATCTCTCTCTCTCTCTCTCTCTCCATTAGTTTTCATATTTTCTCTTTATCTTCCAAGAGCTCCCTGCCACGTTCCTCAGATGAGATACAGCTTTTTCCCTCTTCTTTGACGTTCTGACTCTATTTCTTACTGCCCCTAGTTGCTCTATTAATATTACTTCTTTGTTAATGCTTTATATCTTTGTTAATGCTTTATATCTTTGTTAATGCTTTATATCTTTGTTAATGCTTTATATCTTTTCCATATACACAGTATATAGGGGCCTATATATATATTCAGCGATAGTACCACTCCACCACTCCTTCTAATATTTAGAATAAATGGCCGGTGTTTCACATTGCTAAAGATCAATGAATGTGATGTAGATTGGTGTACTACGTTACAGTCGTGGTCAAAAACTTCTGGACAACTTTTGAGACACAGTAATGATATACCTCCTTTACGTAGGGCACGTGGTACCCGTCTTGCAACTCAATCCCACCCCTACTCTGTGCAACTCTGCAACCCAAGAGTGAAACGTTACTCTCAAACTTTCTTCTACTCAACAGCTGAGCTCTGGAACTCTCTCCCAGAATCAGTCTTTCCCTCTTCCTATGACTTAAATTGCTTCAAACTCCGTGTGTCCAGGCATTTTGGCTCGAACGTCCCTTGATTTTGGCCCTGTCACTCTTTCAACTATGGGGGAGGCACTCGCTATAGGCAGTTATGCCTTTTGCCTCCCTCAATCACATAGAAAAAAAAAAATAAATAAATAAATACGGTAGACCTAATTTGATAACCTGATGGCATCATCAATATCGAATTACCGGTACTATAACTCGCTATAGTTCATCGTTCTGTTTTTATCATTATACTTTTACCATTTAGGAATGTTTGGACTTATGAGCTATGAATCCTTGTAACTATCATGTAATACTAGTTTAAAGTTAATTGTTAGAATAGCTGACTTGTAATAGTTTACTATATTGAAACTATGGTACTTATATTATATAATATTACTAATATTATTTTTATTAATCTCACCACCACACCCCCAATGAAATTAATTAAAGTATATATGATCCACCGGGATTCGAACCCGGGTTATCACACACATATTTTTGCCACCTTAACCATTACACCACAAGGACGGTTAAAGGTTTATGCACACGCCTACGACTTATTATCCATTCTCGAATACTGGATATTAATCTAATCATGTTCATATTCCCAACCGCACTATGGTAGCCTACTGTTTAAGTGAGAGGAAAGAATATTCATGGGGCACAGATCATATAGACCGGCCTCTCGAAGAAATATCCCTAAACCTACTAATAATATTATTTTTATTAATCTCACCACCACACCCCCAATGAAATTAATTAAAGTATATATGATCCACCGGGATTCGAACCCGGGTTATCACACACATATTTTTGCCACCTTAACCATTACACCACCAGGACGGTTAAAGCACACATGTATACAAATAAATCATTTATGAAGATGGGAATGGTTTAATCACGACCAATTTATTGGTGGTGTGATCAGGGTGTCTTACTGTTCGTCGCAATATATAATGACATATCGAAATTACTGGATCAAGATGAATTAACAGATTAAAGAAACTTGAAAAACAGAGAGTGAGAGTGAGTTAGAGAGAGAGAGAGAGAGAGTGTGTGTGTATGAGAGAGAGAGAGAGAGAGAGAGAGAGAGAGAGAGAGAGAGAGCAAGCAAGCAGTGGTGCTAATAAATCCATGTATTGATAGATTACGTACAAACAATACATACAGAGAGTCGTACCAGTCGTCGCTAGCATCGAGCGAAACAAATTAATTAAATGTGTCGAAGAGTACCGGTATAGATGATATATTTCTGATCGTAATATAATATAATAAAAGCAACACATTTTATTCAAGCTGACATGTGAACCAGAATCGTCGAGATCCCAGAATATGAAGGTCTGATAGTTGCACAAGGCACGAAAGGCAACGGGCTGATTGGTTTGCTTGCTCGGAGGTGAAGTTGTCAAGTTGGAAGGGAGTTGGTTGAAAGAGGCTAAAAGGAATAATAGTTGTGATTTTATTAAGGGGATATTGGCTGTTTTTTTTTTTTAAATTCTATTTATTCAGTTATGCATATAATTTTTAGCTTCCTCCCTAAATTACAGGCTCGCTACCGCTCGCCAGGAAAAAAATCGAACCCTAAATAGCACGAAGTGTCTTAAAATTGACATCGAAATGGGCCGAAAGGTGTTAAAATCGTCAAACTAATGTGGTCCAGAAAACCGGCCCATTAGTTTGGCTGTTTTAACACCTTTTGTCCCATTTCGTTGTCAAGTTTAAGACCTTGCGTGCCAATTAGGTGTCGATTGTTTTTGTATGGAGAAATCCGGCTTCGCTGGAGAAATGCTTCTATCGAGAAAAAAAATCAATTTAGCCTGCTGTCTAAAACACTTTGAAAACTATGCTGGCTCGCGGGAAAAATAGACACCTGAATGGGGTTAAACGTCTAAAAACAGTAGGCTGAATGGGGCCGAATGGATACAACCCAGAAAGAGAGGGAGAGAAAGAAAAAAAATGAGGTGGGCCCCCTTAACCTATAGAGAACGACAGAAACATATAAAGAGGGAAGAACGACGGAAATTATATTATTGACGGCTTGTTCTTTTACGATGGTGTGTAACTTACTTGTTATATATATATATATATATATATATATATATATATATATATATATATATATATATATACTGATTATATAATTATACAGTATATAAAAACAGTTGTATAAATGCAAGAGGTATTTGCATATTCATATTTTACTTACGTAGCAAATATTTTGCCATGCCATGTAGCAATACTTTGTTTTGTAAGACCACAACCAATTAAAACTTTACTATTGCAACAAAGATTGACTCCGTATATTTCGCCACTGCAACACACACCGAACCCAATGATCTTTATGTAGCAACATTGTAACAAATACGGCGAAAATATATCCAGACATTTTGTAGTAAATTGAGGGGAGATGGGTCGTTTTTGTGGACCCCTTTCTCCCTCGTGTTTAGCCCCATTAGTGTTGACATTTTAAGACGTTCTGCCCAATAGTATGGCGATTTTAACACCTTTCACCCCATTTCGTTATCAATTTTAAGACTTTTCGTGCCATTTAGGTGTCAATTTTTTTCCTGGCGAGCGATAGCGAGCCTGAAATTTTAAGAGGGACATTTTTCTACCGAAAAATGTACACAATTATCTTGAAGGGGGGGTCTAGGTTTTTTTTTCTTCTAAGTTTGATGGAGGTCTAGCGAGGAAACTAAGAAATGTAGTCAACATAAAGGTAACCCTTATATAGTCGAACGTGTGGGTAATGTATAATGGTGGTCATATAAGTCATGTCTCCGCTGTCTCCGTTTGGCTTGCTGTGTGCTGTATTAATGTCTGTCAGATGTTGACTAGGGTGTGTAAAGATAGGAACATGTTTGTATATCTCACTCGAAACGATGAATTAATACTTAGATAGCGCCGATACCAATTATTGATCGAAATATACTTGGTGGCCGCGACATCACTTATTTGGGCAACTGTACACTTGCGGTCATGAATACTTGATCACCTCCGAACGATGAAAATCAGAATATGTGTGATCAATATTGAATCGTATTAATATAAACTATGTATGACTTAAGGGGGGATGGGCTGGTTTTTGTGGCCCCCTTCTCCCTCGGGTTGGTCCCCATTGTTTTGTTTTTATATTTGAAGACGTTTGGTACATTAGTTTGGGTTTTACGCCTCATTTCTTTGTTAATATTAAGACCATTCCGTGCCATTTACGTGTCTATGTTTTCCTGGCAAGCGATAGCGAGCCTGTAATTTTAAGAGTAGCCGGCCTTTGGCCGGGACATTTTTCTACTGAAAAATTTACAAATTTATCTTGAAGGGGGGTCTAGGGGGTAGTTTTTACAGCTTGAAGGAGGTCTAGGGAAGAAACTAAACCATAATAAAAATAAAATAAAACAAAAATCAAATAAATACGCCCATCTCCCCTTCATCGGATTATCAAAATAGATCGTCGGTGTAAAATATGTGTGCTTCCAGAAACTGTCCAGATATTCCGAACTACGACGTACAGTTGCGAACATAAATACTGCGACACTAACCAAGCAATGTTCGCCCCTGCGTCTCCAAAGGTATTGCTAAACTTTGTATTCAAACTCACAATGATTTCTGTATTTCTTTCTAGCTATCGTCACACGATTTTATTCAGCTTGGTATAAACCTCTCGTGATGAAGGAGTTGACGTTATCTGGTTGATGTCGCAGCATTTATACTCGTGACTGTACATAAGAAAGTATTGTTTTCTGGCCTATCCATATGCTAGTAGAGAAATGCGTAAATGCATTAGGAAGATTGTCTTATTATGTCACAGGCCGTAATATGAGGAGAGTGCAAAACTGAGGGTAAAGATTTTTGTGTCATCCATCATGTTATGAAGCCTCTCTCTCTCTCTCGCTCTCGCTCTCTCTCTCTCTCTCTCTCTCTCTCTCTCTCTCTCTCTCTCTCTCTCTCTCTCTCTCTCTCCTGTAAAATATAAAGAGGATAAAGAGAGTACAAAACAAAAGTAAAGTATCATTGACTATTGATGGTGATTTACCTTTCATTTTCAGTATATTTCCCACAACTATTCTACAAATTCAAATATTTCATTCAGTATTTAGTATTATTCATTGATGTATGCACTGCGTATATCAAAATACTTATATCTAAAAAAAAAAAAAAAAAAAAAAAAAATGTGGAAATGTAGGACAGCAAAATTCCAGGTATGATCGCAGGTATACTGTATATAAAAATACATATAAAGTGTTTCAACTCTTTCCTCAATGTACAGCTGCTGTCAAATATTAGTGAGCTCTGGCGATGTTCTTTATGCAAATATATCCATTTACATTGATGATCAGATAAAATTTGCTACATATGAATAAATATATATGTATTTATTTATATATATAGGTAATTTGAGCTCAATATTGATCTAAATGGATATATTTACATAAAGAAACTCGCCATAGCTCACGAACATTTGTCAGCAGCTGTACACTCGCCTGCAGTGATTATGGTGGTTAAGGGGAGGTATTTAGTTTGTTCCCTATACCACCATCAAGCTTAAAATTACACCCCCTTGAGTCCCTTTCAAGATGAATTTGTACATTTTTCGGTAGAAAAATGTCTCGGCCAAAGGCCGGTTCCTCTTAAATTACAGGCTCGCTATCGCTCGCCAGGATAAAATCGACACCTGAATGGCACAAAAGGTCTTAATATGGGGTGAACGTTCTTAAAATCGCTAAACTAATGGGGCGAACGTTTTATACTATCAAAAGCAAGGGGGTTAAACATGAGGGGAAAAGGGGTCAAGAAAAAAATCCCTCGAGTGGAAATCCCCCCTTAAAACTTTATTGAATCATTTTGACTTGATTATTAAGTATTTTTAAATATCCCCTTTATGGCCAGATCAGTATTTTATACATCTTTCAAATTAGCCTATATGGATTTAATTAGATATATACAATTAATGTACAGTGGGAGTGAAGAATGTATAGTACACTTTCTATCCAATAATTAGGCACTGAAACGCTAAACGGTATTTAGTAAGCTTAATTAGTTGTGTTCACTGACTCGGGGACCAAATGCCAACATTATAGAAACAACTTTACCAATATTCGTCGTAAAGCAAAGGCATTAATTTGAGAGAGAGAGAGAGAGAGAGAGAGAGAGAGAGAGAGAGAGAGAGAGAGAGAGAGAGAGAGAGAGAGAGAGAGAGAGAGAGAGAGAGAGAGAGAGAGAGAGAGAGAGAGAGAGAGAGAGAGAGAGGAGAGAGAGAGAGAGGAGAGAGAGAGAGAGAGAGAGAGAGAGAGAGAGAGAGAGAGAGAGAGAGAGAGAGTATGCACAATGTACTGTGAACCTTAAGAAAGTCAAATCCAAAAAAGTGTTATAGCCGTATCAGATGTAAACACAAAAAGTAGTTACCTCGACAATAGGCCAGCGTAGTTAACAAAAGAGGGGAACTAATTGACCACTTGCGAGTTTCAGGCTATAAGGAAGTTGGAGCCGTGAACATCAATATTAAACAGAAATGCGATAATTATGTAAGTTTCTGATGGATAAATGGGATGTTGAATTGAGTTTTTTGTATTTATAAATGTACTACGACCGTATTTTAGCTGTAAATTCTGTTAAATATCGTTGTCTACAGCTCCAACTTCCTTATAGAACAAAACTCGCAAGTGGACAATTGATGACGTGGTTCAAATGAGCAACACTCTCCATATGTTTTGCGTCGGTGTTTAATCAGGACGATATTAAGGGGATAGTGGTTACTTTTGGTGGTCCATGTATTTATTATATTCATGTATTATTTCATTTCCTTGCTAGACCTTTATCAAAAAAAAAAAAAAAAAAAAAAAAAACACACTCCCTAGACCCCCTCCCCCGTTCACGATAAATTTGTACATTTTTCGATAGAAAAATGTCATGACCGAAGGCCGGTTTCTCTTAAAATTACAGGCTCGCTATCGCTTGCTAGGAAAAAATCGACACCTAAATCTCACGAAAGGTCTTGATTTGTATATAGAAATTGGACGAAAGGTTATAAAATCGACAAACTAATGGGGCGAGCGTCTTAAAATCTGAAAACTAATGGGACTAAACATGAGGATGAAGGGGAACCAGAAAAACGACCCATCTCCCCTTAACTCTGTTCCCCATATTCCACCAGTTCAAATAAACACTGCAATGCCATATGCAACAATGAAATTACAAACACAAACATCTCAGAGGCGACTGCAAAGCTAATATCCAATAAATACTGTGGAGCCGTGGAAAATGTCGCCAAAGAGTGGATATTAGCTAAAGTATAAAAAAAATAAATAAATACAAAATAATAATAATAATAATAATAATAATAATAATAATAATAATATATAAATGAATAAAGCTCTGCCCGGCAATTATCGCCCAATAAGCCTGATTTCTTTATTATTTAAAGTATTGCTATATTATGTATCGTTGCAGTTGTTATTGTTTATTATTTAAGGTATTGCTATATTATGTATCGTTGCAGTTGTTATTGTTTATTATTTAAGGTATTGCTATATTATGTATCGTTGCAGTTGTTATTGTTTATTATTTAAGGTATTGCTATATTATGTATCGGTGCAGTTGTTATTGTTTATTTAAGGTATTGCTATATTATGTATCGTTGCAGTTGTTATTGTTTATTATTTAAAGTATTGCTATATTATGTATCGTTGCAGTTGTTATTGTTTATTATTTAAGGTATTGCTATATTATGTATCGTTGCAGTTGTTATTGTTTATTATTTAAGGTATTGCTATATTATCTATCGTTGCAGTTGTTATTGTTTATTATTTAAGCTATTGCTATATTATGTATCGTTGCAGTTGTTATTGTTTATTATTTAAGGTATTGCTATATTATGTATCGTTGCAGTTGTTATTTATTTACTTCAATTTGTATGTTTATAGTTATCGAAGTGCACCTTGGTATTTAATTAATCATGTAAATGTATCCGTTTTCTAATTACAGCTTATATGCCTCTCTCTCTCTCTCTCTCTCTCTCTCTCTCTCTCTCTCTCTCTCTCTCTCTCTCTCTCTCTCTCTCTCTCTCTCTCTCTCTCTCTCTCTCTCTCTCTCTCTCTCTCTCTTCCTACCCCCATTTCTCTAAGGCTCAACGCAACACAAAGCCTTTTCCTCGATAAATTCGTTTGCCGGCTTCAATATTTTAATCCAAATGCGATATTCCCAATTGTTCGAAATAAATTTATTTGCAGATTAAGGGGAGGCAGACCGTTTTTCTGGACCCCCTTCTCCCCAATGTTTAGCCACACTAGTTTTGAGATTATAAGACGTTCGGCCCATTAGTTTGGCGATTTTAAGACCTTTCGCCCCATTTCGTTGTCAATTTTAAGACCTTTTGTGCCATTTAGGTGTCGATTATTTCCTGGCGACCGAAAGCGAGCCTCCAATTTTAAGAGGAACCGGCCTTCGGCCTGGAAATTTTTCTATCGAAAAATGTACAAATTTATCTTGAGGGTGTTTTTCTAAGCTTGACGGAGGTCTAGCGAGGAAACTAAAAAAAAATATATGAATACATGAATTAATATACCAAACAAACGGTCTGCCTCCCCTTAATTGGTTGATATTTTCGTAGGCCCTGACCTGTCAGAGAATCGTAGTGCAGGGCTCATTTGATTATACAGTACCTTCGCTGCTGCTATTAACACAAACGATAAACTGTTATTTTATTTTGGGGTCGGATAAATCAGTATGTTGCCTTACTACGCTCTAAATATTTCCTATAGCATTTTTATATTTTTACCAATTAAGATGACATTGAATTTATTAATATATATATATATATATATATAGATATATATATATATACAGTATATATTATATATATATATATATATATATATATATATATATATATATATATATATATATCTATCTATCTATCTATCTATCTATCTATCTATCTATCTATATCTGTTTTTTGTATACCATGTATGTATGTATGTTTGTATGTATGTATGTATGTATGTATGTATAATCTCAGGCACATACCCCATAGCTGGGGGTGGCCGACTTGAGACAGAGCCCGAACCGAGACATTTAAAGCTCCAATTCTTGGGGTCTGTGACCACATTCGCAATCCCTCGCCACTTACTCTGTCTTTAGGTGAATTTTACAAGGGGAGGAGGATTCCTAGCCCCCTGCCCCCCAGAAGGAAAAGTAGGACACAGTAAAAGAGATAGACAGAAGCGGTTAAGGTTGAGTAGAGGATGCCAAACCTCACTCTGGATAGGACCAGCCCTCACCCTAAGCCATACAATGTTCAAGTTTTAAAGGAACTGCGGTGCACGGTATTGTGCAGCATAATTTACTGGTTCGGCTCAATGGTTTAAGGAGGGGGTTTAATTTGCTCTCTAAACCTCTATCAAACTTAAAGAAACACCCACAAGACCCCCCTTCGATATAAATTTGTACATTTTTCGGTAGAAAAATGTCTCGGCCGAAGGTCGATTTCTCTTCATATACAGGCTCGCTATCGCTCGCCAGGAAAAAAATCGACACCTAAATGGCACGCAAGGTCTTAATATTGGCAAAGGAATGGGGCAAAATGTCTGAAAATCGCCAAACTAATGAGGCGAATGTCTTGAAATCTCATAACTAATGGGGCTAAACATGAGGGAAGAGGAGGACTCGAAAAACCAACTGCCTCCCCTTAACATAACCAATACGTCGTGAACCCGCTGCACCACCATCATGGCAACAAACAATTGGTTCATTTCGTTAAGGGGAGGTATTTAGTTTGTTCCCTACGTTTTCATCAAGCTTAAAATTACACCCCCTTGAGCCCCTTTCAAGATAAATTTGTACATTTTTCGGTAGAAAAATGTCCCGGCTGAAAGCCGGTTCCTCTTACATTACAGGCTCGCTATCGCTCGCCAGGATAAAATCGACACCTAAATGGCACGAAAGGTCTTAATATGGGGTGAAAGTTCTTAAAATCGCTAAACTAATGGGGCAAACATTTTATAATATCAAAAGCAATGGGGCTAAACATGAGGGAGAAAGGGGTCAAGAAAAAAATCCCTCCAGTGGATATCTGCCCTTAAGGGGACAGGGGCCGTTTTTCTGGTCCCCCTTCTCCCTCATGCTTACCCTCATTAATTTACAGATGTTATGACGTTTGGCCCATCAGTTGGACGATTTTAAGACCTTTCGCCCCATTTCCTTGTCAACATTTAGACTTTTTGTGCTATTTAGGTGTCGATTTTTGTCCTGGCGAACGGTAATGAACCTGTAATTTTGAAGAAAAAAAACGACCTACGGCTGGGACATTTTTCTACCGAAAAATTTACAAATTTATTTAGAAGGGGGATCTAATGAATGTATTTTAAAGTTTGATGGAGGTCTAGGGAGGAAACTAGAAAAATAATTTATAAATGAAAAAAATCGACCAAAAAGTGAACCATCCCCCCTTAACTATAATATCGATATGTAAATAGTACAATCAAATCAGAGAATCAGTAACAACACTATGACTACGCTGATACGCACAATAGTACAAACATCTACACCTCTCTCTATCTCTCTTTCTCTTTTATCCTTTCGTTCAACTTTCTTTTTCTATCGGGTATGCCATCTCTACTAGAATTAAGTCTTGGCCACCTCGTTTGGATCGCAAGGTCTGTGTGGCCAGTGTATCTATGTAAATTATCTCTCTCTCTCTCTCTCTCTCTCTCTCTCTCTCTCTCTCTCTCTCTCTCTCTCTCTCTCTTGTGTGTGTGTGATTGAAGGCGTACGTATATTTACTTGATCGAACATTAGCGCACCCATATCTCAGCTTAATATGTCGGTAAATAGCTGAGAAATGTAAGATGCTCCCGGTCTCTTCCCCTCCCCTCTTCAAGGGGACAGTGGTTATTTGTTTTGAGTATATTTATATATATACCGGTATATATATATATATATATATATATATATATATATATATTTATATATATATATATATATATATATTACAGTATATTAATTTATTTTGTAGTTTCCTCGCTAGACCTTCATCAAGCTTAAAAAACACCCCCCTAGATCCCCCTTCAAGATAATATTTTAGAAATAGATATGTCCCGGCCGAAGGCCGGGATCTCTTGAAATTACAGGCTCGCTATCGCTCGCCAGGAAACAATTTACACCTAAATGGCACGAAAGGTCTGATATTGATATATAAATGGGACACAAGGTATTAAAATCGACAAAACTAATGGAGCGAACGATTTAAAATGTGAAAGCTAATGGGGCTAAACATGAGGAAGAAGGGGGACCAGAAAAAACGACCCATCTCCCCTCTTCAAAGATCTCGTGCCAATCTTTCACCCCAATATATGCCATCATTTTGAAGAGCACGAATAGTTCCCTGAATCATGTCGTCTGGAGTGTTATGGCTCGACTCAGTGTGGGTTGCAATCGTTTCTATGCAATATCTACATTTATCTATTTTTCCATTGCCAGACGGCGAGGGGCTGGCCACGAATGAATCGACTAATGATATGCTAGCCCAATGCCCGCTCAGTGTCTCTCACAAATTGAGCTACACACGAACATTGCTCTTAAGGGGGTCACCTGCTTTTTTCTCTCCTTTTCCCTCTTTCTCTGGCTTGTATCCATTCGATCCCCATTCAGTCTCCTGTTTTAAGACGTTTATCCTCATCCAGGTGTCGATTTATTCCTGGCGAGCTATAGCGAACAAGCATTGTTTGGAGAAATCAGGCTTCGCCGGAGACATATTTCTATCAAAATGTAAAATTTTTGCCTGCTGACAAAAAACATTATAAAACATATGCTGGATCGTTACCGCTCGCCAGGAAAATATAGACACCTGGATGGGGATAAACGTCTTAAAGCACAAGTCGTAATGGGGCCGAATGAATACAACCCAGAGAGAGAGAGGGAGAGAGAGATAAACAAAAATAACGTGGTGGGCCCCTTAAAGACAGGAACATCAAGGTGTATAATTTAATAACAATATATTTGACGGGGGTTAGACAAAATTTAGCAAGAGTTTCCTTTCAGCATATTTTATTTTCTATTGTGCAAGTATGAAGCCCAAATATTGTGCTGTAAATAATGATCTATATTCCTGAATCAAGAATTATATTTTTGATAATTTTGGATGTTACCGATTCAGGCATTTGATGGAAAAGTAAAGAAAACGGAGTACAGTTGGGGAGAACAAATTATATATATTTACATACTGTATATTCAAACACTCAACAGAACCATGGAATAAATGGATAGCACAGAAGCATAAAATGAGAGAGAGAGAGAGAGAGAGAGAGAGAGAGACCGAAAGAGATAAATCAATACAGAGAGAGAGAGAGAGAGAGAGAGAGAGAGAGAGAGAGAGAGAGACCGAAAGAGATAAATCAATAAAAAGAGAGAGAGAGAGACAGAGAGAGAGAGAGAGAGAGAGAGAGAGAGAGAGACCGAAAGAGATAAATCAATAAAAAGAGAGAGAGAGAGAGAGAGAGAGGGAACGAAAGAAAGAGCGAAATAAATAAAGAGAGGGAGAGAGAGGGAGAGAACACAGATAACAGAATATTCACCAACAGTATTTACACATTTAGGAGAGAAAAAGAACAGCTCAGTGTCCTTTGTGTCTCCCAGTGTGTCCAGGTGGGTCTCTATCGCTGTTGACTGTTGGAGAGAGAGAGAGAGATAGCTAGATAGAGAGATTTACATAGCTTTACATATATACACTGACCACACAGACCATACGATCCCAGCGAGGTGGTCAGGACTTAATTCTAGTAGAGATAGCTAACCCGAGAGTAAGGGACAGTGGAAGGAAAGGATAGCAAATAAGAGCGAGAGAGAGAGATAGAGAGAGAGAGAGAGAGAGAGAGAGAGAGAGAGAGAGAGAAAAAAAACCAAGAGAGAGAGAGAAAGAAAGAAAGAAAAAGAGAGAGCGAGAGAGAAAGAGAAAGAGAGAGCGAGAGAGAAAGAGAGAGAGTCTATTGACATGGGATCCGAGAAAGAGAGAGAGAGAGAGAGAGAGAGAGAGAGAGAGAGAAAACAAGAGAGCGAGAGAAAGAAAGAAAGAGAAAGAGAGAGCGACAGAGAGAAAGAGAGAGAGAGAGAGTCTATTGACAGGGGATCCGGCAAAGTAAATTTATGTAGCGAGGAATGAAGGGAAAGACACGAAAATAAAATACACAGCAAATAGAATAGAGAATACCATTTACAGTCCGTGCACACGAATGAAAGTATACATGAAATAAAACACAATAAAGCAAAACATAGAACAAATAAATAAAAATACACTGGAAAATATAGTGAAAGATGAAATTAATAGAAAACTCGATCTTATAAATATAGTGAAAGATGAAATTAACAAAAAACTCGATCTTATAAATATAGTGAAAGATGAAATTAACAAAAAAACTCGATCTTATAAAGCGAAACGCCAGGAAGAAAAATTTAGAATGGAAGGAAAAATGACGTAGCATTCGAACCTGTGCAGCAAAGTAGGAGAACATCAAAGAAAACGGTATAACGGACGTTCACAATTGAAGAACAAAAAACGTGAACAAATGAAGGGAAACAAGAGGAAATTGTTATAGATAAGTTCAGTTTAGAGAAAACACGAACGACTAACACGAATCAGAAGGCAATACAAGCCAAAACTAAAGAAACACAATGGAAGATATACCATTTCCAAACAGCGCGAACTGAAGAAAACAAAATACTAAACAGAAAAGAAAGTAGTGGAACATGAAATTTAGAGAAAACTCGATCGCTTGAAGGGAAACGGCAAGAAATAAAAAAATAAAATCATTAAGCAAAACTACAGAGAGAAATAGGAGTACGTATACAAGAAAAGGCAAAAGGAATGGTCGATAAGATTTAAGGGGGGTCACTTGCTTTTTTTTATCTTTCTCTCCCTTTCTCTGGCTTGTATCCATTCGGCTCCATTCGGCTCCATTCAGCCAACTGTTTTAAGACGTTTACCCCCTTCCAGGTGTCAATTTCTTCCTGGCGAGCGATAGTGAGCCATCATTGTATGGAGAAATCCAGCTTCGTCGGAGACATTTTTCCTTCGAAAAATTTACAGATTTAGCTTGCTGTAAAAAACATATATATATATATATATATATATATATATATATATATATATATATATATATATATATATGCACCTGGATGGGGGTAAACGTCTTAAAACAGTAGGCTGAATGGGGCCGAATGGATACAAGCCAAAGAGAGACGGAGAGAAAGAGAGAAACAAAGCGAAATGGGCCCCCTTAAGACAACGTGAACGAAGCAAGCGAAGTTGAAAGAAATCCAAGATAAAAATACAATACATATGGAAGATCGAAGCGAGTGAAAATAAGAACGAATATAATGAAACTAGAATAACTAAAAGCAAAACAAAACAAAATAATATGAACTGAAATATACAGAAAAACTCAAACCTAGAATCAAAAATATGCAAACAACAGAGATAATGGGTTAATAAATGCAGAAAGAACACAAACAAATGAATCGCAACAGAGGAACATGGAGCTAAACAAAACCAGACACACAGAATGGAAGATTTAATTTGGGAAAGATGTGAACGTAGGAAGCAAGAGAGGATAACATTATGAACACACACATAGATTGATAGATTTAAGGGGAGGTTTTTAGTTCGTTTCCCAGAATTCCATCAAACTTAAAATTACACCCTTTAGACCCCCTTTCAAGATAAATTTGTACATTTTTCGGTAGAAAAATTTCCCGGCCAAAGGCCGGTTCCTCTTAAATTACAGGCTCGCTATCGCTCGCCAGGATAAAATCGACATCTAAATGGCACGAAAGGTCTTAAATTGACAGAAATGGGGCAAAGGTTCTTAAAATCACCAAACTAATGGAGCGAACGTCTTAGAATATCAAAAGCAATGGGACTAAACAGCAGATAGAAAGGGATCCACAAAAAAATCCCTCAAGTGGAATCTCCCCTTAAGCCAGTATCACACGAGCGCTTTTTCCCTCAACATTTATCCTCAACACTGGTCTGGCAGCTTATGAGGTCAACATTTAAAGTGTTTCAGTCACCTAAATTGCTCCATCATCAGTCTAAGTTTCCGATACCAGAGCAAAAATATACCATAAATGTTGCCAGAAATATGTTGATTATCGAATGTTGACTATAAAAGCTCTCGTGTGATACCGGCTTAAGAAACATCGGGAACGAATGATGCCAAGCGGGAGGGAAGAATAAATAAAAACAATAAAATGGAAGCTATAATTTCCAGAGAACGAGAACGAACGAACCGTAACGTAATGAAATAAAAGGAAGCTATCATTTCCAGAGAACGAGAACGAACGAACCGTAACGTAATGAAATAAAAGGAAGCTATAAATTCCAGAGAACGAGAACGAACGAACCGTAACGTAATGAAATAAAAGGAAGCTATAATTTCCAGAGAACGAGAACGAACGAACGGTAACGTAATGAAATGAAAGGAAGCTATAAATTCCAGAGAACGAGAACGAACGAACCGTAACGTAATCAAATAAAAGCAAAACCAACAAAATCGAAGATAACAGAGAAAACGCGAATATGTGAAGCGAGACTGAAGAGCATTACAAAGCAATTCGAACGGCAGATTAAGGTGGGTGACCTGCTTTTTGTTATTTCTGTCTTTTTCTCTCTTTCTCTGGCTTGTATCCATTCGGCCCCATTCAGCCAACTATTTTAAGACGTTTATTCCCATCTAGGTGTCGATTTCTTCCTGGCGAGCAATAGCGAGCCAGCATTATATGAAGAAATCCGGCTTCGCCGGAGACATTTTTCTATCGAAAAATGTACAAATTTAGCCTGCTGTCAAACAAAAAATACAAAATATGCTGGCTCGCTACCGCTCACCAGTAAAAAATTGACACCTGGATGGGGATAAACGTCTTAAAACAGTAGGCTGAATGGGGCCAAATGGATACAAGCCAGAGAAAGATAGAAAAGGACAGAACAAAAACAGGTCACCCCCCTTAAATTTATAGACATCGCAATGGAATGAGGAAATGAAAGAAGAAACACACACAACAGCAGGCAAAATAAGATGGAGAGCAAACGCGAAGGAAGGAAATTGAACGGGATTAAGGGGAGACGAGTCGCTTTTCTAGACCACCTTCTCCCTCATCTTTAGACCCAGTAGTTTGGCGATTTTATGAACTTTCGCCCCATTTCTGTCGATTTTAAGACCTTTCCTGTCAATTAGGTCTCGATTTTTTCCTGGCGAGCGATAGCAAGCCTGTAATTTAAGAGGAATCGGCCTTCGGCCAGGAAATTTTTCTACCGAAAAATGTACAAATTTATCTTGAAAGGGGGTCTAGGGGGCTTCATTTTAAGCTTGATGGAGGTCTAGCGAGGAAACTAGAAAAATAATAAATAAACACCAAAAATTGACAAAAAGTGAAGGATCTCCCTTAAATACAATACAAACAGAATACACAAATTGGAAGATAAATGCTGATAAATCTCAAACGTATAAAGCGAGAAATAAGTACTGTATATATATATTATATTAACGTCAACGTGCTGATGTTAGTGTTTAGGTATATTATATTTAATGTAAAAGTAGAATAGATGATTTAAATAATAAATACATAATGGTATTAGTAATAATAATAATAATAATAATAATAATAAACAAAAGTAAACTAGAGCTTCTATCTTTAACCCCTTCTGTACCGGTGTTGTCCTTTTAACTTTATTCTGGTAACTATTAGACGATATTATTCAGTTTAAAAAGGGGCTCCAGCAATAGACAGGCTTTGAACAATATACCTTAACCATTTTTACTACCACAGATCCTTCTTAAACTGCACAAAATCCTCTAAATACAGCTAGAGCGCAAACCTCCGTCTACGCTGGTTGGTTCTTCGCCGTTGGCATTATAGGCAATTTTCTTCCGGATCTAGGCGCCAGGATATTATTCAGATCGCTTCTTAAATGTAATCGCCTCTTCCGTTGCGCATATCCTACCTGCTCACTAAAATTCGTGAAAATCGGGCAACAACTTTGTGAGATATTTTGTTTAGAGATAAACAAGCAGGCAGACAAACAGACGGAGGTGAAAACATAACCTCGTTGGCGGGAGGTAATTCAAGCAATAAAGACATATGTGGTAGAAGATCAAACAGAGATCGAATGAAAGCGAAGCAGGAGGAAATTAAAAGACAGAACAAATAGAATCGAGACTAAAAATTGAGGGAGGACGCTAAGGAAAAATACCCGAATAAAGACTACGACCATGGAAGATAAAAGCTCTGAAAAATATGGTGGCTGACAAAAAAACAAAGCTAAAAACAAACCAAGATAAAGAGAGAGGCAAATAGACGATAAAACTGGAGAGAAACTAAAAACAAAACAAAAAAATAGGAAGAACGGGAACATGAAAAAAATAAAGGGGAAAACACTAAAAGGAAAAGCAAAACACGATAGCGAGAGAGAGTGAGAGTGAGAGAGAGAGAGACAAAAACTTAAAAGGAAGAGAACAAAATGTGAGACGGAAAGGGAGTAAATGAGAGAGAAAAAGAAAAAGCGAAGCAAAAACACAGTACTTTTGACTGAATGTGCGAGTATGTTTGTATGTGTATGTTATGTATTTGTTGTAGATATATATATGTATTTATGTATTTGGTCTATTGTGTATTTCTATCATGTTCGTCTGTTAGGTAATTACAGTGAAGGCTATTATTTACTTTTCACCTGGCTGAAACGTTAAGGGGGAAGAAGGGTTTATTTTTTGGTCGATTATTTCATATATTTATTATATTTTTAGTTTTCTCCCTAGACTTCCATCGAACTTAACAAAAACGTCCCTTAGATCCCCCTTCTAGATTAATTTGTAAATTTTTCCGTAGAAAACTGTCCCAGTCGAAAATGACAGGCTCAATATCGTTCGCCAGGAAAAAAATCGACACTTAAATAGCATGAAAGGTCTTAATACTGACAAATAGATGGGGCGAAAGGTCTTAAAATCGACAAACTAATGGGGCAAACATTTTAAAATCTGAAAACTAATGGGGCTAAACATGAGGGACAAAAGGGGGCCTAGATAACTCATCTCCCCTTAATTATGGTTTCTGCTAGGTGAAACAAAAATAATAGCAGATGATTTATCGATACATAATGGATAAATATGAACCTACTGTCTCGTACAGTCGTCCTAATAAGTGATGTCTCGGCACCAAATATGTTTTTATCAATAATTGGTATCAGCAATATCTAAGCTTCATTTCTTCATAACGAGTGATATATACAAACATGTTCCTACATTTACCCACCCTATTCAACTTCTGACAAACAGTAATACAGCACAGAGCAAGCCAAACGTAATGACAGCTGGAACATGACTTATTAGTGCGACCGTACAGTCGGCCTAATAAGTCAATGTCTCCGCACCAATTATGTTTTGATCAATAATTGGTATCAGCAATATTTACACATGATTTCTTCTTTTTGAGTGAGATATACAAACATATTCCTACACTTATCCAACCTATTCAACATCTGACAGACATTAATACAGCACAGAACGAACCAAACGTAATGACTGTTGCGACATGACTTATTAGCGCGACCGTACATGAGTAATCAAGAAGAGTATATGATATTTTAACCCGTTGAGGATCATGACGAGTTTTGAATGTTTTTTCTGGCTATCATTAGACGATGTATACAGCTTGGGAAGGATCTGTGGGAATAAAAAGGGTAAAGACTGTCTCAATTAACCATCTGACTTCCATATACCCTTCCTAATCTAAATAAAATTGTCTGATGATAGCCGGAATAAACTGCCAAAACGCGTCAAAATCTTTAAGTGGTAAACTATTTCAAGTTAAATGAGCCTTGCAATATATTTTGTATTAATCTATAATTTGGAAAGTGAAAGTTTGTGCTTTAGTTTTCCATTTATATACTGTCGGGTAAAAAAACAAAAAAACAAAACAAATGATAAATATATTTGTAGGCTATACCTACGGACAATTGTGTTTGTGTAAAATAGCAAGAGATAATGTTTGTATTTACGTGTGTGTGTGTGTGTGTGTGTGTGTGTGTGTGCGCGTGCGTGTGCGCGCACGCGTGTGAAAGAAAACAAGAGGGATGGGGGCGGGGTTCAGATAGTTGCAAGGTGATACAAGGAATAATTATCTCAAAGACCTTGCAGCCTAGAGAGATACTATTGGTGAATATATACACACACATATATATATATATATATATATATATATATATATATATATATATATATATATATATATATATATATATATATATATACCGGTATATATATATATATATATTTTTTTTTTTTTTTTTTTTTAATTGTATTGCAAAGTGTGCAGGATATTATATACTAATTATCTTAAATTGCTACACCCAAGAACTATTTATACATTCTAAGGGAGGTTGGGTTATAAGTAGAACAGATTATAAAAGATAATTAATTAGTTATCAAATATATTAGTACTAAACAAATTCAGCTTCAACTTCCATCCTTGGTTACGTGCTATATTCATGTTGAGGGCAAACATTTGAATAATTTACAGTGTCAAATCCCTTCAGTATTTCAAAGACTTCAATGAGATGACCTTGTATTCTACGTATTTCCAATGAAACGCGACCGAGATATCTCAACTGGTCCTCATTCCAATACCAATAGAATAGGTTTTGTAGCCACAGCTTGGACTCTCTCTAGTTTAGGATGTCAAATCGGAGCAATTTTGTTTGAAGACTTGAATGAATATGAGAAGGAATACAAGAAAATGTACATGAAATAGCCTTGTGTTGGCCATTGTATCCCGTTCAAAGACATACCGGTACTTTGAACTATAAGCCATAACTTTATTTTTGTATATGCAATAATACAGACTAATAATAATGGATTCGCCTTTCGTTTGACACCCTGTCCTTGTTGCTCTTTATCGTCCCTTTGTACTTAAGCCTGAACAGCGTCTTGTAGGTGGGTCTTGTAGTATAACATTATTGTCTGTAATGACTAACTCCGTGTGCCTATAATTAAAAGGACTCTTAATATTGCCCAACAATTTCTTATTTTGTTCTCTACTTCAATGCACTGCTTGTTGGAAGAGAGAGAGAGAGAGAGAGAGAGAGAGAGAGAGAGAGAGAGAGAGAGAGAGAGAGAGAAAGAGAGAGAGAGAGAGAAACAAAACCAAATATATATGTGTGCTTGAGAATTGGACACGTTCGTTTCAGTGTGATTGTGTGTATAGAGTGCGTACATCCATGCATGTGTGTGTAAAAGACAAATAATACATAAATAAACAAACAAAATAAATAACAAAACATACAAACAAACTGTATTTAAGACTTTACCCCGACCTGTTAAAGACAAATAATTAAATAAACAAACAAAATAAATAACAAAGCATACAAACACACCGTATTTAAGACTTTACCCCGCCCTGTTCCTCGCCCCCTAATGGTTTTCCTATACAAGTGTCCGGGTCTGGCTGGGGCGGAGGTGGCGGAGTAGACACGAACACTTTATTCTACACAGTTCCCCAATATATCTTCCTAGTCCCGCCATATTGCTTACCTGGTGCAGAGTAGACGCAAACACTTTATTCTACACAGTTCCCCAATATATCTTCCTAGCCCCGCCATATTGCTTACTTGATGCGATCAAAGATGCCAGCATTGTGTTCTAGCCATAAGATAAATGACTTGAACTGGGGAAAATGCATTTTGGATTAGAGTGTTGGGCCCTGGCAAGGTTTTAGATGAATATTATGAAAACGACGTCAATTATGCAAATCAGTTATACAATGTAAGAGATGTGGCTACTGTGAGCACCCCTATTGAACCATGAAACAGTAAAAGCAAAGCAGTGTGTGCAACATAACATTTTGACTTATACATGTATTGAGTGTTTAAGATTGTATATTAAGTTATTGTTAAGTACTTAAGTTTTGTTTAGCCATCTTAACACCTTTCTATAAGCTTTTTAATTCATTCTCTATGCATTTCATAATATTCCTCTGTATTGAATATTGAATTAGTGATATGTTCTAACATGGCCCCTTCTGTAAATAATTTGGCGGTACTCTACCCGTGGAAGGTTGTAGGGTTAAGGGGAGGTGGGTCGTTTTTCTGGTCCCCCTTCTTCTTCATGCTTAGCCCCATTAGTTTTGAGATTTTACGTTTGCCCCATTGATTTGTCGATCTTAAGACCTTTTGACCCATTTAGTTGTCAATATTAAGCCCTTTCGTGCCATTTAGGTGTCGAATTCTTTTCTGGCGAGCCTGTAGTTGTGGAGAAACCGGCCTTCGGCCGTGAAATTTTTCTATCGAAAAATTTACAAATTAATCTCGAAGGGGAATCTAATGGATGTTTTACTTTTAATGTTTGATCAGTCTAGGGAGGAAACTAGAAAAATAATAAATATATGACAACATCGACCAAAAAGTATAACCTTTCCCCTTAAGTGACTCTCTCCTGGATCGGGTGCCCTTGCTAATGTTAGGTGAGTCATTAATGTCTCCTCAGGGCTTTCTTATGGCGGTGTGTCTTGGCCTTGGGGTACGGTGGGGGGGGGGGGGGGGGCTAAGCGGTAATGGGGCGCTACGGGAAACTTGTCATTAATTACCCGTATTTTCTATGCAATTTGGATTCCCAGCAGCCTTTTTGCAGTGGTGGTTAGTACAAATATATAAAACGTTGTTGTATTGAACGCTCTAGGTGTGTATTATTAATTTTGCTATACAAAAAAAAAAAAAAACATGCTTTCATTAGTCAAATGTTTGTGGACATACAATAATGCAAGTAATGGTCGCTCATCTGTAAATCTAAAATGGCTTACTTAAGAATGAAAAAGGGGTGGGACCTTCTATTTTTTTTTTTTTTTTTTTTTTATATATATAACTTTTTATAAAAAAATTGATTAAGCTTCCTGCTCTTTTGATTCCCAGAGATACTCTCTAATTAGGTGATGGGTTCAGTGTATAGGTGGTAGTGCAAGCAAAGACAGGTATCCATTGCTATAGAAAGGATAATATTATATACTGTAGGTGTATATTCATATCTTGTATTTCCAGCCTTTTTGAATTCCTAAAATCCTTTCTAATCAAGTGGATGTGGAAATACACATACTGCGTTATTGTAGTGAACGGATATACACATAGTTGTCTATCCCTTTCAATACCAGTTACGTCCTTTTAGTTTTCTTCTTGCTACGAATAGACGATTTAATTCAGTTTAAAAAGGGCCTCCAACAACAAACGGGCTTCGAACTACCTCACTCAATCCTTGCTATTACGGTACTTCATATCCTTCTTAACCCTCTCACGTTTTTGACGCAAATGTGAGCCTATTAGGGATACTTTAAAGCCTTTGTTACCATCAGGGGTATTTAGAAACCTTTAGATTAGTTACTTCAACCTCTGCAGTTGTCTTTGAGTTAGCTGTGGACAGAGAACTAATTTTGGAGGTAATTATAAGAGTTAAAGAACTCTATTTATTATTGCTAATCTGGCAACCTCTGCGTCATAAAAACGTGAAAGGGTTAAGCTGCACACAATCGGCTAAATATAGTAAGAATTAAAAAAAGAAGACTTCAGTATAAGGGTTAATATCAGTACTTTATTTCTCGTCATTACTTTCTTCCGGCGGTGTTTTGGTCCAGGGTGCTATAGTCAGTTTCATTGCACCTGACGGTAAAATGAATCCCTTGGGAACTTATTTCTCGATACTTAAGGGGGGATGGACGTATTTATTTGCTCATTTACGTGTCTGATTATTATGTTTATAGTTTCCTCCCTACTAGGTTTTCCAGGGGTTCTGACATATCGTTTTTCAGAGGCTCTGACATATCGTTTTTCATCAATAAATTCCAAGCAAAGACTTGGATCGGTATGGCGCTTTGGCACAGCTTGTTTCACACCCTGCCGTAATTTATGGCGCTATAGTGCATTGCCAGATGCGGTTAATTACGGCGATTACTCTTAACTCAGAAGGCGAAACCTGCATGAGCCAGATACATATTCGAACAGGTGAGGAATAACCGTGACGTAGTTGTGACTTCTGTCCACAAACCACCTCCACTTCTGCCCTCCCCTACCTACCTCCCTCCCTCTCTTTCCCTGCCTCCCTCCTCCTCCTTCACCATCCCCCACCCTCTCTCTCCTCCGCCTTTTCTCTCCCTGCTCTCTCTCTCTCTCTCTCTCTCTCTCTCTCTCTCTCTCTCTCTCTCTCTCTCTCTCTCTCTCTCTCTCTCTCTCTCTCTCTCTCTCTCTCTCTCTCTCTCTCTCTCTCTCTCTCTCTCTCCCCTTCTCTCTCTCTCTCCCCCCCCCCCTCCCTCCCCACCCTCCCCCCCCCCCCCTCCCCCGACCTCTCTCCCCTGCCAACACTCGCTCGCTCTTCCCCACCTTAACTTTCTCTCTCTCTCTTCCATAATACATAATTATTATATATTTTTAACTCTTCCAACCCACCAACCAAACTATTTAGTCAATGAAATCAATGAAATTAAATAAATGTTATGGTCCTCACGGGGATACGAACCCGCGATCACATAAACACTATACACACACCTTAACCATTACACCACGAAGACAGAAATGCAGCTGTGCACATGTTATCGGTCTGTAGTGGCAAGTCAGTGTGCAGTAAATGCAGAGTATTGTAGGCAGTTGTATGCAAACGACCGTGATCACTGTTCTAACGTGTTTGGCCGTTTCTTACGTGCTGCAGAGTTTTATGGTGGCATTATATATCAACTGAAATATGTATATGATCCTGTTTTCCACAGTTACGTTGGACGTCTGGTGTGTTGGGGCAGCTGAGGCTTGGTTATTTATAGGAGGTTGGTCAGGGGTTAATAAGGTGTAAGAGTGGGAATAGGGCAGGGATTCAAGAGTAAAGTAGTATGTAAAAGGAAATGTAACTGAAAAAACAAATAAATAAATAACAAAGTCAGGAGGGAAGGAGGTGGTTTGGCCCTTGTGTTCAGAGGTCAGTTTAGACAAATATAGCAAGGGCAAATTCAATGAGAGGACAAATGATACAAACAACTGAGCACATATTTTTTATTTTAGTCTTCATCACTATCGAGGAACAACTCGTCCTCATCATCGCTGTCGATAGTGATTATGACGGGATCCACACCTTTGTGTATATTATCTGAAGTCCAGTACTGGTCCTCGAAGGTTCTCGATCGCTTTACAGCACCTACCCACACTTTCCTTGTAGCGATCAGCTTGGCTTCTTCTAGCCTGGCCTGCAGATCTGCGCGGGTGAACCTCTGTAAAGAAGAGCGCACATGTCGCTTCATGCAGCCCCACACCTGCTCGATGGCGTTGAGCTCAGGGTGAGCGGGCGGCAGGCGGACGATCTCATGACCCCATTAGCGGATGATGTTGTCAACAGTGTACCGAGGTTGTGGCCGGTTCTGCTTGCAGAGCTGCAGAAGCTCGGGGCGTGTGGAATGTGGAGGGTAGGGAATCTTGCGGCACTCCAGCCATTTCACAAGCTCCGCTTTGTTGGTGGCGGTGGTGGGGCAGCTGCTCTCCTCCGCCAGCTGGCTGTGGTAGGGTGCGTTGTCCATCACCAGCACAGATGGCTGAGCCAGCGCTGGCAGGAGCTGCGACGTCAGCCAACGGAGGAACAAGATGTTGTTCATTTCACCGTGGTAGTCACCGCTTTTGTTTTTGGCAGGGAAGCACAAAAACGATTCGGCAACAAAACCGTCAACTGTGCCACCTGCAACTACCACAAACCGCTCCCCTTCTCCAGGCGGTACCTGACGGCTGTAGGTGGCACTAGTGGCAGGCTGGGAGGTGTCCATCCACTCTTTGCTGTGGTGCATTCGGGTGGTGAACCATGCCTCATCCACATAAACCACCTGTCTTCCCTCATCCCGATGTCGCTGGAGTACTCGGAGAGCTTTAACACGGCGGCATACGACATCCAGCGACTCCTTCCTCACATACATTTTCCGCTGTGAGGTCTTGTATCGGAACCCCATGTTGTGCAGGATTCGCCATACCGCCGTCTGTGATGTTTCTTCTGGTATGATGCTCGCCATCTTTAATTCTTCACCCAAGGTGCCGATGGTAATGGTTTGCTTGGCAGCAAACTTGCCATGTACATGGCGGCGAATGGCACCAATTGTAAAACTGTCAAAAACAGCTGTTGTGGCAGGGGGTTTCCGTGATCCAGGCGGTGTTGTGGGGGGAGTGGCTGCCCCAGGAAGAGCACCCATGCTGCGCTGTACCATCAGCCGCACTGCATTCGCCGTCACACCAATGGCTTCTGCAACGCGATCATAAGGCCTGAGTGGGCAAAGCCAAATAGGGAGATTAGATAATGTGCATGAAAACCAATTATATATCATATAAGGCATTTTAAGCACGGTATCATGGTCAAAATAATTATCCTTTTTACATTATTATACAGTATACACTTTTATTACAATTACCGAGTTCATTGCTCCGATGGTGGTAATAAATTAAAATGTAAAACTTGCAAACTAAACAAACAAAAACTGGGACAAGGACAATATAAAGTCAAATTAAATTATCAACATCGCTATGTGGAAACAACGCTTAATACAATGGAATTTATGAAATAAGAAAACACAATCCACCACATAGGGTGTACATCACTACATGAGCAAGTCAATCTGGTTCCCAAGCAAATGAATCGCACACATGACAACGCACTATCGTCACGTTCAAGGTATTAGTCAACTTTTGGAAGTCCGGGACGTTCTGGTAAATTTTACTAAACTCTGCATGAATAATGAAACTACATGGTAAATATCAAAATATTAATATAAAACAAAATTTGCAACATGACAAGACATTAACAATAGTACAAAATACAAATATTGATCAGATATCTATACTATTACAAAATAATATATTAAGTACAGTACAGCACTCACTAACGATAGTGCTATCGGGTAGGTACCTGTAAGCATAGCATGCCTCAAGTGACCCCTATCAATAACTACCCTACAAATAACCTACATTTATTGCACAAATATACTAAGGAAATCGCAAAAGCAAGCAATTGATACTATCGACAATGAATACATATAATATAAAGACAAATAATTGCAAAATATGAAGACGTAACAACAGTTTTAAACAAAGAGTACTCTTTTAACAAGAACAATTAATTTTAAGAAATGGAGAGCAGAAACGGACTGATTGCATATAATTTACGATGATAAATGAGCATGAATATTCACTTACCTATTCAGACAAATCCTTTAGGTATTGGCAGCTTTCTCCCGGTTGTATATGGATAAAAGTCGCAAAGCAATTCCTTTCTGCAACCACGTGGACATCGTAACATGTTGGCCATGGCATCGAAGAGACAACCTTCTCTACAATACCCTGGTCTATGACTGGTATTACAGAATGCCAGGTGACACACCGCTATAACTTTCTGTAAACCTTAAAAACGGGCAAATATGCTTGAACAAGAACCACGGTCGTTAGCACAAACCACCGTACATACTCAGCATATAATTCACAGTTATCTCCCGCTATGTGAGAATATGGGTAACATGTGCATGGCTGCATTTCTTATATATAGTCCATGTTAGAGAGAGAGAGAGAGAGAGAGAGAAAGTTAAGGTGGGGAAGAGAGCGAGAAGTGTTGGCAGGGAGAGAGAGAGAGGAGGGAGAGAAAAGGCGGAGGAGAGAGAGGGTGGGGGATGGTGAAGGAGGAGGAGGGAGGCAGGGAAAGAGAGGGAGGGAGGTAGGTAGGGGAGGGCAGAAGTGGAGGTGGTTTGTGGACAGACGTCACAACTACGTCACGGTTATTCCTCACCTGTTCGAATATGTATCTGGCTCATGCAGGTTTCGCCTTCTGAGTTAAGAGTAATCGCCGTAATTAACCGCATCTGGCAATGCACTATAGCGCCATAAATTACGGCAGGGTGTGAAACAAGCTGTGCCAAAGCGCCATACCGATCCAAGTCTTTGTTTGGAAGTTATTGATGAAAAACGATATGTCAGAGCCTCTGAAAAACATTGTTTTTGTTTTAGTAGACTACCATCAAACTAAAAAAAAAAAAAAAATGGCCAAGACCCTCCTGCAAGATAAATTTGAAATTTTTCGCTATCGCTCGCCAGGAAAAAATCGACACCTAAATTAAACGAACAGTCCTAATATTGACCAAAAAATTGGGCGAAAGGTCTTTAAAATAGCCAAACTAATGGGCCGAACGTCTTAAAATCTGAAAATTAATTGGGCTAAACATGAGGGAGAAGAGGGACCAGAAAAACTACCCATCTCCCCTTAATGGACAAATATGAATCTACAGTATTGATGCCAAATGTTCATAATCAGCAATACATGTCCCTACAAAACCTACGCAATAGATGAGTTTCGGCGGGGTCACACGAGCTATTTTTCCGTCAATTGGTAGGAGCAATTGTAGTCTGGCAGGCTTAACATTTCAGTTATATCAGAAATCAGCCATCTAACATAATCTACCTTCGGTCTAGTTATCGATCCCAATGTGAACAAGACTCAAAATATCACGAGATAAAACTTGATCATCGAAAATGGCTTGAAAAAAATTCGTGTGACACTGGCTTTACGGTGGGGAGATTGTAGGCGCCAACCGAGGAGGGCAACACCCAGGGGAGGCCTATAGGCATTTGATAAGGAGTTGCTGGAACTCCTCTGTTTCATTTATCTGGCTTCCCTTACTTATTTTTGTTTGTGCCTTACCTACATAGAGTGATCCAGCTAGCTCTCACAAACACCTCCTCCTCCTCCTATCTACGTCACTACACCAAACAAGCACACTACACTTCTTTCTGCCACAACACATTTTCTAAATGATGAAAAAACAAAATAGCTCAGCCTCTGAGTCCGCAGGGAAGGGGGGGGGGGGGGATGAGAGAGAGAGAGAGAGATTGATAGATAGAGAGAGAGATTGATAGATAGATAGATAAAGAGAGAGATAGATAGATAGATAGATACAGAGAGAGAGAGAGAGAGAGAGAGAGAGAGACCCCCATAAATGCCCCCGTACTCCTCCCTTCTGCAGCCATTCACCCTTCTCTTTGTAAGGACCATGGTGTAACAATGTCCCCATGTCTTTGATCGAGCCTCATCCTTTATTGTTCTCTGCCTCGCCACTTATAATTGGCCCTACCCTTCTCACTGCCTTCGATTGGCCTTATCCCTCTCACTGTCTTCCATCTTCATCCTTTTTTGTTCTCTTTCTTGTTCCATGTTCATCCTTTTTTGTTCTCTATTTTTGTTCTCTTTCTTGTTCCATGTTCATAATTTTTTGTTCTCTTTCTTGTTCCATGTTCATCCTTTTTTGTTCTCTATTTTTGTTCTCTTTCTTGTTCCATGTTCATCCATTTTTTTCTATTTTTTTGTTCTCTTTCTTGTTCCATGTTCATCCTTTTTTGTTCTATTTCTTGTTCTCTTGCTTGTTCTCTGCCTCGCCACCTATGATTTGCCTGACCCCTCTCAACCCTTCCTTAACACCTGCCTTCTCTTTGTTGTAGCGGTGTTGCAATTTTCATCATCCCCTATTGAACACCGAGTTGACTGTAGTTTGTATGTTAGATTTTATATGTATATATTATCGAGTCTTGGACGTGAATATTACTAAAACTTAGATGTAATTCCCTTCTTCTAACGTACGGTGGATGTGTAGCCTATCTAAAACTCCATATGATGAGGAACACGCAATAAGACAACATTTCGCAGATTGCTTCTTCAGGTCAGTGCTATAATATACGAAACGTTGTCAATAAAGTGTTCCTCCTCAAATGGTGTGTTTATTCATTACGTCACTTTTTCGAAGTTCATGTTAATGACTATGCTATAGACTTCGCAATCTTTAGGTCGTAGGGTCGATTGGTAAAGATTGGTCAAGATTGGTCAAGGTTGGTAAAGATTGGTAGGGATTGGTAAAGATTAGTAAAGATTGGTAAATATTAGAAAAATTTCCCGGACGAAGGCCGGTTCCTCCTAAAATATCAGGCTCGCTATCGTTCGCCAGGAAAAAATCGACACCTAAATGGCACGGAAGGACTTAACATTGACAACGAAATGGGGCGAAAGGTTTTAAAATCGCCAAACTAATGGGCGTTCCGAACGTCTTATAATCTCAAAAGAAATGGGGCATAACACGAGGGAGAAAGGCGACCAGAAAAACGAGCCATTCTCCCCTTAAGAATACTGTATACACCCTGTTCCACTACCGATATACTCATTAAGGGAGCCCACCTCGTTTTTTTTTTCTCTCTTGCTCACTCTCTCTCTGGGTTGTATCCATTTGGCCCCATTCAGCCTACTGCTTTAAGACGTTTACTCCCATCCAGGTGTCAATATTTTCCTGGCGAGCGGTAGCGAGCCAGCATATATATTTTGTTTTTACAGCAAGCTAAATTTGTACATTTTTCGATAGAAAAATGTCTCCGGCGAAGCCAGATTTCTCCATACAATGTTGGCTCGCTATTGCTCGCCAGGCAGAAATCGACACCTGAATGGGGATAAACGTCTTCAAACAGTTGGCTGAATGGGGCCGAATGGACACAAGCCAGAGAAAGAGAGAGAGAGAGATAAAAGAAGCAGGTGACCCCCCTTAACCCTTTCTGTCCTGGAGACGTCCTTTTAACTTTATTCTGCAGCTACTATTAGACGATTGTATTCAGTTTCGAAAGGGGCCTCTAGGAATGTATAGGCTTCGGACTATCTTAATTAACACTGTAATGCCCTCGAAAATATCCCACAGGGAATTCATGGTCTCCTGACAACTCCCCCAGGCACACTTAGGGTCAACCTTTCCTGGTGCCTGGCGCGGGGCTCGAACCTCTGAAGGGAGTTTAACCCTCCTAAAAACCCACAGGTTTTGAGATGCCTTGGGTGGGCCCTTAGGTCAACCAGGCCCGCGCGCTAACCCACTGTACTACCACGGACGTACAATAGTATAGTAACCTTAGTCCTCTTTGTAAGAACCAGGTGATAGTCTCGTGGTGATTCACGTGATGAGTTTATTGGACTTCCCATCAACGACTATTTTACACTATACCAGCCGTCAACTCGGGTAGTACATTATTGGGGCTGCGGGATATTTTCAAGGGCATTACAAACACCTTTTACTACCACAGATCCTTCTTAAGCTGCACACAATCGTCTAAATATAGCTAGAATATAATAAAGAAACGTCGCCGGTACAGAAGGGGTTAACCCATTCAGTCCCGGTGACGTCCTGTTTATCATTTCGTTGTCAATTTTTAGACCTTTCGTGCCATTTAGGTGTCGATTATTTCCTGGCGAGCGATAGCGAGCCTGCAATTTTAAGAGGAACCGGCCTTTGGCCGGGACATTTTCTACCGAAAAATTTACAAATTTATCTTGAAGGTGGTCTAGGGGGTGTTTTTCTAAGCTTGATGGAGGTCTAGGGAGGAAACTAAAAATATATATGAATAAATTAATTAATAGACCAAACAAACGGTCAGTCTCCCCTTAACCCATTCAATCCCGGTGACGTCCTGTTCATCAGATTCGGGACACTTTTAGACGACTGTATTCAGCTTCGGAACGACCTATATGGCAGCTCAAAGGATTAAGGGGGGTGACCTGCTATTTTTAATTTTTCCCCTTTTCTCTCTTTCTCTAGCTTGTATCCATTCGGCCCCATTCAGCCAACTATTTTAAGACGTTTGTCCCCATCTAGGTGTCGATTTCTTCCTGGCGAGCTATAGCGAGCCAGCATTATATGAAGAAATCCGGCTTCGCCGGAGAAATTTTTCTACCGAAAAATGTAAAAATTTAGCCTGCTGTCAAAAACATTTAAAAAATATGTTGGCTCGCTACCGCTCACCAGTAAAAAAATTACACCTGGATGGGGATAAACGTCTAAAAACAGTAGGCTGAATGGGGCCGAATGGATACAAGCCAGAGAAAGAGAAAAAAGGAGAGAACAAAAAGCAGGTCACCTTCCTTAAATTATATAGTCTGTATCCTTGTAATAATTGTTAGAGGGCCTTCCTAAGCTGAATAAAACCATTAATAGTTTGCCGGCATATAATGAAAAGGATGTCACCGGTACTGAAGAGGTTAACCCCTTAAGTATACCGGCGACGTCCTTTTTCACTACATTCTGGCAACTATTCGACGATTTGATTTAGCTTAGGAAGGATGTACATGTCTCCCCGTTCAATGATTACAGACTATCTCATAACTCTCCTTTTAGCTACCATATGTCCTTCTTAATTAAGCTGCACAAAATCGTCTAAGTATATCTTGAGTAAAATAGAAAAGACGTCGCCGGTACAGAAGGGGTAAATATGGTAGATGATTAAGGGGGGTCACCGGCTTTAATTGTTTATCTTTCTCTCATTTCCTCTCTTGCCCTGGCTTGTATCCATTCGGCCCCATTCAGCCAACTGTTTTAAGATGTTTATCCCCATCCAGGTGTCGATTTCTTCCTGGCGAGCGATAGCGAGCCAGCATTGTATGGAGAAATTCGGCTTCGCCGGAGACATTTTTCTATCGAAAAATGTACAAATTTATCTTGCTGTAAAACAAACAAAAATATATATATGCTGGCTCACTACCGCTCGCCAGGAAAATATTGACACCTGGATGGGGGTAAACGTCTTAAAACAGTAGGCTGAATGGGGCCGAATAGATACAAGCCAAAGAGAGAGGGAGAGAAAGAAAAAAAAGCGAGGTGGGCCCCCTTAGCAAATCCTACTTCAAGCATGGGTAACTAAAGTCGTACCTACCTGGATTCCCAAAAAGATATTTAACAATTTGCAAGGCATCGGAGACCAGCTTACTGCTATAACTGTCTTCGTGGCGCAATGCATAAGTGTGTTGATTTTCGGTGTGAGCGTCATGGGTTCGAATTCCCGGACTGCCACATGTGTTTGTTAATTTCATTAATCGAGTTTAGGAGTAAAGTTGGTTGGTGGAGAGAACATAATAATACAAAGAATCCTGACACTTGACCAAACGTTTTTTTGAGTACGTTTCTTTTAATGTTTGTTCTGTCTAGCAGCTCGACAGAAAAGACAAAAAATACTAACCCCCCACCGCAGTCCCCTCTCATGCTATATTTGTAACCCCCCCCCCCTCTCTCTCTCTTCTCTCCCTCTCTCTCCCTAGCTGAATATGTTGGGCTCCATTTTTCACACCCTTCTCCATGTGACCTTTACAGACGGTTTGGAATATATATCTCTCTGACGCATTGGAGTCTGGGTATATATATATATTTTTTTTTTTTTTTTGCCCCCTACACCTATATCAAGCTTTAAAAATTTCCCCAAGATCCACCTAGACCTCTATCAAGCTTTAACAATTCCTCAAGGCCCACCTAGACCTCTATCAAACTTTAAAAATCCCACAAGATCCACCTAGACCTCTATCAAGCTTATAACATTCCCCCAAGACCCACCTAGACCTCTATCAAGCTTATAAACAATTCCTCAAGACCCACCTAGACCTCTATCAAGCTTATCAAATTCCCCCAAGATACACCTAGATCTCTATCAAGCTTAAATAATTGCCCCCAGACCTACCTAGACCTCTATCAAGCTTTAACAATTCCTCAAGACCCACCTAGACCTCTATCAAACTTTAAAAATCCCCCAAGATCCACCTAGACCTCTATCAAGCTTATAACATTCCCCCAAGACCCCCCTAGACCCCTATCAAGCTTATAAACAATTCCTCAAGACCCACCTAGACCTCTATCAAGCTTATCAAATTCCCCCAAGACCCACCTAGACCTCTATCAAGCTTATATAATTCCCCCAAGACCCACCTAGACCTCTATCAAACTTTAAAAATTCCCTCAAGACCCCCCCGCCCCCCCCCCCCCTCCCCTTAGAGATATTTGTTAACATGTTATTGGTAAAATAATGTCCCAGCTGAAAACCGGCTCCTTTCAAATTGTAGGCTCGCTAACGCTGTCAGGGAAACAAAATCAACATTGGTTTAATTGCATATTGAGAAACACAAAAGGTCAAAGGTTTTCTGTAAGTGCATTCTAAAGCCGGTATCACACGAGCGCTTTTTCCCTTAACATTTATCCTCAACACTGGTCTGGCAGCTAATGAGGTCAACATTTAAAATATTTCCTTTGCCATAGATCATCAGTCTAGTTTCCGATACCAGGGCATAATACCCCAGAAATGTTGCCAAAAAATATTGATCATAAAATGTTGACTATAAATGCTCTCGTGTGATACCGGCTTAACTCGGCGGTGACAGGACATCTTAACCCCTTCAGCACCACGACGCCTTTTTACCTTTGATTCTGGCTAAAATTGGATGATTTGATGCAGTTTAAAAAGGACGTATGCTACTAAGAGGGTTGATTGAGATCGTATTTACCCATTTGAGTCCTAGAGGTAAATTATGAACAAAACCAAATCGTCCAATGGTAAACTAAATAGGTTGAAAACTACGTAATGGAGGTGAAGGGGTTAATCAGTAGACTATTCCAAAGTAGACTATTCCAAAGTAGACTATTATAAAGTTCCAAAGTAGACTATTATAAAGTTCCAAAGTAGACTATTATAAAGTAGACTATTATAAAGTAGACTATTCCAAAGTAGACTATTATAAAGTTCCAAAGTAGACTATTATAAAGTAGACTATCTAGTATAAAGTAGACTATCTAATATAAAGTAGACTATCTATTATAAAGTAGACTATCTAATATAAAGTAGACTATTCCAAAGTAGACTATTATAAAGTTCAAAAGTAGACTATTATAGAGTAGACTATTCCAAAGTAAACTATTCCAAAGTAGACTATTATAAAGTAGACTATTCCAAAGTAGCTCACAACCAGGGCCTATATTTTTGGTTAGGTATATATAGTTGGTTAAGGGGGGTAATTTTTTTTTTTTTTTTTTTATCTTTCTCTCCTTTTCTCTCTTTCCCTGGCTTGTATCCATTCGGACCCATTCAGCCAACTGGTTTAAGACGTTTATCCCCATCCAGGTGTCGATTTCTTCCTAGCGAGCGATAGCGAGCCAGCAATGTGTGGAGAAATCCGGCTTCACCGGAGAAATTTTTCTATCGAAAAATGTACAAATTTAGCTTGCTGTCAAAACAAACATATATATATATGCAGGCTCGCTACCGCTCGCCAGGAAAATATTGACACCTGAATGTGGGTAAACTTCTTAAAACATTAGGCTGAATGGGGCCGAATGGATACAAGCCAAAGAGAGATGGAGAGAAAGAGTGAAAAAAACGAGGTGAGCTCCCTTCAACTCGGCACTGTTTTGAATGGCCTTGATTAATTTGGCACTGGTCGAGATCTATCGGTTGAAACTGTCTACTGATTGAAACAATTTACTAGTTGAAACTTTCTACTGGTTGGAATCCGGTGGTTGAAACACGCTACTGGATGAAGTTGCCTACAGGTTAAGATCTACTGGTTGAAATTATCTGGTTGAAACTTTCTACTGGTTGAAATCCGGTGGTTGAAACACTCTACTGGATGAAGTAGTCTACAGGTTGAGATCTACTGGTTGAAATTATCTGGTTGAAACTTTCTACTGGTTGAAATCAGGTGGTTGAAACACTCTACTGGATGAAGTTGTCTACAGGTTGAGATCTACTGGTTGAAATGATCTGGTTGAGCTGTTTACAAGTTGAGATCTACTGGTTGATAGAAATCGTGGTTGAAAGTGTCTACTAGTTGAGATCTACTGGTAGAAATGATATCCTGGTTGAAATTGTCTACAGGATGAGATCTACTGGTTGAAATGATCTCCTGGTTGAAGATGTCTACTGGTTGAGGTCTACTGGTTGAAATGATCTCCTGGTTGAAATTGTCTACTGGTTGAGGTCTTCTGGTTGAAATTGTCTACCGGTTGCTATAGTGTAACGATCTCCTGGTTGAAATTGTGTACTGGTTGAGATCTACTGGTTGAAATGATCTGGTTGAAAGTGTCTACTGGTTGCTATAGCGTACTGGTAGAGTTGTCCGGGATCCTACCTCTGCACACGCCTACGTTCCTCATCAAGCCCCAACACATCCTGCTCTTTATTGTTAGCAAAACTTAATTGGAGTGAAGTTTTATGACCGCACCGGCATGATATTTGGCCGTTGTAAGTGATTTACGTGTGACTGCTCCCAGCTGTGCCACGCTCCTGTGAATCCCGGTAACAGGGCCAGTAGTCCATGAGCCAGGCCAGATATCGGTACCACCTGGGGTGACTAAACACGAATGGTACTAAAATGTTTATAGAGTGACTGTAAGTACATTAAGATATGATAGCCTTCTCGCACTGGTAGCTTAGTCTAATTTTTTTGATGCAATAGGGGCGCTACCCAAAAATAAAGATTTTTAGCGTGACGCTCGGCGTTTTCCTCATTTTCTTTAAAATCCATCACACAATCATCGCGAAACTTTGAACACCTATGTAGAATTATATTCTCTACCAGAGTTGTTCCTAGGTATTTTTCAAATTTCCTCATATTTCGGAATATACTCTATATTTTGGGTATTTTCCTCTAAATCTAGAATAAATCCTTAAATATGGGGAACATTGAAAAATATATTCTAACAGCTCTTGTAGCTTATTTGATTCTCTACAAGAATTATTCCGATGTGTATTTCAAGTTTCTCCATATTTAGGGGTTTATTTCATATTTGGGGATTTTTTGTTATATTTTGGGGATAATTTATTATTGGAAGGAGCAAACATATGTAGAGTGGTTTCCATGTAATGTGTTTGTTTGTTCATGGTTTAATGGTGATATTTTTTGCAGGTGTGTGTCGACTGTTTGACGGCAGGATGGAACCATCTGCGAGGAAGAGAGCACGGATCGACTGTATCATCCACTGCTCTGATGATGACAGCGATGCTCTGGTGTCACCACAGGATTTGGACTCCTGGAACACATTGCTCAGGGCTGCAGAAATCAGGCAGCATGATCCAGTCCTGGAAGCAGCCAAGGGCCTTGAAGAAGGAGGAATACCACACATACATTATCACCGTAAATGTCGTAGTCTCTTTACAATGAAGAAGTCACTGGATTCTATCCTTGCCAAGGGTGTCAAGATAGAATCAGCAAGCGTCGACCCCAGGAGGAGGGCATCAAGGGATGCCCCTAGTACTAGCAGGGTGTATGCCAAAGTATGTATCTTCTGCGAGAAGTCAAGCAAGTACATAAAAACAACAAAGACAAGGGAGCCACTCATACAGTGTGTTGAGCTACGAGCAGATGAGAAGATTCGCAGAGCAGCAATAAGGAAACTCAACCAGAGAATCCTTGGTTTAGTTAGCAGAGACCTTGTTGCTGCAGAGGGTCACTACCACAAGTCGTGCTACAAACTCTTCACAAAAGATGATTTCCCAGCGGCCGCCAGGTCGGGTGCAGGTGAAAATCAGGAAGAAAGCGAGGAAGCACGCTACGAAGAGGTTGAGACAGAAGCCCTCGAGGAACTCTGCTTGTATATAAGGACCAAATTATTCCCCAACCCAGAGGTACTGCCTATGACAAACCTCACATCTAGGCTTGAGAGATCCATGATGTCCCGTGGTATTATCCAACTGAAACCAGCGACAAAGAAACATGTTCGCCGAAAGATTGAAACCGAGTTTGGAGAATCACTACGCTTTGTCCCAGATGAGAAAGGAAAGCTTCTAATCTATCCACGCAGCCTCTCAATGGACGACCTTGCCCGGCAAGCACACAAAATGGCAAAAGACCTGCAAGAAGCAAGAGCAGCTAACTCTGAAGATGTCTTAACCAAAGCAGGAATGCAGCTGAGGAATGAGATCAATAAACAAGATGTGAGTCAGCCATGGCCTCCCGATACAGATCAGAATGTCATTCCTGCAGCAGTCACTCAATTCCTGCACACCCTGCTGACAGGAGAGTGTGAGTGTGAAACTCCCTCTGAAAGAGCTCAACGTCTTGCCACTTCCTTTGGCAGTGACTTGGTCTTTGCTGTTACCAGTGGCAAGACAAAACCACCCAAGCACGTACTGCTGACCAATGCTGTAAAGTCTTTGACAGGAAACACAGAACTGATCCGAACTCTGAATCGTCTTGGTCACTGTGTGTCTTACTCAATGTTTGAGGAGATCGATACAGCCCTTTGTATCCAGAAGCTGGAATGCTCAAAGGATGACATTCCACTGCCAGCAAACATCTACCCTGGTGTGTTCACAACCCTGGCCTGGGATAACATTGACCGACTTGAAGAGACCCTAAGTGGAGCAGGTACTTCTCATAGAGTCAATGGCATTGCTGTCCAGTCCAAGGTTGCAGGCTCTGTGCCAGAGAAAGTCCTGCCAGAGATTACCAAGTCCAAGATAAGAAGCATCACTCAGACATCATCAATGCTGCCAATATACAATGTTGGGCGGCGGGCAGGGCCACCTAGGATTGAGACTGCGTATGTCGACACTACCAAGGAAGTCCAGGATTCAAAGACAAAGAACCATATCTGGCTTCTTACTCGAATGTCAGACCATGAGGACCAGTCCATCAGCAGTTGGACTGGTAGCCCTCTGCTACCATAATTGATGGGATGAGCCTGGTCCACAAACTGAAGGGAAACGACCAAACTTTTTCACAGCTTGCAGGTACAGCACTGAGTCACGCTGTTCATGAAGGTGCTAAGAGCAGGCGCATTGATGTTGTGTTTGATATCTACAAGGAGACATCCATCAAGGATGCAGAACGAGCCAAAAGAAGTGCAGGCACAGGAATTCATTTCAAGAACATTCAACCTGGGCACAACATCCAGCAGTGGAGAAAGTTACTCAGTAGTTCCTCCAACAAGGCAAGTCTTATCAAGTTCTTGGTAGAAGAATGGAAGGCACCACAGCACAGGGAGAAGCTCAAGGACAAGGAGCTGTATGTCACATGTGAGCAGCGCTGCTTCAAGATCACCAAAGAGCAGTGGGAAGAGGCTCCTGAGCTTAAGTCAACTCAAGAAGAAGCAGACACACGCCTTCTTCTCCATGCACTTCATGCAGCAGAATCTGGGAACAAGTCTGTCATCATCACTGCAGAAGATACAGACGTCATGGTGTTGTGTCTTGGCATGTGCCACAAGATCCCATCCCATCTGTTCCAGAAGTGCGGGACGAAGAACCGGACAAGATTCCTGGATATCACCACACTGAGCCGCACACTGGGAGGCAGCGTGTGTGATTCATTGATTGGTATGCATGCCTTTACAGGCTGTGATACCGTCAGTGCATTCGCTGGCCGAGGGAAGATGACGACACTCAAGCAGGTGAAGATGGACAAGACATACCAGCATGCTTTTCACGAACTTGGACGCTCATGGGAAGTGTCTCCTGAACTCTTTGAGAAGCTACAGGAAATCACCTGCCACATGTACCTACCATCTACCCACACAACTAAGGTAAACAAGCTTCGGTATGAGCTGTTCTGTGCAAGACGTGGAGAGGTAGAGTCAAGTCAACTCCCTCCTTGTGAGGACTGCCTCTTCATGCATGCACTGCGTGCAAACTACCAGGCTGCGATCTGGAGGAGAAGTCTTCAGAGCCAGCCATTTGTTGCGAACCCAACAGACTGCGGTTGGATGACAGATGAGGACGGTAAGCTTGCCGTCAACTGGATGCGAGGCTCACCAGCACCAGATGCTGTTATGCAGCTACTGTCTTGCAAGTGTGTGCGGTCATGCGAACTCCCTAAGTGTACTTGCCTCAGCAATGGTCTAAAATGCACGGACATGTGCAGGTTACAGACATGTCAGAACAAGGCTATTGAAGAAGAGCCGGTGGCACAACAGTCAGATTCCGAGTCTGACGTAGATGATATTTAGGAGTAGTAATTTGCCATAATAGTATGTACAAGCCCATGGCATGCTTAGTGTGTATTTACAGGACTTGTATTAAATGTGACAATTACTATATGCATTTTGTTGACATTTAGGCATTCCTGTCCCCAAATTTGACATTTTAAAAAATTTCGGAATTTTCGGTAGGGTATGTCTATTCAAGAAGTGATAACGACCATTAAGCTACCAATGTGCAAGGGCTATCATATCAAAACATAAACTAGAGACATGTAGCAAGCTAAAAACACCTAAGAGAATTAGTCACCCCGGGTGGTACCGATATCCCAAAATTCGGGTCTTGGCTCATGGACTACAGGCAGGGACCTTATGACAGGGACCTATTGATGTTCGTTAGATTTTATTTCGTTAATATCCTGATAACTCTACGGAGATCACAAACCCTCGCACTGTTTATATATACCTGTGTGTGTGTGTGTATATACTGTATATACAGTATATATATATATATACTTCTATAATTATATATATATATATATATATATATATATATATATATATAATGTTTCATTTGATGTTTTCATAAATGTACAGGACGTATTCGTCAGGCAATAATTAGACTATTTTAATATATGACGTTCGGGGCGAGTATTTATTTTTATAATTACGGAGATCTTACAGATCGAAAGGTAGCAATAGATACAAACAAAATGCAGTTTAAGGGGTACAAACGCATGTTTCAAAGCTAGGCAGGGCAGAAAGGCATTGTTTACATGTGGATAATAAGGTTAGGCAGGTGTTTCGGAATCGCTCTAGGGATTCGAGTCCTTAATCCTTGAATGGAATATTTTATTATTTTTATCATCCCTAGACTGATTCTGAAACACGTTTTTTTTAAACCTGTTACCCACGTGTAAACAAAGCCTTTCTGCCCTGTACTAGCTTTGAAATATTCGTGTTTACCCCTGAGACTGCATTTTGTTTGTATCTATCGATATCTTTCGATGTGTAATATCTCCGTAATTATAAATATTCACCCCGTCATAAAATAAAACAGTCTTATTATTGCCTGACGAATGTGTCCTGTCATTTATGAAAACGTCAAGTGAAACACCCTGTATATACAGTATATGGTGCTGTGTTTGTCAAGGTAGCTAGTGGTGATGTGTCTGTGAAGCTAGTTGGTGGTGGTATGTCTGTGAAGGTAACTGGTGGTGATGTGTCTGTGAAGCTAGTTGGTGGTGGTGTGTCTGTAAAGGTAACTGGTGGTGATGTGTCTGTGAAGCTAGTTGGTGGTGGTGTGTCTGTAAAGGTAGCTAGTGGTGATGTGTCTGTGAAGCTAGCTAGTGGTGATGTGTCTGTGAAGCTAGTTGGTGGTGATGTGTCTGTAAAGGTAACTGGTGGTGGTGCGAGACATGAACTCGACTTGTTAGTAAGTCTGTGTGTGTCTGTATGCCCATGTGTCTGTGAAGGTGGTGGTGCGAGACATAAACTGCTTGTTAGTAAATCTGTATGTGTCTGTATGCTCGTGTGTCTGTGAACGTAACGGGTGGTGGTGCGAGACGTGAACTCTGATTGTTAGTGAGGTAGAGAGAGCGAGAGAGGTAGAGAGAGAGAGCGAGCGAGCGAGAGAGAGAGACCCGGGAAGAGCCGCTTACAGCCCGCTCCCTCTAATTGGTTCGCCACAGGTACCGGTCACTTCGCCCACGGGGACTTTCGCTACCACTATACTTTCTTCGCCCATTCTTCGACGTCTCTTGGATTAAGTGGGGATGAGCTTATTTATTTGCCCATATATATATGTTTGTATTATTGTTCTAGTTTCCTCCCTAGACCTTCCACAAACTTAAAACAAACATCCTTTTACATGAATTTGTACATTTTTCGGTAGACAAATTTCCTGGCCAAAGGCCGGTTCTTCCAAAATTATAGGTTCACTATCGTTCGCTCGGGAAAAAAATCGACACCTAAATAGCACAAAAGCTCATAATATTGACAACGAAATGAGGTGAAAGGTCTTAATGTCGACAAATTATATGGAGGCAAAAAATTTAAAATGTGAAAACTAATGGGGCTAAACATGAGGGAGAAGGTGATCTAGAAAAATGACCCATCTCCCCTTAACTCCTTTAGTGTTCGAGGACACTTTTATACTCTGCTGGTTAACATTAGACGATGTTATGCTATTTAAGTAGGTTGTGTACCGGAGACTTATTTTAACTTTATCCTGGCTACTATTAGACGATTTTTATTCAGTTTCAAAAGGGTCTCCAGCAATTAACAGGCTTCAAACTATCTCCCTTAACCCATTTTACTACCACAGACCCTGCTTAAACTGCACAAAACAGTCTAAATAGAGCAAGAATAATGTTAATAAGACGTCACGGTACAGAAGGGGTTAAGTAGGTTCTGTAGGAAATAAAGGGTAAAGACAATCTCACTTTAGTCTCTACCTCCCATACGTTCTTCATTAACTGAATAAAATCATCTAAAAAGGCCAGAATAAACTGTCAAGAGCGTTATAATCCACATGGGGTTAAATTATATTAAGACATGTAATTTTGTTTATGCTGTACGTTAACTGTCTTGATAGCGTAATGCATAGTGCTCAGAATTTCGATGTGAGTATCCTGGGTTCCAGTCCTCGGAGTGCCACATGTATTTGTTGATTTCATTAATTGATTTTAGATGTGAAGTTGGTTGGTGTAAACAAAAACATAATAATTGAATTAATGTTGTTATTGTATTAATGTTGTTATTGTGTGTAATCTTTTGGGAACGTTCAGATGTGTTTTGTTAAGTTAGAACATGATTCAGGACAGGATGGCTAAAGAAAAAGCTAGAAATATAACTATAATTGATGACATTGGTGGATTAGGGAGTGGGAATGGAAGAGTTAGGGATGGTATACATGGGAGGGATTTGGGGTTTGGTCATTAGTGGAAGGTAAAGACTGATTTGGGGTTTGGTCATTAGTGGAAGGTAAAGACTGATTTGGGGTTTGGTCATTAGTGGAAGGTAAAGACTGATTTGGGGTTTGGTCATTAGTGGAAGGTAAAGACTGATTTGGGGTTTGGTCATTAGTGGAAGGTAAAGACTGAAACCGAAATACAGTAGACGAAAAGTAACATGATTCGGGAACGTTATATTGCGATGCCTGGTTACAGTAAGTTAAACTAATTTAGGATAGTTGAGGGTAGGTTAGGGTAGGTTACATTAAATTACGTTTAGTTAAGGGAAGATGGTTCACGTTTTGGGCGAATTTTGCATGTATTCATAATTTTTCTAGTTTCCTCCCTAGACCTCCATCAAATTTAAAAAAAACATCCATTAGATCCCCCTTCTAGATTAATTTGTACATTTTTCGGTAGAAAAATGTCCCGGCCGAAGGCCGGTTTCTTCCAACATTACAGGCTCACTATCGTTCGCCAGGGAAAAAATCTACACCTAAATAGCACGAAAGGTCTAAATATTGAAGAAGAAATGGAGCGAAAGGTCTTAAAATCGACTAACTAATGGGGCAAACATCTTAACATCTGAAAACTAATGGGGCTAAACATGAGGGAGAAAGTGGTCCAGAAAACCGGCCCATCCCCCCTTAAGGGAGGCCAGGTTAAGAGGGAGGTAGTTACTTTTTATGGACCCCCTTCTCCCTTATGTTTATCATATTAGCTTTGATATTTTAAGACGTTCTTTCTGTTAGTTTGGCGATTTTGAGACCTTTCGCCCCATTTATTTGTCAATATTAAGACCTTTCGTGCCATTTGTGTCGATTTTTAACAGGCGAGCGATAGCGAGCTTGTTATTTTTAGTAGGAATCGGCCTTCGGCCGGGAAATTTTTCTACCGTAAAATGTACAAATTTATCTTGAAGGGGGTCTAGGGGGTGGGGGAGGTCTACGGAGACAACTAAACAATACTAAAAAGATAATTCAATAAACAAATAAATACGCCCATCCCCCCTTAAGTAAAACTGGGTGTACTGTGGGCGAAGTGTCTCTGAATATACAGTAGGTGGCATGACTAAGAGCGAAATTCCAGAAGCGTGAAGTGACCGCAGCCTACCCAACGCAACAAGCATTTAGGGTAGGCTACTGAGCTGTCTGATTTGTATTGTATTTGTATTTTGTTTTATTGTATTTTTTTAGTTTTTTCCCCTAACCAGCTTTCTGACGCATTTAGGGTACTGAGTTGTCTGATTTTTATTTTTGTTTATTTTTGTTATTGATTTATGTTTAATTTATTTTCCTAACCAGCTTTCTGACGCATTTAGGGTAATGAGATGTCTGATTTGTATTTGATTTGTATTTTTTCCCCTAACCAGCTTTCTGACGCATTTAGGGTAGGCTACTGAGTTGTCTGATTTTTTTTTTTTTTTTTTTTCCCTAACCAGCTTTCTGACGCTCCAGTGTGTGATGAAGGGTTGAGGGTGCTGGAAGTAGAGATCTTGTAGACAGAGAGATCGGTGCCGTTATGATTAAGGGGGTAGTGCTTGTTTTTTGGCCTATGTATTTATGTATTGATTGATTTTTTAGTTTCCTCGCTAGACCGCCATCAAACTTGAAAAAAAAAACACCCCCTAGAACCCCTTGCAAGATAAATTTGTACATTTTTCGGTAGAAAAATGTCTCTGCCGAAGGCCGATTCCTCTTAAAATTACAGGCTCGCTTTCGCTCGCCACGAAAAAATGTACACCTAAATGGCACGAATGGTCTTAATATTGGCAAAGAAATGGGGCGTAAAGTCTTAAAATCGCCAAACTAATTGAACGAACGTCTTATAATCTCAAAATAAATATGCTAAATATGAGGGAGAAGGGGGACCAGAAGAACGCCCCATCTCCCCTTAAGCAACGGGGTGATATATATATATATATATATATACCGTATAGTATATATATATATATATATTGTTCACTTTCATCATATAGAAGTTGGATCCAAAGGTGAAGGTATATGCCCTGTGCCAATTTTGCAGAATGTTTATTACGGGTATAGGCATATTTGTATCTGCCTCTCTCTGTCTCTAGTTGGCCACCCCCAGAACAAAATGGGGTACGCGCCTTACTAGATAGATGGATAGATAGATAGATAGATAGATAAATAGATTGGTAGATAGATAGATAGATAGTAGGATAGATAGACATATTTGTGTGCTAATAGAGGCTAATTAATACCAATGGTACCAACATGGCGGAGGTTGCCCAGTCTGTTATTATGGGGAAGTGTTTTGGAGGTACAGTACAGTCTCGCGGAAAAGTTCGTGGATCCTTCATATTTTGTAAGTTTGCAAGTACACTCTAAGGCACCAATTCCACCCATATATATTTGCGAGGTTACCCCGTACTAAATCAAATCTCCACATGTTATCTAATGGTGTATATTCAAGGGGTGTTTGTGCTGTTCAAGGGGTTTTCATAGATGATTCTATGTTCCCAAAAGCGTACAGTATCGTCCTGTGCAGAGCAAAACATGTAAGTGACATAAATTATATTATATTTCCATTAAAACATGTAAGCATTATTTTATCAA
>CM064547.1:46781237-46846237 GCA_032716605.1 Paralithodes platypus | reverse complement strand
ATGTCTGTGACGACAATTATGCACCGCGAGTTTGTCTAAAAAGGGTTATAGGGGAATGGGGATGTATCGGATTAATCCATTATAGTAATCATTATTGAGGAATTTTGCTTGTTATTGCCATTTTCAAGCAATGTATTTTAGTTTTATCCCCTAGGCTAAAAAAAACAAAAAAACATCCTCCTAGACCCCCTTCAAGTAAATTGTTTACATTTTTCAATGGAATATTATCCAGTCGAAGGTTGATTAGAAGAAATAAAACTCGACTCCTGAATGGGATGGAGCGTATTTCTATCGATAAACTAATGGGGCGAACTGTGGGCTGATTAGACAAAAAATTCTACTCCTAAATGGGGTGAAGCGTATTTGTATTACTACACTAATGGGGCGAACTGTCTTAAAATCTCCAAACTAGTGGAGGGAAACAGGGGAGATCCATAAAGACCCCCTCAAACCAAATTGTGTGAATATGCTGAAATGCAGTCCACCCAGTAGCATGTGTGTATAATTAGCTGAGCATCCTGGGTAATGGTGGTTATTTGTCATTTTGGAGACCCTTTGTATATTATAATTATCCCTCATTAGTCCCTCCTGCACCACCACCACCACCACCACCAACACCAACACCCTCATTACCGAGATAATGTTTATATGAATCATGTTATTAATCATTACCACGATAATGTTTATATGAATCATGTTATTAATCATCACCATGATAATATATATATGCATCACGTTATTGATCATCAACGTTAGCACTATCATCACCACGATAATGTTTATATGAATCACGTTATTTAATATCAATGTTAGTACCATCAACACCACTATATTGTTTATATGAATCACGTTATTTAATATCAATGTTAGTACCATCAACACCACTATATTGTTTATATGAATCACGTTATTTAATATCAATGTTAGTACCATCAACACCACGATAATGTTTATATGAATCACGTTATTTAATATCAATGTTAGCACCATCAACACCACTATATTGTTTATATGAATCACGTTATTTAATATCAATGTTAACACCATCAACACCACTATATTGTTTATATGAATCACGTTATTTATCAGCAATGTTAGCACCATCAACACCACTATATTGTTTATATGAATCACGTTATTTAATATCGATGTTAGCACCATCAACACCACTATATTGTTTATATGAATCACGTTATTTATAATCAATGTTAGCACCATCATCATCACGGTAATGTTTATCTTAAGGCTAACTATTTATTTCATACTGAATAATATACTTCATCCATTAACCCATTTCAATATTCCGTATGTTTGCGTATATACCAAACCATGGGTTGTTCCCTATGTATTATCATTTTAATCCACTTGTATCCGATCAAAATGAAAAGTACAATTTGGCTTATTTCAATACCAAGAACTATATACAGTATATACACTGCAGAAATTATTTAATCGGATTTCATGTATTATATCATACTACATGATGCAAGGAAATATATTAAATATTTTGATTTAAATACTTTCGTAGTAAATCTTGTTTGTATTTTTTATGATTAACGTGTTACAAAATTATAATGTAAGTCTTTTCCTGATAAAATGAATTCACTTTGTAAAACCCTTCAAATCGTGTTGTAATATTACTTATACAATATTATCTTCGAAATAATTGCACTGATTTGCGAATATCTTAAGGACTATCTAATTGTCTAACTTCACCCAACTTGATTTAACCATTACTGTACCGGCAACGTCTTTTATAGTTTATTCTAGCTATATTTAGATGATTGTATGCAGTTTAAGAAGTATGTGTGGAAATCAAAAGGGTTATGTGACATAGTTCGAAGCTGGGGGTCCTTTTTAAAGTGAATAAAATCGTCTAATAGTAGCCAGAATAACGTTAAAAAGACATCGCCGGTACAAAAGGGGTAAGTATTCGTCATTTTGCATCCAACTATTCATAATTGACCCCTTGCGAGTTTCTGGTTATAAGGAAGTTGGTGCCGTAAACATCGGTATTAAACAGAAATACAATAATAAAGTAGATGTCTAATGGATAAAACGTATGTTAAATTTAGTTGTATGTATTTATAAATGCACTACAACCGCATTTTAGCTGGTAATTCTGCTTAAATATCAGTGTAAAAAATCCAACTTTCTTATAGCCTGAAACTCGCAAGTGGTCAATTGTCGCCATCCTCTTCCAAACTCATCACTATCGTCTTTCTTCTACCCACTCTTCAGCATTATCATCATTTTCCTTCTAACTCAGCATCACTATATTCATTCTGCTCCCTTCTTTGAGCCCGTGCAACTCATTAACCCATCCCGTACCAGGGTCGTCCTTTTTAGCATATTCTGGCAACTACTAAATGATTAAATTCAGCTTAGGAAGGACCTCTAGCAATAATAAGGCTTCAAACTACCTCAACCAACTTTTTTTAACTACCACAGATCCTTCCTAAGAGGCAAAATATCGTCCAAAAATAGCTAGAATACAATATAACACACGTCGCTGGTACTCAAAGGGATAATATTCTTCATTTTCTATATACTTCCTATTTACTTCATTACCGTCATACATTATAGTTCGAAGCGTGAAAGATGCATACAGCTTTATTTTACTTCATTATCGTCATACATTATAGTTACGAAGCGTGAGAGATGCATACAGCTTCATTTTACTTCATTACCGTCATACGTTATAGTTACGAAGCGTGAAGATGCATACAGCTTCATTTTACTTCATTACCGTCATACATTATAGTTACGAAGCGTGAGAGATGCATACAGCTTCATTTTACTTCATTACCGTCATACGTTATAGTTACGAAGCGTGAAGATGCATACAGCTTCATTTTACTTCATTACCGTCATACATTATAGTTACGAAGCGTGAGAGATGCATACAGCTTCATTTTACTTCATTACCGTCATACGTTATAGTTACGAAGCGTGAAGATGCATACAGCTTCATTTTACTTCATTACCGTCATACATTATAGTTACGAAGCGTGAGAGATGCATACAGCTTCATTTTACTTCATTACCGTCATACGTTATAGTTACGAAGCGTGAAAGATGCATACAGCTTCATTTTACTTCATTACCGTCATACGTTATAGTTACGAAGCGTGAGAGATGCATACAGCTTCATTTTACTTCATTACCGTCATACATTATAGTTACGAAGCGTGAAAGATGCATACAGCTTCATTTTACTTCATTACCGTCATACTTTATATTTACGAAGCGTGAAAGATGCATACAGCTTCATTCAACTCTTCATCATTATCTTCATTCTCCTCTCAACTCTTCATCGTTCTGATCATTCTTCTCTCAACTTGTTATCATTATCTTCACTCTTTTATCAACTCCTCATCAGTATCGTCATTCTCCGCGGAACTCATCATCATACTCATGCTTAAATAAACTCCTCATCATGATCAGCATTTTCCTCTCAATTCATCATTTTCGTAATTTTCCTCAACTCATCATGGCTATCGTTATTTTCCTCTCAATTCCTTCTCATTATGGTCATTCTCACATAGAAAAAAAGTGAAAAACAAAACAAAAGTATCCCAACTCCTCATCAATATCGTCATTTTCCTCCCAATTCTTAGTACAAAGGAGTACAAAGGGTACACAGGAGTACAAAGGGTACACAGGAGTACAAAGGAAAACAAGCAACAACAGGTCATGCGACCCCTCGAGGTTACTTGCCCTTCAAAACACTGCTGTTCCAAGTGTTGCAACAGTATTTCGGAGAGAATGTGGGAAAGATGTGAGAAGGAAGTGCTGCCCTTGGGTTTAGTTCGTGGCAGGGGAAATTATATTGAGATCTATTAGGTTATTGAACAAACACTACTAAAGAAAATATTTATTCAATTACAAATGCAGTCAAACTTGGGTTCAGGGCAAGATACATGTCTAGGCGAACTTTTAAGGAATCAACGTTGTTTCAGTCTATGACATCTCGCGGAATCCCATTCCAAAAGTTGACGACTCAATTGAAGAAGAAATTCTTGGATTCGTTAGAGTTGAATGATTTACCAATGATTTTGCAGCCATTTCCCCGCGTGTAGTTTGATCGGTCAATCGTAAAATATTTATTACAGTTCATGTTGTCGATGCCTTTAATGATCTTGACAACTTGAATAAGGTCACCTCTCAATCTGCGCTTGGTTAATGGATATAAATTTAGTTCTTTAAGACGTTCCTCGTATGGTTTGTTCCGAAGACAGGGTATCATCTTGGTAACTCTACGTTGAACTCGTTCCAATTTGTCTATATCTTTTTGATAGTAAGGGCACCAGAACTGAACTCAGTATTCCAAAAGTGGGCGGACTAATGAATTGTAAAGGGTGAGGATAATGTCTTGATTTATGTTCAAATGATCTACCTATGAAACCTATGATTTTGCTTGCCTTCTTAACAACTTCAGCACAATGTTGACTTGGTTTTAAGTTACTGGATATTGTTACTCCTAAACGATCGGTTTCTCTGCCTACACTCTTTAGCTGGGTGTCATTCATCGAATAATCTGTGTTTTCATTGCGGTATTACATTGTCATTCTCCTCCCACCTCCTCATCATTATCATCATTCTCCCCCCAACTCTTCATTATACACTTCATTCTCCACCAACTCTTCATTATACACTTCATTCTCCCCCAACTCTTCATTATACACTTCATTCTCCCCTCAACTCTTCATTATACACTTCATTCTCCCCCAACTCTTCATTATACACTTCATTCTCCACCAACTCTTCATTATACACTTCATTCTTCCCCCAACTCTTCACTATACACTTCATTCTCCCCCAACTCTTCATTATACACGTCATTCTCCCCCCAACTCTTCATTACCCCCGTTATTCTCCTTCCAACCCTGTGAGTCCCTGCAGCTCATCAATATTCTTCACCCTAACAGCCATAACTTCACCCAAACCCCCGGCGAGGCACCCGAGCGACATTTTCCCCGCCGTCCCTCACTTTAGTCACCTAAAGTTAAGATCGGATAACTTGCGCTGATTAGCAAAATTTCCCCCTGATTACCTTTACCTGAATAGTCCCCCCCGAGGCTCGAACTGGCGACGGGCGCTACGGATATACACTTCTCGCTACCTGAACACCTCGCTACTATACCCTGTTCCAAGTACGTAGGCCAAAACTCTTGAACATTAAGCTCTATAACTCACAAACGACCCGAGTAATCCAGCTATAGTATTTCCACCATTTGGGAAGGGTCAAATATATTTCGCTATACCCTATTCCAAGTAAGTAGGACAAAACTCTTGAACATTAACCTTTAATATTACTCACACACGACCAGAGTAACCGAACAAATATGTCCACCATCTGGGAAGGGTCAGGCAGGGGATAGGTGTGACAATATACAGCTCATTTGCTCTAGCCCCTTTTGAGTTACAGAGGTTAGGGTTCACACTTTCTGGACTACCTAGTTGGAACAAGGTATAGCCAGTACTAACATTAATACATAATTACATTCACATCCAAGGCTACTCCAACAGTAAGGTAATACTCCACATATATATATATACAGGGGCATAGTGCGCCCTTGTATTGAGTATTGTTCACATGTGTGGGGAGGTTCCTCTCACACCGCTCTCCTAGACAAAGTTGAAAGGAAGGCCTTTCGTATCATTAACTCCCGTCCACTCACCAACTCTCTGCAATCTCTCTCTCCGCCGCAATGTTGCATCTCTCTCGCTATTCTATTGCTACTATAATAATCAGTGTTCCTCAGAGCTATCCCAGTGCATACCACCTCCTTTACGTAGGGCACGTGGTACCCGTCTTGCAACTCAATCCCACCCCTACTCTGTGCAACTCTCCAACCCAAGAGTGAAACGTTACTCTCAAACTTTCTTCTACTCAACATCTGAGCTCTGGAACTCTCTCCCAGAATCAGTCTTTCCCTCTTCCTATGACTTAAATTGCTTCAAACTCCGTGTGTCCAGGCATTTTGGCTCGAACGTCCCTTGATTTTGGCCCTGTCACTCTTTCACTATGGGGGAGGCACTCGCTATAGGCAGTTATGCCTTTTGCCTCCCTCAATCACATAGAAAAAAAAATAGAAAAAAAAGAAAAAAAAACAGTCGGCCAAATAAGTGATGTCTAGGCACCAAGTATATGTTAATCAATAATTGGTATCAGGATTATCTAAAATTGGTTTCCTTAATTTCGAGTGAGATATACAAACATGTTCCTACACCTAAGCACCCCATAAACATCTGACAGACATTAATACAGCACAGAGCGAGCCAAGCAGAATGACAGCTGAGACATGACATAATAGCTCTACCGTACACCTCACATATAATACACATAATAGCGCTACCGTACACCTCACATATAATACACATAATAGCGCTACCGTACACCTCACATATAATACACATAATAGCGCTACCGTACACCTCACATATAATACACATAATAGCGCTACCGTACACCTCACATATAATACACATAATAGCGCTACCGTACACCTCACATATAATACACATAATAGCGCTACCGTACACCTCACATATATACACATAATAGCGCTACCGTACACCTCATATAATACACATAATAGCGCTACCGTACACCTCACATATAATACACATAATAGCGCTACCGTACACCTCACATATAATACACATAATAGCGCTACCGTACACCTCACATATAATACACAACAATGGGTGGTTTTTGAGCTAACATTAACCCTCCACCGAAAACAACCTAGAGAATCAAAAGAATTACCTCGGAATAGGGAGGCGATTTAAACGTGGCCATCTCTACAAGGCTCAAGGTTTCTGACAATAGTTAGATAAACCCCTAACAAAACGTGATAAATATAATTAAACATCTAGGTTATATAAAATCCCTATAATTGTGTGTTTGGTGAAAAATGGGCGAATAGAGAAAGGCGTCAAAATTCTGAATAATCTTCTCCATCGAATTTATGTACCTCTTTTCTTTTCAAAATAGCGAAGTGGCGAGGTAACGAATAGCCTTGACACCTTGAAAGTTCGCGAGGACACCAATTACCTGGTCATCAAACTACCTGTAAAGCAATCAGGGTCCATGGGCGCTAAATTAATTGCTCGCCAAAGTTCTATTCTTAGCCCATCAGGATTTAGAAAGTTAAATAGTTATGCGATTTTTGTGAATAAGAAGCTTTTATCTTTCTATTTAAGGAAGCCCACCTCGCTTTTTTTCTCTTTCTCTCCCTCTCTCTTTGGCTTGTATCCTTAATTGACTTAAATTGTTTCAAACTCCATGTGTCCAGGCATTTTGGTTCGAACGTCCCTTGATTTAGACCCTGTCACTCTTTCAACTCAGAGGGAGGCACTCGCCACAGGCAGTTCTGCCTTTTGTCTCCCTCACTCTCAGAAAAAAATATATATATATAAATAAAACAAGAAACTGTTAAAACGCGTCATATCCTCAAGGGGTTAAAATATTAGTATAGTAAAGATGGTGGTAATAGTAGAATAGAATATACTATATAATGTAAACACTATTCTTGATTAAACTCCAGCTAAAGTACTGAAGACCCTCGGCTACATTTTTAACTGTTCAATCACGTTTACTGTACCCGTAATTACAGTTTAATTGCAACGTTGGAAACACTATAATCTTTCCTCAAATTAGCAAAGTGACCATCCCGCCACCTTTCACTCCTCTACACCACATTTGTTTTCAATTCACCTACTCGACAAGACACAGAAAGGGGCTAGGGAAAGCGAAACTGGCCCCGGACCCTAAGAATTGGAACTTCAAATAGCGTTTCTGTTCTGGTTCTGTCTCGAGTCGGCCAACCCGAGCTATGGGTTATATGCCTGAGTATATACATAATATTCTTCACTCACACTCTCCAAAAATAATGGGTATGAAACGTGTATATAGATTATATTAATAATAATCCACCCTTCTAATAATATCTCTATCTATCTATCTATCTATCTATCTATCTATCTATCTATCTATCTATCTATCTATCTATCTATATCTATATATATATATATTACCGGACGCCGTGATTTCCGATGGTTTGGCCACGAATGAATCGCGCCCATGCACCTCTGTCCCCAGCCAGTCAGGGGGATCTTGGGGATGTTTATTTTAGCTTGATAAATGAATACATAAATAAATCGACCAATAAATAAATCTTACCCTCTTAACTTATGGTTCACTTTTTGGGCGATTTTTGCATGTATTCATTATTTTTCTAGTTTCCTCCCTAGACCTCCATCAAATAAAAAAACAAAAACACATCCATTAGATCCACCTTTTAGATTAATTTGTACTTTTCGGTAGAAAAATGGTCCGGCCAAAGGCCGGTTCTTCCAACATTACAGGCTCACTATCGTTCGCCAGGGAAAAAATCGACACCTAAATGGCACGAAAGGTCTAAATATTGACGACGAAATGGGGCGAAAGGTCTTAAAATCGACTAACTAATGGGGCAAACATCTTAACATCTGAAAACTAATGGGGCTAAACATGAGGGAGAAAGTGGTCCAGAAAACCGGCCCATCCCCCCCCCCCCCTTAACCCCTTCAACACTCTGGGGCCTCTTCACCAGTAGTCGGTAAAATGTATTGATTAAATATTATAACTTCATAAGTTCCTGCTAGCATCAAACTGCTTTATGGGGAGATGGGCCATTTTTCTGGATCCTTTTCTCCCTCGTGTTTAGCCTCATTAGTTTTCTGATTTTAAGATGTTTGCCCCATTAGTTTGTCGATTTTAAGACCTTTCGCCTAATTTCTTTGTCAATATTAAGACCTTACGTGATATTTTGGTGTCGATTTCTTTCCCTGGCGAGCGATAGCGAGCCTGTTATTTTGGAGGAACCGAAAAATTTATAAATTAATATAGAAGGGGGATATAATGGATGTCTTTTTTAAATTTGATGGAGGTCTAGGGAGGAAACAAAAAATTAACCATCCCCCTTAAACCATCTACGTTAACTCGCAAATTCTAACTAGGCTGACCACAATCGTCTAATAATGCCCACAGTAAAAATGACAGCATGAAATTAAGTTATAGTGAGGAATTTACATATGCTAGCATAATTCTGTTCTAGATACCATGCGAGATGACAAACTTTAAAATAACAATTGGTGTGATGAAGTTCCCGAACCCCTGCACAAAACTCCAGGTCCTTGTCCTTAATTGCTTCTCAAGTTTAGTTCTTCCCCTCTCAGTAATTAGCCAATTATAGAGCAGTATGACAATGGCGACGAATACATTTTTTATATATATTTTGAATTGCCGTCTATAGTTTAAGGGAGCCCACCTCGCTTTTTTTTTTCTCTTTCTCTCCCTCTCTCTTTGGCTTGTATCCATTCGGCCCCATTCAGTCTACAGTTTTAAGACGTTTACCCCCAGACAGGTGTCAACATTTTCCTGGCGAACGGTAGCGAGCCAGTATATATATATTTTTTTTACAGCAAGCTAAATTTGAAATTTTGTCGATAGAAAAATGTCTCCGGAGAAGCCGGATTTCTCCATACAATGCTGGCTCGCTATCGCTCGCCAGGAAGAAATCGACACCTGGATGGGGATAAACGTCTTAAAAAAGTTGGCTGAATGGGGCCGAATGGATACAAGCCAGGGAAAGAGAGAAAATGAGAGTAAGATAACACAAAACAGGTGACCCCCCTTAAGCCTATTTGGACCTCCCCTGTCTCGCTCCTTCAATGGTACAATGGTTATAATTTTTTTTTTTTTTTCATAAACCACTGTAATTTAAAATCAATATAAATATTAGCTGGTTTTTTTTGTTTTATTATTTCATTCTAATCCCAGCTATTATCTAAAATGTAAAGACCCTTGTGAATATTACTTACACGTGATGAACACTAGATATTATTTAATCGTTCTTCAAAATATCTTATGCATTGCTAGAACAGTCAAAATACTTTAGGTTTTGATATTACCCACCGAGTAAATAAAGCCCTTCAAAGTTCACTGAGTATTTTAGGGGGGATGCACGTATATACAGTATTTTAGGGGGATGCGCGTATATACAGTATTTTAGGGGGATGCACGTATATACAGTATTTTAGGGGGGATGCGCGTATATACAGTATTTTAGGGGGGATGCACGTATATACAGTATTTTAGGGGGGATGCGATCTATATACAGTATTTTAGGGGGATGCGATCTATATACAGTATTTTAGGGGGATGCGCGTATATACAGTATTTTAGGGGGATGCGCGTATATACAGTATTTTAGGGGGATGCGCGTATATGCTATATACAGTATTTAGGGGGAGGCGCGTATATACAGTATTTTAGGGGGATGCGCGTATATACAGTATTTTAGGGGGATGCGCGTATATGCAGTATTTTAGGGGGATGCGATCTATATACAGTATTTTAGGGGGATGCACGTATATACAGTATTTTAGGGGGATGCGCGTATATACAGTATTTTAGGGGGATGCGCGTATATACAGTATTTTAGGGGGATGCGTGTATATACAGTATTTTAGGGGGGATGCGCGTATATACAGTATTTTAGGGGGGATGCGCGTATATACAGTATTTTAGGGGAGATGTGCGTACAGTATATACAGTATTTTAGGGGGGATGTGCGTATATACAGTATTTTAGGGGGGATGCGTGTATATACAGTATTTTAGGGGGGATGCGTGTATATACAGTATTTTAGGGGGGATGCGCGTATACAGTATTTTAGGGGGCATGCGCGTATACCCAGTATTTTAGGGGGGATGCGCGTATATACAGTATTTTAGGGGGATGTGAATATTTTAGGGGGATGCGCGTATATACTTTTCTATATACAGTATGATGCATGTATATACAGTATTTTAGGGGGGATGCGCGTATATACAGTATTTAAGGGGGATGTGTGTATATACAGTATTTTAGGGGGGATGCGCGTATATACCGGTACAGTATTTTAAGGGGGATGCACGTATATACAGTATTTTAGGGGGGATGCGCGTATATACAGTATTTCCTCATTTATGTATTTATATATAATTTTTTGTTTTTTTAGTTTCCTCCATAGACCTCCATCAAGCTTAAAAAAAAAAAAAAAAAAAACAAGACCATCCTTCAAGAAAAATTTGTACATTTTTCGATAGAAAAATTTCCCGGCCGAAGGCCGATTCCTCTTAAATTACAGGCTCGCTATCACTCGCCAGGAAAAAATCGACACCTAAATAACACGAAAAGTCTTAATATTGACAAAGAAATGGGGCAAAATGTCTTAAAATAGCCAAACAAATGGGCCGAACGTCTTATAATATGTAAACTAATGGGGCTAAACAAGAGGAAGAAGGGTGCCTAGAAAAGCGATCCATCTCCCCTTAGAAGCTATACGAATAAGGTGATAATTGTCCACAGGGCAGTTACTGGTATAAGCAAATTTGATATATTGTACTCAGATTTATAACATTGAAAATAAGTTTGTTTGGACTATACTCTGTTATGGGCTTGGACTATACTCGGTTTCATTTTTATGGGCTTGGACTATACTCTGTTTCATTTCATCTGACGGTAAATTAAATCCCTTAGCAGCTAATTTCTTGATACTTAATTAATGGAAAAATATGAAACGGTTCCATGCCAGTTGAACCAGTGCCACTTCAACCAGTGCCACTTTAACCAGTGATAACTCAACCAGTGATAATTTCAACCAGTAACCTAACCTAACCTAACCTAACCTAACCTACTGGTTAAAATGGTCACTGGTTGAAATGGTCACTGGTTGAAGTGGCCACTGGTTGAGTTAGCACTGGTTAAAGTGGCACTGGTTGAAGTGGCACTGGTTCAACTGACCTGTCACCATATGTAACTTCTATGTCTCTGCATCATATGAAGACCAAGTTTAAATATTTAGCACCATTTTTCACTACAACATCTTCAAAATAACTTGGCAATCTTGATGGAAACTTTGCAATTTACTGTCAGTTGAAAAGAAAGAGAGTATAGTGCATCGAACACTCAATATTTATCGTGAATAGTGATCTTACATAAACATATATTATCTTAGTAAATATTGATATAAATTATTTTATTCGTTATGTCAATCAAGGGAGGCAGTTAAGCCGGTATCACACGCGCGCTTTTTCCCTCAACATGTATCCTCATCACTGGTCTGGCAGCTTATGAGGTCAATATATATATTATTTATGTCATTTAAACTAATCTACCATCAGTCTAGTTTCCGATACCAGTACAAAAGATCCAGGAATGTTGCTTGCAAAATGTTGATCATCGAATGTTGACTATAAAAGCTCTCGTGTGATACTGGCTTTACACTGATAATGATATTGCTCTCGCTGTTTCATGCCGTTCACTTTTAATCAAATTGCAAATGATTAGGAAATTTGGTACAAGTACTCTCGTGCAAATTATTGTATTTTCCTCTTAATCATCATATTGCCTACTCTAACTGAACAATTCATGTTAATTAATTTACCTTGTTATATATACTGTATACAGTATATGACCTCTGGTTTGACGTTCAGAGTATTTAGCAATAACAAATATTACAGTTTAATAGGAAAGTCGGTAGTTTAAAACTCTATATGAGTAACATTTTAATACGTAATTATAAAATAGAAACATGTAGCAAGGCAGAGATTTATACATATTATAATTTCCTGAATATTGTTCATATAGTACTGTATAGTACTATATATATATATGAAATATATATATATATATATATATATGAAATGTCTGTGGTCCAAGGATAAACTGATATAGTTTGTTGTAACTCTTTGATTCTTGAAGATCCTTTCTAAGATCACTATAATCGCCTAATAGTAGCCATATTGAAATATAATATTGTGCCCAAGGGTTAAGTATTCAACATTGCAGTATTAGGAGTGGGTTAATCCAATGTGTGGTACAGTAGGGGCTAAGGGATCCAAAACTCTGAATACCGGTAGGTTCATGTGTCTTTGTATTTACTTTATAAAGTATTGTAGCAAGCATTAGCGTCCATAAAATGAATGCATATATAATAGTTACAATTATGCCATAAGACTTAAGGTGATTGAAATACAGTGAATATGTTGTACGATCTTTTAATGAACGCCAACTCTACTTTAAGAGTAAGCATGCAATCAAATTAATGCTGGCGGCTGGGAAATTAAAATAAGGCAAATGACCGAGGAAGAAAGTCAAACTCAAGATGGCCATTACTTCCCCCGTGTAAATATGTATAAAAAGTTGTCATATGAACGAGAGTGAGGCCAGATCCCGCTGTTTGCTGACTGCTTCACAAACATTACAAGTTCAACATTCTCTCTCTCTCTCTCTCTCTCTCTGGCTTTCGCTCTCTCTCTGGCTTTCGCTCTCTCTCTGGCTTTCGCTCTCTCTCTGGCTTTCGCTCTCTCTCTCTCTGGCTTTCGCGCTCTCTCTCTCTCTCTCTCTCTCTCTCTCTCTCACTCTCTCTCTCTCTCTCTCTCTCTCTCTCTCTCTCTCTCTCTCTCTCACACACATGGTTAATTAAAGGCTCCTAGAATGGAAGCTCAAAAGCTTGAGTACCGGTAGTATTAATTAAGTCATATGATTAACTCGTATTTTTTGCTATTTCGATATCTAAACCATCTTTCATTGTTTAAACGATATGTATACAAATAATGCGTTGCAATGTATATATATATGTATGTAATTGTTTTAATAACTATTTTGTGTGTTGTATACTATCCCAATCACTTCAATTTATCTTTTTTTTTCCGAAATTATGTTCCCAAGTTTAATTGGTTCAAGGTGTTACATAAGTTATTGTTTTAATTGTTTTTTAATTGCGTGGTTAGCTTTATCTTAGCTTTATTTTCATTTGCATATTGGGCCAACAATCCAAAATCTCACCGTATACACAGCTAAAACCATATGATAAACGATCCACACTGCGGTACAAAACTGATCCCTAAATTTCCCCATCTACCGATCCCCCGTCTCACCCCAAGATTAATGAGCCAACTTAAGCCTCTCTGTTTACCTCTAATGGAACTTTTAATTAAATGAGACGGGCGGAGTGAGGCGACTGAAATATGGCTGCCTCAAATATCAGCCCCTGACGTCAGGAAGGTGCATTTTACCTACGTCTACCTTTGTGTTTTAACCCCTTCCGTACCGAAGACGGCTTTATAATTGTATTCTACCTATGTTTAGACGATTTTTGCACTTTAAGAAGGATTTGTAGTAGTAAGAATGGTTAAGTGATATAGGCTAGTTCGAAGCCTGTTAATTGCTGGAGGCCCCTTTTAAACTCAATAACATCGTCTAATAGTAGCCAGAATAAAAATAAGAAGACGTCGCGGGTACAGAAGGGGTTAAATATATGTTTTTTGTTTTTTGTTTTTTTGTCCCTGTTCGGGCTCTGTCTCGAGTCGGAACACCCAATAAAAAAAGTGTATGTGCCAGAGTATATACTGTAGATAGATAGATAGATAGATAGATAGATAGATAGGAGTCGTTGGAGATGGACTTAGACTGAGACTCAATATTATATTTCGTAAACGCTACATAGAACTTTGCATATACTAACAGGTTTGTGATACACATTTATCTCATAGTTGGTTCACGGTTTTGAATAAAAGTAATTCTAGATTTTACTGCGTCGCACATGCATATTCTAATAAGCTTTCAATATTATAATTATGCAATAATATATTCTTCGCTTCCTTCGTCAAATATAAGTTATCACCATTATGTATTCAACATTAAATTTAAAAGATGCAAGGCTTCATCATACATCAAAAATGAGAGAGAGAGAGAGAGAGTAACGTAAATTTTTTGGTTCGAGAGTTAGTATTGTGCTGCCACTCGTTTACGTTTGATCAACTAATATCGACCTTGTTATATATTGTATATAAGTAGCCTATATGATTTACCAAATCTCAATGCGACAAGAAACAAGAATCGCATATCTTAGGCATATTACCAATATTTAGATGAACCCTTATATACAGTATATATATATATATATATATATATATATATATATATATATATATATATATCTTTTATGCAGATGCTTCCTTAAATTTCTTAAGTTCTTTTAAAAATGTCCAGCTCATTTTCCAGTGTCAACCCAATACTCTTTACTCGTTATATTTCTTTATCGGTCATCATTTTCCGAGATTAATTAAGCGTAAGTTCATTTTTATATATTTACAAATTATGTATTCCCTAAAATATTTACCTAGTATTTTTTACATATTACGTATTCCCAAACTGAGCCTTTCAGTATGGATGACTGTTTTCTTGTATATTATGTTGGCTACTGCTAAGCAATTTTATTATGTTTAGGAAAGACCTGTAGGTGTTAAAAGGCTACACACTAAAATTATTTATGAAAAGGATATATATTTGGTATATTGAAGGCGATTTACCTCTTTTATGTTACTGAATGAGCTTAATAATTCCAATATTGCTTTTAAGTGATTAGATTTTTGTGGGCACTTGCATTACTCCGTGTATGCTATTGTTCTCATTTATCTAGAAAGGGGGTCTAATGGATGTTATTTTAAGTTTGATGGAGGTCTAAGGAGGAAAATCAAAATACATATATATAAATACATATATAGGAGCCAATAAATACGACCCATCCCCCTCTTACTGCTCGGATCCTTCTTCTCTTCAGGGAAATGGACGGATCATAGAGGATAATTTATCTTAGGGGCCAGTTGGATCACCACGGCTCGGGGAAGGTGGGGAGAGAGTACTTTAGGGGAGAGCCTGATTTAATGGTACTGAACCGCAAGATTCATACAGTGTCTTTCTCTCCTCTCTCACTTTCACTCTCTCTCTCTCTCTCTCTCTCTCTCTCTCTCTCTCTCTCTCTCTCTCTCTCTCTCTCTCTCTCTCTCTCTTAAATAACGACGAATTCAGTATAGGCTATATATTTTTTCCACATCATCGTTTTTAATCATTGGTTATATTTCAAACTATATCACATATTTATTACATGAATTAAACAATAACGTAAATTATATATTCAACAAGAAAATTAATATGAATGCCTTAACTTTCCAATCAAACTTGAGTAATAATGTTATTATTAATTAAAGTTTGAATTCCAACTATGATGCTATAGTCGAAGCTTTTTTCTTCTGGGTATTTATATATGACGTTTCTTCATAAAATTTAAACCAAATTTATTTAATTCAATAGGCACATCAGCAGACATATAGAAAGATAATACACAGACAGGGTAATGCATAATATACAAGGCTCCATTGTTAAGGGGAGGTATTTAGTTTGTTCCCTAGACCTCCATCAAGCTTAAAATTACACCCCCTTGAGTCCCTTTCAAGATAAATTTGTACATTTTTCGGTAGAAAAATTTCCCGGCCGAAGGCCGGTTCCTCTTAAATTACAGGCTCGCTATCGCTCGCCAGTATAAAATCGACACCTGAATTGCACAAAAGGTCTTAATATGGGGTGAAAGTTCTTAAAATCGCTAAACTAATGGGGCAAACGTTTTATAATATCAAACGCAATGGGGCTAAACATGGGGGAGAAAGGAGTCAAGAAAAAAATCCCTCAAGTGGAGATCTCCCCTTAACATACACAAATACATACTGTATATCTTTACGTTCATACATAATATATATGATCAATTGCATGTATTGAAGTATCCATTATATATTATTTCGTATGTGTATGAAGGAGACAAACGACAGGCTGCCTGTAACGAGTGTCTCCCTCAAAGCCAAAAGAGTGACAGAGAGCCAAATTCATGGGACAGTGAGGTCAAAATGCCTGGACACGCGAAATTTAAAGTAGTCTAAGTCATAGGATGAAGGAATGATCGATTGAGGGAGAGAGTGACAGGGCCAAAATCAAGGAATGTTAGAGCCAAAATCCCTGGACACACGGAGTTTGAAGCAATTTAAGTCATAGGATGAGGGCTATATGGATTCGAGGAGAGAGTTCCAGAGCTCAGATGTTGAATAGAAGAAAGATTGGAAATATCGTTTCACTCTTGGGATGGAGAGTTGCACAGAGTAGGGGTGGGATTGTCTTGCAAGACGAGTGCTTCGTACTCTATGTGGAGGAGGTGGTATACTCTAAAAGACCTCTGACGAACACTGATTATTGTAATAGCGGTAGAAAAACGAGAGAGATGCAACATTACGGCGAAGAGAAAGATTTTGCAGAAAGTCGGTGAGTGGACGTGAGTTGATGAGACGAAAGGCTTTCTTTTCTACATGACACATATTCACACACACACACACACACATACTCAAACACACATGCAGGCACATACACACATATTCAGACACTCAATGACATGTAGCAGCACGTCACACTCACACACACTCAAACACACATACAACACGTACACACATAATATTCACACACACACGCGCACTTTTCCAAACAATACCAAAGTAGTCCCCCCCCCCCCCAATCCCACAGCAGCCGACTCACACAAACAGATCTGCTGACGACTTACAACTCTGGCAGAACGTGCTTTCAAATAATCTCTGCCTTGGACCTTCAGATGGAAATGCAGGAATCTCTCGGGAAGCTCTTTTGGCATTCTGAACTGTCGTTTAGCCTTTGAACTCCAGGATATCCTTTACAAAAAAAACAAAAAACAAAAACACATATATAATAATAATAGTAATAATAATAGTAATAATAATAATAATAATAATAATAATAATAATAATATCTCTACTCAAGGTTATTAAACTTAAGGGAGCTCAGACGGTATTGTGCAGCATAATTTACTAGTTCGGTTGAATGGTTTAAAGAGGGGTTTTAGTTTGCTCTCTAAACCTCTATCAAGCTTTAAAAAAAACACCCACAAGACACCCCTTCGATATAAATTTGTACATTTTTCGGTAGAAAAATGTCCCGGCCGAAGTCCGATTCCTCTTCAAATACAGACTCGCTATCGCTCGCCAGGGAAAAAATCGACCCCTAAATGGCACGAAAGGTCTTAATATTGGCAAAGAAATGGGGCAGAAGGTCTGAATATCGCCAAACTAATGGGGCGAATGTCTTGAAATCTCATAACTACTAGGGCTAAACATGGGGGAGGAGGAGGACTCGAAAAACCAACTGCCTCCCCTTAACTCATTTCATTTTGGAAAATTAGAACAGCGTAAAACATAATACTTCAGTTTGAATTGTCTTTCATCCAGTCAACCTTGTAAGTTTTGTATTTCATATTCATAAACACCGTCATTACTTTATGTAATCCAGTGTCCTTGTTTTTATCCAATGTTATTGAAATAACGAATTTCGAATGATTAACAGTACAGTAGTTTGATGGTCACTGTTTTTGGTTGGGACAGTGCTGTTAACTACATACTGGCAGACTGGGTAGTATTTTATTTGTTGTATGTATGTATACTTGTATGTTATTGTAAGGTGTATATGGACCCCAGTATGGTCCCCTCTGTACTGTGTGAGTCTGGAATAAAGCATTATTATTATTATTATTATTATTATTATTATTATTATTATATATATTAAAAATATGTACTTCTGGTAACTTCACTGCACAATCCCAAGTTTTGAAGTAGCTTTGAAGTTGATGTGGTAGTTAGAAAATCATCTCTCTCTCAAAAAAAAAAAAAAAAAAAAAAAAATACAAGGACAAGAAGTAAAATCAACTCCTGGTGAAAGGAAAGCAACTCCCGGGCTAAGAAGAAGAAAAAATCACTGGATAAGAAATTATAAATAACTCCTAGTGTATTAAATAAAAATGAAACTCCCGGAAAAAGAAATATAAAATAATTCCCTGTGTAAGAAATTAAAAACAACTGCCGGTGTAAGAAGTTAAAAATATATCGCAGTGTAAGAAATAAGAAAACAGCTACCAGGGTAAAACTAACAACTACCAGGGTAAAATAAACAAGACAACAACTACCAGGGTAAACAAACAACTACCAGGATAAAATAAACAAGACAACATCTACCAGGGTAAAACAAACAACTACCAGGGTAAAATAAACAAGACAACAACTACCAGGGTAAAACAAACAACTACCAGGGTAAAACAAACAAGACAAACAACTACCAGGGTAAAACAAACAACTACCAGGGTAAAACAAACAACTACCAGGGTAAAACAAACAACTACCAGGGTAAGATAAACAAGACAACTACAAGGGTAAAACAAACAACTACCAGGGTAAAATAAACAAGACAAACAACTACCAGGGTAAAACAAACAACTACCAGGGTAAAACAAACAAGACAAACAACTACCAGGGTAAAACAAACAAGACAAACAACTACCAGGGTAAAACAAACAAGACAAACAACTACCAGGGTAAAACAAACAAGACAAACAACTACCAGGGTAAAACAAACAAGACAAACAACTACCAGGATAAAACAAACAAGACAAACAACTACCAGGGTAAAACAAACAAGACAAACAACTACCAGGGTAAAACAAACAAGACAACAACTACCAGGGTAAAACAAACAAGACAAACAACTACCAGGGTAAAACAAACAAGACAAACAACTACCAGGGTAAAACAAACAAAACAAACAACTACCAGGGTAAAACAAACAAGACAAACAACTACCAGGGTAAAACAAACAAGACAAACAACTACCAGGGTAAAACAAACAAGAACCAGGGTAAAACAAACAAGACAAACAACTACCAGGGTAAAACAAACAAGACAAACCACTACCAGGGTAAAACAAACAAGACAAACCACTACCAGGGTAAAACAAACAAGACAAACCACTACCAGGGTAAAACAAACAAGACAAACAACTACCAGGGTAAAACAAACAACTACCAGGGTAAAACAAACAAGACAAACCACTACCAGGGTAAAACAAACAAGACAAACAACTACCAGGGTAAAACAAACAAGACAAACAACTACCAGGGTAAAACAAACAAGACAAACAACTACCAGGGTAAAACAAACAAGACAAACAACTACCAGGGTAAAACAAACAAAACAAACAACTACCAGGGAAAACAAACAAGACAAACAACTACCAGGGTAAAACAAACAAGACAAACAACTACCAGGGTAAAACAAACAAGAACCAGGGTAAAACAAACAAGACAACAACTACCAGGGTAAAACAAACAACTACCAGGGTAAAACAAACAAGACAAACCACTACCAGGGTAAAACAAACAAGACAAACAACTACCAGGGTAAAACAAACAACTACCAGGGTAAAACAAACAAGACAAACAACTACCAGGGTAAAACAAACAAACAACTACCAGGGTAAAACAAACAAGACAAACAACTACCAGGGTAAAACAAACAAGACAAACAACTACCAGGGTAAAACAAACAAGACAAACAACTACCAGGGTAAAACAAACAAGACAAACAACTTCCAGGGTAAAACAAACAAGACAAACAACTACCAGGGTAAAACAAACAAGACAAACAACTTCCAGGGTAAAACAAACAAGACAAACAACTCTCCCATAAATATATTAGCAACCAACGCTGTATTAACCCTCTCAAGCTCCAATACGCGTTTCTTTTCTGTTTTCTGGCTAATATTAGACGATTTTATTCAGATTACTAACGGTATATGGAAGTCAGAGGGTTGATTGGGATAGTCTTTACCCTTTTAATTCCCACAGATCCTTCCTAAGCTATATAAAATCGTCTACCGATACCCACAATAAACTGTTAAAACGCGCCATGATCCTTAACACTATTTGGTGCAACGACTTGGTATGGTATTTTGTTTAATTATTACTAAGGTTTTATTTGTTTTAGCCATTTTCGAACAATGTGTCTTTAGTTTACCCGCTAGACTTGGAAAAACGCCTCTCCAAACCCCCTCCAAACTATAAAAACGTCCCCCAGACCCCCTTCAAGCTAAATGTGTACATTTTTCGGTAGAAAAATGTCTCGGCCTAAGGCCGGTTTCTCCTGAATTGCAGGCTCGCTATCGCTCGCCCAGGAAAAATCGACACCTTATTGTGTTGAAGCATCATATAATCGCCGAACTAATGCGATGAAACTTCTTAAAATCTCCAAGCTAATGGAGTAAAACTGGGAGGGTCCAAATTGGCTCGCCCTGCACCTAATATGGTTAATTAAAGGGTTAAATGTCTATACCTCTTCGTCTTGCTGTTTCCCCTTGCCCCATCACTGTTTATCCTCGTCTTAACATTTCCCCCTAGCCTCCTATCCCCGTGTGCCGTGTAAATCCTGGGACGATAAAAGCGTCAAACACGGTGGCCCACAATTTCCCCACGAGAGGATTATGGCCGTGTAATCTGCTCCCGTCCGCCCCCCCCCCCCCTCCCCCCCCCGCCCCTCCCACCTCATAACCCCAGCCCCAACCCCATCACGCCTCCACCACCCCTCCACCTCTCAGCAAGCCCCCCCCCCTTCCCTCATAACTCCAGCCCAAACCCCATCACACCTCCACCCCTCAGTAGTGCCCCCCCCCCCCCCTCCTAATAGCCCCAACCCCATCACGCCTCCACCACCCCCTCCACCTCTCAGCCAGCCCCCTCCCCCCTCCTCATAACCCCAGCCCCAACCCCATCACCCTTCCACCACCCCCTCCCCCCCTCAGCCAGCCCCCCCCCCCCTTCCTCATAACTCCAGCCCCAACCCCATCACACCTCCACCCCTCAGTTAGTGCCCACTCCCCTCCTAATAGCCCCAACCCCATCACGCCTCCACCACCCCCCCACTTGTAAATTCTCCAAGTCTGGTGGGGTTCATGTACTCACGATTTTTTTTTTTTTTTTTTTTTTGTCAAGGTGTTCACTGGAGCTTATCCTAGCCTAACTTGATTGATTTAAGGGGAGATGGGTCGTTTTTATAGACCCCCCTTCTCCCTCGTGTTTAGTCCCATTATTTTGTCGATTTTAAGATCTTTCGCCCCATTTATTCGTCAATATTTAGACCTTTCATGCTATTTAGTTGTCGATTTTTTTTCCTGGCGAACAATAGTGAACCTGTAATTTTGGAAGAACCAGGGACAAGTTTCTACCGAAAAATGTAGGCTACAAATTAATTTAGAAGGAGGATCTAATGGATGTTTTTTTTAAAGTTTGATGGAGGTCTAGGGAGGAAGCTAAAAAATAATAAATATATGAAATAATCGACCCAAAAACAACCCCTGTCCCCTTAAATGAGCCTATTCTGTTCTACTAATAGCTCTCCTAATTCATTCTAATGGTTAAGGGGAGGTTTTTAGTTTGTTTCCTAGACTTCCATCAAGCTTGAAATTACACCCCCTTGACCCTCTTTCAAGATAAATTTGTACATTTTTCGGTAGAAAACTAAGAAAAATGTCGAGGCCGGTTCCTCTTAAATTACAGGCTCGCTATCGCTCGCCAGTATAAAATCGTCACCTAAATGGCACGAAAGGTCTTAAAAGTGACATAAATAGGGCGAAAGTTCTTAAAATCGCCTAACTAATGGGGCGAACGTCTTAAAATCTTAAAAGCAATGGGGTTAAACATGAGGGAGAAAGGGGTAATTAAAAAAATCCCTCAACTGGAAATCTCCCCTTAAGTTTGGTTCAGTTAAGCGATATTAGGATTGGATAAGTCATCTTAAGGGGAGATGGGTCGTTTTTCTAGATCCCCTTCTCCCTTAGCCCCATTAGTTGTGACATTTTAAGACGTTCGGCCCATTATTTTGGAAATTTAAACAGCTTTAGCTCCATTTTGTTGTCAAATTTAAGACCTATCTTGTCTCTTAGGTGTCGATTTTTTCATGGCGATCGATAGCGAGCCTGTAATTATAAGAGGAACCGGCCGGGACATTTTCTATGGAAAAATGTACAGATTTATCTTGAAGGAGGGTCTTGGGCGGGTTAAAGCTTGATGGAGGTCTAGGGAGGAAACTTTACAAATAGTTTATAATATACATAAATGAACAAATAAATATGCTCATCCCCCCGGGGGTTAAGTTAGGTTGGTTTAGGGTTCGAACACCGTGAACCAAGACATAATAGTTAGTTAGGACCACTGCATGAAGCTATAGTCTAGTCGCTGTAAGTAGGCGATAAATCATGACCTCTAACCTCTGTAACTAAAAAATGACTAGAATAATCAAGCTAATATGTCTACCATTTAGGAAGAGTCAGTCAAGGAATAGATGTGGAAATTTACAGCCAATTTGCTCTATCCCTTTTTGAGTTACAGAGGCTAGAGGTCATGATTTCTCGCCTACTTACAGCGAATGGACTATAGCCAAACGCCGGCAATACATGATTCTGATAAAAGAAGGTCTATCTATCTATTGCCTGACGCCGTGATCCCCGAAGGGGTGGCCACGAACGAACCGCCCCCATGCACCTCTGTCCCCAGTCAGTCGACGCCCCTCCCCCCAACCAGCACCGCCTTCGTTCATGTAGTTCCTCACTCCATCCTTCCACCTCATATTCGGTCTACCTCTCCCCCTCTGTCCCTCCACCTCGCTCTCGTACACCCTCTTAGTCATTCTCTCGCTTTCCATACGTTCCATATGGCCGAACCATCTCAAGTTGTTCCTTTTCACACTTTCCAGCACATCTACCTCCACACCACACCTCCTTCTTACTTCCTCATTAGTCTGTCTATCCCTCCATGTAACTCCGCACGCACTCCTTAAGTAATTCATTTCCACTGCTCTCACTCTTGGTCTGAGTCTCTCAACCAACGTCCATGCTTCGCTTCCGTAAGTCAGTGTCGGGATTACCACACTGTCATGCAAGGACTTCTTCACTTCCATACTGACCACCCTATTTCTTGTTACTGCTTTTAGCGTTCCTACAACCCTCTTCCCCTGTTGTACCCTCTCCCGCACCTCTTCATCCATAGTCCCATCTTTACTCAACACACTGCCCAGATACTTAAAAGAGTTGACGATCTCCATAGCCTGACCGTTCAGCTTCACCTCACACTCTGTGACTTCACCCCTTTCGAAGACCATAACCTTGCTCTTCCCCGTATTTACCTTCAAATTCCGTTTTTTCGCACACTGTTCCAAACTCATTTACCAGACCCTGCAACTCCCATTCATTATCACTCATCAGAACTGTATCATCCGCAAACAGCAGTATAGGTAGCTTCCACTCAATTCCCTCCCTTTTCAGCGATACACCAACATCCACTGCTCTTGATAGTATTTCTTTCATAACTCCATCCATATATACAGTAAACAACCACGGGGACATCACACACCCCTGTTTCAAACCAACATTCAGGTCAAAGAACTCGCTCTGCTCACTCTCCACACGTACTGCCGCCTTTGCAACCCTCATACATGCTCTTCACTGCTTTCAGCAACTTGCCCTACTCCGTATATTCTAAGTACTTTCCACAAACCTTCTCTATCCACTCTGTCATAGGCCTTCTCCAAGTCCATAAAGGCAACATACACCTTTTGTTTCTTCTCCAGATACTTCTCCACAACACAATTCAGGGTAAAAATCTGATCTACACATCCTCTTCCCTTCCTAAAACCTCCCTGCTCGTCGCCTATCCATTTCTCCGTTCTCACTCTCACTCTCTCAATCACTACCCTACTGTATACCTTCCCTACTATGCTTAGAAGACATATCCTCGGTGGTTACCACACACTCCTCTTTCTCTTTTGCCCTTCTATAGGGGGACTATTATGCCAGTCTTCCAGTCATCGGGTGCACTCCCCTTCTCCCATGCTAGTTTGCACATTTTCCATACCCATTCTATCACTATCTCACCACCATACCTCAACATTTCCCCACACACTCCATCTGTTCCTGGTGCTTTCCCCAACTTCACTCTTTTCATGGCTTCCCACACTTCTGACCTCCTGATCCCCACCTCCTCCTCCACTACTTCTCTTCTCCCTCCCATACCATATCCAGCTATGTTTGCTGGCTCTTCATTCCTTTCATTTAGCAACTCACTGAAGTACTCCCTCCATCTTTCGACTCTCTCTTGCTTCTCGGCTAGCATTCTCCCATTCTTATCTTTCACACCCTTACTGTTTCCCTTGCTACCTTCCCTAACTTTCTTGACTTCTTTCCAGAACAGTTTCTTACTCTCCCTCCATTTTACACTCAGATTCCTTCCAAATTCCTCATCTACTCTTCTCTTACTTTCCTTCACTACTCTCTTCACCACCCTCTTACTCTCCACGTACCTCGCTCGTTTCTGTCTCTCGGAATCTTCATTCCCTCTACTACCCAACCACACTCTATATGCTTTCTTCTTTTCTTCCACAGCTATTCTTACCTCTTCTGTCCACCATGCTGTACCTTTCACTCCCCTCCCTCTTCTCCTCACTCCACACACCTCCTCACATGCTGCACAGATCTCATCCTTAAACACCTTGCTCATCTCCTCCACTTCCTCCATAACTTCCAGGTCGAACCCACCTAGTCGTCTTTCCACTGCTCTCCTGTACTCCTCCCTGACTTCCTCCTCCTGCAACCTCTCCACCCTCCTCACCATTCCACCCTCCTCTCGCCTCCCTCCCGCTCTCCTCACCCACTTCTTTTGTATCCTAACCTTAGCTACCACTACATAATGATCAGACAGACCCCCTCCAATACCCCTATACACCCTAGCATCCATCACAGATTTCTTCATTCGTTCATCCACACATACATAATCAATCAATGACTTTCGTTCCACCACTGTCTTATCCTTCATCGTCAACATCCGTTTCCATGTGTACCTGTGGATCATTCTGTGTCGGAAGAAGGTGTTGGCTATCCACAGCCTCCTCCCCACACATACGTCCACAAGTGCACTACCATTCCCATTCACCTCTGATGGTACCCCCCACCCTCCCACCACTCCCTCAAGGTATAGTCTGTTAATTTTTGTTTCTTATATTACAGCTACCGTATGTTTAGACGATTTTGTGCATCTTTAGAAGGATCTGAGGTAGTCAAAAGGGTTAATTAAGATGGTTCGTAGCCTGTTCATTGCTGTAGGCCCTTCTTAAGCTGAATATAATCGTCTAATAGTACCGTAGCCCAGCACAAAATGAAAAGAGCAAAACTGGTACTGAACGGGTTGATATAGTCAGCTCATTCTAGGTGGGGCAGGAGTCGTAACCTCTAATCTCTGTATACTCAAGAAGGACTAGAGTAATCGAGCTAGTATGTCCACCAAATAGGAAGATTTGGCTAGGGAATAGGTATGGAAATTGACAGTTCATTTGCTCTAGCCCTTTTTGAGTTACCGAGGTAATTAGAGGTTACGATTTCTGCCCAACAGCATCAACCCGTTCAGTAACAGTTCCGACTTTTTTTGTTTTATTCTGGCTACTGTTTGACGATTATATTCAGCTTAAGAAGGGCCTCCAGCAATGCACAGGCTTCGAACTATCTTAATTAACCCTTTCGACCACCGGGGATCCTTCTAAAGTTGCACAAAATCGTCGAAACATAGCTATAATATCAGATAAAGAAAGACGTCCCCGGTACAGAAGGGGGTGGACAATTCCAGCCCCCTTGGGAGTATTGTGGTGGTGGGCTCTATTAAGGGGGAGATAGTCGCTTTTTATGAACCCCTTTCTCCCTCATGATTAGCCCCATTAGTTTTGAGATTTTAAGAAATTCGTTCCTTTAGTTTGGCGATTTTAGATATTTCGACCCATTTCTTTGTCAATATATAGACCTTTCGTGCCATTTAGGTGTCGATCTTTTCCTGGCGAGCGATAGCGAGCCTGTACTATTAAGAGGAACCGGCCTTAGGCCGGGACATTTTTCTACCGAAAAATGTACAAATTTATCTTGAACGGGGGTCTAGAGGGTGTTTTTCTGAGCTTGATGGAGGTCTAGGGAGGAAACTAAAAAATAAGTTAATAACTACATATATAGACCAAAAACAAGGACTACCCCCTTAAATTGTTGTGGTCCTGCGGTAGATGTTGTGGGGGTCGCTGAGGGAGGCTCATTAATACACCACCCTGTTTACCGGTCCCGACCCTGACCCGACCCATCCTTAACCCCTTCAGTACCGATGACGTCCTTTTGCTTATATTCCGGCAACTATTAGACGATATTATTCAGCTTAGGACGGAGGTGTAGTCATTAAGAGGCTACATACGATCTCCGTTAACCCTTTTAACTACCACAGATCCTTCCTTAGCTGCATACAATCGTCTGAATACAGCTGAAATATAACAACATTCATTCTCGGTAGCGAAAGGGTTAAGGACAGTGATTATTTTGGGGGTCTATTTCTTGATATATTCTTATGTTTTGTTAGTTTCCTCGCAAGACCTTCATCAAACTTAAAAAAACACCCCCTAGACCCCCCTTCAAGATAAATTTGTACATTTTTCGGTAGAAAGATGTCCCGGCCAAAGGCCGGTTTATCTTAAAATTACAGGCTCGCTCTCGCTCGCCAGGAAAAAATCGACATCTAAATGGCACGAAAGGTCTTAATATTGACAAAGAAATGGGGTGAAAGGTCTCAAAATCGCCAAACTAATGAGCCCAATGTCTTAAATCTGAAAATTAATAATAATAATAATAATAGTAATAATAATAATTAATAATAATAATAATAATAATAATAATAATATTTATTCAGTTAGCAATTTACAGAGTTGGTACCACATAGTATGTTACAAATATGACATGTACCAGCTTTGCATAATTCCAACTAAGGATAGCCCAATAAGGCCGTTAGGCGTATTTCCATTGGGGTCCTTGTGGGATTAGGTTAGCTGGGGAAAAAGGGGAGGATAAAAGAAATAGATACTTTAGAGAAAGTATTTCTAGGGGGTTATTTTAAGATACCTTACATCCTATGGTAAATATCAGTAATCCGTAATCAGTAATCATTTCAGTTTGGTTTGCCTATCTCTTATGTCGTATTTAGTAGTAGACATAAGCTTGGTGCTCCCTTCTCGCAGCTGTCCGATTCAGGTGTTCCTTCAGGCTACGTCTGAAGGAATACAGTCTTCTCTTTTCACGGACTGACTGGGGTAGGTCGTTCCAGTCTTTGATGGCAGTGAAGAAGAATGTTTGCTTACCCTGTCCTTAGATTCTCGGGACCTTAAAATTAAACATCCTGTTTCTTGTATTATGTCCACTCCTCTCATTTGCTTTAACAAAATCACTCTTAAGATGCTCTGGAGCTCTGTCATAGAAAATGTTGAAGGCATTAGTGAGCCTGATTTGTTTGGCCCTGGCAGAGACATTGAGCATACCTAGTGACTGAAGTTGTTCCTGGCCAACATATGATCTGGGTCCTAGGTTCAGCATGAACCTAACCATTTTATTTTGAGTGACCTGAAGTTTGTGCTGTGCTGATTTAGATGATGCAGAGTACCAGGATGACACAGAATAGTCAAAATGACATTGAACAAGCGCTTGGCAAAGGGTCTTTTTGGTCGCCGCGGGCAAGCATCCCACGTCTATACAGGTATTTTATACGTGCTCTACACTTACACAGGATAGATTCCAAAATTGTTTCACCTGACAAACTCGAGTCCAGTTTTAGTCCGAGATATTTAACTTGTGACACTGTTGTTATAGGAATATCATTACAGTTGACCGAGAAGCCCACAATGTCTTTCAGTTTGCGTTTTGTTCCACATAAGATGGCTTCCGTCTTGCCCAGGTGAAGAGATAGTCTATTGTCCACTAGCCATTCACTACATGATTCTAGTTCTTTGGAAAGTGAAGCGGCAATACTTATTGGGTCTTTTCCTGAAACCAGAAGCACGCTGTCGTCAGCATACAGTAATAATTTACACGAGACGCTCAGTTCCATGTCGTTCACATAACAGAGAAAGAGTAAGGGACCAAGGATGCTTCCCTGCGGGACCCCACAGTTAATTGGCATAGGATCAGATATATTATCATCAATTTTGACTCTTTGTGTTCTACCACTAAGATAAGATTTAAACCAGTTCACAGACCCGATGCCCATTGCTTGTAGTTTATTACATAGGATATCATGGTCTACTGTGTCAAACGCTTTTTGTAGATAAAGAAGAACCATACCGGTGTAGTTTCCTTTAGACATTTCTTTACGAATGTGATCTGTTAAGTGGATGAGACAGGAGTCAGTCGAGTACATGCATCTGAAACCTGATTGAAACTTATAAAATAGATAATTTTCTTTGAGGTAGTGTTCAATTTGGGTGTATACCGCTCTTTCAAGGATTTTAGATACAATACATAATATGCTAACTGGTCTGTAGTTGCCAACTTCTAGTTTATTTCCTTTCTTGAATAGAGGGGTTGTTGTTGTTGTTGTTGTTCCCCAAGCTGCCTGGCCGAACAGCCCCAAGGCCCCGAGCAAGGCCAAGGCCATAACAGAGCGCCCCCACAGAACCCTCCCTGCCGACCACAATAAAGCCTGGAGTGACCGAAGCCACTCCATGGCGGGGAGCTGAGGAGGGTGCGGAAACGCCCGGGAAACCAAAGCCCCACCCAGGGCCCTGTGCCCCTCAGCAATTATGAAGAGAAAGTTGAGGGGCAAAGGAAAAATGTGACGCTTTGGCTTCCAATCTTGGTAGATTGGGATCCACGGAAGAGACGCCGTCACATGAGATCTAGAAAATATATAAGTAAAAGGAACAGTCAGAGTGAGCTATGGGTATGGCAGAGATCGCTCAGTTCTCACTCTGATATACCAGCTAATCACCATTGAATAGAGGTGTTACAATAGCTTCCTTCAGTTCAGCAGGTACAGTGTTGATGTTAATTGACAGGTTGATGATGTGGGTTAGGGGACCTGCTATACCAATGGCTCCATCTCGTAGAAATTTGGCAAGAATTTTGTCTGGTCCTGTGCTTTTATGTACATTTAGGTTAGAGAGCTCGTCAAAAGTGTATTTTGGTGTAACATTTTGCAATCCAAATGTGTTCGGGTGTATGCCTTTATCTCTGTAGAAATTTCGAAAGGTGGCCGTTGTTGTCGTGTATTTATTGAGAGGTTGCGGTAGGTTCTGTGCAAGTGTGTTTGCTATGGAGGTGAAGAAGGTGTTGAAGTAGGTTGAAATTTGAAGTTTATCGTGGCAAACCTGATCATTAATGTTGAGAGCAATATTAGTGTTACACGAATCCCTTGCCTTGTTGCTGTAGCCTGTTGTTTTTAGGTGCCTCCATAGTTTCTTTGGGTTATTCTGATATTCCTCTGCCTTATTGTGGAAATAATTAGTTTTCGCTGATTTGATTTTTCTACTTAGTTAAACATGAGGAAGAAGGGGGACCAGCAAAACGACCCATTCCCCATTATGATCAAGTTTGTACACTCCCCAAGGAAAATAATAATAGATGAAGGTCGGAGAGAGAGAGAGAGAGAGAGAGAGAGCGAGCGAGAGAGCGAGAGAGCGAGAGAGCGAGAGAGCGAGAGAGAGAGAGAGCGAGAGAGCGAGAGAGCGAGAGAGCGAGAGAGAGAGCGAGAGAGAGCGAGAGAGAGAGAGAGAGAGAGAGAGAGAGAGAGAGAGAGAGAGAGAGAGAGAGAGAGAGAGAGAGAGAGAGAGAGAGAGAGAGAGAGAGAGAGAGAGAGAGAGAGAGAGAGAGAGAGAGAGAGAGAGAGAGAGAGAGAGAGAGAGAGCTAAGTTGTTGGATTTATACAATATAGATGTGTCGGGGTGAGACGCGCACTCCATCCGGGCTCGATACACATAATTATAGATATTTATAGATGATGAAATATAAAAGAGGTTCTCCCAACTCATGTATTCTTCCAAGTAGTTTATGTACACTATAGTCTATTCGCTGTAAGTAGGCGAGAAATCATGATCTCTATCCTCTGTAACTCAAAAAGGGCTAGAGCAAATGGGTTGTAAAATTTCCACATCTCTTCCTTGACTGACTCTTCCCAAATGGTAGAAATATTAGCTCGATTACTCTAGTCGTTTTGTTAGTTACAGAGGTTAGAGGTCATGATTTCTCGCCTACTTACAGCGACTAGACATGCGACTCGTATTCTTAAACAATTATTTCCCTTCGGAGCGCTGTTAATGAACGAAATAAGCGGAAAAATTACGCTATCTTCAGAAATGGGTATGCTAATCCGTGTATTCTCTGTAAACAACGCTCATTCTCACAATATTAGTTCGGTATCAAGCTCCCTCTGTGTCTTATCAGCTCTTGTATACTTTATCATTAAAGGGGTAGAGCTTGTGTTTTGGTATATATATTTATCTATTAATATATGTTTGTGTTTCCTTGATAGACCTCCATCAAGCTTAAGGGGAGATCTCCACTTGAGGGATTTTTTCTTGACTCCTTTCTCCCTCTTGTTTAGCCCCATTGTTTTTGATATTATAAAACGTTTGCCCCATTAGTTTAGCGATTTTAAGAACTTTCACCCCATATTAAGACCTTTCGTGCAATTCAGGTGTCGATTTTATCCTGGCGAGCGATAGCGAGCCTGTAATTTAAGAGGAACCGGCCTTCGGCCAGAACATTTTTCTACCGAAAAATGTACAAATTTATCTTGAAAGGGACTCAAGGGGGTGTAATTTTAAGCTTGATGGAGGTCTAGGGAACTAACTAAATACCTCCCCTTAAAAAGGAAACACCCCCTAGATCCCCTTTCAGGATAAATGTGTACATATTTCGGTAGACAAATGTCGTGGCGTAGTGTTCCCCATTCAGATATTTATTTTATTCGGGCGAGCGATAGCTAGCCTTAAAAATATGAGAAACCGACCTTTGTCCAGGACATGTAAGATGTACACATTTAGCCTTATCCTCCACACTGGTCTGGCAGCTTATGACGTCAACATTTAGAATATTTCGGTCACCTAAATTCATCTAGCAACAATCTAGTTTCCAATACCAGTGCACAATATTCCATATATGTTGCCAGAAAAATGTTGATCATCGAATGTTGACCATAAATGCTCTCGTGTGATACCGGCTTTAAGGTGACTGAGTAGCGATTTTGTAGCTACAGGTAGGGTTGGGGAAGATTTTTCAGGTGAAGGGGGCAAGCTAAAAAATAAATACATTGCAAAAGAGTGAATGTAGTGTAATGTAGAGGATCTTCCATTAGAGGATGAGGAAGGACGTTATCTCTTTAGGAAGTTTAGGTCCTCCCTGGGCTCTCGTTTCCGGAGCCATGATAACCAAGATGTTTTGTGCAACCCACTTCTCACTAGTGGTTCATATGGCATCTCGACTCCTCTTCTTACTGACGTTTTTCGGTATAATACTGTGTAGCGGGGAGACCTCTTCTTATATCTCAATCATTTGGTAATGTTACAATATCTTTTTACAATTTACATTCATAAATAGTCCATTAATATACTAGATTAGGTTAGGTTAGGTTAGGTTAGGTTAGGTTAGGTTAGGTTAGGTTAGGTTAAAGATATTGTTCAATGTTTCTTAGTATATACAGTAAGTATCTGAAGAAAAAAAACAGTTCCCCCCGCTACACAGGACCTTACCCGTTTTCTCTGGCCGACAAATGTTCCTATTGCCCCACTCACCTACGTATCTCTTCATTCTTCAATCTGTCTCTACGGGACCACGATTTATGTGTACGAGTGTGCGATTGGTCCCAAGTAGGTTGCACAACATAGAGCGCAAGTCCCGGTAAAGGCTTAATTACTCCTGCACACTCCTGACGTCTTTGAAGAGGGGGCTAAAGTCTCATTCACTCTCTCGTACATGGCTCGCAGGGTCCGAACCTATATTATGGTCTGAACCTATATTATGGTCTGAACCTATAGTATGGTCTGAACCTACTCTGTATTATGGTCTAAACATTTATAACCAATCAGTCCAGGTTGGTTATTTTTTGAGTGGTCTATTAATATATTAATTGTTTTCTTAGTTTCCTCGCTAGACCTTCATCAAGCTTGAACAAAACAAAAACCTAGACCCCCCTTCAAGATAAATTTGTACATTTTTCGATAGAAAAATTTTCCCAGTCGAAGGCCGATTACTCTTAATATTACAGGCTTGCTATCGCTCGTTAGGAAACAAATCGACACCTAAATGGTCTTGATATTGATATAGAACTGGGACGAAAGGTTTTAAAATCGACAAACTAATGGGGCGACCGTCTTAAAATCTGAAAACTAATGGGGCTAAGCAAGAGGAAGAAGGGGGACCAGAATAACGACCCATCTCCCCATAAGAAATATTCGAAATTGGGGGGATCATGGGTGGTGACTTATCTGCCTTGACTCTTCCACTACGCAAAATACAGTTGATAGATTTGACCTTCATATCTTAATCAATAACCATGTCATATTTGTGCAATTCATTCCAAATTTCAGCCAAGCCAATTTACATTAGTTTGCTGTTTCCTTATATGTTTTTGTATGCCTATGTTCTGGGTGTGGTTGTCCCGAGTTCGAGTCCCGGGAGTATCATATACTTTCATTAGTTTATTCTGGTGCATTGTGGTTTGTAATTGAGTGTTAATGTTAATTACTGTTAAGGGGGGATGGATAACTTTTTGGGCGATTTTTGCATGTATTCATTAGTTTTCTAGTTTCCTCCCTAGACCTCCATCAAATGTATATAAAAACATCCATTAGATCCCCCTTCTAGATTAATTTGTAAATTTTTGGTAGGAAATGTCCCGGCCGAAGGCCGGTTCTTCCAACATTACAGGCTCACTATCGTTCGCCAGGGAAAAAATCGACACCTAAATAGCACGAAAGGTCTAAATATTGACGAAGAAATGGGGCGAAAGATCTTTAAATAGACTAACTAATGGGGCAAACATCTTAACATCTGAAAACTAATAGGGGTAAACATGAGGGAGAAAGTGGCCCAGAAAACCGGCCCATCCCCCCTTAAAAGGACGGCACCGGTACTGAATGGGTTAAATGGAGTATGGAGTAATGGGTTAAATGGATTGAATGGATTATGGGTTAAATGGAGTATGGAGTAAATGGGTTAAATGGAGTATGGAGTAATGGGTTAAATGGATTGAATGGAGTATGGAGCAAATGGGTTAAATGGAGTATGGAGTAAATGGGTTAAATGGAGTATGGAGTAATGGGTTTAAATGGATTGAATGGAGTATGGAGCAAATGGGTTAAATGGAGTATGGAGTAAATGGGTTAAATGGAGTATGGAGTAATGGGTTAAATGGATTGAATGGAGTATGGAGCAAATGGGTTAAATGGAGTATGGAGTAAATGGGTTAAATGGAGTATGGAGTAATGGGTTAAATGGATTGAATGGAGTATGGAGCAAATGGGTTAAATGGAGTATGGAGTAAATGGGTTAAATGGAGTATGGAGTAAATGGGTTAAATGGAGTATGGAGTAAATTTCCTGCTTCTGAACAAGCAAAGGTGCTGTATTGATTTTCCGTCGCTTTGTGTGAATGAAACCCCCTACAAATTTTTCCGCCGCAAACTCGTAAATACGGTGCCTTGAAAAGTTACGATCCTACGGCGAACTATACTCTGTTTCTTTTTAGCTGACGGTAAATTGAATCTCATAGCAACTGATTTCTCGATGTTTAACCCCTTCTGTACCGGCGACGTCTTTTCAATTTTATTCTAGCTATATTTAGACGAGTTTATGTAGTTTAAGACGAATCTGTGGTAGTAAAAAGGGTTAAGTGAGATAGTTCGAAGCCTGTTAATTTTTGAAGGCCCTTTTGAAACTGAATAAAATAGTCTAATTGCAGCCAAAATAAAGTTAAAAGGATAGCAACTACTATGTCTCTGCATCATATTAAGATCAAGTTTATATAATTAGCACAATATTTAACTACAAAGATCTTCAAAACATTTGAAAAATCTTGATGGAAACTTTGGACCATTTCATAGAAAATTATTCCGTAATAGAAATGCAATAGAGATTATAATGATGAAAAAATGTTTGATGAAGATAATGCTATATGATTTATAGTAGTAATATTCAATTACATTACACAATTAAATATACTTAGTCAATATGCATATGTAGTAGTGGAGACTATTGTACTTTGTTAAAACCGGAGTCACACGAGCCTTTTTTCGAGCAATTTGTACGGGCAATTATGGTCTGGAAGCTTCAAAAATTACACTCTATCAGAAATCAGCCGCCTAACATAATCTACCTTCAGTCTAGTTACCGATACCAGCGCGAAAAAGTCCCAATATAATACGAGAAAATACTTGCTCATGGATAATTGACGGAAAAAGCGCTCGTGTGACAGCTGCTTAACTCCGCATAAAGCTGGCGTCACACGAGCGCATTTTCGGCAATTTTCGATGAGCATGTTTTTTCTCCTACTATTTTGAGACTCTTTTACATTGGCATCGGACACTAGATGGAAGGTAGATTATGTTAGGTGGGTTCATTCTTATGGAACTTAAATTGGTAAGATCCTGTGTAGCGGGTGGAACTGTTTTTCAGATGCCTATTTACTAAGAAACATTGACAAATATTTTTAACCTAACCTAACCAAAACCTAACCTAGTATATTAGTGGACTATTTATGAATGTAAAATTTCAAAATATATTGTAACATTACCAAATTAGTGAAATATAAGTACAGGTCGTCCCGCTACACAGGATTATACTCTTAAATTTTCAGGCTGCCAGACTACAATTGCCCGTAACAATTGACGGAAAAATCGCTCGTGTGACATTGCCTTAAGCAAAGTGCTATCGCCCACACAGATCCAGCCTGTATACTGAGCACCAAAAGCCAGCTTGTCTGTTATTGTCTGTCGGTCTGTCTGTCGTCCGTCTGTCTGTCTGAAACTCCTCCTAGACCGTTCGGTGGCTTTCATCAATATTCATGGGTTTATCCATTTGGTCAACGCAAATGTCAGTCAAAAATATATTTTCAATTTACTTGAAGGTCAAGGTAAAAAAAAAAAGGTAAATATTTCACTTTTTTCTTTTCTTCACTCTTTCCTGTTTGTTTTCATTTGTTCTATACAAGTTGAAAGTGACACTGTTAACATATTAACCAAATTGTTGATAAATATTGCAACTGGTTAGGTCAAGGTCAAAGGTCAGAAGATTTGTACTAGTATTTCTTAGTCTTCCATAAACGCGCGGAATTTCGGTGTGAGTATCCTATGTTCGAGTATTTGGAGTGCCACATGTATTTGTTGATTTCAATAATTGAGTTTAGAAGTAAAGTTGGTTGGTGAAACAATATTATTTAACTGTTAGATTCTCACTAGTCTAATCACGTATATTAGGAATATCCAGGTCAAGGTAAAAAGGTGAACAGACAAAGGGGAGACAGACCGTTTTTCTAGAACCCCTTCTCCCTAATGTTTAGTCCAAGTAGTTTTGAGATTTTAAGACGTTGGTTCCATTAGTTTGGGGATTTTATGACCTTTCATCCCATTTCTTTGTCAATATTAGGACCCTTCGTGCCATTTAGGTGTCGATTTTTCCTGGCGAGCGACAGCGAGCCTGTAATTTTAGGAGGAATCGGCCTTTGGCCGGGAATTTTTTTAACCGAAAAATTTACAAATCTATCTTGAAGGGGGGTCTAGGGAGTGTTTTTTTAAGCTTGAATGAGGTCTAGGGAGGAAACTGAAACACTTTATGAATAAATGAGTTAATAGACCAAACAAACAACCACTTTTTACCTTAATCTGGCAATTAGTAGATGAATCTGTTCAGGTCAGTAAAAGTCACTCACAGCCATAGAGTAAATACATTGGACCAAACCTCTTATTCTTTAGTGGGGCCCACCTCGTTTTGTTTTATCTCTCTTTCCCTCTCTCTCTGGGTTGTATTCATTCGGCCCCATTCAGCCTACCGTTTTAAGACGTTTATCCCCATCCAGGTGTCGATTTTTTCCTGGCGAGCGTTATCGAGCCAGCATATTTGTTAATATGTTTTTGAAAGCTGGCTAAATTTGTACATTTTTCGATAGAAAATGTCTCCACGAAGCCGGATTTCCTCATGCAATGATGACTCGCTATCGCTCGCCAGTAAAATATCTACACTTGGATGGGGATAAACGTCTTAACACAGTAGGCTGAATGGGGCCGAATGGATAAAACCTAGAGAAACAGAAAAAGGAGAGAAAAAACGCAGGTTACCCCCTTTAACTCAGATCCCTCATCAATTATCTAATGAATGTCTGTCATACCTAATCGATTTGCCTTTATCTATATATAGCAAATTTAAATATGATAATACTCTCAAGAATAAATATGATACCTGATCTTGCCGATGATATATAGCATCATTCGCCAATCCATTAACCCCTTCTGTACCGGCGACGTCTTTCTCATTTATTCTAGCTATATTTAGAGGATTTTGTGAAGTTTAAGAAGGATCTGTGGTTATAAAAAGGGTTAAATGAGGTAGTTTGAAGCTTGGTAATTGATGGAGGCCCTTTTGAAACTGAATAAACTTGTATAATAGTAGCCAGAATAAAGTTAAAAGGATGTCGCTGGTACAGAAGGGGTTAATACTTTCTGAATTATCTTGTACAATTATATCTGTCGTTCTTAACCCCTTCTGTCCCGGCGACGTCTTTATTATTTGATTTCAGCTACATATAGACGATTTTATGAAGCTTAAGAATGATATATGGTAGTTAAAAGGATGAATTGAGATAGTATGTAGCCTTTTAATGGGTAGACATCCTTCCTAAGCTGAACAGAATCGTCTTAATAGTTGCTAGCATATAATGAAAAGTACATCACCGGTACAGAAGGGGTTAAATTACAACTGGTGTCAATATTCGGAGAAATTAATGGGACACCTAACCATTTTGATAACATAAACAAATATACGTTAATCTCAGGTTAATGATGCCCATGATACTCTATGGAATATCTTATTGAACAAAATCCGTCAATGTTAGCTCAGAGCCGGACGTCAATACTTCCGGTGTGAGGTTCGGCTTCTTCAAGGAGCCGTAAATTTCACCCTTTACGGCAGTCAGACAAAAGCCGAGCCCGGGAGAGTATTGGCCCGCGCACTAAACCCTTCCAAACACACACTGAATCCTCACAGCTGCTGCTAAACTTCCCACCACACGTTAAAGCCGGTATCATACGAGCGCTTTTTCACTCAACATTTATACTCAACACTGGTCTGGCAGCTTATGAGGTCATCATTTAGAATATTTGGGTCACCTAAATTCATCTACCATCAGTCTAGTATCTGATACCAGTGCAAAATATTACATAAATGTTGCCAGAAAAATGTTGATCATCGAATGTTGAGTATAAAAGCTCTCGTGTGATACCGGCTTAAGACAGAGCTATAAGGGCCGGTAGGAGGGTGAGTATGAGGGGCCATAGTCCGTTCATTCTAGGTTGGCCAGAAATCGTAACCTCTAACCTCTGTAACTCAAAAGGGCTGGAGCAAATGAGCTGTCAATTTATGCACATATTCCCTAGCCAAATCTTCATATTTGGTAGAAATGTTAGCTCGATTACTCTAGTCCTTTTTGAGTTATGAGAGGTTAGGGGTTACGATTTCTGCCCAACCTAGAATGAACAGACTATAGTGCAGAAGGACGATCATAAATCTTTGATGAAATGTACAGTTGAGGTAAGGAGTTTCTATGCCCCCTAGTGATTGTTCTTAACTTATGTCGAGCAGAGAGGTATGTGGGACTAGTTCTACAAGTTATATGTGAATATTAAACAGAGAGAAACGATTGTAAATGTGAGAGCTATCTTTGACACTAGCTGAGGTACCCGGTGCTGCCTTGGGGGAAAATCAAAGTATGGGTTTTCTATTTTGGGAGGGGTGAGGGTACAAAACAAATCGCTTAAAACCTATTCTGGCTCCCCCATAATATGCATACCTAGTATGGGCTTTCCATCTTGAAAACTGAGAGAGTTGGGGAGGGGTTCCCCCCCCCCCCCTCCCCTAGTATTTATGTATATGTAGGAAATGTCTGAAACTATGTATACAGATTCACTGTGTAATGATTCCTTCACAGGTCATGTAAATCTTCCCTTCCCCCCTCCCCTCCACCTCTCCCTTCCACTCTTTCCTCATACTGCCTGATGATGGAGTTATTAACTACTATATAATCTCAGAGGATAAGGTTCCTTGTCAGCTTTCGTATGATTCATTCCATGCTCCATTAACTAGGGCATGACTCTATGTTGGTTCTCACCCACACGTAGCACTTTAAGTGATTTGTGGCTACCACTTCTTAGTACAAGAATATAAAACACTCCAGTGATTTATTTTCTGCAACGAGGAAAGAGTAGACTCAAATAATTAAACAATGTATCGTGTTAATGATTGTATGAAGCTATGAGAGACGAAGTAAACTTACTAATTGTATTATATTATATTATGAAGATCTGTTATTCGCGACTTAGAACGAGTTAGCTTTACATAACAAAATATATTTTATAATTACTACTGAGTTCTGTGACAGCGTTTCATGTTAACATTTCTCATTTATAGCATGCAGAAAACTATATATATTGATAAATGTGTAATCATAGCTAATGCCTGTATAGTAATGGAGAGCGGAAGTTATTTGAGGGAAATGCAGTAAAACCTATTTGTTTGCTATTGAATTAATTCGTAGCCAGTAATTGCATATCTGATAGATGCTAATTCCTCTCACACATTAGCAGCGAATAGTGTGTGCTGCGTGTGGGTGTATGTGTGAATGCAAATGTGTGTGTGTGTGTGTGTGTGTGTGTGTGTGTGTGCGTGCGTGCGTGCGTGCGTGCGTGCGTGTATGTGCGCGTGCGTACGTGTGTGTGACGAGCTAGCGTGAGAAATATAATGTGAACAATTAATAATAAATGTAATGTACCGTATCTATATGGGTATCCCCTAGCCCAACAATAAGGCATTTAATGGTAATATAGTATCAAATTGAAGGTAACTGTACAGGTATCGGTAACACTAAGGCATTTATACGAATGGAAGAGTGTGATTGTCAAAGTTATGTAGGGATGGGATTGCATTGAAAATCCGTACGTATATTGTTGAATAATGAATGTATTTGTTTGCAATACTGTAGCTTTAGTTAAGTGGGAGATTGTTTTGGCGATGTAATAAATCCGATTCATAGGCTTTGAATGACAGACGGGTATATATATATATATTTATACTGAATCTATACTGTATATATATGTGTGTGTGTGTGTTTGTATAAGTTCAAATAAGTGATGAAGAAAGACAATAGTGGTATCCCATCTTGAAAACTCAAATGTAAAGGTTTCGTTTATGTCGGTTAAACATATTCTTTCAATTATAACTAGAGATCAATTATAGTGAAGGGGCATGACTTTTAACCGTGGCTGCACAAGCTCAAGTGTTATCGAAGATTATTGACACGGTGCGTAATGAAGTGTTATTGACAGCTAGTGACATCGGAGAATTGACCCCTTGCGAGTTTCTGGCTATAAGGAAGTTGGTGCCGTAAACATCGGTATTAAACAGAAATACAATAATAAAGTAGATGTCTAATGGATAAAACGTATGTTGAATTTAGTTGTATGTATTTATAAATGTACTACAACCGCATTTAGCTGGTAATTCTGTTAAATATCAATGTAAACAACTCCAACTTCCTTATAGCCTGAACTCGCAAGTGGTCAATTAAACTCCATGGTTGTAGAAGCATTAACCTTCTCAGTAATATGCCGAATTTATCTATATTATTCTTGCTAACACTAGTTGGTTTTTTTCTAGGGATCAAATTTATCTCAAATAAGCTATTGGCTTGACAAACTTATCCTAGGGCATATAATTCTTATAATGCTTGCCAGATTAACCCCTTGAAGCTCTGACGCGTTTTAACAGTATATTTTGGCTATCATTAGACGATTGTATGCAGCTTAGGAAGGATCTGTGGGTATTAAAAGGGTAAAGGCTATCTCAATCAACCCTCTGACTTCCATATACCCTTCCTAATCTGAATAAAATCGTCTAATAATGACCAGAAAACAGGAAAGAAATGCGTCTTGGATCTTGAAAGGGTTAATACAAAGGAATAGTGAAATATATTTATGTTCTCGGAATATAACGGATGAGGTGTCCTGTGAGTTATCGCGATGATTCAGTTCCACCAACTAGTAATCGTTAAGGGGAGGCAGTTGGTTTTTCGAGTCCTCCTCCTCCCTCATGTTTAGCCCCATTAGTTATGATATTTCAAGACATTCGCCTCATTAGTTTGGCGATTTTCAGAATTTTTGCCCCATTCCTTTGCCAATATTAAGACTTTTCGTGCCATTTAGGTGTCGATTTTTTCCCCAGGAGAGTGATAGCGAGCCTGTATTTGAAGAGGAATCGGCCTTCGGCCGGAAAATGTTCTACCGAAAAAATTACAAATTTATATCGAAGGGGGGTCTTGGGGGTGTTTTTTTAAAGTTTGATAGAGGTTTAGAGAGCAAACTAAACCCCTTCCTTAAACCATTGCGCCGAACTAGTAAATTATGCTGCACAATACCGTCTGAGCTCCCTTAATATATCATGGTTTAGCGTAATAAGTACCGGTACTTATAGAAGGATATTCTGTACGAAGGTAAATAACAAGATGTGTTACAAATAAACGATAATTTTAAGAGAAGTGGTGCTAGTTGATAGAAAATGTAACGTAAATAGATCTACAGGAGGGTATACTGCGCTGAACGGTAGAACATTTTTTCGATATTGCTTGATCAAAGAAAACCGTGAATGGTATACGGCACTCACCCACTTCACCCTACTAGAGGACCTACCCTTATACATATCGGCCAACCTCCGCCATATTGGTGCCTCTGGTGTCAATAACCTCTCTTCATACTCGAATATCAATCAATCAATGAATATAAACACCAAATGAGGAAGAACAATTTATTGACAACGTTTCGCAGATAGCTTCTTCAGGTCACATCTGCGAAACGTTGTCCATAAAGTGTTCTTCCTCGTATGGTGGTTATATTAATTCTGTCAACTTTTCAAAGTTATTTCAACATCAATCAATCAAAGGGGGGCATACGCTGTGACAACGATTCACCCTTCGACTCCACTCCGAAGGATCCCCACGGGCGAGACCCCAGGCATCTGCCCGGCCAATATCAAGTATCCTATTGCAAGATTAGTCGACTTGCCTCAACCAGGAGTTCTGTAGTCTTCCCCTAGGACTCCTTCACTCAGGGTTGTGTTCTGTAGAGAAACATCACCATGTTGCTTGACAATGATGGCACCAACATGGCGTCCACAAAGCAAGAGTTTGCTGATCTCTCTTTCTCCCGGATCTCTACACCCTCGCAGTCAATTAAAGTGAACCCCTCTACCATTCCACTTGCTGGATCTGGGAGTACACCATGGGGCTCCAAAATTCCACCCAATACTTTATTTTTTGTATGCATGTATGTATGTATGTATGTATGTATGTATATGTATGTATGTACTGTATATGTATGTATGTATATGTATGTATGTATGCATGTATGCATATATGTGTGTATTTATGGTATGTATACACTCAGGCCCATTCCACATTTTCTCCTATTATTATTATTTTGTTCTGGGGGTGGCCGACTCGAGACAGAGCCCGAATAGGGACAACACAACACAATAATGAATACACAAAAACAAAACACAAGTTCACCCACATCTAGGTCACCCAGGAGAAGACCCATGACCAGGGATCACCAATTAGGTCCCTCCAGCATTTTACTTCTGTTTGGGTTTTGTTTTTAGATTTATTAACCATTTCAATCAAACGACGTCAATATTTTTTTGTTTTTCCCGGGCTACCACCCGACGAGTTTTACTTACGGGGAGGCAGACCATTTGTTTGGTCTATTAATTCATGTATTCATATATTTTTTTAGTTTCCTCCCTAGACCTCCATCAAGCTTAGAAAAACACCCCTTAGACCCCCCTTCAAGATAAATTTGTACATTTTTCGGTAGAGAAATGTCCCGGCCGAAGGCCAGTTCCTCTTAAAATTGCAGGCTCGCTATCGCTCGGCAGGAAATAATCGACACCTAAATGGCACGAAAGGTCTTAAAATTGACAACGAAATGGGGCGAAAGGTGTTTAAATCGCCAAACTAATGGGCTGAACGTCTTATAATTTCAAAACTAGTGGGGCTAAACATTAGGGAGAAGGGGGTCCAGAAAGACGGTCTGCCTCCCCTTGATTTAGGAAGCATTTGCCATACTTAGAAGATTAACCCCTTTCAGTATTCAAGGCCGCATTTCTAGCTATTATTTGTTGATTTTAATGATCAGCTTAGTTGGCCCCATAAGTGCTGTTCCTCACCGTGAACTCATACATGGATTTATAATGCGATTGATTGCATTATATGAGTGTAGTCTTTTATGCAATGGTTAACTCATATGATTAATCAACTGGTAATGAAAAGAAACCAGACTTGCAATCCCTTCATACTAATTGACTTGCAATCCCTTCATACTAATTGACTTGCAATCCCTTCATACTAATTGACTTGCAATCCCTTCATACTAATTGACTTGCAATCCCTTCATACTAATTGACTTGCAATCCCTTCATACTAATTGACTTGCAATCCCTTCATACTAATTGACTTGCAATCCCTTCATACTAATTGACTTGCAATCCCTTCATACTAATTGACTTGCAATCCCTTCATACTAATTGACTTGCAATCCCTTCATACTAATTGACTTGCAATCCCTTCATACTAATTGACTTGCAATCCCTTCATACTAATTGACTTGCAATCCCTGCATACTAATTGACTTGCAATCCCTTCATACTAATTGACTTGCAATCCCTGCATACTAATTGACTTTCATGCATAAGATCACTACGAGAGAAGAAAGCTCATGTGGGCAACAACTGTTCATATAAACGCTATGTATTTTTGCCGTCTCTTTCTGCGTGACACCATGGGAAGAATATAAAGACAGTCATGTGTGTGTGTGTGTGTGTGTATGCCGTAACTCCCGCTACCCCCCCCCCCCCCCCCCCCCCCCCCGCCATCATCATCATCATCATCATCACCATCTGGCTGCCGCGGTACCACAACTCCCACACACCAACATCACCAATGCAGATCTGGACGTTTAGCCCAACTTTCCACAGAGTCCGGCGGCTGCAGGCTCCAACGGCAGCCCACTTTATTACTCACAACCTACTTCCCATCACCCGGTGTACATAGTTAAATATTTAACTGCCTTAATGGTGTAATGGTTAGAGTGTTTACAATCTGTATGTGGTAACCCAGTTTCGAATCCCGGTGGATCACATGCTTGCTTCCATTAATTTCCTTGGGAGGTTTTTGGTGTTGGAGTTAAGGGGAGGTTTTTAGTTTGGTCTCTAGATATCCATCAAGCTTAACATTACACCCCCTTGAGCCCCTTTCAAGATAAATTTGTACATTTTTCGGTAGAAAATTTTCCCGGCTGAAAGCCGGTTCCTCTTAAATTACAGGCTCGCTATCGCTCGCCAGGATAAAATCGACACCTAAATTGCACGAAAGGTCTTAAAATTGACGGAAATTGGGGCGAAAGTTCTTAAAATCGCCAAACTAATGGGGCGACTGTCTTAAAATCTCAAAAACAATGGGGCTAAACACGAGGGAGAAAGCGGTCCAGACAAAAATCCCTCCAGTCGATATCTGCCCTTAAATGAATAACAATAGATTATATAGGTAAATGAAAACAAGTTAATTATATAAAGCGTGATTTACCTATCTATCCTCGTATTACTTAAGATGGGTTCATTAATCCTTCCAGTACCGGTGCCGTCCTTTTAACCTGATTCGGGCGACTATAATTTGTTTCAGTTTGAATAGCACCTCCAGCAATTAACAGGCTTCGATCTAGCTAACTTAACCCGTTTTACTACCACAGATCCTTCTTACACTAATAATCGTAACATAATCGTAACATAATCGTAACATAATCGTCTGAATATTGCTAGGTTAGAATACAAAAAGACGTCGCCGGTGCAGAAGGGTTTATTATTTCTTTATAATGGTAAGTTACTATGGACAGTTGGACACCTTAACTCTTTCACGCATTTATGACGCAGAGGTTGCCAGATTAGCAATAAGAAATAGTGTTCTCTCCATCTTATAATTACCTCTCCAAAATTAGTTTTCTGCCCACAGCTAACTCAAAGACGACTGCAGAGGTTGAAGTAACTAAACTAAAGGTTTCTAAATACCCCTGATGGTAACAAAGGCTTTAAAGTATCCCCAATAGGCTCAAAATCGTGTCATATGTCGGAGAGGGTTAATCATTGTACCGCCTAGGTATTCATAATGATTTGTTTTCATTTGCTACATGTATTTAAATAAGAAGCAACTTCGCATAAATTAAACTAGGCTATGTTCGGTGTTGATAGGTTATATACTGTAGATGTTGATAGGTTATATACTGTAGATGTTGTTATATGTATAATCGCCTGCTGTGAAATGTGGTGTCAATTTAATTGAAGAGTTCTCGTAGATTGACGTAACGTTTTGAATGATTCCTATAAATACATGCCCTGATCAGTCTTTCCTCTTGTACAATGTTCACCGTTTTCAATCATATTGTAGTAAAGTAACTACTTGTGCATACGATTGAATTAACAATGCCGACACATTAGATATTTTTGAAACGTGTCCTTTAAGGGGGATGGGGGGTTTTCTGGCCCCCGTTCTCCCTCAAGTTTAGCCCCATTACTGTTCAGATTTTAAGACGTTTGGCTCATTAGTTTGGCGATTTTAAGACCTTTCACCCCCCCCCCCCCGTTTGTTTGTCAATATTAAGACCTTTCGTGCCATTTAGGTGTCTATTTTTCCTTGCGAGCGATAGCAAGCCTGTACTGTAATTTAGGTGGAACCAGCCTTCGGCAGGGACATTTTCATACCGAAAAATGTGTAAACTTATCACGAAGGGGGGTCTTGAGGCTGTGTTTATAAAGCTGGATAAAGGTCTAGGGAGGTAACTAAAACAAAATAAATAATAACAAATGCCTAAATATATCGGCCAATAAATATATGTTTTCCCTTGAAACACATGCCTGAGTCTCAAGTGTCTCATATAGTCGTGTACCAGGTCATTGTGCATGCGATTGTACAACTAGTCAGAAGTGGGTTGCATAATAAAACAGTCATCCAGGTAAAGGGTTGCGTTGTTGTTACCGCTGCTCCGTTCCCACACACTTTCACCTTATCCGGATTGGCATGGCAAGACGCTTCCTATATCCCACTATATTCATACACCGACTATACTAGTATATAAATGACTATATTCATCAACAGACTATATTCATACACTGACTATATTATATACATGACTATATTCATCAACAGACTATATTCATACACTGACTATATTATATACATGACTGTATTCATCAACAGACTATATTCATACACTGACTATATTATATACATGACTGTATTCATCAACAAACTATATTCATACACTGACTATATTATATACATGACTGTATTCATCAACAAACTATATTCATACACTGACTATATTATATACATGACTGTATTCATCAACAAAACTATTCATACACTGACTATATTATATACATGACTGTATTCATCAACAAACTATATTCATAAACTGACTATATTATATACATGACTGTATTCATCAACAAACTATATTCATACACTGACTATATTATATACATGACTGTATTCATCAACAAACTATATTCATACACTGACTATATTATATACATGACTGTATTCATCAACAAACTATATTCATACACTGACTATATTATATACATGACTGTATTCATCAACAGACTATATGCATACACTGACTATATTATATACATGACTGTATTCATCAACAAACTATATTCATACACTGACTATATTATATACATGACTGTATTCATCAACACACTATATTCATACACTGACTATATTATATACATGACTGTATTCATCAACAGCCTATATTCATACACTGACTATATTATATACATGACTGTATTCATCAACAGACTATATGCATACACTGACTATATTATATACATGACTGTATTCATCAACAGACTATATTCATACACTGACTATATTATATACATGACTATATTCATGAACAGACTATATTCATACACTGACTATATTATATACATGACTGTATTCATCAACAGACTATATTCATACACTGACTATATTATATACATGACTATATTCATACACTGACTATATTATATACATGACTGTATTCTTCAACAAACTATATTCATACACTGACTATATTATATACATGACTATATTCATCAACAGACTATATTCATACACTGACTATATATACATGACTATATTCATACACTGACTATATTATATACATGACTGTATTCATCAACAAACTATATTCATACACTGACTATATTATATACATGACTATATTCATCAACAGACTATATTCATACACTGACTATATTATATACATGACTGTATTCATCAACAGACTATATTCATACACTGACTATATTATATACATGACTTATTCATCAACAGACTATATCATACTGACTATATTATACATGACTATATTCATCAACAGACTATATTCATACACTGACTATATTATATACATGACTATATCATCAACTATATTCATACACTGACTATATTATATACATGACTGTATTCATCAACAAACTATATTCATACACTGACTATATTATATACATGACTATATTCATCAACAGACTATATTCATACACTGACTATATTATATACATGACTATATTCATCAACATACTATATTCATACACTGACTATATTATATACATGACTGTATTCATCAACAAACTATATTCATACACTGACTATATTATATACATGACTATATTCATCAACAGACTATATTCATACACTGACTATATTATATACATGACTATATTCATCAACAGACTATATTCATACACTGACTATATTATATACATGACTATATTCATCAACAGACTATATTCATAAACTGACTATATTATATACATGACTATATTCATCAACAGACTATATTCATATACCTACTATTATATAAATGACTATATTCATTAACAAACTATACTCATTTACCGACTATATCATAATTATAAATTACTATATTCATTAACAAACTATATTCATATACTGACTATATTATATAGGCTATATGACTATATTAATCAACAGATTATATTCATATACCGACTATATTGGTAAACCAACTATATTTATAAACCAACTGATGTATATTCATAAGCAAACTATATTCATATACAGTATATACTATATTCACATACAGACTATATTAATACACAGACAATATTTATAAACAAACAATGTTCATATACAGACTATATTCATAAACAGACAATATTCACATACATACTATATTCATAAACAGACAATATTCACATACATACTATATTCATACGCAAACAATATTCATAAACAAACAATATTCATAAACAAACTATTCATATACAGACTATATTCATAAACAGACAATATTCACATACATACCCAATTTCTCCATCTATCTACCCGTAAGGATCTCCCAGCGGACTATCCCTTATTCTTCAACAATACAAAAATCAACCCTTCATCTTCCCTCAATATTCTTGGTGTCTCTTTTTCTTCTGCTCTCATTTGGAAGGACCATATTACCAGTCTTGCTAAGGCAGCCTCCCAGAAGCTGGGTGTGCTCAACCGCCTTAGGGGGTTCTTTTCCCCTGCACAGCTTCTTGCTCTGTACAGGGGCATAGTGCGCCCTTGTATTGAGTATTGTTCACATGTGTGGGGAGGTTCCTCTCACACCGCTCTCCTAGACAAAGTTGAAAGGAAGGCCTTTCGTATCATTAACTCCCGTCCACTCACCAACTCTCTGCAATCTCTCTCTCTCCGCCGCAATGTTGCATCTCTCTCGCTATTCTATCGCTACTATAATAATCAGTGTTCCTCAGAGCTATCCCAGTGCATACCACCTCCTTTACGTAGGGCACGTGGTACCCGTCTTGCAACTCAATCCCACCCCTACTCTGTGCAACTCTCCAACCCAAGAGTGAAACGTTACTCTCAAACTTTCTTCTACTCAACATCTGAGCTCTGGAACTCTCTCCCAGAATCAGTCTTTCCCTCTTCCTATGACTTAAATTGCTTCAAACTCCGTGTGTCCAGGCATTTTGGCTCGAACGTCCCTTGATTTTGGCCCTGTCACTCTTTCAACTATGGGGGAGGCACTCGCTATAGGCAGTTATGCCTTTTGCCTCCCTCAATCACATAGAACAAAAAAAAAAAAAAAAAAAATACTATATTCATATACAGACTATATTCATAAACAGAAAATGTAGATTTTTCCACTGGCGAACAATAGCTTGATAAAATTCTAGGGAGAAAACTAACCCCCCCCCCCCCCCCCCCCCCCCCCCCCCCCACCCCCCCCCCACCCCCCTCCCCCCCCCACCCCCCCCCCCCCCCCTGTAAACCACTGTGTGTTCAGTGTCCGACATTAGTAAACAACACCTTCGTGTTTTGAGCACATACCTTGATCATTGTTTTTAGAGATAGCCGAAAACGACGAACTGTATGTTACTGTTATCCTCTGACTACTAACAAACTATATTATTATTAAAGGGAGATGGTTCACTTTTTGGGCGATTTTTGCATGTATTCATTATTTTTCTAGTTTCCTCCCTAGACCTCCATCAAATGTATAAAACAATATCCATTAGATCCCCCTTCTAGATTAATTTGTACATTTTTCGGTAGAAAAATTTCCCGGCCGAAGGCCGGTTCTTCCAACATTACTGGCTCACTATCGTTCGCCAGGGAAAAAATCGACACCTAAATAGCACGAAAGGTCTAAATATTGACGAAGAAATGGGGCAAAAGTTCTTAAAATCGACTAATTAATGGTGCAAACATCTTAACATCTGAAAACTAATGGGGCTAAACATGAGGGAGAAAGTGGTCCAGAAAACCGGCCCATCTCCCCTTAAAGGTAGCGCCAACGAACTTGACAATAATCTTGATCCCTGACCTCTCTGTAACTCAAAAGGGCCTAGCGCAAACTGGTTGTAAATATCCACACCTATTTCCTGGTGGACTCTTCCCAAATGATAGAAACGTCAGCCCGATTGCTTTCATTCATTTCGAGTTATAAGAAGTTAAGGGGTCAAGATTATTGTCAAGTTGGCTGGCGCTAACTATAGTATGATTACACTAAGTTCTTTCTGGTTTGTATACACTCGTCTGACGATAACCAGAGTTAAGCCGGAGTCACGCAAGTCCTTTTTCGAGCAATTATGGTCTGCAAGCTTCAAAAATTACACTTATTCATAATTCAGCCGCCTAACATAATCTACCTTCAGCCTAATTACCGATACCAGCGCGAAAATGTCCCGAAATAATACGAGAAAATACTTGCTCATGGAAAATTGACGGAAAACGCGCTCACGTGATAGAGGAAGGAATAGATAGATAGATAGGATAGATAGGATAAGGAAGAAAAATGACCTCATACTAAAAGGGTTAAGATTGGCTATGCATTAAAATATTACATTGAAGACCATTATACTGTATATTCCTTCACTACTAAAGGAAGATTAAATGTCTTCAAATGTGAATGCTTGAGTATTGCTTAATTGGTGTATATTGCAATCTCTCTCTCTCTCTCTCTCTCTCTCTCTCTCTCTCTCTCTCTCTCTCTCTCTCTCTTTCCTTGTCTTACTTTCACTCGGGCTAAGTAAGAAGACATTACCAAGGTTTCTACAGAACACAATTCGAGTTTATTTTCCTTCATATGAATTTTCTGGTGTTGCGATATATACGCGCGATTATAAGCAATCATAATTTTTATATATCTATCTATCTATCTATCTATATTCATTCTATCTATATTCATTCTATCTATATTCTATCTATATTCTATCTATATTCTATCTAATCTATCTTATCTATCTTATGTATCTATCTTATCCATCTCTCTCTCTCTCTCTCTCTCTCTCTCTCTCTCTCTCTCTCTCTCTCTCTCTCTCTCTCTCTCTCTCTCTCTATCTATTTATCTATGTCTGTATCTATCTATCTATCTATCTATCTATCTATCTACTCCGGCACATTACCTTTTTTTTTTTTTTTTTTTTTTTTTTTTTTTTTTTTTTTTAGCTGGGGTGTGTGTATTTGTGTTCTGTTTTGTGTGTATTCATTATTTATTTGTGTTGTGTTGTCCCTGTTCGGGCTCTGTCTCGAGTCGGCCACCACCAGATGATATTCGACTGTGCTTTATTTAGTAAATCGAGCATAATAGTGTAATAATTCAAAGACCGCAAGGACCAATTAAATCAAATTACCCTATAAAATTGTTATGCATAATCTACATTACTGAAAGGGTGTTTCCTGAGAGCAGTTAGTAAATGGATGCAGGGCCATGGTTCACTTTTTGGGCGATTTTTGCATGTATTCATTATTTTTCTAGTTTCCTCCCTAGACCTCCATCAAATTAAAAAAAAAAAACATCCATTAGATCCCCCTTCTAGATTAATTTGTACATTTTTCGGTAGAAAAATTTCCCGGCCGAAGGCCGATTCTTCCGACATTACAGGCTCACTATCGTTCGCCAGGGAAAAAAATCGGCACCTAAATAGCACGAAAGGTCTAAATATTGACGAAGAAATGGGGCGAAAGGTCTTAAAATCGACTAACTAATGGGGCAAACATCTTAACATCTGAAAACTAATGGGGCTAAGCATGAGGGAGAAAGTGGTCCAGAAAACCGGCCCATGTTCCCTTAATGGGGGGATGAGCCTATTTATTTGCTCATTTATGTATTTCTGTATTGTTTGTTTTTTAGCTTCCTCTCTAGACCTCCATCAAGCTAAAAACAACACCCCGCAAAGACCCTCCTTCATGATAAATTTGTACATTTTTGCGATAGAAAAATGTGAAGCCGGTTCCTCTTAAGTTACAGGCTCGCTATCGCTCGCCAGGAAAAAATCGACACCCACATGACACGAAAAGTCTTAATATTGACACAGAAATGTGGCGAAAAGTCTTAAAATCGCCAATCTAATGGGCCGAACGTCATAAAATCTGAAAACTAATGGGACTAAGCAGAAGGTGGGACCATAAAAATAGCCCATCTCCCCTTAATGGATGCGGGGTCATTAAGTTGTTTTACCGAGCGATAAAATGATCCGGGCGTATCCCACTTGTTGCTCAGAATAATTCCGCTGTGTGTTCACTTCCGGCAATAACGCTTAAAGGGGGGGGGGGGGGTCACCGGCCTTTTTTGTTTATCTTTCTCTCCATTTCTCTCTGTCCCTGGCTTGTATCCATTCGGCCCCATTCAGCCAACTGTTTTAAGACGTTTATCCTCATCCAGGTGTCGATTTCTTCCTGGCGAGCGATAGCGAGCCAGCATTGTATGGAGAAATCCGACTTCGCCGGAGACATTTTTCTATCGAAAAATGTACAAATTTAGCTTGGTGTCAAAACAAAAATATATATATGCTGGCTCGCTCCCGCTCGCCAGGAAAATATTGACACCTGAATAGGGGTAAACGTCTTAAAACAGTAGGCTGAATGGGGCCGAATGGATACAAGCCAAAGAGAAAGGGAAAGAAAGAGAAGACAAGCGAGGTGGGCTCCCTTAACCCCTTCCGTACCGAGGTTATGTTTTGCGTTATTTCAACCCTATAGTAGACGATGTTCTGCAGCTAAGGAAGGGTCTGCGATAGTTAAAAAGGGTTAATGAGATAGTTTGAAGCCTTATTAATTATCATACCTCCTTTCTAAGCTTACCATATCGTCTAATAATCGCCAAAATATAGTGTATAATAAGACCCCGGCAATAACGCTTAAGACTAAACTTATGTTATGGATACCGGCCGGGCGGAAACTTTGCATTTGATGTTTTTTCTCATTTTAAACTGTTAAACTGAGGGTTAGTAACTGTTATTATTATTATTATTATTTTTTTTTTTGGGGGGGGGTCTATAAATAAATTGATTCATATGTATTTTTTTTAGTTTCCTCGCTAGACCTCCCCCAAACGTAGACAAAACACCACATAGACCCCACCCCCTCAAGATTCATTTGTACATTTTTCGGTAGAACAATGTTTCGGCCAAAGACCGAAACATTGTTACAGGCTCGCTATTGTTACAGGCTCGCATTGTTACAGGCTCGCTATCGCTCGCCAGGAAAGAATCGACACCTAAATGGCACGATAGGTCTTAAAATTGACAACTAAAGGAGTTCTTCTACCTTTACTTCCTGGAAATCCTTACTGAGCTGCATAAATCGTCTAATAATAGCCCCAGTATAATGACGAAATGCGTCATTGTTAAGGGATGTGCTTGCGTTTGTAACGGAGTGTAATGGTGAGACTTGAGAGGGGTTCCGGTACAGTGAAGGGTTTATATAGAGGCCTTGATTGCCAGCCAGTCCTAGGCTAAGCAAATATATACAGTATATTCTGTATATATATTTGTTATAGTATATTATATAAGCTAAGAGTTAAGAGTTACAGGAGAATAAGAGACAAGCGTGAAGTAAGAGAGGTAATAAAAGTTAGTGAGTTAGAGAAGAGTGAAAAAGAGAGGGAGTACAAGGAAAGACTAAATGAAAAGTGGATGGAAGTGAGAGAGATGGAAGAGAGAGAAGTAGAGGTTGAATGGCAACAGTTTAAGGAAGGAGTGAAAGCAAGCGCAGAGGTAGTATGCGGCAAAAGGAAAGTAGGAGGCAGAGGTATCAGGAAGGGAAGCGAGTGGTGGAATGATACGGTGAGAAAGGCAGTTGAGGAGAAGAGACAGTGTTTTGAGAGGGTTTTACAGGATGGTAGTGTTGAGGTATGGGAGAGGTACAAGGAGAAAAGGAGAGAGGCAAAACGGAAAATTAGAGAAGCGAAAAAAGATGCAAACGAAAGGTGGGGCCAAAGGCTGAGTGAGAATTTTGAAGAACGAAAGAAGATGTTCTGGAAGGAGGTAAATAAAGTAAGGAAAGGAGGACAAAAGAGGGAAGAGTCAGTGAAAGATGAAAATGGAGAATTACTAGTGGAACCAGTTGAAGTGAGGAAAAGATATGCCGAGTATTTTGAATCTTTGTTAAATACAAGAGATGGAAGAGAAGCAGTGATTGAAGCAGAGGTGGATGGAGATAGGTTACCCAGGCCACCTCAGGTGGCAGGGAATGAATGAAAGGATTGAGGAAAATTAGGTGAAAGAAGCAGTGAAACAAATGAGAGCGGGAAAAGCAGAAGGTTTGGATGGTATTGCTGTGGAGTGTATAAAGAAGGGTGGAGATGTGATAATAGATTGGTTGGTGAGACTTTTCAATGTGTGCTTTGCTGTGTCAATGGTACCAATAGACTGGAAGAGTGCATGTATTGTGCCGTTGTACAAGGGGAAGGGAGATCGGCAGGAATGTTCAAGTTATAGAGGTATTAGTTTATTGTCAGTGGTTGGAAAGCTGTATGGCAGGGTGTTGATAGAGAGGATAATAAAGTGTATGGAAGTTGCAATAGGAGAAGAACAGTGTGGTGAGGGAGGTGAAAAGGAGAACTATGGGAAGAGGATTGGGTTTAGTAGGAAAGAATGGTAGAGATTGGGAGTTGAATCAGTTGCTGTTCGCTGATGACACAGCATTGGTGGCGGATTCTGATGAGAAACTGCAGCGGGTAGTCAAAGACTTTGGTGTGGTTTGTGGAAGGAGGAAACTGAAGGTGAACGTCAATAAAAGTAAAGTAATGGTGTGTAATAGGGGAGAGCATAGGGTGAATCTAGATGTGAGGCTGGATGGGGAAATATTGGAACAAGTAGAGTGTTTTAAATATCTAGGAGGAACAACAAGCAGGAGTGGAGGTATGGAAGTGGAGGTAAAACAGAGAGTGTGTGAAGGAAGGAAGGTTTTCGGAGCAATGGGAAGTATGTGGAAGACGAGAAATCTCGGAGTGAAAGTAAAAAGTGCACTGTATCAAGGAATTGTTGTGCCAACAGTGATGTATGGGGCTGAGACATGGGCTCTGAAGAAAAAGGAGAAAAGAGGGCTGGATGTGATGGAGATGAGCTGCTTGAGGAGTATGTGTGGAGTTACTCGTAGAGACAGATTGAGGAATGAAGAGATACGTAGGAGAGTGGGGCAGCAGGAACATTTGTCAGCCAGAGTGGACAGAAGGGTGCTGAGCTGGTATGGTCATGTTGAACGAATGGGAGATGAAAGGCTTACAAAGAGAATATGTGAGTCAGGTACAAGGGGAGATAGAAGGGCAGGAAGACCCCCATTGAGATGGAGAGACTGTGTAAGAAAGGCTTTGGATGATAGAGGAATGACTATAGATCAGGCAGGGGAAGTGGTGGTGGACAGGAGTGAATGGAGAATGCTTGTGAATAGTTGAGTGAACACGTGGTCATTTGGAGTAAGTGGTCGGGCGCAAGTTGGACTAGATAATAGTCCATCAGGCGCCTGGCCCTGGGAGACGATTAATATGAAGGGTGCGCCTGGAAGTGTGGTGGGAGGGCTTGTGGCTTTGGCTCCGCTGCATGTCTGCCTGCCGAGATCGGAACCTCTCCGGGTGGTCAGGGGCCGGGGGAGTGCTGGAGCGACCATGGTAACCCTGGTCTCTGGGTCTTCTCCTGGGTGACCTGGATGTGTGAGAGTTTGTGTTTTTTATCTGTGTTTATTTTTTGTTTTATGTTGTTTTTGTGTTTTCCCTGTTCTTGCTCTGTCTTGAGTCGCCTACCCCCAAAATGGGGATTGGGCCTGAGCATATAGATAGATAGATAGAATATATTATAATATTATAGTAACTTGAAACTAAACAGGTTGTGAGCAAGGTTTGCGCTGAACTATTTATGTGTACTGTACTCATCGCATATTATCTATTTATTAGCATATTTTCTATTATATTGAACGACGTGGTGAATCGCTTTGCCAGGTAAAGAGAAAGAGGCCTCGGAGCACGAACGTTGAGCCAACACTGTGAAAAGGAATAGTTAAGGGGAGGCAGACCGTTTGTTTGGTCTATTAATTAATTTATTCATATATTTTTTTAGTTTCCTCCCTATACCTCCATCAAGCTTAGAAAAACACTCCCATTCAAGATAAATGTGTACATTTTTCGGTAGAAAAATTTCCCGGCCAAAGGCCGGTTCCTCTTAAAATTCGAGGCTCGCTATCGCTCGCCACGAAAACATCGACACCTAAATGGCACGAAAGGTCTTAAAATTGACAACGAAATGGGGCCGAACGTCTTATAATCTCAAAACTAGTGGGGCTAAACATTAGGGAGAAGGGGGTCCAGAAAAACGGTCTGCCTCCCCTAACTTGTACAAAAACGCCACAAAGGAGAACAAAGACTACAAAGGAAAACGAGCAACAGCAGCTCTACTGATCCTTACGAGGCTGCTTGACGCTAACTACAGATCATGTGTGGAATTAAGAAAGGATAGCACATGTAATAAGAAACTGGTGCTATATTCGATTGTAACGCGCAGTTAATCGGGGGATAAGGGGAGGCAGACCGTTTTTCTGGACCCCCTTCTCCCTAATGTTTAGCCCCACTAGTTTTGAGATTATAAGACGTTCGGCCCATTAGTTTGGCGATTCTAACACCTTTCGCCCCATTTCGTTGTCAATTTTAAGACCTTTCGTGCCATTTAAGTGTCAATTATTTCCTGGTGAGCGATAGCGAGCCTGCAATTTAAAGAGGAACCGGCCTTCGGCCGGAAAATTTACAAATTTATCTTGAAGGGAGGTCTAGGGGGTATTTTTTTAAGCTTGATAGAGGTCTAGGGAGGAAAGTAAAAAAATATATGAATAAATGAATTAATAGACCAAACAAACGGTCTGCCTCCCCTTAAGAGCAATATATCTAGGTAGTCCATTCCATAAGTTTACCACTCGATTAAATTAGAAATGCTTCGCCTCATGCGAGTGAAAAGGTTTTCCAACTATTTTACAAAATAAACATAAATAATGTTTTAATCGTGCATGTGTTATAGTACAAAAGTAATTATTCAAGTTGAATGCATTTTGGCTGAATCTCTTAATATCGACGTATTTTTAACACATATTATAGATGTATTATAGATGTATTTTAACACATATTATAGCTGTATTATGAAAGAAATACTGGATAACTGGCTTTGTCAAATTAGCGCTATTTCTATATTCATTAACATTGTATTTAACATTTAACTAAAATATATTGATTACATTAAAGTATATATATATATATATATATATATATATATATATATATATATATATATATATATAATGTTTCATAGAAGATAAAGGAAATAACAGTCAAATTTCACATTCCATATTGTTTTTTATACCGGTTCCAAAAATGCCCCATCAATTGAATTTGCCATGAATGTAAATGCTTTTGTCAACATGCCAGAAACTGAGAGCATGAAAGCGGGGTGAAGAACTGAAGCCTTTGACTGAATAATGAAACTCTACATGTAGTGGTGAGAAACGACGGCCCAGAGCTTTAAGGGGAGATTTCCACTTGAGGGATTTTTTTCTTGACTCCTTTCTCCCTCATGTTTAGCCCCATTGTGTTTCTAATTTTAAGACGTTTGCCCCATTATTTTGACGATTTTAAGAACTTTCAACCCATTGCTGTCAATTTTAAGACCTTTCATGCCATTTAGGTGTCGATTTTATCCTGGCGAGCGATAGCGAGCCTGTAATTTAAGAGGAACCGGCTTTCAGCCGGGACATTTTTCTACCGAAAAATGTACAAATTTATCTTGAAAGGGGCTCAAGGGGGTGTAATCTTAAGCTTGATGGATATCTAGGGACCAAACTAAAAACCTCCCCTTAAGGGGGGACGGGTCGTTTTTCTGGACCCCTTTCTCCCTCGTGTATAACGCCCCATTAGTTTTGACATTTTAAGACGATCTGCAAATTAGTTTGGCGATTTTAATACCTTTAGCCCCATTTCGTTGTCAATTTTAAGACCTATCGTGCCATTTGGGTGTTGATTTTGTCCCGGTGAGCGATAGCGAGCCTGTAATGAGCCGGGACATTTTTCTACCGACAAATTAAAAACAAATATCTTACGTGTGTGTGTGTGGGGGGGGGGGGGAGTCTAGGGGGTGTTATTTCCAAGCTTGAGGGAGGTCTAGCGAGGAAACTAAACCATAAATGAATAAATGCATTCATAGATACAAACAAACAAAACACCCCCCGCCACTAACCCCTTAAACATATGTGATGCAGAGTGGCTGTTTCGTCAAATATTCTTGCCGATTCAAGAGGAACATATAACAAAACACCGTCCCATAACCAAACCGTTCAACAGGGTACATGGCATTCTACTTATCAAACAGAAGAAATGTTATGGTAGCATATTAATATGTTAAGGGGGGATGGTTCACTTTTTGGGCGATTTTTGCATGTATTCATTATTTTTCTAGTTTCCTCCCTAGACCTCCATCGAATTTAAAAAAAAAATATCCATAAGATCCCCTTTCTAGATTAATTTGTACATTTTTCGGAAGAAAAATGTCCCGGCCAAAGGCCGGTTCTTCCAACGTTACAGGCTCACTGTCGTTCGCCAGGGAAAAAATCGACACCTAAATATCACGAAAGGTCTAAATATTGACGAAGAAATGGGGCGAAAGGTCTTAAAATCGACTATCTAATGGGGCAAACATCTTAACATCTGAAAACTAATGGGTCTAAACATGAGGGAGACAGTGGTCCAGAAACCCGGCCCATCTCCCCTTAACCCTCTCAAGCGGCTCGCTTGGTGTAGTGACTAGCGTCTCGGACTTCCACCCAGAAGGCCCGGGTTCACGCCCACGCTCGGTGCATTAAAGATTTTTCACAAGCACTGAGTCGTTACCATCCCTCATAAGCAAAAGGATGGGGTAGTAGTACAGGACCCCAATGGAAATACGCCTAATCGGCCTTATTGAGCTATCCTTAGCTAGCTTAGCATGCGCTAGCTTTAAGAACTATTATTATTATTATTATTATTAACCTCATTTCTCTCCATGCGGGATCCTGACCACCTTATAAGCTTGCCCACATAGCTTCCTGGTTTGGTGGTCCAGTGGATAACCAACACATATCCATTGAGTTGCCGTTTTAGTAGGAGTGCTTGCGACTGGTGAGGATGTGCAGTTCGGGTCTTCTAGTTGTTGCACAGAGGTAATTCAGGAACCCTTGCCTTGCGAGACTACTATCAGGCGCCGAAGTGGATAATTTTGACTGTTTAGCAAGGTCATATTGACCATGGTTTGATCAGACTGTGAAGGGGAGGGGGGTGGGGGGTGTTAAATAGGTTGGGGAGGTGAGAGGTCTCTAAGAATTAGTGAAAAGTAAAGACTTAAATAAAGAGCAAAATAGAAGAGTAAAAGGTAAAGGGCTGCCCTCGTTGCTGAAAGGTAAAGGGCTGCCCTCGTTGTTGAAAGGTAAAGGGCTGCCCTCGTTGCTGAAAGGTAAAGGGCTGCCCTCGTTGCTGAAAGGTAAAGGGCTGCCCTCGTTGCTGAAAGGTAAAGGGCTGCCCTCGTTGCTGAAAGGTAAAGGGCTGCCCTCGTTGCTGAAAGGTAAAGGGCTGCCCTCGTTGCTGAAAGGTAAAGGGCTGCCCTCGTTGCTGAAAGGTAAAGGGCTGCCCTCGTTGCTGAAAGGTAAAGGGCTGCCCTCGTTGCTGAAAGGTAAAGGGCTGCCCTCGTTGCTGAAAGGTAAAGGGCTGCCCTCGTTGCTGAAAGGTAAAGGGCTGCCCTCGTTGCTGAAAGGTAAAGGGCTGCCCTCGTTGCTGAAAGGTAAAGGGCTGCCCTCGTTGCTGAAAGGTAAAGGGCTGCCCTCGTTGCTGAAAGGTAAAGGGCTGCCCTCGTTGCTGAAATGTGTTATTCCTTTTCATGAGCTGTTCACATGCTGCCCAAACTTCTTCACAGTTATCAGGAAACTTCACCAATCCTCTTTCCTCTGCATATGTGAGGAACTGGAATTGTGAATATGTGAGGAACTGGAATTGTGGTATTTCTGCCTTCTTGAGTAGTTGCTTCTTTGGTGTTATTGCTCTGGCGGCTTGAAGGACCATCTCTGATAGTGTGATGTTGTGGTCACCTTCTATTGCTGGAGCTGGAGACTTGTTCTCTTTATTCTTGGTCTTTATCTTCTGTGTCTGTTGGGCTTTTGGAATTGGTGTTTTTGGAGGTGGAATCTCGAAGGCTTCATTGAATTTCATTGTTGGAGCTGGAGTCTCATCCTCGAAGATGTCGATGTTTTGTGACATCTTCAGTTTTCCTTTGGGCTTGGGTGTGGGGATGGGCCTGGTGAAGGGGTTGTTTGCTGTGGCTATTGGAGTACTCTCCTTGTTGATGGGTGGTGGACAATTCTGCCTATTTAGCGGGCGAGCCAGGAGTTGAGGGTGTGGATTATGTCTTGGTGCCGGTGTGCAGGGTCGAGGAGGACCCAAGACGAGGGACAACGATGGAGGGAAGGTTGCTCGCTTTGCAGATCTTAGTGTTGACAAGCATGTAGACCCATGGAGTGATTCCAGTGAGTTGTCAATTTCCGACTTGCGAGTTTCGTTCTATAAGGAAGTTGGAGCTGTAGACAACGACATTTAACAGCATTTACAGCTAAAATACAGTTGTTGTACATTTATAAATACATAAAACCCAATTCAACATACTATTTAACCATCAGAAACTTACATAATTATTGCATTTCTGTTTAATATCGATGTTCACGGCTCCAACTTCCTTCTAGAACGAAACTCGCAAGTGGTCAATTCTGGAAAGAGGTTGTGTATCTTTGATAGTTACGTTGTTTAGTTTCCCATAGTCCTCACAAAGCCTCTTAGTGCCGTCTTTCTTCTTGACCAACACTACCGGTGAGGGCCAGGGACTGCGATTCTATGATGATGCCTTCTTGAAACATATTTTGTGTGTTAGATTTTTTTCCTGTCTCATCATAGGGGTTTTCCTTGATACGGTTGATGTATAAGTAGACCTTGAGTATGGATTTTATGCTGGTGTCTAGTTTTAGCCAGACCATGGTCTTCTTGGTCTTGGGCGAAACCTCCGGATGTTCCCATAACAATGAACCCCTTCTGTACCGGCGACGTGTTTTTTATTTATTTCTAGCTACTTTTAGACTATTTTAGGATGCTTAGGAAGGATATTTGGTAGCTAAACTAATTAATTCAGATAGTATGTAGCCTTTGAATTGGTAGACAACCTTCCTATGCTGAATAAGATCGTGTAATAGTTGCCAGAATATAATGAAAAGAATGTCGTCGGTACAGAAGGGGTTAATATACTGTAGTCTGTGAGTTTACCCAGAAATAAGTTGATTCGAGCTTGTTCTATTTCGGCTATTTCTGCATGGGTAACTGGAGTGAAATGTCCACGGATTATCCCACGATTATAAGTTACTGGGGTCTCTCCAATATTCGCTAGTACCACTCTCCTTTGCTATGTCTGGCTCGAAAACTCCCTCCGATATGTCTAGCATCTGAGGAATTTCAATGATTTGTCCATGTTTTGAGAGGCAACATAGATTTTACCGTTGGTGGACACGACCGGAGTTTCATACTGGTGCTGGATTCATTGACGCCACATTGGATGTTTTCATCCCAATTGACCACTTGCGAGTTTCAGGTTATAAGGAAGTTGGAGCTGTAGACACCGATAATTAGCAGAATAACCAGCTTTAATGCGGTTTTAGTACTTTTATAAATGCACAAAACCAAATTGAACATACTGTTTATCCATCAGAAACCTACATAATTACTATATTTGTGTTTATCGATGTTTACAGCTCCAACTTCCTTATAGATTGAAACTCGCAAGTGGTCAATTCCCAAGGGTGATCCACCATCTAGAACGAATACACTGGCCACAAAACTCAATATCTTGGTCGTGCTCCATTCCCTGGACTGTGTGTGTGTGTGTGTGTGTGTGTGTGTGTGTGTGTGTGTGTGTGTGTGTGTGTGTGTGTGTGTGTGTGTGTGTGTGTGTGTGGTGTGTGTGTGTGTGTGTGTGTGTGTGTGTGTGGTGTGTGTGTGTGTGTGTGTGTGTGTGTGTGTGTGGTGTGTGTGTGTGTGTGTGTGTGTGTGTGTGTGTGTGTGTGTGTGTGTGTGTGTGTGTGTGTGTGTGTGTGTGTGTGTGTGTGTGTGTGTGTGTGTGTGTGTGTGTGCGTGTGTGTGTGTGTGTGTGTGTGATACATACCGCACGAATAAACCTTTTCTTCTCCACACACAGTCCATTTCAAAATATGCCAAGCCCAACCATCTCTACCCACCTCTCTCCAGCCATTTTGTGATAGGTTCCCGGTGGCATCACACATCAATATCGGAGAGTGGTGTCTTTGGCATATAGCGAAAGAGAGAGAGACACACACACAGACAGATAGAGAGTGAGAGCGAGTGAGAAAGAGACACAGACAGATAGAGAGCGAGAGAGAGAGAGAGAGACCACAGACAGACAAACAGACAGAGAGTGAGAGCTAGTGTGTGAGAGAGAGAGAGAGATTGTGAATGTGAGTGAGTGAGAGTGTATTGTTTTGGCCGCGCACCGGAAAACATGTTATATGTATTATCTCTCCCTCCGTATGTCAGTTACTTTTTCTTGAGCCCCCCCCCCCCCCCTTGAGAGCCTGGGGCGGCAATTCCATCCATCCATCGAGGATAATCACTGAGGCATTCGTAGGCGACTGTTTATTTGAATTGAGCATTTTTATTTTGTCAAAGTTTGACCCCTAAAGCCCCATTCAAATTAATAAACGTCCCCCTAAAGCCTCTTTCAAAAAAAAAACCCATACACACAGACTCGAATGTACAGTATGCATGTATGCATGTTTATGAATGAATGTGTGTGTGTGTATGTTTATGAATGAATTCATGAATACATGCATGTGTTTCAATTAATGTATGTATGTGTGGTTTTAATGAATGTATGTACTGTATGTATGTTAATAATGAACGAATATATGTATGTTAGTTAATGTTTACATGTATGTGAGTTAACGAAGGAATGTACATACTGTATGTATGTATGTATGTATGTATGTATGTATGTATGTATGTATGTATGTGAGTTAATGAATGAAGGAATGTATATACTGTATGTATGTATGTATCTATGCGTTTTTTCAGTCTTCCCCCCCCCCCCTCCTCTCGAAGGCTTAGGGCGACAATCTCATCCATCCACTAGACTATATGAGTGACTCTTGGGTGTCTGTAGTGTCGATATAGTTATTAATAATTATGGTTTTCATTGTTTTTACCTCCGCCAGGGATGTTGGAGAAGGTTATGTTGTTCCCTCTGTTTTTTTTCAGTTTATTTGTCTGTAAACAAAATGTCTCAAAAAAGTTACGAATTGATGTTCGTGACATTTTGTGATCAGATAAGCACCAAAGAAATAGTTATTCAATTTAGGAAGTAATCGGTAGAGCTTACTCCTCCGCCAGCCTAAGCGGCTTACAAACTTATGAACCGATGTTCGCTTAATTCGGTGAGCACTTAGTATACGTGCCAACGAAGAAAAGATTGTCAATAATTGTTAATAATTGGGGGAGGGGCGGAGGGGAGGTATGGATAATATGCAGAAGTAAGCACAAGTAATAGCAGGATATACACAGATGAGTATATATAATCATTTGTGTATTTCAACAGTCATCACAAGTCATCTGATAGTGAGTATCCTAGGTTCGAGTCCTTGGAGTGCCACATGTATTGGTTGATTTAATTAATTGAGTTTAGAAGTAAAGTTGGTTGGTGAAAACATAATAATTCCATGTATAGTGGCTCTCACCTCTCTCCTCACCACTGCCTGCGGGACCGTGATAGTTGTTAGTGATATGAACTTCATGATTCTCATTGTGTTGGCTTAAGGGGAGGCAGACCGTTTGTTTGGTCTATTAATTTATTTATTCATATATATTTTTAGTTTCCTCCCTAGACCTCCATCAAGCTTAGAAAAACACCACCTAGACCCCCCTTCAAGATAAATTTGTACATTTTTCGGTAGAAATATTTCCCGGCCGAAGGCCGGTTCCTCTCAAAATTTTAGGCTCGCTATCGCTCGCCGGGAAATAATCAACACCTATATGGTATGAAAGGTCTTAAATTTGACAACGAAATGGGGCGAAAGGTGTTAAAATCGCCAAACTAATGGGCCGAACGTCTTATAATCTAAAAACAAATGGGGCTAAACATGAGGGAGAAAGGGGACCAGAAAAACGGTCTGCCTCCCCTTAATTACCATTATTGAGTGTATTCGATCATTGTTGTTTAACTTTGTTTTGTTTTAATGTTCGAGGCCTTTAAGGGGACATGGGCCGGTTTTCTGGACCACTTTCTCCCTCATGTTTAGCCCCATTAGTTTTCAGATGGTAAGATGTTTGTCCCATTAGTTAGTCGATTTTAAGAACTTTCGCCCCATTTCTTCGTCAATATTTAGACCTTTCGTGCTATTTAGGTGTCTATTTTGTCCCTTTCGAACGATAGTGAGCCTGTAATATTGGAAGAATCGGTCTTCGGCCGGGTAATTTTTCTACCCAAAAATGTACAATTTCATCTAGAAGGGGATCTAATGGATGTTTTTTTTTTAATTTGACGGAGGTCTAGGGAGGAAACTAGAAAAATAACGAATGCATGCAAAAATCGTCCAAAAAGTGAACCATCTCCCCTTAATTAGTGTGCCTCCTAGACACCGCTTATGATAAAACACAAATGTGTTTTTCTTCTACTAGTTCCCTACAATCTCTTTCGCCGCAATGTTGCATCTCTTTCACAATCACTATTATATCGCTATTACAACAATCAGTGTTCTTCAGAGCTCTCTCAGTGCATTCCCCTTCCCTTGCTGCGAGGGCAAGGCACCCGCCTTCCAACACAGTCCTACTCTTATTCTGTCCAAATCTCCAACCCAAGAATTGGCAAATTTTCTGTCGTCCTTCTACTCAACAAGTGAACTCTGGATCTTTCTCCCTCAATCAATCTTTTCTTCATTCTATGACTTGAACTTCTTTAAACTTTTTGTGTCCAGGCATTTTGACCCCAACGTCCCTGGAATTTGGCTGTCACTGTTTTGGCTTTGGGGGTTCATACCACCTTTGGCTACAGGCGAATGCATTAGTTCAATCTGACAAAACAAAATGTTAAAATACACTTTAATCCTCAAATGGTGTGTTTTTGTCTGATGATAATGATGTTGTATTTGTCCTGTAATATAAATAATCTTCAAAGATTATGAAATACATTTT
>CM064547.1:46758737-46776237 GCA_032716605.1 Paralithodes platypus | reverse complement strand
CCGCTCCAGGTCCTCGGGTATTGTACTGTACCGCTCCAGGTCCTCGGGTATTGTACAGTACCGCTCCAGGTCCTCGGGTATTGTACAGTACCGCTCCAGGTCCTCGGGTATTGTACTGTACCGCTCCAGGTCCTCGGGTATTGTACTGTACCGCTCCAGGTCCTCGAGTATTGTACTGTACCGCCCCAGGTCCTTGGGTGTTGTACAGTACCGCTCCAGGTCCTCGGGTATTGTACTGTACCGGTCCAGGTCCTCGGGTATTGTACTGTACCGCTCCAGGTCCTCTGGTATTGTACTGTACCGCTCCAGGTCCTCGGGTATTGTACAGTACCGCCCCAGGTCCTCGGGTATTGTACAGTACCGCCCCAGGTCCTTGGGTATTGTACAGTACCGCTCCAGGTCCTCTGGTATTGTACTGTACCGCTCCAGGTCCTCGAGTATTGTACAGTACCGCTCCAGGTCCTCGAGTATTGTACAGTACCGCCCCAGGTCCTCGGGTATTGTACAGTACCGCCCCAGGTCCTCGGGTATTGTACTTTACCGCTCCAGGTCCTTGGGTATTGTACAGTACCGCTTCAGGTCCGCGGGTATTGTACAGTACCGCTCCAGGTCCTCGAGTATTGTACAGTACCGCTCCAGGTCCTCGAGTATTGTACTGTACCGCTCCAGGTCTTCGGCTATTGTACTGTACCGCTCCAGGTCCTCGGGTATTGTACTGTACCGGTTCAGGTTCTCGGGTATTGTACTGTACCGGTCCAGGTCCTCGGGTATTGTACAGTACCGCTTCAGGTCCTTGGGTATTGTACTGTACCGCTCCAGGTCCTCGGGTATTGTACTGTACCAGTCCAGGTCCTCGGGTATTGTACTGTACCGCTCCAGGTCCTCGGGTATTGTACTGTACCGCTTCAGGTCCTCGGGTATTGTACAGTACCGCCCCAGGTCCTTGGGTATTGTACTGTACCGCTCCAGGTCCTTGGGTATTGTACTGTACCGCTCCAGGTCCTCGGGTATTGTACTGTACCGCTCCAGGTCCTCGGGTATTGTACTGTACCGCTCCAGGTCCTCGGGTATTGTACTGTACCGGTCCAGGTCTTCGGGTCTTAGTAACTCCCTTCAGCAACCCAGGAGCGGCCGGGGAGGGGAGGAACTGCTGGGGTTAAGCTTTATTTCCTCTAACCTACTTCTAATCATTCGAGTATCCTCCTATGACGCTACCTATATTACAGTCGTAGTTCGAATACACTATAACATTATTTTGATAAACTCTACTGTAGTATTAGGTTAATATTGGTATTGACAACACTCATAGTAATTACAGACAAAAGGATATGCAAATGTGGGGAAAAAGGATTAGCGTGAATCGACAACAAGCTAGAAAATGCCTTGCATAAAAAAGACCCGTTGGACTGGAGAGAACGAGGTTACATAAAAAACGTTGTCGTGGTAAGAACTGGGTTGCATAAAAAAAACGTTGGTTTGGCAAGAACTGGGATGCATAGAAAAACACTGTGCGGCCGAGAACTGGGTTGGAAAAAAAAATGTTGGTGTCGGGGTCCCAGCGCTAATTTCCCGTGGGACGTGTGTTTGTGTGTCGGTGATGTAGTACAAACATTTGATCTGCACCCGCCTTTCATTGCTAAGAGGAAGCGGTGTTGGTTATTCTGTCTTACCCGCGGGGGACGCCCTAACATTAGCCTGGACTCCGAATTCAATTTTCTGAGAACCAATCTTTTTGTCAATGGTTTTATCACCAAATTCACCGACTCCTACATCGGGAAACAATGTTAACTGCTCTTACTTCCAAAGGAACAATTCCCACCGCAGTAAAAAGAGCAATTGTGTTTTTCCTAATTTCCTGTATGTGTAAAATCAGTTTCTCATTAAATAATATACTAAATATTATAATAACGAAGAAACTAAGCATATATATATATATATATATATATATATATAATAATATATATATATATATATATATATATATATATATATATATATATATATATATATATACGGTATATATATATATATACTGTATATATAGGTATATACATAATTATATACACTGTATATATATATATACAGTATATATACTGTATATATATATATAATATTGAAAGTTTTGGTGAACATATATTCTTTTAGTATGAAATTATCAACTCTGTGTAAGCAGAGTGGTATCGCCCCCCATATTGTGGTACATGCCGGCCGAAATGTCTGTCTGTCTGACTGTCCGATAACTCCTCCTAGACCGTTCGACGGATTTTCACCAAACTTCACAAGAACATTCGGTGTGTGAATGCGACGGTAATTTAAAAAAGATGTTTTGAATTTGTGCAATAATTTTAATTTTAGGTTAAAACAAAAATGCTCCCCCCCCCCCTCCCTCGGCCCTCCACCAGCCGCCCCCCCCCCCCCCCCAATGATGATGGCGTTCTGGGGGAGAAAACAACTCTCCCCTCATTTGTTAGGTTAAGTTAGTTTAGTTGACATTATAAGTGATGGTAGTGATAATGGGGATGATGGTGATAGTAGTGATGATGGTGATATTAGTAGTGATGATGGTTGTATTTGTGCGATAATAATGACAGTAGTGATGATGATGGTAGTGATGATGACAGTGATGATGATGACAGTAGTGATGATGGTAGTGACGATGGTGACAGTATTAATGATGATGGTGAGTAGTACTGATGATGGTGAAAGTTGTAGTGATAATGACAGTAGAGTAGTAATGATGGTGAGAGTAGTAGTGATAATTATACTAATAGTAATGCTGATGATAGTAATGGTGCTAGTGACTAGTAGTGATGATGGTGACCCATCGCAGAGTTGGGTATGCCGTTTTGATTTTGGGCAAAACGGCACGTCTACTTTATTATTGAAGAACCGAAACATACTTATCATAGTTTATTAATTTGACGATCTTAATTAACTATGTAATACACGTTCCCATTATTTAATGTTTACACACATGGATTAAATACCGTATTCTGTCATTTCTTGCTTGGTTATTTTAATTATAAAATAGAGCTTGGGTACTTTTAAACTCCCCTTGATATAATAGACAGTTATAAGAAAAACACTTATATATCATTAAAATGAGAACAACAAATGCATATGCTTTTTATCATTCACATACTGAACTATAATTACCTGTGTTTCAGCAACTAATTATCGGGTCGTGTAATTCCTTTATAGTTTGTCTTTATATATTCAAAGTAAAGTTAGTGATAGTGTTATGTATATGCAAAATAACTTATTAGGTTTAACTCATTAGATTTCTCAATTTTTGATAGCATATGAGATTAATTTTTTAGTTAGTCTTTTATGAACGAGACTTAAGCCGGAATCACACGAGCGCTTTTTCACTCAACATTTATCCTTAACACTGGTCTGGCAGCTTATAAGTTCAAAATGTATAATATTTCGGTCACCTAAATTCATCTATCACCGGTCTAGTTTCCGATACCAGTGCAAAATATTTCAGAAATGTTGCCAGAAAAATGTTGATCATCGAATGTTGACTATAAATGCTCTCGTGTGATACCGGCTTTAGATATTATACTTGCGTGGGAATGGTATATGAATGCATCTCATTTTGGTTAATCTAATTAAAACTTGTTCTGAGGGAGGGAGGACGGTGCACCATTGCCTCTATATTAAAAACATCTGCACTCCACAAACACCTCTTGCAAAAAATATCTTCATACATATTCAGATGTATTCATATATTCTCTCTCTCTCTCTCTCTCTCTCTCTCTATATATATATATATATATATATATATATATATATATATATATATATAGTTATATATATACATATAGTTATATAATATATTACTATATATATATATACTGTATATATACAGTATACAATATATATATATATATATATATATATATATATATATATATATATATATATATATATATATATATACAGTATATTATTGCAAATAAGTTTTTTATTTAATGGCCATTGTTTATTCTTCTGTCCATGTTTATGTAATGCACTTATTAAACTTATATTTAGTTATTATATAAAGTATTGTAGATACAGCCAGTACTACGTGCGTAATCGTATAATTATAAGTGATAGTAGCTTACTTGACATAGTGCTACAATGATTAAGGGGAGACTGGCCGTTTGTTTGGTCTATTAATTCATTTATTCATATATTTTTGTTAGTTTCCTCCCTAGACCTCCATCAAGCTTAGAAACCCCCCCCCCCCCCCCTAGACCCCTCTTCAAGATGTATTTGTACTTTTTTCGGTAGAAAAATTTCCCGGCCGAAGGCCGGTTCCTTTTAAAATTGCAGGCTCGCTATCGCTCTCCAGGAAAAAATTGACACCTAAATGGCACGAAAGGTTTTAAAATTGACAACGAAATGGGGTGAAAGGTGTTAAAATCGCCAAACTAATGTGCCGAACGTCTTATAATCTCAAAACTAGTGGGGCTAAACATTAGGTAGAAAGGGGTCCAGAAAAACGGTCTGCATAGATATATTTTTTTTAGTTTCCTCCCTAGACCTCCATCAAGCTTAGAAAAACACCCCCTAGACCCCCCTTCAAGATAAATTTGTACATTTTTCGGTAGAAAAAATTCCCGGCCGAAGGCCGGTTCTACTTAAAATTGCAGGCTCGCTATCGCTCGCCAGGAAAAACTCGACACCTAAATGGCACGAAAGGTCTTAAAATTGACAACGAAATGGGGCGAAAGGTGTTAAAATCGCCAAACTAATGGGCCGAATGTCTTATAATCTCAAAACTAGTGGGGCTAAACATTAGGGAGAAGGGGGTCCAGAAAAACGGTCTGCCTCCCCATATCCCTGAGGACAACAAACCCATAACTCCCGTGTCGTATGTTTTGGCGGGCATTACCCTCATTAAGGGGACATGGGCTGTTTTTCTGGACCCCTTTCTCCCTAATGTTTAGCCCCACTAGTTTTGAGATTATAAGACGTTCGGCCCATTAGATTGGCGATTTTAAAACCTTTTTCCCCATTTCGTTGTCAATGTTAAGACCTTTCGTGCCATTTAGGTGTCGATTATTTCCTGGCGAGCGATAGCGAGCCTGCAATTTTAAGAGGAACTGGCCTTCGGCCGGGAAATTTTTCTACCGAAAAATGTACAAATTTATCTTGAAGGGGGTCTAGGGGATGTATTTCTAAGCTTGATGGAGGTCTAGGGAGGAAACTAAAAAAAGATATGAATAAATTCATTAATAGACCAAACAAACGGTCAGCCTCCCCTTAACGCCACCTCACCCCACTGTTTACCAGTGTTTTGTGATGTTGGTGTTCTTTTTTTCTTTGTTTTCTATATTCCAACTACTCCCTCTCAGGCATAGGCTGAGAGCCTGTACATTCAACTGTACATTCAACGGTGAAGCCCGTGAGGTCTAGTTCCAGTGTAGGGAGTAAGACATGTGAAGCATTTTGAGATGCAACCAGCCCCCGCTATCTTGCCTTCGCAAGATCCATGGGGCCCGGTTGCCCTCCCATGGCTCGAAGCAGCCCCATCTCTGGAGCTGCCTCACCCCATTGCTTCACTGTCTCAACCACTAGACTCGGACCCTCACTCTCAGAACGCCACCTATTGAACAATGAAGGTTTTGAGCATTCTTGCAGGTTTAGAGTTTTATTTTTCCGTAAACCTCATTCAAACTGAAAAATGCTTCCCAGATCCCCCTTCAAGCGAAACTTGTATATTTTTCAGTAGAAAACGTCCCAGCCAAAGGCCGGTTCTGTTTAATTGCGTGCTTGCTATCGCTTGCAAAGACAAAAAAGTCGACATTTAAATGGAGACAAATTTCTTATAACTACCTAACTAATGGAGCAGAATGTCTTAAACTCGCCAAAATAACGGGACAAACTATCTTAAAACCGTCAAACTAATAAAAACCATCTCTCCCCTGATGAAGACCTCCCTCCTGACACGCCCCGAACAACACCATAACTCCCGCCCTAAGGTGGCCTCATTACCTTCATTAGTGCCCACTAAATATGCCTTATAAACATTACTTAAGGCGCCAGATTACAGACACGGGTGGGTCATAACTTGTGTCAACCGGTCACGACGGCTATGCTACTAAACAACCGACCCCCCAACGGCCGCGAACCACAATGTCTTATCTAAACTGAACTGAAATAAACTTGACTAAGCTTATCCTACACAGTCAAAATCTTTACTACTTTAACCGTTCCACGCACCGCAGGACGAGGTTGCATCGTTACAGGGATACTTTAAACCTTTGTGACCATCAGGGGTGTTTAGAAACCTTTAGTTTTATTACTTCAACTTCTGCAGTTGTCTTTGAGTAAGTTGTAGGCAGAAAACTAATTTTGGAGAGGTAATTATGAGATTAAGGTAACTCTATTTAAGAATACTAAACGGCAACCCCGGATCTGAAAGGGTTAATCTAACTTAACCTATCATACACAACCGAAAACTTACCTATCCTACAACCTAACCTACCCTACACAGACAAAACCTTGCTTGCCCTAATTCAACCTAACCTATGCAACCGAAACCTAACCTACACGCACTAACCTAACCTATACTACACAGCTAAAAACCGTACCAACCTTAAAGCCTAACCTTATCCTAAATACTCTAAACCAATTCTACAATACACTAACCTAACCTCTCCTAAACGGTTCCATGTCATCTCAACCATTAGACCATTTCAACCAGTAGTTCTCAACCAGTGCCAAATTAACCCAGACCAACCAAACCAGCGCCAAAATATAGCACTAACCTAAACTAACCTAACCTAACCTAACCTAACCTAACCTAACCGTATTTGTTGATTTGGTACTGGTTGAGAGCTACTGGTTGATATGGTCTACTGGTAGAGTTGACCGGTCACCCTCCTAAACAACCGAAAGCTAACTTAACCCAACTTGACAAAACATAACACTTTTGCTAGAAACTCCACCTTGGATGATTCCGGTGCTATTCCTCCCTCTCCATCCTCCTCTCTCTTACTTATGCCTAATATCCTAATCTCTTTTACAGATTTTTTTTTTTTTTTTTTTTTAAAAAGACCTCCGTCTACGTATTGTGAAAAACCTGTTATCCTCCGGCAAATTGTGGGGTTGAGTGAGTGAAGGGGGGGGACAGTGAATGAAGGAGGATGCATGTTTTTCATAATACGTGTTGCTAGCCCCAAACGCGCGAGTAACTGTGGCTTTCAACCATCCGACACATCCCCTTTTATTAATGTGCATCACACATGTTACATACAAATAAGGTTTATGTTTTGTTTTACCCTACTGTGGAAAGACTACGGATACACCACTCCTGCCGGGGCCTCACGCAGTGGCATGACCCAGTCCTGTCGAACTGAGCTCATGACGCTGGTGGCATTGCCCCGGAGGATAGCCATCCCTAGTCTTTGCTTGAGCCAGAGGGTTTCCCGGGGTTCTCCTGAAACTTCTCTGATTTTACGGCCTATTTCATTCACCATCTTAAGGGTGGTAGGGCCGAAGACTCCTGAAGTTTCGAATGCCAGGGGCTCGAACTGATGAATTCTGGCGATGGCTTGATATTTTTCTCGCTTTTTATTTTCTGCTATCCGGGCGGCTTCACCTGCTTCGTCGGCGTTTCTGGCGGCGTTGGTTGTGGAAAAAGTGTCAACACATGTGGCATCCCACACGAGGCACCGGCCATTCTTGTAAGAGAAAGTGGTCATCCCATCTGGCCGTTTGCCGTCTTCTCTGTGAAGTCCATGTGGTTCGAGGATTGATGCACAGTTAGCACTCTGCAGGGCCCGTTTTATGACATCATTTAGTGCAGAGTGTCTTGGCAGGCGGCCTGCGTTGTAATTACATGACAAGGCATGGTGACCTTGAGCATCCATCCTCCCATCACACTTGCAAGTGTGTGGGTGACAGACTGCCGCACCCACTCTGAGCGCGATGGCGACCCGGAGCGCTTCAGCATCCAAGTGAGTTCCAAGAGGTGGGATGGGGATGGCGTGTAACCACAAGCCACTCTCCGAACGGGCGGCTGCCTGGAGGCGTGCTTTTGCAACCTGGTCTGCATTGGTTAGGAGATTTTCTTGAGTTTTCTTCGCCGAGATGGTATCCCACGCTTTCTGCTTGCTCCTGGAGGTACCCTGAGGCTCCTCCTCTACTCCTGTATTTCCCTTCCAGGTGTTAATCGCTGCTGTTACGTCCCCATTAAGTGTCATTCCGGGTTTAGAATAAAGGATGGACTATACGAGGTCGTTGGTCACGATGAGGGAAGAGATAAAGGCTGGGGAGGCAATATCCGAGGCTCTCCGTATGCCCAAGCCCCCGAGGCGGACAGGAAGGGTGGCTTGTGTCCAGGCCCGTTCTTTAAATTCCACGTTGGTGATGCTGGTCACTGCTTCTCGGATTATGCTGTCTAATTCTTGGAGGCCGCCATTGTTCGTGTAAGTCATCGATGTGCGCAGGAGGTATTGGAGTTTTGGGATGGAGAAACAGTTCTTGAGCAGGGCCAGAGCTGAGTGGGCATCGATGTGTATCAGGCGACTCACGAGACGTTGAAGCTCCTCCTTTTTAACTTGAAGTGCTGGTGGGATTGCTGCCAGAGTTAGTGGGGAACCTAATAGGGTTTGCTGGTGCTCCTGAAGGATCTTTACATCTGGCAATATGTTTCGGAACAGGGCCTGAGTCTCTTCTCCTTGTTCACGTGTGTGGTTGAGGAGAACAAGTTCACATTTGGTGTCATTTATCACTAGCCCGGCCTGGCCGAGGTCAGTTATGATGTTATTTAGGTCGGTTAGAACGTTCTCTACTGACCCACCCAAGGTTGCATCGTCCAGGTACCATACATTCAGCTCTGACCTTACTTTGTTAGCTGCTGCATCCACCCCTATTGAGAAAAGAGCAGGACCACCTGGATCTCCCTGCTGTAACCCGGTCTCTGATGGGATTACCGTCTCGCCAAAAATCAGGATTGAAGGTTTGGAATAAGCCTGCCAAAGTAGGGGGTACAGAGTGGGGATGTGTTCTTGAGCTGCACGGAGGAAGACATCCCTGCGAATGCTGTTGAATGCGTTCCGCATGTCAATCTTTAGAAGCACTCGGTTTTCTTGGGCTTGGCTGAGGTAGGTGCGGGTTGCGTGTACAGCAGCTTCACACCCCCCTGGAGTTCCGAAACCTAGTTGAACTGGTCTTAAGTGTTGACCTAGGCCATTCAAGAGTGGTTTCAAACCCACCTTTGTGGCAAGGCGGCGGAAGGTGTTCCCTACTGCTATTGGGCGCACACCGCCATCTTTTTTTGCCAGTGCACAGAGTGATGCCCCAAAAAATAGGGGTGTAGCACAGTCGGGTACTTCCCCTCTTAAAACCATGTTGATGAATTTGGTGAGGGTTTCCAAGAGTGCCTCCCCAGCAGCTCCTGATCCCTGACCCAAGAGGCCTTTGAGGTGGGCGGGTCGGATACCATCTGGGCCCGCGGCTGAGCCTGCTGGGAATGAAGTCACTGCGGCGACCACCTGCTCCTTCGTGACAACTAAAGGTTGGCGCATCTGTTCATTTGGGGCAGGGGGGAGGTTTAGGTCCCTAGATGTAGGTGGGTGCTTTTCTTGTAGGGCTTCAACAACTTCGGTGCCTTGACCAGCAAAACCTTCTGAAGAGGACAACAGTCTGACGGCCCCTTTGATGTCACTATCCGCCAGCTTCGCAGCGACCCTCTTACGTAGCTGTTCAGCCTCTTCCTCTTCCTTCTCCTGGTGCTTCTGGGCCCTGTTTGGTTGCTGTTCGGGGGGTTCCACCAGTTTGTTTCCATCCATATACTGTGCTACTTGACGTTTCACTCTGGTGGCTAGTGAAACCTGAAGATGGTCTTGTATGTTGGTTCTGGGTGGTTTTCGGAGGGCCCCATAGGAGAAACCCAGGAGCCGTGCCCATGCGAGGGGTGTCTTGAGCTGTAGGGCCTGCTTTATGATGGTTGTAAGGGCCTCCGCCACTTGGATTCTGGCTCCTTTAGGTACCCGGGCAAGGACCTGGATCCGCGCTTTCCATTTGGTCACCAGTTGGGTCAAGTCGGCGACCGGTGTTGCCGGTGTTGCCCCGGTTGGCTCTGCAGTGGGCCCTGGGCATGCGAGACATTTCCAGTTTGGTTGTTCTCCTGATGTTTTCTTTGTCAGCTTAGCACAAGATAAATGAATAGATCTAAGACAGCCGGAACATTTTCGCGAATTCTTTCTTGCATTGGTTGTTCCGCACTTAAGACACTTAGTATCTGCTAGGCCATAGTCTTCCAAGATTATCCGTTCCTCTGCCTCTACCAAGCCGTCCTCCTGATCTTCCCGTGGTGCTTCCATCTCTACCATGTCTCCCTTGTTTCAGAAACCCTGGGAAATCTCTCCTGGCACATATCTAGATTATTGCTGTTGTTATTAATGTATAATTGGCTGGATGCATAACAATTCACTTATCATAGTCGACCTTTCTGATGGGATATGTAAAAAAAAAAAAAAAAAAAAAAAAAAACATCACATATCATAGTCAACCTTTCTGATGGGCAATTGGCCTGCTTCTCCTAAAGCTAAGTGGTTAAATGTATAAATCCTCGGCATTGGGCACCGGTACAACTAAAAGATCTAACTGATTGAAAGGAAGCACGCCAATTATATCCTATGATTACTTACACTGGCGACGCCACCCTGATGTTGAGTATTAATGAATGCTTAGGATATTAATAATGCTGTCAACATCAAGATAGGGAGCTTCTAAAGATGTACTTTCTACCCTCTCTGGGCTTAATACTAAGAAGGCGTACGGTCCGGACGGTGTTCCTCCTGTTGTACTCAAAAACTGTGCTTCCGTGCTGACTCCCTGCCTAGGCAAACTCTTCCGTCTCTGTCTATCCTCTAATGTCTTCCCTTCATGCTGGAAGTTTGCTCACATTCAACCTGTCCCAAAGAAGGGTGACCGCTCTCAACCCTCCAACTATCGTCCAATTGCTCTCATCTCTTGTATTTCTAAAGTTTTTGAAACTATTCTTGCTTCCAAATTTCTTAAGCATTTCTCTTCTCATAATCTGCTCTCAGATCGCCAGTATGGCTTCCTTAAGGGTCGCTCTACTGGTGATCTTCTTTCATATCTTACTAACTCTTGGTCATCCTCCTTTCGGGACTTCGGTGAGACTTTTTCTATTGCACTAGACATATCGAAAGCCTTCGATAGAGTCTGATGCAAATCTTTAATTTCTAAACTACCCTCCTTCGGTTTCTATCCCTCCATCTGTGCCTTTGTCTCTAATTTCCTCTCCGGCCGTTCCATAGCTGCGGTTGTGGACGGCCATCGTTCACTTCCTCACCCTATAAACTCCGGTGTTCCTCAGGGCTCTGTCCTATCTCCTATTCTCTTTCTAATTTTTATAAATTACCTTCTCAACTGTACCTCAACTCCCATCCATTCATACGCAGACGACTCAATCTTACACTACTACATTAGTTTTTCAGAACGCCCAAGCCAGCAATTCCTCAACGACAAACGGAATGAAGCCATAGAACACTTAAATTCTGATCTAACTACTATCTCCAATTGGGGCAGAGAAAACCTTGTTACCTTTAATGCTTCCAAAACACAATTTCTCCATCTATCTACCCGTCAGGAACTCCCAGCGGACTATCCCTTATTCTTCAACAATACAAAAATCAATCCTTCATCTTCTCTCAATATTCTTGGTGTCTCTTTTTCTTCTGCTCTCAGTTGGAAGGACCATATTACCAGTCTTGCTAAGGCAGCCTCCCAGAAGCTGGGTGTGCTCAACCGCCTTAGCGGGTTCTTTACCCCTGCTCAGCTTCTTGCTCTGTACAGGGGCATAGTGTGTCCTTGTATTGAGTGTTGTTCACATGTGTGGGGATGTTCCTCTCACACCGCTCTCCTAGACAAAATTGAAAGGAAGGCCTTTCGTATCATTAACTCCCGTCCACTCACCAACTCTCTGCAATCTCTCTCTCTTCGCCGCAACGTTGCATCTCTCTCGCTCTTCTATCGCTACTATAATAATCAGTGTTCCTGAGAGCTTTCCCAGTGTATACCACCTCCTTTACGTAGGGCATGTGGTACCCATCTTGCAACACAATCCCACCCCTACTCTGTGCAACTCTCCAACCCAAGAGTGAAACGTTACTCTCAGTCTTTCTTCTATTCAACAGCTGAGCTCTGGAACTCTCTCCCAGAATCAGTCTTTCCCTCTTTCTATGACTTAAATTGCTTCAAACTCTGTGTGTCCAGGTATTTTGGCTCGAACGTACCTTGATTTTGGCCCTGTCACTCCTTCAACTTTGGGGGAGGCACTCGCTATAGGCAGTTCTGCCTTTTGCCTCCCTCACTCCAATAGAAAAAAAAAAATAGCATGTTGTAAACAGAGAAATTCTAAGCTAACTTACTTTAACACCTGCTTTTTTTTCTTGCTCTCCTTTTCTCTTTCTCTGGCTTGTATCCATTCGGCCCCCTTCAGCCAACGTTTATACCCATTCATGTGTCGATTTATTCCCGGCGAGCGATAGCGAGCCAGCATTGTATGGAGAAATCCAGCATAGCCGGAGAAATTTATCAATCGAAAAATGTACAAATTTAGTTTGCTGTAGACAAAAATATACATATATGCTGGCTCGCTACCGCTCGCCAGGAAAATATTGACACCTGGATGGGGGTAAACGTCTTAAAACAGTAGGCTGAATGGGGCCGAATGGATACAACCCAGAGAGAGAGTGAGAAAGAGAGAACAAAAAGCAGGTGGGCTCCCTTAAGTAAACATTAGGACGATTAAGAATGTGGGGGGATTATATATATTTGTGGCCGTTTAGGAGTGTGGCTGATTTGGTCAACCCACCTCTGTGGTCCGAGTCTCGTCACTGCGGCTTCCCAGTATCAGGTTTTTCTGTAAAATATTATTCCGGTCAGTACCAGGGATGTCCTTTGATATGATATTCTGGCAACTATTAGACTATTTGATTCAGCTTAGGAAGGACCTCTAGCAACAATAAGGTTTCAAACTATCTCAACCAACACTTTTAACTACCTAAGATCCTTCCTAAGCTGCATAATATCGTCAAAATAAGGCTAGACAAAAATATAGCAAACGTCGCTGGTACTCAAAGGGTTAAACATTCTTCACCCTATTGCTATATAAGGTCTGGGATATTCACATGGGATAGCCTTCGTTTAATTATTAGAATGTAACTATAAGGCCTGGGATATTCACAATGGATAGCCTTCCTTTGATTATTAGAATGTAACTATAAGGCCTGAGATATTCACATTGGATAGTCTTCGTTTGATTATTAGAATGTAACTATAAGGCCTGAGATATTCACATTGGATAGTCTTCCTTTGATTATTAGAATGTAACTATAAGGCCTGAGATATTCACATTGGATAGTCTTCGTTTGATTATTAGAATGTAACTATTAATACTTTCATATGGTAATCTAGTAGTATCAACATTACAATAACCAACATCACCTTGGGTATGTTGACTTAGCTGATATATTAGCAACTCACACAATCACTCTAATTTCGAAAGGAGTTAATGACCAGCTTTTAATGAAATGCACTAATGAGGTTCTCCTAATGAGGGAGTACTTGGTGCCAGTTGAAATATTTGCGACTGATTTGTTCGGTAATTGATGTGATATGCACCGGAGCGGCTGACTAGGTCGTAATGGAAGCTATTAGTTCATGATGTTCAGCTTCACTCACCGGAATTTAAGTTAATTGATCAAATTTGTTTATATGCGAGTCAATGGTTCATTCACTGGAGCGTTTGGTGTTTATAATATAATATGTGATACATAATTAGGAAGTTATAATATTATCATTATACTTAAGCATACTAAGGCCCCATCTTGAATATGGTGTACAATTTTGGTTTCCTTATCTAATAGACTCGAGTCGGTACCACGTAGAGACACAAAGTAATACAGTTTATCACGAAAGATTATGAAAATTTAATTTGTTCTCACTTTGGAAAAGAAGATTGCGAGGTCAGTAAATCGAGTGTTTCAAGATATTAAAGGGTTTTGACAAAATTGAAGCTGAGGCACTGTTCACCATCAATAATAGCTCAGCCACTCGGGGAAACGGGATGAAATTAAAAACCATTAGGGCCGAACTCGATGTCACAAACCATTATTTTCACCTACAGTGTAGTCAACGAGTGGAACAAATTGCCGGGTGAAGTGGTGCAATATAATACAATCAACGCATTAAAAAGGAATCTAGACATTGATTTCGAGAAGGTTGGGGCATTATAAGTAAAAACATATATATATATATATATATATATATATATATATATATATATATATATATATATAAATAACTGTAAATATATAATAGAAATAGGTTTAGTATCAGTAGTAAACACTATTTTCCAAATTATATTTATATTATAAATACCACGGTAGAAATGTTCTAATTATAGTGGGGGCCTTTTTTCCCAGCTGTATGGCATGCCGATATTTGGTCGGAATGAGTGATGGATGGGGAGAGAGCCTAATGCTTTGCTATCCTTACCTTCCACATATTAGCAAATTTTGTTAGAATTAAGTCCGAACTGCCTAGTATGGGCCTCAGAATCTGCGCACACACACTCTCTCTCTCTCTCTCTCTCTCTCTCTCTCTCTCTCTCTCTCTCTCTCTCTCTCTCTCTCTCTCTCTCTCCTCTCTTTTCTCTCCTCTCTCCTCTCTCTCTCTCTCTCTCTCTCTCCAATATATATATATATATATATATATATATATATATATATATATATTGGAGAGAGAGAGAGAGAGAGTGTGCGCAGATTCTGAGGCCCATACTAGGCAGTTCGGACTTAATTCTAACAAAATTTGCTAATATATATATATATATATAAATATATATATATAAATATACACAGAGAGAGAGAGAGAGAGAGAGAGAGAGAGAGAGAGAGAGAGAGAGAGAGAGAGAGAGAGAGAGAGAGAGAGAGAGAGAGAACGAGGGTTATCTTTGTCAATACATTAATACATAAATAACCCAACCACTCGCTCCATTCCTCCCAATTCACATTCCCTCCGCTTGTGGCGTTTCCCTCTGTATATCTCTCCGTGTATATACAGTATACCTTCTCCGGCCAGGGTTACCAAATCAAGTCCGCTAGATAGTAAATAGAGGCCGAATGTAGCTAGAATAACGGCGAAATATCTACAATATCGCTCTAAAATGGCTGAAATCTACATAATAGCACTGTATTTCATGTCGCTAAAAGTAAAAATCTTCAGAATAACACTAGAATTCCTATCGCTGGATGTAAACATTTGCCTCTAGAACGAAGTAAGTACCTCCAGATCTAGCGGTAAAGTAGCTAAATTGGCAACACTACCACCTCCCCCCCCCCAACCTCCCCTGAGGCCCCGACGGAGGCTGCTCTATGCCCAGATTTCCCCAGGGGCGTCACAAAACCCGACCTCACCGCACTATGAGCCCCTCCCTACGGTGTCCCTCGGGGGGGCGCCGGGGGGGGGGGGGGGAGTGCTAGGTTATTTACTCCACAATTGTCGGCTTTAAGGCTTTTGTTGTTAGTCGAGGTATATTGTTTGTGAATAATTACAGCAGAAATCCCCGACGAATGGAAAAATTATTGATGATGAATGTTGGGAGGATTGTTTTATTTATGTTATGGTTTGTGTTTTTGTCCAGCTGTTACGCTTATTGTGGGTTTATTTATTTGTTATTTTAATATATATATTTTTGTTTAGCTTTAGTGAGTACCGGTAGATAATTTTTTTTTTTTTTTTTTTTTTTTTTTTTTTTACATAATTAAGATTTGGTGATAACATGCTTGCTTGATATTTGTCCAGCTATTTCGTCTGTCTTTGTATTTTGGTGGGGTTTTATTGAAGTGATTTAGTTATTTTGAATACTTACACAATTATTGTTCGTTACTTGGAAGAATGGACGAGTTGAAATAACAGCCTGTTGTATTGCCAACAATTACATTTGTTTACGCTTTTGTGTTGTTGTCAGCTTTTACATTTTTGGGGGTTTGCCATTATTTGCCAAATATCTGTGAAGAGTTTCAAAATAAATGGAAACGGTGACCGGTCAACTCAACCAGTAGACCATTTCAACCAGTAGCTCTCAATCAGTACCAAATCAACCAATACGGTTAGGTTAGGTTAGGTTAGGTTAGTATTATATTTTGCCACTGGTTTGGTTGGTCTGGGTTAGTTTGGCACTGGTTGAGAGCTACTGGTTGAAATGGTCTAGTGGTTGAGATGACATGGAACAAATGGAAACATAGCTGATGACTCAATGCCAATCTTAAACACTGTGTTGCATATTTATTCTAATATATTGAAGGTATAATTATATTATACGCTAATATTCTGGAAAATATATACTTAACCATGGATTGCTTTAAGGGGAGGCAGACCATTTTTCTGGACCACCTTCTCCCTCATGTTTAGCCCCACTAGTTTTGAAATTATAAGACGTTCGGCCCATTAGTTTGGCAATTTTAACACCTTTCGCCCCATTTCGTTGTCAATTTTAAGACCATTCGTGCCATTTAGGTGTCGGTTTTTTCCTAGCGAGCGGTAGCGAGCCTGCAATTTTAACATTTTTCTACCGAACAATTTACAAATTTATCTTGAAGGGTGGTCTAGGGGGTATTTTTCTAAGCTTGATGGAGGTGTAGGGAGGAAACTAAATTAATATATGAATAAATGAATTAATAGACCAAATAAACGGTCTGCCTCCCCTTAACCACCACTGCTATACCTACATACACACATTCTCGTACTACTCTTTATGATGATGTTATTTGTGTTAGTTTTATTGTAGGGTTTAATACATTAGGACATTTTATTCAGTTGCAGTTCCTATCTCCTAGATATACTGTATAATTATATGAAAGGATGAAAGGGTTAGTTGACTTTTATCACGCATTTTCAGAGTTGGTTAATGCATAGGATAAACTTCTGATCAACCGTGGTTCGATTCCAGGTGAGGACAATAACATTTAATCATGAAGTCCTCGTGTATGTTTGAGATAAGGTATGTACACTGCATATATATATATATATATATATATATATATATATATATATATATATATATATATATTAGTTATATTAATTGGGTGAGGGCTGATCCTATCCAGAGTGAGGTTTGCCATCCTCTACCCAACCTTAGCCGTTTCTGCCTGTCTTTTACTGTCCTACTTTTCCTTCGGGGGGGGGGTGGTATCCTCCTCCCCTTGTAAAATTCACCTACTAGACAAAACAGAGTAAGGGGTGAGGGAACGCGAAAGTGGTCCCGGACCCTAATAATTGCTGTTTCTGTTCGGGCTCTGTCTCTAGTCGGCCACCCCCAGCTATGGGGGGTATGCCTTAGTATAATTATACATACATACATAATAATAACATAGTTTAGGATTTTAAGATTTTTGAAAATATAGTGCATGAACTTGTTTAAAATATGGTGACTAAGAATCGTGTGGTCGTCAAAATCCCAAGA
>CM064547.1:46667061-46758637 GCA_032716605.1 Paralithodes platypus | reverse complement strand
GGATAGCTCTGAGGAACACTGGATTATTATAGTAGCGATAGAATAGCGAGAGAGGAGGGCCACATTGGCGGCGGAGAGAGAAGATGGGGCAAGCAGAGTTGGTGAGTGGACAGGGAGTTAAATGATGGACTGAAGTGGGAGGCCTTCCTTTCACAACTTTGGCTCGGAGAGCGGTGTGAGAGGAACCTCCCCAACATGTGAGCAAATACTCCAATACAAGGGCGCACTATGCCCCTGTACAGAGCAAGAAGCTGTGCAGGGGAGAAAAAGAAGACCCCCTAAGAAAGGCGGGGTTTTGAGCACCATAAACCCAGTACTATTTTCTGGCGAGGCCTGGCCTTAGCACGACTGGTAATAATATGGTCGCCTTCTCAAATGGAGGAGCAGAAGAAGAAAAAGAGGACAACCAAGAATATGTGAGAGGAAGATGAAGGGTGGTAGGTTGAATTTTTGGTATTGTTGAAAGCAATAAGGTGATAGTCTCCCGCTGGGAGATCCTGACGGGTAGATAGGATGGGAGAAAAATTGGGGTTTTTGGAAAAGAGCATTAAATGTATTAACAAGGTTTTCCCCATCTGCCCCAATTGAGAACTAGTATTTAGATCAGAATTTAAGAGGTTCTATGGGGCTTCAATTTACAGTTTTGTCGTTTTGACGGGATTGCCTGGCTGGGGCGTTTCTGAAAAACTAATGGATAGTAGTTGTTTAAGGGGTTGAGTCCGTCCTGCGTATGAATGGGATGAGGAATTAAGGTACAGTTAAGGAGATCATTTATAAAAATTAGAAAGATAATAGGAGATAGGACAGAGCCCTGAGGAACACCGGATTTATAGGGTGAGGAAGTTAACAATGGCCGTCCACAACCGCGGCTATGGAACGGCCGGAAAGGAAATTAGAGATAAAGGCACAGATGGAGGGATAGAAACCGAAGGAGGGTAGTTTAGAAATTAAAGATTGTGCCAGACTCTATCGAAGGCTTTCGATATGTCTAGTGCAATAGAAAAAGTCTTAACCGAAGTCCCGAAAGGAGGATGACCAAGAGTTAGTAAGATATGAAAGAAGATCACCAGTAGAGCGACCCTTAAGGAAGCCATACTGGCGATCTGAGATCATATTATGAGAAGAGAAATGCTTAAGAAATTTGGAAGCAAGAATAGTTTCAAAAACTTTAGAAAGACAAGAGATAAGAGCAATTGGACGATAGTTGGAGGGTTGAGAGCGGTCACCCTTCTTTGGGACAGGTTGAATGTGAGCAAACTTCCAGCATGAAGGGAAGACGTTAGAGGATAGACAGAGACGAAAGAGTTTGCCTAGGCAGGGAGTCAGCACGGAAGCACAGTTTTTTTTTGCCAAATATCTGTGAAGAGTTTCAAAATAAATGGAAACGGTGACCGGTCAACTCAACCAGTAGACCATTTCAACCAGTAGCTCTCAATCAGTACCAAATCAACCAATACGGTTAGGTTAGGTTAGGTTAGTATTATATTTTGCCACTGGTTTGGTTGGTCTGGGTTAGTTTGGCACTGGTTGAGAGCTACTGGTTGAAATGGTCTAGTGGTTGAGATGACATGGAACAAATGGAAACATAGCTGATGACTCAATGCCAATCTTAAACACTGTGTTGCATATTTATTCTAATATATTGAAGGTATAATTATATTATACGCTAATATTCTGGAAAATATATACTTAACCATGGATTGCTTTAAGGGGAGGCAGACCATTTTTCTGGACCACCTTCTCCCTCATGTTTAGGCCCCCTAGTTTTGAGATTATAAGACGTTCGGCCCATTAGTTTGGCAATTTTAACACCTTTCGCCCCATTTCGTTGTCAATTTTAAGACCATTCGTGCCATTTAGGTGTCGGTTTTTTCCTAGCGAGCGGTAGCGAGCCTGCAATTTTAACATTTTTCTACCGAACAATTTACAAATTTATCTTGAAGGGGGGGTCTAGGGGGTATTTTTCTAAGCTTGATGGAGGTCTAGGGAGGAAACTAAATTAATATATGAATAAATGAATTAATAGACCAAATAAACGGTCTGCCTCCCCTTAACCACCGCTGCTATACCTACATACACACATTCTCGTACTACTCCTTATGATGATGTTATTTGTGTTAGTTTTATTGTAGGGTTTAATACATTAGGACATTTTATTCAGTTGCAGTTCCTATCTCCTAGATATACTGTATAATTATATGAAAGGATGAAAGGGTTAGTTGACTTTTATCACGCATTTTCAGAGTTGGTTAATGCATAAGATAAACTTCTGATCAACCGTGGTTCGATTCCAGGTGAGGACAATAACATTTAATCATGAAGTCCTCGTGTATGTTTGAGATAAGGTATGTACACTGCATATATATATATATATATATTAGTTATATTAATTGGGTGAGGGCTGATCCTATCCAGAGTGAGGTTTGCCATCCTCTACCCAACCTTAGCCGTTTCTGCCTGTCTTTTACTGTCCTACTTTTCCTTCGGGGGGCAGGGGGGTGGTATCCTCCTCCCCTTGTAAAATTCACCTACTAGACAAAACAGAGTAAGGGGTGAGGGAACGCGAAAGTGGTCCCGGACCCTAATAATTGCTGTTTCTGTTCGGGCTCTGTCTCTAGTCGGCCACCCCCAGCTATGGGGGGTATGCCTTAGTATAATTATACATACATACATAATAATAACATAGTTTAGGATTTTAAGATTTTTGAAAATATAGTGCATGAACTTGTTTAAAATATGGTGACTAAGAATCGTGTGTTCGTCAAAATCCCAAGATTCTTGAGAATAAGATTACACTCGGTTATTCCTTTTCCTGTGAAATAATGCTATCTCTCTCTCTCTCTCTCTCTCTCTCTCTCTCTCTCTCTCTCTCTCTCTCTCTCTCTCTCTCACTTGCCTTCCATATTTATTTATTCTGTAAACCGCTCGGGTGGTTTAGGGATCACCAGTCGCCTGTTGATGCCTCTTGACAGCTGAATCATGAGTCACCCCTCCCGTCCCCCTCGTTTGGAATTCACCACACGTAATGAGATTCCTGTCGCCTCCTTAAGGGGAGATGGGTCGCTTCGCTGGTCCCCCCTTCTTCCTCATGTTTAGCCCCATTAGTTTTCAGATTTTAAGACGTTAGGTCCATTAGTTGGGTGATTTTAAGACCTTACGTCCCATTACGAAGCAAAGAAAAACGAACGAACAGCCTCGGATGCGGACGGAACCAACGTTGACGAACCACGACCGACTAAGGACATGCCTTCGGACATTCTGAGAATGGCTACGTGGAATGTTAGTGGCATGAATGATGGCACAAAAGCGAGAGAGGTTCTGGAAGTGCTAGTGAATGTCAGGCTGGATGTATGTGGAATGACAGAGACCAAATGGAAAGGTTCAGATGTGAGAGAGTGGGAGTGTGGAATGGGTGTGTGTCCTGGAGTGAGTGAAGGAACAGCGAGAGAAGGTGCATGTTTGTTTGTAAGTAGCAAATGGAAGGAATGTGTAAGAGAGTATGGGTCTGTGGGTTCAAGGATTGTGTGGGTGAGAATGAAAGTAGGAATACAAACGTGGGTGATTGTATGCGTGTATGCCCCGACAGAGGATATACTTGAAAGAAAGAAAGAGGAGTTCTGGATGAATGTGGAGGCGTGCCTGGAGAAGTTTGACAAGAACGAAAGAATATTTCTGATTGGGGATATGAATGGTAAGGTGGGTGATAGGAAAGTTGAGGGAGTGGTGGGAGGGTGGGGGGTACCATCAGAGGTGAATGGGAATGGTAGTGCACTTGTGGACGTATGTGTGGGGGAGGAGGCTGTGGATAGCCAACACCTTCTTCCGACACAGAATGATCCACAGGTACACGTGGAAACGGATGTTGACGATGAAGGATAAGACAGTGGTGGAACGAAAGTCATTGATTGATTATGTATGTGTGGATGAACGAATAAAGAAATCTGTGATGGATGCTAGGGTGTATAGGGGTATTGGAGGGGGTCTGTCTGATCATTATGTAGTGGTAGCTAAGGTTAGGATACAAAAGAAGTGGGTGAGGAGAGCTGGAGGGAGGCGAGAGGAGGGTGGAATGGTGAGGAGGGTGGAGAGGTTGCAGGAGGAGGAAGTCAAGGAGGAGTACAGGAGAGCAGTGGAAAGACGACTAGGTGGGTTAGACCTGGAAGTTATGGAGGAAGTGGAGGCGATGAGCAAGGTGTTTAAGGATGACATATGTGCAGCATGTGAGGAGGTGTGTGGAGTGAGGAGAAGAGGGAGGGGAGTGAAAGGTACAGCATGGTGGACAGAAGAGGTAAGAATAGCTGTGGAAGAAAAGAAGAAAGCATATAGAGAGTGGTTGGGTAGTAGAGGGAATGAAGATTCCGAGAGACAGAAACGAGCGAGGTACGTGGAGAGTAAGAGGGTGGTGAAGAGAGTAGTGAAGGAAAGTAAGAGAAGAGTAGATGAGGAATTTGGAAGGAATCTGAGTGTAAAATGGAGGGAGAGTAAGAAACTGTTCTGGAAAAGAAGTCAAGAAAGTTAGGGAAGGTAGCAAGGGAAACAGTAAGGGTGTGAAAGATAAGAATGGGAGAATGCTAGCCGAGAAGCAAGAGGGAGTCGAAAGATGGAGGGAGTACTTCAGTGAGTTGCTAAATGTAAGGAATGAAGAGCCAGCAAACATAGCTGGATATGGTATGGGAGCGAGAAGAAGAGAAGTAGTGGAGGAGGAGGTGGGGATCAGGAGGTCAGAAGTGTGGGAAGCCATGAAAAGAGTGAAGTTGGGGAAAGCACCAGGAACAGATGGAGTGTGTGGGGAAATGTTGAGGTATGGTGGTGAGATAGTGATAGAATGGGTATGGAAAATGTGAAAACTAGCATGGGAGAAGGGGAGTGCACCCGATGACTGGAAGACTGGCATAATAGTCCCCCTATATAAGGGCAAAGGGGAAAGAGGAGTGTGTGGTAACCACCGAGGAAATATGTCTTCTAAGCGTAGTAGGGAAGGTATACAGTAGGGTAGTGATTGAGAGAGTGAGTGAGAGTGAGAACGGAGAAATGGATAGGCAACGAGCAGGGAGGTTTTAGGAAGGGAAGAGGATGTGTAGATCAGATTTTTACCCTGAATTGTGTTGTGGAGAAGTATCTGGAGAAGAAACAAAAGGTGTATGTTGCCTTTATGGACTTGGAGAAGGCCTATGACAGAGTGGATAGAGAAGGTTTGTGGAAAGTACTTAGAATATACGGAGTAGAGGGCAAGTTGCTGAAAGCAGTGAAGAGCATGTATGAGGGTGCAAAGGCGCAGTATGTGTGGAGAGTGAGCAGAGCGAGTTCTTTGACCTGAATGTTGGTTTGAAACAGGGGTGTGTGATGTCCCCGTGGTTGTTTACTGTATATATGGATGGAGTCATGAAAGAAATACTATCAAGAGCAGTGGATGTTGGTGTATCGCTGAAAAGGGAGGGAATTGAGTGGAAGCTACCTATACTGCTGTTTGCGGATGATACAGTTCTGATGAGTGATAATGAATGGGAGTTGCAGGGTCTGGTAAATGAGTTTGGAACAGTGTGCGAAAAATAGAATTTGAAGGTAAATGCGGTGAAGAGCAAGGTTATGGTCTTTGAAAGGGGTGAAGTCACAGAGTGTGAGGTGAAGCTGAACGGTCAGGCTATGGAGATAGTCAACTCTTTTAAGTATCTGGGCAGTGTGTTGAGTAAAGATGGGACTATGGATGAAGAAGTGCGGGAGAGGGTACAACAGGGGAAGAGGGTTGTAGGAATGCTAATAGGCAATAGATAGATAGATAGACGTCCCATTTCGTTGTCAATGTTAAGACCTATCATGCCATTTAGGTGTACATTTTTTCCTGGCGAGCTATAGCGATCCTGTAATTATAAGAAGGACCGGCCTTCGGCCGGGAAATCTTTCTACCGAAAAATGTACAAATTTGTCTTGTGGGAGGAGGGGTGTCTAGGGGATGTTTTTCTAAGTTTGAGGGATGTCTTGCGAGGAAACTTTAAAATAAATGTATACATGAATTAATGGGCCAAAAAGGCAGCCACTGTCCTCCTTAACACCCTCAGACGACGCGGGTATATAAAGAGCAGGTTGATTCATCACACAATATAAATGTAAATGTGGGTCCGGGTATCATCATTATATATCCATTTTGTTGTTATTACAGAAAAAGTAGTACTGACATTCAACATAAGACAATGGTAATACAATGGGAATACAATGGTAATACATGGGTAATCAAATGGTAATACAATTAACTAATGATGGCCTTGTAGAAGATTTGGTTAAAATAACTCCATATATGATAACACCTGCAGGAGATAGACTAGGTATATGGGGGGGGGGGGGAGTTAGATGAAGTACTTATTTATGTAATGAGCAGTCCTTGGTGCGGAGGCATTTACAGTAACTTAATACATCTATATCTTTCTCGGCGCTGTATTTTGTTTTTCTATGTGAATGAAGGAGACAAAAGGCAAAACTACCTGCAACAAGTGTCCCCTCCAGGTTGGGAGGTATTTGTGAAGTTTAACTGGATTACTCACTGTGTAGGTGACGCACACATAGAAACAGTGGGGCAAGCCAGACAAATGAAATAGGAGTTCCAGCAACTCCTTATCATACGCCTCAGTGGCCTCCCCTTGATACTGCCCTGCTCGATTGGTACCTAAAATCTCCCCAATTAAAGTGACAGGGGCGTTTCTCTACTTTTACATGGGTGGTTAGGGGAAGGGGGGTGGGGGGGGGGTCAAAGGTAGGTCGTGGTTGGTCTTCTTCTTTCTTCTTCTGAATTGCAGGGTCGCCCACCCGGAGATAAACGACACCTTAACCCTTTGAGTGCCAGCGACGACGTGTGTTATATTTTATTCTAGCTCTATTTAGACGATATTAGGCAGCTTAGGAAGGATCTGTGGCATTTAAAAAGGTTGGTTGAGATAGTTTGAAGCCTTATTATTACTAGAGGTCCTTCCTAAGCTGAATAACACCGTCTAATAGCTGCCAGAATATGATAAAAAGGACGTCCCTGGTACTGTACGGGTTAATAAAGTGAAACGTCTTCAAATTTTTAAACTAAAGGATTGAAATAGGGAGGATCCAAAAAGGCCCACCACACACCAGATAAAGTTTCCATTTGCAGACGACGAAGATCAATAAATAGCGGGCTGATTCATCACACAATATAAATGTAAATGTGTGTCCTGGTATGATCCTTTGATATCCACACACGCCCAAGGTCTGAGTGAGCAAAGTTATGAAAACGCTCTGATGATCAAAGTGATTTCAATCTCTATTACCTCCTGGGGGTGACCGGACAACTCAACCAGTAGACCATTTCAACCAGTAGCTCTCAACCAGTGCCAAATCAACCAATACGGTTAGTTAGATTAGGTTAGTACTACAGTATATTGGCACTGGTTTGGTTGGTCTTGGTTGATTTGGTACTGGTTGAAATGGTCTACTGGTTGAGATGTCCGGGAACTCCTCCTGGGCACCATCTATCCGTGGATAGTTATTTTGGAAATCCCCGGGCTTTTGGTGATGTTAACCCTTTCGCGCACAGGACGCGATATGAGCCCTTTGGGATACTTAAGGAGAGAGGGTTCACTTTTTGGGTGATTTTTGCATGTATTCATTATTTTTCTAGTGTCCTCCCTAGACCTCCATCAAATTAAAAAAAAACACATCCATTAGCTCTCCCTTCTAGATTAATTTGTACATTTTTCGGTAGAAAAATTTCCCGGCCAAAAGCCGGTTCTTCCAACATTACAGGCTCACTATCGTTCGCCAGGGAAAAAATCGACACCTAAATAGCACGAAAGGTCTAAATATTGACGAAGAAATGGGGCGAAAGGTCTTAAAATCGCCAAACTAATGGGGCAAACATATTAAAATCTGAAAACTAATGGGGCTAAACATTAGGGAGAAAGTGGTCCAGAAAACCGGCCCATCCCCCTTGAAAGTCTTTGTGACCATCAGGGGTGTTTACAAACCTTTAGGTTAGTTACTTTAACCTCTGCAGTTGTATTTGAGTGAGCTTTGGGCAGAACACTTTGCTTCACCCCACTTAATTTTTTTTTTTTTTTTTTTTTATGTTCCAGGAAATGTTGTGTGTACCATGTGTGAGTTGCTTGTGTTTGTCTTGGTATTCCCCGTAGGTGTCCCCGTGGGCTCTACCGGGAGATTACCAGGCTGATTGCTTCCAGGGAGCTTGGGCCTAACTCACTCCCAACTATCACAAACTTTCTACAACACCATCCTATAGTTGTCGGTAGTTTGGGTGTTTTTTTGTAGTTTGTTTTATCCTGTCTCTGTCTTCTACTAAGTATGTATGTATGTATGTATGTATGTATGTATGTATGTATGTATGTATGTATGTACTCACCTAATTGTAGTATACAGGATTTGAGTTTTTAGGCTCTTATTGTCCCGCTTCCCAAAATTCTGTTCTCTAATTTGGCTTTAAAAATGTGGATATTCCCCGCACCCACCACTTCATCATCCAACTGATTCCACATATTAACACTTCTTTCTATATGTATGTATGTATGTATGTATATACTCAGGCACATACCCCATTGCTGGGGGTGGCCGACACCAGACAGAGCCCAAACGGAAACAACATTTGAAGTTCCTATTCTCAGGGTCTGGGTCAGGGTTCTACATCCAATTTGCTTTACAATGACTTATTGGAATATTGTGTCCATTTTTGGTCGCCATACTATGATAAAGACATTGAAAAACTAGAGAGAGTGCAACGGAGAGTTACTAAAATGATTCCCCGACTAAGAAATAAACCGTATGAGGAACGACTAAAAAAGTTAAACCTTTTTACTTTGACAAACCGCAGAATGAGAGGGGACCTAATCCAATTTTTTTAAATTATCAAAGGCCATGACAACATGGATGCAAGTAAGTACTTCACACTAAATAAAAACTAATGGTTACAACATTGTTGGTTAAGCGTTTCATTCAGACGAAGCGAAACACTTCTTTTTCAACAGAGTGGTCAACTTGTGGAATAAATTGCCTAGAAGCGTTGTAGAGTGCCATACAGTCCACACATTCAAATATTGACTTGACAAATATCTTGCCATGAACCCGCGACTAACTGCGTTTGTGCCCGAGTAATGTGATCATCTTAGTATCGTACATAGTAATATAATTTAGTTTTTCTGACCAGTCATTGTGGAGATGAAGACCTTCAGTTGATTTGTTTTTATAAGCAGCCTAGTAGGGACCAGTAGGTGTGTTGTTGCTTGCTTTCCTTTGCATTCCTTTGTATTTCTTTGTATTGACTGCCAAGCAACTGTTGGCAATCACTCCCTGCACTTTAAAGTGAGTGAGTGAGTGTGTGTGTGTGTGTGTGTGTGTGTGTGTGTGTGTATGTGTGTGACAAATAAAATACATACACAATAGGAACGTTTGCAGGCATTGTAGGAGTCTTAATTGGAACACATCATATAAATGTTCACTGATACAACTATATAATTAACACCTTCAGCACGATGGCGTAAATGTCATCATATTCTGGTTACCATTAGACGATTTTCTTGAGCTTATAAGCTACCTCAAGGACTCAATGGAGTAAATTCGATCTCATTAATTAGCCCTCTGAATAACATATGTCCTTCTTAAACTGCGTAAAATTGTCTAGTTTTAGCCAGACTCAAAGATAAAAGGCGTCATCGTGCTGAAAGGGTTAATAATCTGTTTCCAAGCTTTTAATAACGTATGTTGCATCCGTATTGTGTCTGTGTCATGTTGGAGACATTATACTGAATCACTATTATGTCAACAACATGATGCAAATACACTATGTATGCAAAAATACGTAAATAAAAGCTTGATAACAGATTACTAATTACACATTTGTGATGTGTATCAGATTTATTAATCCCCTTGTAAAATTATCCTACTCATCGAGACTGAGCAAGGGGCGAGGGAACGCGAAAGTTGTCCCGGACCCTAAGAATTGGAACTGTAAATGTTGTGTTACAAATAAGTTTGGTAGTCAATGTTCTCAAGGGGTTAACTCCAAAGTAAGGAAGACTGAAGGTGTCTTTCCTTATGTGTTATATATTGGTTTAACGTATGTGTTATATATTGGTTTAACGTATGTTAGGGTTCATTGTAGTAGTAGGTTGAATGTCTGCGTCTGCGTCCGCCTCTGCTCGTTCGTAGCTTGGTTCGTAGATAGCTAAATAGATGTAAGATAGATAATCGCCGCCACCATTCCTCTTATACCTTATAAAATTAATGTAATATAGGTAAAGGGAAAATTAAAGCTTTGTGAATCCAAAACCACGTTGATTTATTCAAACAAAAGAAGAGTCAAATATACAAGGAGAATTTCCCCTATGTTGAGAGGGAGTCTCCCGGGGATGTGATCGCCCCCGTATCTTGTGTCTATCTCTCGTCAAACCTTCACCATCCCTCCTGCCTACCTCTGACACCTTTCCACACACCCTGTAGGTGGGGGGTGGAAAATTCCCTCACTCCTTCCGGTCATATGATCAGTGCATGGGTGAGATCAGTGCATGGGTGAGATCAAAGTGCAAGAGTAAGCTACAATGCGTGGGAAGGGAATCTGAGTCATGACAATCTAGAAGGAGGAAGTTACGAAGAGTTACAATGAATACCCCCACAGAATGTATAGTCACCTGCATAAAGATCATTCATAGCAAGTAAACCACTTTAAAATTATATGAGAGATGTAATCAATTATTACCAAATGTAATTACTGAATCTAAGATGTAATAGTTGTTTCTGTCCGGGCTCTGTCTCGAGTTGGCCACCCCCAGCAATAAGGTATGTGCCTGAGTATATAAATACATACATACATACATGCATACAGTTGTATAATATACATGCTAGTTTTGCAGTGTGAGTGAGTATAATACCATAATAACATATATTTTACATTACAACTCTGCCCGGTGATTGCAATGTTGAAAGCCCTTGTCTTTCAAGTTGCAATAATACGTTAATTCGTGCACAACCCGTTTGATGTAGTGCTTAGCACATTCGTTTGATGTTCAAAAGAAGCAGGTTTCAATTCATAGGAGATTCCTGTGTAGGTTTATTTGTTGTTCACATGCGAGCCTCAATGTTTAATAAGCTCGCCATTCCCCCCTCCTCTCTCTCTCTCTCTATCTCTCTCTCTCTCTCTCTCTCTCTCTCTCTCTCTCTTATCAAAAAGTTACTTTCTTAATGTTTTACTCAAAAGATGAGCGTATCATACTGACAATATAAAATAGCATGGGCAGATCCATCTGTAATTCGACATGAATCTTACGAAGCAATAAGCACAATTCGAAAAAAAGACATGTAAGTATTTTTTTTACATTCAAACATCGAATATACGATCGGAATGCTGATTTGTTGTTTGTTTTATAATTGTATTCAATATTTGATTGAGAGAACGAGTTATTCAAATTATAAAATACTATAAAGTTTTAGTAGTTATGATTCAAATGAGTTATCAGCCATATGAGACGAAATTATATCTAACCCCTTCAGCACCATGACGCTTGTTTACCTTTGATTCTTGCTAAAATTAGATGATCATATGCAGTTTAAGAAAGACCTATGTTATTAAGAGGGTTTATTGAGGTCGTATTTACCCATTTGAGTCATGGAGGCTGGTTATAAACTAAATACAATCGTCTAATGGTAACCAGAAAATCATGGATATTACGTCATGTCGGTGAAGGATTTAAACCATAGAGCTACAATGTGATGTATTACAGAATATGTCCACCCATATTTTGTTGAACAGTATATTATCCGTTACGGGAGTCACGTGGCAGTCACTGAGGTGGAGTAGAAAGATGTTTTTAAGGGGAAGCAGACCGTTTTTCTGGACCGCCTTCTCCCTAATGTTTAGCCCCACTGGTTTTGAAATTATAAGACGTTCGGCCCATTAGTTTGGCGATTTTAACACCTTTCGCCCCATTTCGTTGTCAATTTTAAGACCTTTTGTGCGATTTATGTGTCAATTATTTCCTGGCGAGCGATAGCGAGCCTGCAATTTTAAGAGGAACCGGCCTTTGGCCGGGAAATTTTTCTACCGAAAAATGTAAAAAATTATCTTAAAGGGGGGTCTAGGGGGTGTTTTTCTAAACTTGATGGAGGTCTAGGGAGGAAACTAAACAAATATATGAATAAATTAATTAATTAATTTGATCATTTATATATCTATTTATCTTTGTATTAGTTTCCTCCCTAGACCTCCATCAAACTTTATTTGTTTATTAGTTTCCTCCCTAGACCTCCATCAAACTTTATTTGTTTATTAGTTTCCTCCCTAGACCTCCATCAAGCTTAAACAAACATCCATTAGATCCCCCTTCTAGATTAATTTGTACATTTTTCGGTAGAAAAATTTCCCGGCCAAAGGCCAGTTCTGCCAAACTGACAGGCTCACTTTCGTTCGCCAGGAAGAAAATCGACACCTTAATAGCATGACAGGTAATATTGAGAAGGAAATGGGGCGTTAAGTCATAAAAACGCCAAACTAATGGGGCAAACATCTTAAAAGCTAAAAACCAATGCGGCTAAACACGAGGGAGAAGGGGGCCACAAAAAACAACCCATCCCCCTTACCTTTATTCATATATCTATCTATCAACGCATTTACCTACTAAACCAGCTACCAATCTTTCTATCCATCAAGCTATCCACCGCCACGCACCACATAGAAATAATCACCAACCAATCCTCTCTCTCTCTCTCTCTCTCTCTCTCTCTCTCTCTCTCTCCCTCTCTCTCTCTCTCTCTCTCTCTCACCCCCCCCCCCCCGGCCACCAAATGTCTGCAGCTCACCCACATCGCCGTATCAACCTCACTTTCAATCAGCACCACCACGTTAAGGGGGGAGTCACCGACTATTTTTGTTATCTTTCTCTCTTTTTCTCTCTTTCCTTGGCTTGTTTCCATTCGGTCCCATGCAGTCAACTGTTTTAAGACGTTTATCCCCATCCAGGTGTCGATATCTTCCTGGCGAGCGATAGCGAGCCAGCATTGTATGGAGAAATTTGGCTTCGCCGGAGAAATTTTTCAATCGAAAAATGTACAAATTTAGCTTGCTGTCAAAACAAATATATATACAGTATATGCTGGCTCGCTACCGCTCGCCATGACAATATTGACACCTGGATGGGGGTAAACGTCTTAAAACAGTAGGCTGAATGGGGCCGAATGGAAACAAGCCAAAGAGAGAGGAGAGCAAGATAAAAAAAAAAAAAAAGCGAGCCCTTAACATTTTACCCGATTTAGTTTTAATCCAGCCGCCCCTCTACCACCGACAAATAAAAGGACAATCATTAAATAAATAAATATACCGGTATATACAGTATATATATATATGATCATTTATGTATATTTTTATATTTTTATTCGTTTCCTCCCTAGACCTCCATCGAGCTTAAACAAACAGCCATTAGATCCCCTTGCTAGATTAATGTGTAAATTTTTCGGCCGTCCTTTTCACTATATGCTAGCAACTATTATACGATTTTATTCAGCTTAGGAAGGACGTCTACCAATACAAAAAAGGCTGCAGACTATCTCAATGCATCCTTTCATCTACCATATATCCTTCCTAAACTTAATAAAATCTTCTAAATGTAGCTGAAATCAATAACAAACCACGATGAAGCTTCTCAAACACAAATCAATAACAAACCACGATCAAGCTTCTCAAACACAAATCAATAATATTTCACCCCAATTTTCTACACATTCCAGCTCCGTAAAATTAAGAAAAAACATCCATTAGATCCCCTTTTCAGATAAATTTGTAAATTTTTCGGTAGAAAAATGTCCCAGCCAAGGCCCGCTTCTTCCAAAATTACAGGCTCATTAACTTTCGCCAGGAAAAAAAAACGACACCTAAATAGCACGAACAGTCTTAATATTGACAAGACAATGGGGGCGAAAGTACAAAATGTACGAAAAAATACGAAATGTACAAATTTATCTTGAAAGGGGGTCAAGGGGGTGTAATTTCAAGCTTGATGGAAGTCTAGGAAACTCACTAAAAACCTCCCCTTAAACAAGGTGGAAATATTGACAGAGAATTGTGGAACGAAATGTGGGATTACACAAGTGTGGCTAAGTGATTGAACACAGGTATATAGTTGATGCAATGACACTGAGATACATACAATGGACATACCAGATCACTCAACAATATACTGTACAGTCGCGCTAATAAGTCATGTCCCACCTGTCATTACGTTTGGCTTGCTCTGGGCTGTATCAATGCCTGTCAGATGTTGAATAGGGTGGGTAAGTGTAGGAAGATGGTTTTTCTATCTCACTCAAAAAAGATGAAATCGTGTGTCAATATTGCTGATACCAATTATTGATCGAAACATACTTGGTGCCGAAACATGACTTATTAGCGCGACTGTACACGAATATGGAGAGGGGAAGAAAGGAACAGTTGGAAGGGAGACAAATATAAATGGTGGAGTGATGAAAGTGAATTAAGGGGGGAGATGGGCCGTTTATGTGGTCCCCCTTCTTTCTCGTGTTTAGCCCCATTAATGTCCAGATTATATGACGTTCGGCCCATTAGTTTGGCGATTTTAACACCTTTCGCCTCATTTCGTCGTCAATTTTAAGATCTTTTGTGCCATTTAGGTGTCAATATTTTCCTGGCGAGCAACAGCAAGCCTGACATTTTTAGAGGAAACGGCCTTCGGCCGGGACATTTTTCTACCGAAAAATTTACAAATTTATCTTGAAGGGGGGTCTAGGGGTTGTTTATCTAAGCTTGATGGAGGTCTAGGGAGGAAACTAGAAAATAAAAGAATAAATTAATCAATATACCAAAACAACAGCCACTGTCCCCTTAAGAGGAGGTATTTAGTTTGTTCCCTAGACCTCGATCAAGCTTAAAATTACACCCCCTTGAGTCCCTTTCAAGATTAATTTGTAAATTTTTCGGTAGAAAAATGTCCCGGGCGAAGGCCGGTTCCTCTTAAATTACAGGCTCGCTATCGCTCGCCAGGATAAAATCGACACCTGAATTGCACGAAAGGTTTTAATATGGGGTGAAAGTTCTTAAAATCGCTAAACTAATGGGGCAAACGTTTTATAATATCATAAGCAATGGGGCTAAACATGAGGGAGAAAGGGGTCAAGAAAAAAATCCCTCAAGTGGAGACCTCCCCTTAAGGTAGGAGGGGATGACGATAGATTGAAATGTGAAAGGATGGTAGAGTTATATATATCTGGAAATGGATGCTGTATATGATATAGGCTTGGAAGGAATGGGGGTGTTTGAGAGGAAGTGAAATGGATGCTGTATATGATATAGGCTTGGGAGGAATGGGGTTGTTTGAGAGGAAGTGAAATGGATGCTGTATATGATATAGGCTTGGGAGGAATGGGGTTGTTTGAGAGGAAGTGAAATGGATGCTGTATATGATATAGGCTTGGGAGGAATGGGGTTGTTTGAGAGGAAGTGAAATGGATGCTGTATATGATATAGGCTTGGGAGGAATGGGGTTGTTTGAGAGGAAGTGAAATGGATGCTGTATATGATATAGGCTTGGGAGGAATGGGGTTGTTTGAGAGGAAGTGAAATGGATGCTGTATATGATATAGGCTTGGGAGGAATGGGGTTGTTTGAGAGGTAGTGAAATGGATGCTGTATATGATATAGGCTTGGGAGGAATGGGGTTGTTTGAGAGGAAGTGAAATTTAACAAAACACAAAATATTGAGGTTGAAAGATGGGAGTATCAATAGACAAAGTAAAATGAGATAAATTGCTTAAGGGGGGGGGGGGGGGGACCTGTTTTTGTTCTGTCCTTTTCTATCTTTCTCTGGCTTGTATCCATTTGGCCCCATTCAGCCTACTGTTTTAAGACGTTTATCCCCATCCAGGTGTAAATGTTTTACTGGTGAGCGGTAGCGAGCCAGCATATTTTTTATTTTTGCTTGACAGCAGGCTAAATTTGTACATTTTTCGATAGAAAAATGTCTCCGGCGAAGCCGGATTTCTTCATATAATGCTGGCTCGCTATCGCTCGCCAGGAAGAAATCGACACCTAGATGGGGATAAACGTCTTAAAATAGTTGGCTGAATGGGGCCGAATGGATACAAGCCAGAGAAAGAGAGAAAAGGACAGAAATAACAGCCAGCAGGTCACCCCCCTTAATGAACATTGAAATGAATCAAAGACAATCTATAAGCTAAGAAAAACAAAATCAATTGACGACATTACAGGCTCACTATCGTTCGCCAGGGGAAAAAACCCGACACCTAAATAGCACGAAAGGTCTAAATATTGACGAAGAAAGGGGGGTGAAAGGTCTTAAAATCGACTAAATAGTTAATATGTTTGGAAACCGTTTGAGCATCAACTACATTTATGTATTAAAATGTAATTCACGATAAATACGAAATCAATTTGTATTACTATGTTAAGGGGAGACTTCCACTTGAGGGACTTTTTTCTTGACCCCTTTCTCCCTCATGTTTAGCCCCATTGCTTTTGAGATTTTAAGACGTTCGCCCCATTAGTTTGGCGATTTTAAGAACTTTCACCCCATTTATGTCACTTTTAAGTCCTTTCGTGCCATTTAGGTGTCAATTTTTTCCTGGCGAGCGATAGCGAGCCTGTAATTTAAGAGGAACCGGCCTCCGGCCGAGACATTTTTCTACCGAAAAATGTACACATTTATCTTGAAAGGGGATCTAGGGGGTGTAATCGTAAGCTTGACGGAAATATAGGGAACAAACTAAAAACCTCCCCTTAAAAAGGTGAACAATAAAGATGTTTGAAATACAATCATTAACATTACATTGCTGGAAGCTATTGCAAATCAACACTAATCTATAGGCAGTCAAAAGAGAGGGTACTGTATATAGTGAAGGGATGTCAAGGGGGGTGACCTGCTTGTTGTTATTTCTATCCTTTTCTCTCTTTCTCTGGCTTGTATCCATTCGGCCCCATTCAGCCAATTATTTTAGACATTTATCCCCATCTAGGTGTCGATTTCTTCCTGGCGAGCGATAGCGAGCCAGCATTATATGAAGAAATCCGGCTTCGCCGGAGACATTTTTCTATCGAAAAATTTACAAATTTAGCCTGCTGTCAAACAAAAATTAAAAATATGCTGGCTCGCTACCGCTCACCAGTAAAAAATTGACACCTGGATGGGGATAAACGTCTTAAAACAGTAGGCTGAATGGGGCCAAATGGATACAAGGCAGAGAAAGAGAGAAAAGGACAGAAAAAAAGCAGGTCACCCCCCTTAATTCAGTAGAACAGTGATGGGTACCAGAATGAAACTGAAAAAATCAGTAAATATTAAGGGGAGATTAGCCATTTTGTTGGTCTATGAATTCATATATTCCTTTATTTCTTCGTTTCCTCGCTAAACCTCCATCAAGCTTAGAAAAACACCCCCTAGACCCTCCTTCAAGATAAATTTGTAGAAAAGCCGCCTCTTAACATTTCGCCGGAAAAAAATCGACATCTAAATGACACGAAAGGTCTAAAAAAAACACACACACACACAATGAAATGGGGCGAAAGGTGTTAAAATATAAAAAGAAATAGGACTTAACACGAGGGAGAAAATGGACCAGAAAAACGGCTCATCTCCCCTTAAAGAGTGAGCAGTTTGAGTACTGAGGGAGATGTTCGTCAGGCAAAGAACAGTTGTAATCAACTATAGTCTATTCGCTGTAAGTAGGCGATAAATCATAACCTCTATCCTCTGTAACTCAGAAAGGGCTAGAGCAAATTGGCTGTACATTTCCACATATATTCCTTGACTGACTCTTCCCAAATGATAGAAATATGAGCTCGGTTACTCTAGTCGTTTTTTAGTTACAGAGGTTAGAGGTCATGATTACTCGCCTACTTACAGCGAATAGACTATAGTTACGCACCCAATAACATTTGTAGATCTTTCTTATCTCTTCCTGTACTTCATATTTTCCCTCTTTACCTTCTGGACCAAGCCTCTACTTATCCCCCCCCCCCCCTTTTTCCTAAAAAAATAAAATAAAAGTGTAGCGAACTCAAACCAGCCATTACAACACTATATTGTATTACAGATGTTTCAGATCCTGGTATTGCAGGTTCAAATGGATCAATGGGTAAATAATAAATAATAATAAATGGAGAAATATTATAATTCATAACTTCATGTGAGTAGAATACTGCCACACCGTCAAACAGAGGGGGGGGGGGGGGGATTGGCTTTGTGTATGTGTTTTTGTATGATAATTAATGTGGATAATGCATAATTATACATTAAGCTCATATAGGCAATGAAAGAGCCATACACTTTTTATTCCCCTACAGTCATAAAATAATTCATGTCATTGATACACATAACGATGATACATTAACCATAATAATACACTTCAGTTCTGTGAGTAAAATGGAGTTTATTCATTATATACCCTCTTTAGCACAGCCGATTAGGGGAAGAGGGCTCGTTTTTCGGGTCCCTCTTCTTCCTCGTGTTTTGCCCCATTAGTTTTCAGATTTGATGACGTTCGGCCCATTAGTTTGGCGACTTTAGCACCTTTCCAACCAGTTTGGTTTTCAATATTTATACCTTTCGTGTCATTTAGGTGTCGATTTTTTCCTGGCGAGTGAAAGCGAGCCTGTATTTTAAGAGGAACCGGCCTTAGGCCGGGACATTTTTCTATCGACAAATGTACAAATTTATCTTGAATGGGGGTCTTCTTTTTTGGGTTTTTTTTTTTTTTTTTTAAAGCTTGATGGAGGTCTAAGGAGGAAACTATAAATATTATATAAAAGATATATAAATGAGCCAATAAATATGCCCATCCCCCCTTAACCATAGTGTATTGAATAACACCATATGTGCATTATGTTTGGCCCCTTTGTTTACCCTTACAAAACACGAGGACGCTTTTATGTTGTATATAGTGTTTGGCTGTATAATTGGACAGTTTCAGTCATTATCACGAAGGGTGGGTGGTCACGAGGTTAATTGCGAGAGTCGTTGCCCTTTATTAAATGCCCATAGATCGTTCCAAAGTTGTATAAAATCAACTACGGATAGCCAGAGTGTACTGTCAACACGCGTCACAATCCTCTATAGGGTTATGCGAGAATGCTAAAGTACTGTATGGTTGTACTCTGTCTACTTAAGGGGAGAAGGACCGTTTTTTTTTTTTTTTTTTTTTTTTCTATTAATTCGTTTATTCGTTTATTTCTTAGTTTTCTTGCTTGACCTCCATCAAGCTTAGAAAAAAAAAACCTAGACCACCTTCGAGATAAATTTATACATTTTTCGGTAGAAAAATGTCCCGGCCGAAGGCCGATTCCTCTAAAAAAAATCAGGCTCGCTATCGCTCGCCAGGAAATAATCAACACCTAAATGGCACGGAAGGTCTTCAAATTGACAACGAAATGGGGCGAAAGGTGTTAAAATCGCCGAACTATTGGGCCAAACGTCTTATAATTTCAAAGCAAAACACGAGGGAGAAAGGGGACCAAATTTACGACCCATGATCTCCCCTTAACCTCAACAGTCCATCAGCCTCACCTTAACCCCATCAGCACCGCGACACCTGTTTACCTTTGATGCTGGTTGACATTAGACGAGTTTATACAGTTTAAGAAGGACCTTTGTTATTCAGAGGGTTTGCTGAGATCGTATTTATCCCTTTGAGTCCCAGAGGTAGATTATAAACCAAAGAAAATCGTCTAATGGTAACCAGAATATGATGATAATTACGTCACGGCCCTTAAGGGGAGATGGGCCGGTTTTCTGGACCACTTTCTCCCTCATGTTTATCCCCATTAGTTTTCATATGCTAAGATGTTTGCCCCATTAGTTAGTCGATGTTAAGACTTTTCGTCCCATTTCTTTGTCAATATTTAGACCTTTCGTGCTATTTAGGTGTCGATTTTTCCCCTGGCGAACGATAGTAAGCCTGTAATGTTGGAAGAACCGGCCTTCGGCCGGGAAATTTTTCTACCATAAAATGAACAAATTAATCTAGAAGGGGGATCTAATGGATGTTTTTGTTTTTAATTTGATGGAGGTCTAGGGAGGAAACTAGAAAAATAACGAATACATGCAAAAATCGGCCAAAATCTGAACCATCCCCCCTTAAGGGGTTAATAGTATTTTATGTACGGTGGCGTTAATTAAGTCAAGTATCAGCTGGCATTACGTTTGGCTCTCTCTGTGCTGTATTAATGTCTGCCAGATGTTGAAAAGGGTGGGGAAGTGGGAAGTGGGAAGGGTGTAGGAACATGTTAATATAGCTCACTCAAAATATAGTGCTCCTACCAATTACTGATCAAAATAGACTTGTTGACGAAACATCACTTATTAGGTCGACTGTAATTGAATTACTGGATATTCTCTATTCCCTCACATTTTGCATTGGTATATTCATTATAAACTCAGAAAGGTTAACAGAATGGATATAAATTAACCCCTTTTGTACCGAGGACGTCATTTGTACATGATTTCAGCTACATTATACGATTTGATGTAGTTTAGGAAAGATATATGGTAGCTAAAAGGATTAATTAAGATGGTCCGTAGCTTTTTAATTGGTAGACGTCCTTCCTATGCTGAATAAAATCGTCTAATACCAGACAAAATAAAGTGAAAAGGACTCTTTCGGTACAGAAGGGGTTAAGGAAGGTCTCCATTACAAACCCCAATGCACTTGCATAAATTAATGAAAGCATATGGTCCTCCCGGGATTCGAACTCGGGACACCACACCCAGAACACAAGCATCTAAACCAGTACACCACCAACACAGGACAAAAATCGACACTTAAATGACGCGAAACGTCTTAGCATTGACACATAAATGGGGGGAAAGGTATACATAATGAAGAGGAACACTTTATTGTCACCGTTTTACTTATAGATAACTCATGTCATTGATCTGATGAAGCTCGAAGCCAAACGTTGTTAATAATATAATGCTGCTGCTCCTCATCTGGTGTTATTGTTATGACTGGAGATACACCAACACAAATATATTTACACCAGGAAGAAGTCACAGGGTTAATAACGTTAAGTGTAAGGTGATTCAGTCAGCATACTGTTTTAAGGGGAGGTTTTTAGTTGATTCCCTAGACTTCCATCAAGCTTAAAATTACTCCCCCTAGACCCCCTTTCAAGATAATTTGTACATTTTTCGGTAGAAAAATTTCCCGGCCGAAGGCCGGTTCCCCTTAAATTACAGGCTCGCTATCGCTCGCCAGGAAAAAATCGACACCTAAGTGGCACGAATGGTCTTAAAATTGACAGAAATGGGGCGAGGGTTCTTAAAATCGCCACACTAATGGGGCGAACGTCTTAACATCTCAAACAATGGGGCTAGACATAAGGGAGAAAGGGGTCAAGAAAAAAGTCCCTCAAGTGGAAATCTCCCCTTAAGACGTTTATCATCAACCAGGTGTCTATTTACACCTGGCGAGCTATAGCGAGTTAGCATATTTTGGATTATGTTTTAGACAGCTGATTTAATTTGTACATTTTTCAGTAGAAAAATGTTTCCGGCGAAGCCGGATTTGTCCATAGAATGATGGCCCGCTTTCGCTCGCCAGGACAAAATATATACCTGAATGGGGAGAAACTTCTTAAAACAGTAGGCTGAATGGGGCCGAATGGATGAAATCATATTTATTTTCATCAACCCACCAATTAATTTACAAATATTCCTAACTAATGAAATCAATGAAAGTAATGAATACATGTGGCACTCCAAGGACTCGAACCTAGGATACTCACACCAAAATTCAGCACACTAACCATTACGCTATCAAGACAACGAGAAAACAAGTCTGTCCCCTTAAACGCCGACCCTTGCCTCGCCAACCTTGCCCCCCACACACCAACACACACTAACACACACACACACTAACACACACACACACACACACTAATACACACACACACTAACACACACCAACACACACACACACACACACCAACACATACCAACACACACACACACACACACACACACACACACACACACACACACACACACACAAACACCTCCCCGTGGCGTAACTGATATAACAACCAGAAGGTTCCGGGTTCGAGACCCGGGCGGGGAAGAGACATTTGGGCAAGTCTCCAAACGGTGTAGCCTCTGTTCACCTAGCAGTATAAATAGGAACCTGGTATAAGTGGACGAAGTTGTGATGTCCCATCTGGGGTTGGTGATCGGTTACAAGGTGAGATGGGTATCGTACTGGTCAACCTAAGCTACTGGTCAACCTAAGCCTTCTGGTGAGACTGGTACCGTAGTGAGAATGCTACCGTACAGATTAACCCTAAGCCTTCGTTTCCAGATGTCGCCAATTGGCTAAAATACAGACTACACACACATCCACAGCCATTCCAACGATACATAAACACTTAACATGCATTTCACGCAATACATTCCCAGTTAAGGAGGCGCAATATTAATGAGCTTAGCTCGCATTGCGTGGATTCCCCTTGACGAACAAGCAAGTGAATACACACACACACACACACACACACACACACACACACACACTATTCTTATGGTCGCCAACATTCCCTAATATGGTGCCGGTATGTTAAGGGGGGCTGGGCCTATTTATTGGCTCATTTATGTCTCTTTTTATTATATGTGTTTAGTTTCCTCCCTAGACCTCCATCAAGCTTAAGACATCACCGGCCCATGATCCTCCTTCAAGATAAATTTGTAAATTTTTCGATAAAAAAATATCCCGGCCAAAGGCCACTTCCTCTTAAATTACAGGCTCGCTATCCTATCGCGCGTCAGGCAAAAATCGACACCTAAATGACACAAGTCTTAATATTAACAAAGGAATGAGGCAAAAATCGACACCTAAATGACACAAGTCTTAATATTAACAAAGGAATGAGACAAACATTCTCAAAATCGCTAAACTAACGGAACGAACTTCTTAAAACCTCAAAGCAAATATGCTAAACATGAGGGAGAAGGGGGTCCAGATAAAGTGACTACCTCCCCCTTAAAGGAGCACCTAACCAAGGGTGGATATATATGTACAGTATATATACCGGTATATGTCCTTTGAACACAAGCAGATTACTGTGTGGTGGTGTGGGTGAATGGCGTCCCTTCATTCACACCGGCAATGTTTACGGTATTCAAGGGTATTATGGATAAGGCTTTAGGTCCAGAATAATGGGACAGTTGAAAGGGGGGTAACTGAGGTCTATATTATATTTGGCACACGCACACACACACACATACACAAACATATACTTTATATATATACTGTATAATTATATACTATATATATATATATTGTGACGTTAACCACTCCGTTAGAACCGCATGGCTTGTCCTACAGTGACTCGCCAGGATCGCCAGGGCAGTGGATGTGGCTACAGTTGGTGTATTTTTGTGTGCTTTATTTCATATGAAAGCTTGTGTCATGGGCAGTCCAGAAAGGCTCTTTGTTTTCACCCATGTCAAGGCTTTATATATTTAATTGCAAAGTATATGTTTTATCATTAAGTAGTAATGATAGGATTTGAGAGAGAGAGAGTAGAACAGAGTGTGGGGAGGCACGCAGTGTTTTGCTATACTCGATGACGTCATAGCTGGCTGGCCTCGTGGGGATTCGTTGAAGGAGTTTTTTACCATGCTTTGTGACGTCATGTTTAGTTAACTTCTTTAGCATTGGCTAGAGGACTTGTTACCGCTTTTTTCCCACGCGGCTCGAGCTAGTGCTAGTATATATACAGCTCTCTCGCCACTCTCTCCCTCAGATCTGGTTTCTAGAACACATCCCTCTTATCCCTTTGATATCTGTCCCCCTCGCCGCACCTGAGAACCTTTTCCTCTGGCTATCTCTCTCATTTTCCATATCTTTCACCACCCTTTTATTAATATTATACCCCCTCTGGTTAACTCTGCATAATCAGCTTCATGCTGGCCAGTTGTATTGTGCGTTAAGGTCTTATATAACCCATGTATGTTAGTTGTTAAGATAAGTTGATCACGAAGCATTGGTTGGCATTCATATTGTTCAGTACCGCTTCCTATAATTATTAGTGTTCTGCTGGATTAGATAATGCTAGACTAGGAGTCTGATACTATAAGGTATTGTTTCCGATGGGTGCTGGCTTTAGTTAAAAGCTGCACGACATATCTGAGAACTGGAGTTGATTGGGTAAATTCTAGTCTGTGTGCCATTGAGAGTAGAGCATGCACGAATGAGGGCTTTTTGCCTATACCATTCTGCACTGTTCTAAGCTCGTTGTTTGTCTTTGAGGTACGCCAGGAGAACGCTTAATACTTCGGTATTAAGGTTTCTCAAGAGAGCTACCCTTCATTATAACGTAATATTTGACGCACAGACTTGAGATTTGCACTAGGCTATGCGGCATGCCATGCGCACCAGTATCTTGTATCATTGACTCTAGCTAGACTTTATCAGTCACAGTAGACATTAAGTATATTAAACCAATTACTCTTTTTATGCATACCCGTTCATGATTACACAAGCATTTCGCAGCCTAGTTTGATGTATTGAGACACAAACGACTTAGGCTCTTTTTGTTGATAGGAATACTGCATTGTCGTGGCGATTATTATTGATGTAGCGTTTAGGATATTCTTGGCCCTGACTGCATTATATGTCCTGCCTTTTTTGTGCATAGCCTGCACGAGCATTGTTCCGCTGCCTGCCTTTTTGGGTTCCATTTCCGATTCGAGCATCTTGATAGCATCTAACATTTAAAGAAGATTCCTTGTTGGTGTTGAAGGACTTTAGTGCACTTTCTTTCATGCAGGAGTGCCTGACATTTATTGATTAAAGTAACGTAAGCTGTAACTTCTCTTACCACCTTACTTTGCATACCATAACCAAGCACCTTCGGTTATAGGTAGTAATAGGCTGTTTTCACATAACATTAAGCCTAGAGTAGACACACATTTATTGAGAGTTTAATAACCTATTATTGCATATAGAACTCTGGAGAGTATTTGTGTTTTTTGTTCACTGGGAATATACATCAGAGGTTGGATCTAGCGCTTTCCGTTGTAGCATTTATGCCATTACTAGTCCAATGAATAAGAACCCTGGTATATTTAAACCTCAGTCGTAACAAATGGCGACCTTACCTAGGATTTGGTGAACCTATATTTATTAGCAGGGAACATTTGTTGTTTTGGGGAATATTTTGCGGGGATCAGCAAGAATAATTTTTTTTTGTAACATAGTATAGCCCTTGAGTATTTCCGAGAATTTTTGTGTGTATATTGAGGTATAAGAGTTGGGGGTGCTTCTTTTCTGAATATTGAGGTGGGAAATTTTTGTGAGCATCATGTCTTATACCGGATCAGAGGAGAATGGAGACACAGTACGTAATGTCGAAACTGAGGAACAGCAGTATGATGATATGGTTAATCAGGTGAACTGTGAGGAGGATGCTAGGATATTTTTGCAATGGCCTGTTACTGCCGAGCTGTTGGAGGGTATGGATCGGTACGGTCTTCAATGCCTGGCCACAGCTATCGGTCATGCGGGTACTAGCAGCATGACCAGGGATAACTTGATAACGTGTGTACTGGGCAGGGTGACTGGTGAGCGAGATGGGTTGAGTGCTCAGAGCTCTTCGGCCATGCTTCCCCTACACTCGACTCCCAGCCATCCCAGTAGTTTGCCGACCCCGAGTACGCGTCCACAGTTGGGTGGTGACTGGCAGGGTGGGTTGCCCCTGGGGGGACCACCGGTAATTTCAAACATTGTAGCACCTTCACCTCCTCCAGGGTTAACTCCAGAATTATTGCTTCAGCTCGAATTAGCTAAGCTTCAGCATCAGCAGCAAATAGAATTAGCTAAGACCGAAGAGAGAAAATGTCAGCTTCAGCTTCAGCAGCAACAAAGGGCAGGTGAGCAGCAAATAGAGCTAGCAAAAATCCAAGCTGAGTCGACTAGGTACTGTGCTGACAGGGACGTAGAGAAGTCGCGAGATGAGACAACGGGACAGCGACTTGGGGCTGGTAACCGTGCCCCTGATCAATCTCTCTCGCACTTATTGAAACTGGTTCCGGTGTTTGATGAGAGTGGGGTAACAGAATTTTTCGCACGCTTTGAGAAGAAGTGCCAGGAACACCAGTGGCCAGAGAATAAATGGGCAGCACTTGTATCCTCTAGATTAATAGGCAAGGGTCTTAAAGCCTACGATGCGTTACCTTTGGAGTCATGTATTGTGTATGAGGATCTCAAGGAGGCTGTCCTGAGGACTTACGAACTGCAACCAGAAACGTACCGTTTGAAGTTCCGGGGTGTAACTAAGGGAAGAGATAGCACCTTTTTGGAACACGCCCGGGACTTGTCCGATGCTATGGGGAACTGGCTCCGATCTGAGAAGGTAACAACATTTGATGGAATTAAGCAGTTAATGATGTTGGAGCAGTTCTTTAAGAGCACGGGCGGTGATCTAACTTTGAACTTAAAGGAGAAAAACCCAAGAACTCTAGTCGAAGCAGCAGAAATGGCTGATCGACGGCTGTCGTTGATTCGGGGTTGCGGGTCCTCACAGAAGTACGATGCAAGTGCTAGGGACCGTTATCCTCCCCCTCCCCGTAGCAATGACACATTTAAACAAAATAGCAATGAAACTAAAACTGAATCCAAACCTGACACCACGCCGTATAAGACAAGTCAGGGGACTTTTACATCACAGTATAAGCCGAAACCGAAATTTATGTGTTTTAAGTGCCACCAGGAGGGTCATAAGGCAAATGAGTGCCCTAGTCGACCTCCTCCTGCAGCCGTGTCTTTTGCTCACGGCATTGGAGTGTTCAAGAGGACATCGGAGTTTGTTAGAGGCAATTCTTCCGAGGTAAATACACTGCCAGTGCAGAAGGATCCGGAAGGCTTATTCCCTGTCCGTGATGCCTTTAGGGGGGGGGACTCGGTTGTGTAGAGTGGGGGGGTAGAAGACATGAGGTGAGAATTTTGCGTGACACTGGGGCATCGCAAACATTGTTGAGGAATTTCACTGGTAAACCTGTAAATACGGCGCGGGTGGTTGTGGTTCAGGGGGTTAATGCAACAAGGTCATACCCGCTTGTAAGAATGAAGATGGAAGTTGATGGTGTGACTCGTGACCTGGATGTAGGAATTGTGGAGAAGTTACCTGTTGGGGGCGTCGACCTCCTTCTCGGCAACGACTTTGCGGGGCCTACTTCTGAGGCTCCACCCTTAGTCGTTGCCGAGAAGCCGGCCGACGTGAGTAGGGAGGAGCAGGAGTGGGTTGAGAAGTGTCCGGTGCAACCTATGGCGTGTGTTGTCACTAGATCTCTTGCATCCAGGGAGTCACATTCTGGTCAACAGTCTTTAGACAAGCGGAGGAAAGGTACCGAGAAGGGGTTGAAAGTTGATGCGGTTGAGAGTTTAGTATCAACGGACATTCTCGGGGACCCATTATTAGGACCGATTTTTGAGTCTGGAGAAGACCCATTAACTGTTACTGAGAAGGCAGAGGATGGGCTTAAAAAGACGAAGAGACAGCAACGATACACAGAGAGAGCAACGGGAGGCTAAATTCAATGTAGGAGGGAGGCATGAGTTGTTTCGCAAACACTTAGATAAGCTTGCTCCTTCGGACCTTCGTAAATTGCAATTAGAAGACCCGGAGGTTCTTGAATGTGGTACCGGTGCTGTCGAGTTGAAGGAGGACAGTGATGCACAGTCGGGAGATTTTTACAAGTATCCCCTGACCATCATGGAGGTAGCAATAAGGTACCCTGACGCGTACCCTATGAGGAATGGGTCAGCGAAGACGGTGGTCCGAAACTTGCTAGTGTATTTTTCCCAGTATGGTTACCCGCGGGAGATTCAGTCAGACCAAGGATCCAACTTCACTTCTAACCTCTTTGTTCAAGCAGTGCCGCAGCATGGGATTGTTACGGTTGTGTCATCTGCATATCATCCGGAGAGCCAGGGTGTGTTAGAGCGATGGCACTCAGCCTTAAAATCTATGCTTCGTTATTGTTGCTTTGAGAGTGGGAAAGGTTGGGATCTTGGCCTGCCATATGTTTTATTTGCTGCGCGGGAGGTACCTGGGGAAAGTTTGGGATTCAGCCCTAATGAGCTCGTCTTTGGACACCGTGTCAGAGGGCCTCCCCATATGGTTAAAGAAATATGGGAGGGCGCTGAAAAACCTTGTTCTATGCTCAAGTATGGCCTCGACAGGTGAGATCGGATGTTGCGCAGTCTGGAGTTGGCTGGCCGTAATTTGACTAGCTCTCAGGCCCTCATGAAGGACAGGTACGACCTCAAGGTTAAACTCAGGGAGTTTCACGTGGGTCAGGAGGTGTGGATTCTACTGCCCCTTGTAGGTCATCCCTTATCCGCGAAGTACACTGGTCCTTATAGGGTGGTTGAGAGGCTATCGGACCTGGATTGCTTGGTGGCCGCTCCAGACAGAAGTAAGCGCAATCAGTTATGTCACGTTAATCTCATGAAGGAGTATGTGAGGCACCCCCCTGAGCCTCTCACTGTGCCTGTGATGACGTTTAGCAGTCAAGGTGGAGAAGGAGAACGGGACAGTCAAGCTCAGGTGGAGGATAACTGGAAGGATAAGAAAGTCAAATGGGCGCCTGAGTGTGAGAAGGCGTTTAGAGTAGTAAAACACCTGTTGTGCACTCACCCGATCCTCAGGGCCCCTGTCTTTAGCCTACCTTTCCAACTAGCAACGGATGCTAGTGGTGTGGGGGCTGGTGCCGTCCTTATGAAAAAGGACGATGATGGGCTAGAACATCCTGTTAGTTTCTGCTCGGAGAAGTTCAATTCAGCCCAGGGAAGCTGCTCTGTTGTCGAGAGGGAGCTGCTGGCAGTTGTGCTTGCACTGAGGCATTTCGAAGTCTATGTTCCAGCCTATGGTCCGGTCGTTGTAGTTTACACAGATCATCACCCTCTCAAGTTCTTGGACCAGTTTCACAATTGGAATATGAGGCTGACCAGGTGGTCACTAAGGTTATTGGTATATAACCTGGACATACGCCATATTGCCAGTTGTGACAACGTGGTTGCAGATTGTCTTTCAAGGGTATATGATCCTGGGTAGATTGACACATGGGTAGCCTCCTGCTTTAGTTTGAATAGTATTTTGCGCTTGGTGCTTGTTGGCTCGCGGTTGTAGCCCAGCGTATTAGGTCGTAAAGCAGGAGTTGAGCGTTTGGTATAGAAGAAAAAACTAGGCTTGCCCCTATAGTGTAGCCGAAATAAACAAATTAAAAACATAAAAATCAAATAAAAACTCTTTCTTTGATAGTTGAATTTTTTCAGTATGTTATAGCAGGAATTCTGAGTTGCACTCCTCTCAGAATGCTGGGCTAGAGAAGCTCGCTCTTGAGGAGCATAACTACATATGATTTAACCTATTGTGTTGGGGAAGGTTATAATTTTGTAAAATGTTTTGTTGAGAACTGTGCCAGATATTTTACTGCCGCTGGGTGATGGGAAGTAGAGATATAGCATGAGTTCTAACAATCAAATTTTTGTGAGCCTTGGGCCTCTGTGAAAAATCTTGCGGGGGTGTGTGACGTTAACCACTCCGTTAGAACCGCATGGCTTGTCCTACAGTGACTCGCCAGGATTGCCAGGGCAGTGGATGTGGCTACAGTTGGTGTATTGTTGTGTGCTTTATTTCATATGAAAGCTCGTGTCATGGGCAGTCCAGAAAGGCTCTTTGTTTTCACCCATGTCAAGGCTTTATATATTTAATTGCAAAGTATATGTTTATCATTAAGTAGTAATGATAGGATTTGAGAGAGAGAGAGAGAGAGTAGAACAGAGTGTGGGGAGGCGCGCAGTGTTTTGCTATACTCGATGACGTCATAGCTGGCTGGCCTCGTGGGGATTCGTTGAAGGAGTTTTTTACCATGCTTTGTGACGTCATGTTTAGTTAGCTTCTTTAGCATTGGCTAGAGGACTTGTTACCGCTTTTTTCCCACGCGGCTCGAGCTAGTGCTAGTATATATACAGCTCTCTCGCCACTCTCTCCCTCAGATCTGGTTTCTAGAACGCATCCCTCTTATCCCTTTGATATCTGTCCCCCTTTCCGCACCTGAGAACCTTTTCCTCTGCCTATCTCTCTCATTTTCCATATCTTTCACCACCCTTTTATTAATATTATATCCCCTCTGGTTAACTCTACATAATCAGCTTCATGCTGGCCAGTTGTATTGTGCATTAAGGTCTTATATAACCCATGTATGTTAGTTGTTAAGATAAGTTGATCACGAAGCATTGGTTGGCATTCATATTGTTCAGTACCGCTTCCTATAATTATTAGTGTTCTGCTGGATTAGATAATGCTAGACTAGGAGTCTGATACTATAATGTATTGTTTCCGATGGGTGCTGGCTTTAGTTAAAAGCTGCACGACATACCTGAGAACTGGAGTTGATTGGGTAAATTCTAGTCTGTGTGCCATTGAGAGTAGAGCATGCACGAATGAGGGCTTTTTGCCTATACCATTCTGCACTGTTCTAAGCTCGTTGTTTGTCTTTGAGGTACGCCAGGAGAACGCTTAATACTTCGGTATTAAGGTTTCTCAAGAGAGCTACCCTTCATTATAACGTAATATTTGACGCACAGACTTGAGATTTGCACTAGGCTATGCGGCATGCCATGCGCACCAGTATCTCGTATCATTGACTCTAGCTAGACTTTATCAGTCACAGTAGACATTAAGTATATTAAACCAATTACTCTTTTTATGCATACCCGTTTATGATTACACAAGCATTTCTCAGCCTAGTTTGATGTATTGAGACACAAACGACTTAGGCTCTTTTTGTTGATAGGAATACTGCATTGTCGTGGCGATTATTATTATTGTTGTGGCGTTTAGGATATTCTTGGCTCCGACTGCATTATATCTCCTGCCTTTTTGTGTGCATAGCCTGCACGAGCATTGTTCCGCTGCCTGCCTTTTTGGGTTCCATTTCCGATTCGAGCATCTTGATAGCATCTAACATTTAAAGAAGATTCCTTGTTGGTGTTGAAGGACTTTAGTGCACTTTCTTTCATGCAGGAGTGCCTGACATTTATTGATTAATATAACATAAGCTGTAACTTCTCTTACCACCTTACTTTGCATACCATAACCAAGCACCTTCGGTTATAGGTAGTAATAGGCTGTTTCACATAACATTAAGCCTAGAGTAGACGCACATTTATTGAGAGTTTAATAACCTATTATTGCATATAGAACTCTGGAGAGTATTTGTGTTCTTTGTTCACTGGGAATATACATCAGAGGTTGGATCTAGCGCTTTCCGTTGTAGCATTAATGCCATTACTAGTCCAATGAATAAGAACCCTGATATATTTAAACCTCAGTCGTAACAATATATATATATATATATATATATATATATATATATATATATATATATATATATATATATATATATATATGTTCAGGCCCAATTCCCATTTTTTCTATTTTTATTTTTATTTTCTATTTTATTCTATTTAATATTTGTTGTTTTCCTTTTTTCTTGGGGGTGGCTGACTCAAGACAGAGCATATACAGTATATATATATATATATATATATATATATATATATATATATATATATATATATATATACAGGTTGTCCCAGGAGGAGATGTCTTAACTTACTCCCACCACTGCCATTGCAAATACAACCACCACAAGCTCTACCATGACCACTACCTGAACCACCATCAATACCACCAAACAAAAATCCCTACCACCACAACGCACACCTCCATTTCAACAAACATGACCACTATCCCTCCACACCTACCACCACCACAAACATGACAATCACCACCAACACCACACCTACCACCAATACCACCCCTACCACCACCCCAAACATGACCACCACCACAAACACCACACCTACCACCAACACCACACCTACCACCATCACCACCCCTACCACCACCACAAACATGACCACCACCACAAACAAACACACACCACAAACACCACCCCTACCACCACCACAAACATGACCATTACCCCTACCACCACCAAAAACACCACACCTACCACCAACACCACAAACACCCTTACCACCACCACAAACATGACCATTACCCCTACAAAACACCACTTCTATCACTAAAACCACAAACATACCTACCACCACCCCTAACAAACACCAACATCTCTAACACCACAATCAGAACCACCACCACCACAAAAACTACGACTCCTACCACCAACACCACCACCACTACCAACACCAACACTACCACCACCAACACTCCTTCTACCACCACCACACTAGTCATCCCACCACCACCACCAACACACCTTCCACCACCACCACCACCACCACCACCACACCAGTAATCCCTCCACCACCACAACAGTCATCCCTCGAACAGAACACTGGCTCCTGGCGCCCCTCCAAACCAATCGACCATAACTTCCGCATCACAGCCCGCGACTTGAATGTGGGAAATTTATCCGCGTGAAAGGTAGTGGCCGCCCGTTTGTCAGTGGGCGGCCAGGGATCAATTTGGGCCGAGATGAGGGAGGGTGGGTGGTTAATGGGTGGGCTGTAGAGAAGGTGGGTGGGGGGGATAGAGGGTGAGAGGGATGGATAGAGGGAGAGATGGGGTGGCTAGAAGAGATTGTCAGGGTGGAACAGGAATCAATTTGGGCTGAGATGTTTAATTTTAGTTGTATTGTTTGTTCTATGCATTTATGTTTGCACTTGTGTTTGTAATACTTTACCATCGAACATAATCTTCATTTAAATTTTTCCTATCTATTCTATATTCTAGTTTATGCATTATAATTTTGAAGCAAGTGGTACTACCTTGCATACCGTAAAATCAGACTTGTAAGTTATGTGAACAAAATTCTACATAATTATTCTTATGGTAACTTTCATGTTAAGTGCTGAGTATCTGAATTTAAATGTTGTTGTTATTGTTGTTCCCTAAGCTGCCTGGCCGAACAGCCCCGAGTCCCTGAGGAAGGCCATGGCCATGATCGGGCTTTCCCACAGAGCTCTCATTGAGTGTAGATTGTGTTGTTGGCGTAAGTGGTTGTGTGAAATGCAGTCTTCTATGATGTGTTTAATGGTATGGGGTGCTGTGTTACATCCCGGGCAGGCGTCGACAATGGAGTCATCCAGTCTCTTCTGATAGCTCAGGAGAGCTGGATGGTGTCCGCATCTCAGCCTGGCCAGGTGGACTCTGTCCTCGCGAGGGAGGAGAGGAGGATTCGGAAGGATGGATTTCGGGAGGTCGTGCATGCAGCTGCGTGTTGTCTGTGAGTGAGTGGATGGATCGGTGAGAAATATGAGTATGGATGTGCTTCTGGAAGTTGGTTCGGGTTGGGCAGGGAGGGAGAGAGGACAATAATTGTGTGTGATACTGTGTGCTGGGTGTTGTTTTGATATTTCTTGGTGTCTGTGGGTGTGTTGCCATGTAGTTTAGTGGGTGGTCTTGGTTCGTGGAGGCTACTGCCAGGAATTGAGTGCCTCTCATGTCCAGATGGTCTTTGACTTTGAGGATTTTGGTTTCTTGATGTAGGTGATCTGTGGGTGCAGTAGCTGTGCAGCCTGAAATGATCTTCAGGTCTTTGTTTTGAATAGTCTGTAAGGTCTTATGATGTGTTTCGGCTAGGTTAGAAGCCCAGGCTGGGCTTGCGTATTCCATCACTGATCTTATGTATTGTTTATATACTGTGGTGGTAGTTTCTTTGTTGTGTCCAAATTTTGTGTGAGCAAGTGACCTGAGGGCGTTAAGTCTGGGTGTCAGCTTCTTTTTAATGTTTGTGGTGTGCTGTTTGAATGTCATTTTTTTTTTTTTTTTTTTTTTTTTTTTTTTCTATGTGATTGAGGGAGGCAAAAGGCATAACTGCCTATAGCGAGTGCCTCCCCCATAGTTGAAAGAGTGACAGGGCCAAAATCAAGGGACGTTCGAGCCAAAATGCCTGGACACACGGAGTTTGAAGCAATTTAAGTCATAGGAAGAGGGAAAGACTGATTCTGGGAGAGAGTTCCAGAGCTCAGCTGTTGAGTAGAAGAAAGTTTGAGAGTAACGTTTCACTCTTGGGTTGGAGAGTTGCACAGAGTAGGGGTGGGATTGAGTTGCAAGACGGGTACCACGTGCCCTACGTAAAGGAGGTGGTATGCACTGGGATAGCTCTGAGGAACACTGATTATTATAGTAGCGATAGAATAGCGAGAGAGATGCAACATTGCGGCGGAGAGAGAGAGATTGCAGAGAGTTGGTGAGTGGACGGGAGTTAATGATACGAAAGGCCTTCCTTTCAACTTTGTCTAGGAGAGCAGTGTGTGAGGAACCTCCCCACACATGTGAACAATACTCAATACAAGGGCGCACTATGCCCCTGTACAGAGCAAGAAGCTGTACAGGGGACAAAGAACCCCCTAAGGCGGTTGAGCACACCCAGCTTCTGGGAGGCTGCCTTAGCAAGACTGGTAATATGGTCCTTCCAAATGAGAGCAGAAGAAAAAGAGACACCAAGAATATTGAGAGAAGATGAAGGGTTGATTTTTGTATTGTTGAAGAATAAGGGATAGTCCGCTGGGAGATCCTGACGGGTAGATAGATGGAGAAATTGGGTTTTGGAAGCATTAAAGTTAACAAGGTTTTCTCTGCCCCAATTGGAAATAGTATTTAGATCAGAATTTAAGAGTTCTATGGCTTCATAACGTTTGTCGTTGAGGGATTGCTGGCTGGGGCGTTCTGAAAAACTAATGGAGTAGTGCAAGGTTGAGTCGTCTGCGTATGAATGGATGGGAATTAAGGTACAGTTAAGGAGATCATTTATAAAAATTAGAAAGAGAATAGGAGATAGGACAGAGCCCTGAGGAACACGGAGTTTATAGGGTGAGGAAGTGAACAATGGCCGTCCACAACCGCGGCTATGGAACGGCCGGAAAGGAAATTAGAGACAAAGGCACAGATGGAGGGATAGAAACCGAAGGAGGGTAGTTTAGAAATTAAAGATTTATGCCAGACTCTATCGAAGGCTTTGATATGTCTAGTGCAATAGAAAAAGTCTCACCGAAGTCCCGAAAGGAGGATGACCAAGAGTTAGTAAGATATGAAAGAAGATCACCAGTAGAGCGACCCTTAAGGAAGCCATACTGGCGATCTGAGAGCAGATTATGAGAAGAGAAATGCTTAAGAAATTTGGAAGCAAGAATAGTTTCAAAAACTTTAGAAAGACAAGAGATAAGAGCAATTGGACGATAGTTGGAGGGTTGAGAGCGGTCACCCTTCTTTGGGACAGGTTGAATGTGAGCAAACTTCCAGCATGAAGGGAAGACGTTAGAGGATAGACAGAGACGAAAGAGTTTGCCTAGGCAGGGAGTCAGCACGGAAGCACAGTTTTTGAGAACAACAGGAGGAACACCGTCCGGACCGTACGCCTTATTAGTGTTAAGCCCAGAGAGGGTAGAAAGTACATCTTTAGAAGAGATTAGGATATTAGGCATAAGTAAGAGAGAGGAGGGCGGAGAGGGAGGAATAGCACCGGAATCATCCAAGGTGGAGTTTCTAGCAAAAGTTTGAGCGAAGAGTTTAGCTTTGTCAGAGGAAGAAGTGATGGTTGTGCCATCAGAGTGGGAAAGGGGAGGGAAAGACGAGGAAGAGAAATTGTTGGAGAGGTTTTTGGCTAGATGCCAGAAAGCTTGGGAAGAGCTAGAGTTGGATAGTTCAGTGCATTTATTATTGATGAAAGAGTGTTTGGCAAGTCGAAGAACAGATTTGGCTTGATTCCGGGCAGAAACATATGAAGAATGAGAGTCTTGAGTTTTAAGGCGTCGGTACCGTTTGAATGCTTCCTCCTTATTGCGGACAGCAGTAGAACAGGCGTGAGTAAACCAAGATTTTTTAGCATTAGTCTGAGAGAAAGAGAATGGAATGTATGCTTCCATGCCCGATAGGATTACCTCGGTAATGCATTCAGCACTCTCCGAGGGTCCCCAGCCATGGAAGCAGAAATCATTCCATGGGAAATCAAAGAAGTACTGCCGAAGAGCCTCCCAGTCGTCAGCGCCAAAGTGCCACAAGCGCCGCCGGCTAGGAGGATCGGGTGGCTGTACTGGAGAGATAGGACAGGTGACAGAGATAAGTTTATGGTCGGAGGAGCCCAAAGGAGAGAAAAGATCGACAGTATAAGAAGAAAGGGTTAGAAGTTAGAAACAGGTCAAGAATGTTGGGCCGATCTCCGATGCGATCCGGGATACGGGTGGGTTGCTGAACTAACTGCTCTAGGTCATTTAGGATAGAAAAGACGTAGGCTTGTTCACCAGGTGGATCAGTAGTGTGAGAGGAGAGCCAATGGCGGTGGTGAACGTTGAAATCTCCTAAGATGGAGATTTCTGAGAAAGGAGAAATGGATAGAATGTGTTCCACTGTAGAGTTTAGATAGTCAAAGAATTTGGGAAAGTTGGTAGAGTTAGGGGAAAGATAGACAGCACAGAAATATTTAGTAAGAGAATGACAGGAAAGTTTGAGCCATAAAGTTGAGAATTCAGAGGAGTCGAAATCAGGAACACGAGAGCAAGTGAGTTTGTTGTGCACATATGCACAACATCCGCCTTTGGCTTTGAATCTAGGATAGAGAAAGTAGGAGGATACAGAGAAGGGGTTGCTGGATGTTGCTACAGACACCTGAGTTTCGGTGAGGAAGAGAAGATCAGGTTTGTAGGAGGAGAGATGGTGCTCAACAGAGTGAAAGTTAGAGGAAAGTCCGCGAATGTTGCAGAAATTAATAGAAAGAGTAACAGGCCGAGGTCCAGGTAATTGTGTGGGGTCGTCAGGGGATGGTCGGTCGGGTGAGGGGGCATTAATGGTCCCCCCCCCTGGGGACTCCGAGGCTGGGTTACAATTCATCATTTTTTTTTTTTTTTAATTTTGGTGTGGAAGAATGAAGTGTGGTGTGCATGTTTAGTGTAGTGAAGTGGATAGGAGGAGGAGGTGTTTGTGAGAGCTAGCTGGATTGCTCTCAGTGTAAATGAGGCACAAAGAAAATCAGTAAGAGAGGCCAAGCAAGTGAAACAGGAGTTCCAGCGACTCTTTATCACATGCCTATAACCTCACCTGGGTCTAGCCCTGATCGATTGGTGCCTACAATCTCCCCACAGCGTGAGGAGTATCATATGTTACTCCTAGGATTTTGGGTGTGTGTGTATGTGTTAGGGGTGTGTTGTTTATGGCGAGTTGAGGGATGTATTCGTGTTCTCCTGTCCAGCTTGTGATCAGGGTTGCGGTGGATTTGGCTGGGGCTAGATTAAGTCTGTTTGTAGTGCACCAGCCATGTAGTGTGTAGAGATAGGGTTGAAGGAGATCTGTTGCTCTTTTTGGGTTATGGTGTGTGCATGTGAGTGTTATGTCATCTGCATAGGAGGCTAAGTTTATTTGGGGCGTATTGGGTGTAGTTATATCGTGCATGTACAGATTGAAGAGTGCGGGCGATAGGACGGATCCTTGTGGGACTCCGTTTGGAAAGTTTCTGATTTTAGATGACTGACCGGCAAAAGATACGTGTGCACATCTGCCTGCTAGAAAGTTGGCCAGCCACCTTTTTGTGTTGTTGAAGATTTTGTTTGTTAGGTGTTGGCGGGGGATGGCATCGAAGGCTTTACTAATGTCGAGTGTGGCTAATAGTGATCTGTGTGGTGGTCTAGCTGAGTTGATGCCGTCAAAAGCTCTTTGTGTAAGGTCTGTGAGAAGAGTGTTTGTGGAGTGCAGTGGCCTAAAGCCTATGGTGTGTGTTGGAGCTAGGGGTAGTGGTCATGTTGTACTTACGGTCGTTGTAATACTAGGCGTTCCATGAATATGACGATTATTATAATTAACGGGGGGGGGGGTGAGGGGGGGCAGTGTCTGGTATTGTGTTGTGTGAATAGCTGTAGTGTCTTTATAAAAAAATGGACCCAACAACTGGTTATATAAGCTTACACAGGCGGGTGAGTGCTTGAGATTGTTGATGATATGCTTTGTCCGTACACCAGAAAAGGGTGCAGCTTGGTCTGTGTGGAATTGTCTCTTACGTCTAATCCTTACATACATACACACACACATGCATACATACATACATACATAAACACACATGCATACATACATACATACATAAACACACATGCATACATACATACATACATAAACACACATGCATACATACATACATACATACACACATACATACATACATACATCACACATACATCACATACACATACATACATACATACATACATACATCTTGGTGTACCTTGACACATACATAGACAATGCAGCTAGCGAAACGGACCATAACGTAGAGCGTACTGCATTATCAACTAAAATGCTCATTGGCCTATTAATTCATGTATTCATATATTTGTTTAGTTTCCTCCCTAGACCTCCATCAAGCTAAGAAAAACACGGTATTTATCAAGGAAATCAACCAACTTTTATTTCGTTATTTTTTGCTTTAGCTAGTTTTCATCATTATGGTAGGTGGTATATAACATGAATGACGGGACAGAAAAACATGTGGACACCTGGGAGTGATTGTGATGGTCTGACAGCCAAAACTGTAGATTGCGGTGGATATAACATGAGATGACTGACAGGACTGTGGGGGGATTCACATGGGAGTGGATTGTGATGTCTGAGGTAGGTGGTATATACATAAGAATGACTGGACAGACTGGGACCCCTGGAGTGATTTCCGGTGATGTCTGCAGGTAGGTGGTAATAAATGAATGACGGACAGGACTGGGACACCTGGGAGTCAGACTGTAAGAGTGGTAAGGTCTGTTTTTTTTATACTGTCTACTGCCATTCCAAGATTTTCTTGGGGCAAGACAGGATCACTACACCGCCTTCATGCTTCAAGGCCGTTCACGATCTGTCTCCCTACTATTGTAGTATATTCTGACAATCTCTTAGGATGACTAGAGCGATATAGGGTAAGAGTTGTGTTATCGGGCGTACCACTACCGACAACTTGACAATTTTCTTGACCCCTTAACTTCTCATAACTCAAAATGAATGACAGCAATCGAGCTGACAATTCTATCATTAGGGAAGATCCCACCAGGAAATAGGTGTGGACATTTACAGCCAGTTTGCTTTAAGCCCTTTAGAGTTATGAGAAGTTAAAAGGTCAAGAAAATTGTCAAGTTCGTTGGCCCTACCTATAGTACACGCATGCACGCCAACGGGATTACGGAACCCAAAATGCACAAAGACAGGGGTGTGTTGGTGTGTGTGTGTTTTTGTTTTTTTGGTTTTTTGTTTTTTCCCTCATCAACATAGAACACAAATAAAAACACAAACCACACACACACACACACACACACACACACACACACACACACACACACACACTCATCTACAACCCACCCCTATCACTGCGATAATTAGCTTGGAAAATCTGACCTTTGGCAACAAAGTGGGTAATTCCCCCGAATACTATTTTTTGACGATTTATCGGACCGTCATCCAAATGGGATGCGGCCCAATCGCCATGAGACCGTTCACTTAGACAGTAGACCCCATTAGTATGGTTGGGAATATGTAGGACATTCGCTTAATATTATTCGGGAATGGATCATTAGTCTTAGGCGAGCGCATAAGGAACCGCTAGTGGTGAAATCGGACCTTGCCGGGACAATATTTTTACTGATAACCCGGGTTCGAATCCCGGTGGACCATATAGTTGAAGAATTTCATTGGGTCTGTGGTGGTGAGATTAATAATGTTATTAATATTATTTTATTTCATAAATGTTACTTAAGCGTTGTTTCCACAGAGCGATTTTTAGTTGTATTCATATAAGTTATTATTTGCAAGTAATACATAATAATAAGTTACATATACAGTAACTAAATACTGAATAAAAAGCTTGAAATAGTGAACATTACATGATGAAAGAACTGACTGGGTTTAATTATAACTATTCAACAAAATTTGGGTAATTTTAAAAGGTTAGATTATTTGTTATTTATTTTTTTGGGGGGTGGAGGAGGCTTGCATTACTACCGTTAAGTGAGTCTGAACAGGCGCTTTGTATTAATTTGAAGGAGGTCTGGGAGAGGGGGGTGTGGGGGTGTGTGGGGGGTGAAGACTCGTTATTGTCTCCTATATATTGGTATGTGGGAAATTGGAGTGTCCTACTCCGGTATTAGCTGTACTTCAGGGCCACCAGGGGTGTTGGGGCAGGCTACGCTCTCAAAATGCAAATGTCCGTCGCCCTCCCTCTCTCTCTCTCTAGGTCACACGTATAAAACCACCCCCGGAACAAAAGTCAATATTTGGTGTTATTGACCTGACCTCCCCTCCGCTGGCACTGTCAATGGGGCATCGATTGTGTGTGTGGGGGAAAATAGTTGAGGCTAAAGCTTAAGGGGACATGGGCCATTTTTCTGGTCCCCTTTCTTCCTCATAATTATCCCCATTAGTTTTGATATTTTAAGACGTTTGGCCCATTAGTTTTGTCGATGTTAAGACTTTTTGCCCCATCTTGTTGTCAATATTAAGACCTTTCGTGCCCTTTACTTTAGGTGTCAAATTTTTCCTGGCGAGCCATAGCGAGCCTCTAATTGTGGAGGAACTGGCCTTCGGCCGTGACATTTTTCTACCATTGAACAAATTTATCTCGAAGGGGGATCTAATGGATGTTTTTTTGTTTTTAAGTTTGATTGAGGTCTAGGGAGGAAACTAAAAAATATATGAATATTATTAATAAATAGACCCCCTAAAATACCCACTTTTCCCTTCAAAGCCTCAGTTTTGCTTTCTTGTCATGGTACTTGAACGAATTATTGGATATTTCGCGAAACTAAAATGTTAATGCTGTTTGGAACACAAGCATAATTCACTATTACACAGATTTGTTAAATTGCATTCGATGGCTATAATGACATTTCAATTAATTATTAATGATCGACGTAACGATTGTTTTTCGTAATGTTTACTGAGGTTTGTTAAGCTATACAATTAATTATTTAGTGGCATTACTGCTATATATACAAGCACACATTTTCCCATGCTCCTGGTATTTAGACACTATATATACGTACACACTAAAAGCATTAAGGGGGCCCACCTCGTTTTTTTCTCTCTCTCCCTCTCTCTCTGGGTGGTATCCATTCGACCCCTTTCAGCCTACTGTTTTAATGCGTTTATCCCCATCCAGGTGTCGATATTTTTCCTGGCGAACGGTAGCGAGCCAGCATATATAAAACAATGTTTTTGACAGCAGGTTAAATTTGTAAATTTTTCGATAGAAACATTTCTCCGGCAAAGCCGGATTTCTCCATACAACGGTGGCTCGCTCTCGCTCGCCAGGAAAAAATCAACACCTGGATGGGGATAAACGTCTTAACTCTTTCACGCTTATGACGCGATTTTGAGCCTATTAGGGATACTTTAAAGGCTTTGTTACCATCAGGGGTATTTAGAAACCTTTAGTTTAGTTACTTCAACCTCTGCAGTTGTCTTTGAGTTAGCTGTGGGCAGAAAACTAATTTTGGAGAGGTAATTATAAGAGTGAGAGAACTCTATTTCTTATTGCTAATCTGGCAACCTCTGCGTCATATGAGCGTGAAAGGGTTAAAACAGTAGGCTGAATGGGACCGAATAGATACAATCCGGAGAAAGAGACAAATACAGATAAAAATAGCAGGTGACCCCCCTTAAAGCATGAGGTCTCCGAAAAGGCAACAATTGTGTAGCCTGTGTGTTCCCTAGTGACTGAGGAGCGAAGTGTTAGTGACCCCTCTACTGCAGCTGGGGGTACACTTATTGTAGGAGGGTCACTGCAAGCCGGACCTATACACATTCTCTCACCTTATACCTTTGTAAATAGTGCATGTACGGTAGTGCTAATAAGTCATGTCTCAGCTCCCATTACATTTGGCTCGTTCTATCTATCTATCTATCTATGTATCTATTGCCTGACGCCGTGATCCCCGAAGGGATGACCACGAACGAACCACCCCCATGCACCTCTGTCCTCAGTCAGTCCTCGACGCACCGCCTCATCCTATATACTCCTCACTTTCCACTTCTCTTTCGGTTTACTTCTCCCTCTCTGTCCTTCCACCTCGCTCTCGTACACCCTCTTAGTCATTCTCTCGCTTTCCATACGTTCCGTATGGCCGAACCATCTCAAGGTGTTCCTTTTCACACTTTCCAACACATCTACCTCCACACCACACCTCCTTCTTACTTCCTCATTCGTCTGTCTATCCCTCCATGTAACTCCGTACGCACTTCTTAAGTAACTCATTTCCACCGCTCTCACTCTTGGTCTGAGTCTCTTCTCGAACATCCATGCTTCGCTTCCGTAAGTCAGTGTCGGGATTACCACACTGTCATGCAAGGACTTCTTTACTTCCATACTGACCACCTTGTTTCTTGTTACTGCTTTCAACATTCCTACAACCCTCTTCCCCTGTTACACCCTCTCCGCACTTCTTCATCCATAGTCCCATCTTTACTCAACACACTGCCCAGATACTTAAATAAGCTGACAATCTCCATAGCCTGACCGTTCAACCTCACCTCACACTCTGTGGCTTCACCCCTTACGAAGACTATAACCTTGCTCTTCCCCGCATTTACCTTCAGATTCCATTTTTCGCACACTGTTCCAAACACATTTACCAGACCCTGCAAATCCCGTTCATTGTTGCTCATCAGAACTGTATCATCAGCAAACAGCAGTATAGGCAGCTTCCACTCATTTCCCTCCCTTATCAGCGATACACCAACATCCACTGCTCTTCCTTGTATTTCTTTCATGACTCGTTCTGTGCTGTATTAACCCCTTCTGTACCGGCGACGTCTTTTTAATTGTATTTATCTATATTTAGACAATTTTGGGCCATTTAAGAAGGATCTGTGGTGGTTAAAAGGGTTAAGTGAGATACTTCAAAACCTGTTAATTGTTAGAGGTCCTTTTGAAACTGAATAAAATCGTCAAATGGTGGCCAGAATAAAGTTAAGAGGACATTGCCGGTACAGAAGGGGTTAATGTATGTCAGATGTTGAATAGGGTGGATAAGTGTAAGAACATGTTAGTAACTTTCTTTTACTCAACAGCTGAGCTTTGGAACTCTCTCCCAGAATCAGTCTTTCCCTCTTCCTATGACTTAAATTGCTTCAAACTCCGTGTGTCCAGGCATTTTGGCTCGAACGTCCCTTGATTTTGGCCCTGTCACTCTTTCAACTATGGGGAGGCACTCGCTATAGGCAGTTATGCCTTTTGCCTCCCTCAATCACATAGAAAAAAAAAAATATATCTCATTAAAAAAGAATAACTCAAATTTTAGATATTGCTGATATACCAACTATACAGTAATTCACAATGGGTCAAGAATAGTATTTATTCGGACTTATCAAATGGATATGGTTAGGCAGCTCAGTTCCTGGTGCTAAGGGGCAAACCACAGGTACAAAGGAGTACAAAGAAAAACAAGCAACAACATATATATTGATCCTTTCGATGCTGGTTGTAGGTCCATGGTGAATAAGACCCACGGATTTTGGCAGTCGGCAGTCCTCGCGGGTTTGGGGATGTTGAGATTCGAGGGGCAATACACTCCTCGGCATTAACCCCTTCTGTACCGGCGACGTCGTTTGCATTATAGTCGAGCTACTTTTAGTCGACTTTGTGTAGCTTAGGAAAGATCTATGGTAGCTGAAAGAATTAATCGCGGTATTTTGTAGCCTTTAAATAGTTAGAGGTCTTTCCTAAACTTAATGAAATCATCTAACAGTTGCCATAATATAACGAAAAGAACGTCACCGGTACAGAAGAGGTTAAGGGGGGTGACCTGTTTTTGTTCTGTCCTTTTCTATCTTTCTCTGGCTTGTATCCATTTGGCCCCATTCAGCCTACTGTTTTAAGACGTTTCTCCCCATCCAGGTGTCAATTATTTACTGGTGAGCCGTAGCGAGCCAGCATATTTTTTAGTTTTGTTTGACAGCAGGCTAAATTTGTACATTTTTCGATAGAAAAATTTCTCCGGCGAAGCCGGATTTCTTCATATAATGCTGGCTCGCTATCGCTCGCCAGTAAGAAATCGACACCTAGATGGGGATAAACGTCTTAAAATAGTTGGCTGAATGGGGCCGAATGGAACGACTCTAACAATGTACTTTTCTATATACATTCTTTTTCTCATTAGTAGGGTTGCTGCCACTCACCAGGATAATTGATAACTTATAATAATACTCATAGTCTAATGGGGTGAGCACGTGTTTTGGGCCTATAGCGTACTATTCGCTGTCAGTCGGCGAGAAATCATGATCTCTCTAACCTCTGTAACTTCAAAAAAAAACGACTAGAGTAATCGAGCTAATATGTCGACCATTTGGGAAGAGTCAGTCATGAAATAGATGTGGAGACCTTTACAGCCCATTTGCTCTAGCCCGTTTTTTTTAGTTACAGAGGATAGATCTAGGTCATGGTTTCTCGCCGACTTACAGCGAATAGACTATAGTAACACGTGCTGTAATTATGAAAAGCATGTATTTCTCGTAATAGCTAACCTTTTTACATAACTCATGGTTATGCCAAAATATCAACACAATTTTCACAATGAATAAACTGAGGTCTCTAAAAAAAAAAAAAAAAAAAAAAAAAATCGACGAAGAGAGAAGAGGTGGCGGGGAAGCTTGGAGGTGGCTCAAAATTACCACTATAAGTAGCGCCAACTAACTTGACAATAATCTTGACCCTTTAAGGGGAGGCAGACCGTTTTTCTGGACCCCCTTCTCCCTAATGTTTAGCCCCACTATAGTTTTGAGATTATAATTGCCCATTAGTTTGGCGATTTTAACACCTCTCGCCCCATTTCGTTGTCAATTTTAAGACCTTTCGTGCCATTTAGGTGTTAATTATTTCCTGGCGAGCGATAGCGAGCCTGCAATTTTAAGAGGAACTGGCCTTCGGCCGGGAAATTTGTCTACCGAAAAATGTACAAGTTTATCTTGAAGGGGGTCTAGGGGGTGTTTTCCTAAGCTTGATGGAGGTCTAGGGAGGAAACTAAAAACATATATTAATAGACCAAATAAACGGTCTGCCTCCCCTTAACTCCTCATAACTCAAAAGGGACTACAGCAAACGGGCTATAAATATTCACACTAATTTCATGGTGGGCTCTTCCCAAATCATAGAAATCTCAGCTCGATTGCTTTCATTCATTTTAAGTTATGAGAAGTTAAGGGTCAAGATTACTGTCAAGTTCGTTGGCGTTACCTATAAATACTACAGTCAACTAGTTTAATCCTCAGAGTCTCGGAAAATATAGTTGTGCAATTATATGTTTTCAGATTGTTATAGGAAACCGTTTTGCATATATATTTCTTGATTCATCCATTTTCCATGATATATATATATATATATATACTGTATATATATATATATTGCACATTTACTCTATAAATTAATTTATAGGCTATACTAATAAGCCTAAATACTATACGACTTGACTGTACAATTAAATGTCTGCTTGGCAAAATTGGTCCACGGCTCAAAATGTCTCAATGATCGTATTAACCCCTTCTGTACCAGTGATGTTATTTTCATTATATTCTGGCAACTATTAGACGATTTGGTACAGCTTACGAAGGACGTCTACTCATTAAAAGGCTACAGACTATCTCAATTAATCTTTTTAACTGCCATATATCCTTCCTAAGCTTCATAAAATCGTCTAAATGTAGCTGAAATAAATACAAAAGACTTCGCCGGTACAGAAGGGGTTAATACAGTCACTCAGCCACAAATAACCAATCGGCTCTAAACGGATGCTCGGTAATCATCTGCCCAAATTGTCCACTTCGCCCAATTTCGTCGATTGGTCCAATTCTGTTGCTCGGTTATTAGCTGATCAGTTAAGGGGAGGTCTCCACTTGAGGGATTTTTTTCTTGACCCCTTTCTCCCTCATTGTTAGCCCCATTGCTTTTGAGATTTTAAGACGTTTGCCCCATTAGTTTGGTGATTTTAAGAATTTCCGCGCCATTCTGTCAATTTTAAGACCTTTTGTGCAATTTAGGTGTCGATTTTATCCTGGCGAGCGATAGCGAGCCTGTAATTTAAGAGTAACCGGCCTTCGGCGGGAAATTTTTCTACCGAAAAATGTACACATTTATCTTGAAAGGGGGTCAAGGGGGTGATATTTTAAGATTGCTGGAGGAGTAGGAAACAAACTAAAAACCTCCCCTTAACCCCTATAGAACCGGTGACGTCCTTTTTGTTATATTGTGGCAACTATTAGACGATGTTATTCAGCTTAGGAAGGACTTCTGGCAATAATAAGGCTTCAAACTATCTCAACCAACCCTTTTAACTACCACAGATCCTTTCTAAGCTGCATAATATCATCTAAATATAGCTATAGAATATAAAGATATCACACGTCGCTGGTACTGAAAGGGTTCAAAACAACCTCCCTGGCCAAATCAACCGTTTGCCGTTTTTGCACCATGTTACCTAATATGTCTGCTTATTAGACTAACTGGCCCTATTCCATTAAGGGGAGATGGGGCGTTTTTCTGGTCCCCCCTTCTTCCTCATGTTTAATCCCGTTGGTTTTCAGATGACGTTCGGCCAATTAGTTGGGCGATTTTTAAGACCTTTCGCCCCTTTTATTTGTCAGTCGTGTCATGTAGGTGACAATTTTTTCCTGGCGAGCGATAGCGAGCCTGTAATTTAGAAGAAACCGGCCTTTGGCCTGGAAAATGTACATACTGTATATATCTTGAAGGGGGATTCTGGGGTTGTTTTTTTCAAGTTTGAAGGAGGTTTAGGGAGGAAACTATAAAACTAATAAATAAATGAAAAAAATGGACCAAAAAGTGAAATATCTCCCCTTAACCCTAATTATATTGTGTACACAGAGGGAGGCCGATATTAGTGAGGTGGAAGTAGGGGGGGGGGGGGGAGGGGGGGGGGGGGGGGGGGGGGGGAATTGTATTGAGTGGGACAGGTAGGTGATAGAGTTGTTCAACGATTATTGTTTAGCAACGTTTATACTTGGTGATCTGAAGTTGGCATCTTGTTACCTATGTCTGTTACTCTTGTATTCTTTTATACCTAATAACATTGCTAAGCTTGTGTGTATATATATATATATATATATATATATATATATATATATATATATATATATATATATATAGAGATTGATAGAGAGAGAGAGAGAGAGATAATTATTCGTTATAGGTGTGGAGGAGACAAAAAACAAAGCTGCCTGTAACAAGTAACTCCCCCAAAGTTGAACACGTTACAGGGACCCAAATTAGGGGTACGTTGGAATCAAAGTGTCTGGTCACACGGAGCTTGAAACAGTTTAAGTAACACAATAGTGAACAGACAGATTGAGGGAGAGAGTTCCAAAGCTTGCTTGTTGAGTAGAAGAAACATTGGGAAAATCGGTTCACTCTTGGGTTTGAGAGCTGGACAGAAGAAGGGTGGTAGTGTGTTGAAAGACTTTTTCCCCTTACTCTCCGTAAGGGACGAGGTATACACTGAGAAAGATCTGAAGAACACTGAGTATTATATAAGTGGTACCGTAGAAGAGTGAGATAGATGCAACATTGCGGCGATTAGATAGAGACTGTAGGGATCGAGTTGGGTTAATATATAATTGACAGGTGTAATGCCTTTTGACCCAGACTGTTAATAGCAAATGTTCTTCCATATTGGATATTTCAATTAACGGGAGATGGGTCGTTTTTCTGGTCCCTTTTCTCCTCATGCTTATCCCCATTAGTTTTGAGATTTTAAGACGTTTGCCCCATTAGTTGGTCGACTTTAAGACCTTTCGCCCCATTTGTTTGTCAATTTTAACATCTTTCGTACCCTTTAGGTGTCGATTTTCTTCCTGGTGAGCAATAGTGAGCCTGTAATTGTGGAGGAATCGGCCTTCGGCCATGACATTTTTCTACCAAAAATTTTACATATTATTCTCGAAGGGGGATCTAATGGATGTGTTTTAAGTTTAATGGAAGTCTAGGGAGGAAACTTTAAAAAAAAAAATGAATATAAAAATATATAGACCCCAAAATAACCACTGTCTCCTTAACTGTTCTCAAACTTCAGACAAAGTTATAATAGTGCGAAAAATAACTGAAATTTAACGTAATTACAGAACTAACAATTACGTTACCTTCTGACCTTTTGCTAAGCGATTAAGCTTTTTCCCTTGTGTGCTAAGTTGAAGTAAGTTGAAACAAAAGGCAGTATTTGTTGTTGTTGTTGTTGTTGTTGTTGTTCCCCAAGCTGCCTGGCCGAACAGCCCCAAGGCCCCGAGCAAGGCCAAGGCCATAACCGTACGCCCCCACAGAACCCTCACTGCCGACCACAATAAAGCCTGGGTGACCGAAGCCACTCCATGGCGGGGAGCTGAGGAGGGTGCGGAAACGCCCGGGAAACCAAAGCCCCACCCAGGGCCCTGTGCCCCTCAGCAATTATGAAGAGAAAGTTGAGGGACAAAGGAAAAAATGTGACGCTTTGGCTTCCAATCTAGGTAGGAGGTCAATCCACGGAAGAGACGCCGTCACTTGAGATCTAGAAAATATAAAAGTAAAAGGAACAGTATTTGTTTTCCGATGTACTCACTCTCACTCTCACTCTCTCTCTCTCATGCTAGCTTATAATTAATCAATTATTCTTTACAATTCAAACGCGCCTTTTCTTATATGAGCAAGTTGAATCTCTTACATACTTATTTCTCGATACTCAATGGAAGACGTACAGTATGTGAAACTACTCTCTTAGCGTGATATTAAAGCAAAGTTTGCATAATAAGCAACTCATTTGACTTTACAACCATCGTAGTAGCTGAGTAATCAAGGAGACATGGCTATTTACCTTCAGTAGACAATATATCGACTATAAAATAATATACTGTATATGGCTGGCTAGGTCATAGGCTAGTTCTAGTTCTACCTTTATTTCTACACTCCAGTTTTTTTTTATACATTTTCTTTGATAGGACGGGGTGAAAGAAAATGGGATAATTTTCAGCAAACTAAATTAATGGTGGCTTAAATCTACTGCTTCGAAACAGACTGAATGAATATTGTACCCCCTTCTCTGGCTATATGCAAATATTGATTATCAAGTATGCACAAATAATTACAGTATGTTAAAACTTTTGCATGTCTAATGTAATCATACTTTTGGGAATAGTCAGAACGGGGATGGGCCCACAACGACCCTGTAAAACCTCCTGCAACACCCTCGGCCTCAGGTCAAGGTATTGAGGAATAAGCCTTTACAACGGCACCTCGTTTCTACAATCTACTTTTTCCTTATTTTCTGAAGAGTGTAGAGAGGGGAAAAGGGGTGTTGGAGAGAGTGGAAGCTGTTTGAGTGGCTTTGTTACCTCCGCCCTCTTAGCTGTGTTGCCAATTTAGCTACTTTCCCGCTAGATCTAGGGGTATTTACTTCTATGTCAAGGCACTTTTCTACATGGAGCGACACAAATTATACCGATATTCTGGAGTGTTGAGCCATTTTTGAGCGATATTCTAGAGATTGTGGCATTATTCTAGCGATCTTCGGCTTTTATTTACTATCTAGCAGACTTAATTTGGTAACCCTGCTCCTAGCGATCCGGATAGTATTACTGCCCTCTACACGCCACATCTCCAACCTGGCTCTACAACTTTGCCAGACGTAGTGTTCTGGACACAAACATTTTGGGCCTCATATCCTGTACCTTCAACTGAAGCCCCTGCTGCTCCTGAACCTACCCCTGTCATGTCCCTGGGAGTGGAACCCCCTCGCACCCAAGAGATGAGATTGGAATTAATTACGGTAATATTATATTCAAAGCACATCATGTCTTGGTCGAAGAATGTAGTGCAATGAGAGAGGGACACACACGCGCAGAGAGAGAGAGAGAGAGAGAAGTAGAAGACCACTACAGCCGAGATTCTTGTAATCCATGTGTGTATAGAGACTCATTTTGAGAATACAATTATACAGTACAGGTATATTGTATTGATAAATGTTGGCCGCTGTAAGCATGTGCAAAGATGGTTTAACAATAATTTACAATATATGAGAGCAATCGCCTCCAATCACTAACTGCCAGCTAGAGAAGAAGGGTGGGGGAGTTGGGGATAGTTTGGGGGTGGATGGTGGGGGTAGACTTGGACCCGACTCCCCCCTTCCACCTGCCCAGGGTGGAGTAGAGGAAGGAAGGACCCACCCCTGAGCAACTTTTAGTACGCGTGAGTGTACAGTACACCCAAGATCTATCTATATATAGATCTTGGGTGTACCTAGGTCAGTTGTCTCGCGAAAATGCGCTAACGTTTTGTTGATAAACGAGTCCACCTGCAAACAACGAGAGCAGTAGCTCATTGTTTGACCGGATTCGAACACTGGGCTTTTAGTTTTGGTGAAAATGACGCCAGTGTGAGTGTAGACAGTGGTGTGGGAGGATGTGCAAGGAAGGCCCGGGACAATCACGTATAATTATAGGTATGTGGCAGTGAATTATGTTGTCAGGATTGGATACCGATATAAGACAAAGTGGTGATGACACTTACATGTAGAACAAATAATATTTAGATGCAATACGTAAACACAGGAGAGCTTATGGTTGAAGTGTGCGGCATAATATGATCTCGGGGATCACAGGTGTTGGGCAGAGAGACCATAACTACTTCAGATATACAGTCATAACTATTAGTTGGTTTGGTACATTGGTAATTATTTTTGTGAAAACTAGGGAGAGATATATTTTCAAGGATAAGTAATAGTACCTTAAGAGGGTAGTGGTTACGTTTTGGTCTATGTAATTATTTATTTATATATATTTTAGTTTCCTCGCTAGCCTTCCATCAAACTAAAAAAAATCCAGATTTTTTTTTATTTTAATACCACGAATTTTCCGAGTGTTTTTTATAAACAAATGTTTTCATTTGCATAATATATAGTGTTTGTAATTAATTAGAAATCTCGGGAAAACCTATTTTCCCCATTAGGCCTATCGATCGATGTTGAGACACGTCCCCCCCCCCCCTCCCCTCCCCCTTCCCCCCGATAGTGATTTGAAAAGACATTAGCCTAACCTAACAACCTTACCTAACCTAACCTAGTATTATGGGTGGGGGCTGCCGCCCCTACACCCACGCTGGGTTGAGTACTAATCCCTTAGTTAATAAAAACAATAAAATTGGATGTCTATTATACGAAGGTGAAAGTCGATGAAGTCTACGGTGTTTACTGTGCAATCTTCAGCTTAGATTGTACATTGATAACGGGAAAGTACCGATTGACAACCTTGTTACGAAAATTAAATTTTAGTACCATACTTTTATATTAGGTTTTTCCGAGGGTTTACCACATTTTCATATGATCTTTAGAGCTATCGATAACTGGAAGTACCGTATTGACAACCTTGTTACGATTTTTTTTTTTAGTACCATACTTTTTTATTAGGTTTTGCCGAGGGTTAAAACAAATTTTGGTAAGATTTTACGGTGTGACAGTTACAAGCCCCATCGATGTTTGTGTAGCCTATAGGTATGTTATATAATAGTCTTCAGTCCTATATATGTCCTTCCCGTCGCAAATGTAATATAAGGGAGATATAGGGTAAAACACAGAGTCTTGTCTGCATAATGACAAGTCCTGTTTTACGGGATTTCTGCTTTATAGATTTTTTTTTCCTTCTTACCTTACTCGGAGGACCTTACAGTTGCGCGATCCAGTGCTGCTTTGGTAATTGCGTAAATTTTATTTTCCCTCCCCTATAACATTTTCAGAGTCCCCACTGCACTATAGGGGAGGTGTGGTGGAGTGGTCTTGCCACTGGCCTGGTAATCCAAAGGTCCCGGGTTCAAATCCCGATGTATCAATGGGAAGATATTATTGGGATGGAATTTGTGCTGTACCTAGTATCAGTGCATTACCACAAGCCCACCGAAACGTCAATAAAATACCCTCATTGTTCCCTGATTAAATAGCACTGTATGAATATTCCCATATTCAAAATATGCTATAGGGGTGCAATGCCTGGTGAGTTATCTGCTCAACAGGTGGCGTTGTGTGTGTGTAAGTGTGAGAGTCCGAGTGTAGGGAGTGAGACAGTGAAGCACGGGAACGAGGTGGCTTCAGAGATGGGGTCGTTTCGGGCCATGAGTGAGCACCGTGCCTCATGTGAAGGCAAGATGGCAGGTGCTCGTTGTACTCTACGTGCTTCACATGTCTCACTCCCTAGACTGGAACAAGACCTCACGGGCTTCACTGTTCATTGTAAAGCGGTGAATGTTAAGGCTCTCAGCCTATGCCCGAGAGGAAGTAAGTTGGAATATAGAAAAAAAAAAAAAAAAAAAAAAAAAGAAAGCCACTGTCACTTTGTTTGTGTTCTCTCTGCCGGATTACACTTTTCCCGCTAGCTATCCACGTATTACGTTTAGGTTAGGTTAGGTTAGGTTAGGTTAGGTTAGGTTAGGTTAGGTTAGGTTAGGTTAGGTTAGGTTCATGACAAGGTATCAGCTGGTAGGTATGGGATAAACTAGGGACACATACTAGCTGGTAGGTAAGGGTTATTCTTGTATCCAACGTTCTAGGTTAGGTTACTGTGTTTTTTTACTTCAAAAAATCGCTAAACCCGAGCCAAGTTTTGGCAAATGTTGGCTCGGGTTTTCAAATTTTGGGGTTTAATGGACATGAAAACTCGTGCCAACTTTCAAAATTCAATTACTGTTTTTTTTTACTGCCCCCTATTTTTCCCCTTTTACCCCGCAATTTCCCTGATCTTCATAGCCCTCCCCACTAGTGGGGGACGTGTTTTTAGATTATTGGATAATGGGTAAATACTCATTTGCTGCAGTCCTTGGTATAAAACAACACTGTATATCAAAGAAAAAATGCAAAAAAAAAAAACACATGCTAAAACTCGTGACTGTCACACCGTATCAATTTACCCAAATTTTCTTATGATCTTTAGAGCATATAGATTCAATATTTATATTCAAATATATCACAAAAATTCGTGGTATTAAAATAACATTGAACCAAAAATCCCCTAGACCCCCTTTCAAGATAAATTTGTACATTTTTTTCGGTAGAAAAATGGGTCAATATTTACGTGTCGCACCACAGCTGGGATCTCATTTATATTGGTAGTTTTGGGTTCCTATCATTCTATGCTTCATTGCTATATACTTTTTATCCACGGGAAAATATATATATATATATATATATTTTATTATTATTATTATATATATATTTTTTTTTTGCATTAACCTAACCAAAAAACCTAACCTAACCTAACCTAAATGTATTTGGGGGCTAGTAGGTTAGGTTAGGTTAGATTTTTTGGTTTGGTTAATGCTAAAAAAAAAATTAAGCCAAGAAGAAAAAAAAAATTCCTGTGGATAAAAAGTATATAGCAATGAAGCATAGAATGATAGGAACCCAAAACTACCATTAGAAATGAGATCCCAGCTGTGGTGCGACTCGTAAATATTGACCGAAAAATGTCCCAGCCAAAGGCCGGTTCCTCCTTTAGGCTAATTACAGGCTCGCTATCGCTCGCCAGGAAAAAATTGGGTACGATTTTAGTTACTGGACACCTATTTGACAGGTACCACCGAGGATTTAATACATATTTGTTTTCGGTTTCCACGCATCCAACACCAAGCTACACCTTTTTCTGGTCCGGTAATAGTATTGAAAACGATATAATAACTTTTTAAATGTGGTTTTCGACGAGGATAAAACGGCGCGTTTGGGCCGAAAATCGGCGGCGGGGGGAGTCCGTCGTCGCTTCGGATCGTCGCAGTTTGTTTACCCAGGACGCTCGAGTTTACTACGGCCAGCTGTTTTACTTGCCCCCTGCTGGCCACATATATGACGATTATTATAATTAAAGGGGGAGGGGGGGCAGAGCCCATCCTGTATCCCACGGCCTATAACGCAAGTCTTTATAAAAAAATGGACCCAACAACTGGTTATATAAGCTTAGCCATTTGAAGTCGACCGCCAAGGCGGCGGGACCGGGAAGTCACTCCGAGCGTAAAGTAAACAAAGCGACGCTACTTCCACGAACGCAACCGAGTTGTCTTTATATTTCGTCTCATATTATCATTATTAAAGTGTCCCCATTGCTTTTTTAGTGTTTCGTACACCAGAAAAGGGTGCAGCTTGGTGTTGGATGCATGGAAACCGAAAAATAATATGTATTAAATCGTTGGCGGTACCTGTCAAATAGGTGTCCAGTAACTAAAATCGTACCAAAAATTGACATCTAAATGGCACAAAGGTCTTAAAATCGCCAAACTGATGGAGCAAACATCTTAAAATCGCAAACTAATGGGGCTAAACATGAGGGAGAAGGGGTTCAGAAAAAGCAACCACCTACCCCTTAAACACTCGTACTCTATGAACAAGGGTCGTGCCGAACTATTGCTTTTGACTATATACCCGCTAATCCTTACATACATACATACATACATACATACACACATGCATACATACACACATGCATACATACATACATACACACATGCATACATACATACATACACACACACATGCATACATACATACATACATACATACATACATACACACATACATCCACACATACATCCACACATACATACATACATACATACATACATACATACACACATACATGATACATAGACAATGCAACTAGCGAAAAAGACCAAAACGTAGAGCGTACTGCATTATCAACTAGCGAACTACCCGCGCTCCATTCTCGGTCCAAACAATCGCCCTTCCCTCTAAACGAGCACTTGTCGGTGTTCGGGCAAGTCAATTCCAAATGAGCTAGTTTGCACTGTTAAGGGGAGGCAGACTGTTTGTTTGGCCTATTAATTCATGTATTCATATATTTGTTTAGTTTCCTCCCTAGACCTCCATCAAGCTAAGAAAAACACGGTATTTATCAAGGAAATCAACCAACTTTGATTTCGTGATTTTTTGTTTTAGCTAGTTTTCATCATTATACAGTGGTTGTAATTAATTAGAATCTCCGGAAAAAACGTTTTCAATTACTTTGAAAAAGTTAATATTTACCTCCTGTTATCCACAGCCAAAACTGAAGATTGCGGTGTAAATACCGTAGATTTTTTTTTTTTTTTTTTGGGCGACCGTCAACCTTTTATTAATCAAATACCAAACCAGCGGGGTTGTGGGGGCTGCAGCCCCCACCTAATATACTAGGTTAGGTTAGGTAAGGTTGTTAGGTTAGGCTAATATTACCCCTTATTTTCGTCTTTTACCCCTCAATTTCCCTGTACTTCATAGCCCTCCCCAGTATCGGGGTCCGTATCTTAAGATTGTTGGATAATGGGTTAAACGTTTTTTCCGGAGATTCTAATTAATGACAACCACTGTATAATGATGAAAACTAGCTAAAACCAAAAACAAAATTCACGAAATAAAAGTTGGTTGGTTTCCTTGATATTTTCCAAAAACACCCCCTAGACCCCCCTTCAAGATAAATCTGTTAATTTTTCGGTAGAAAAATTTCCCGGCCGAAGGCCGGTTCCTTTTAAAATTGCAGGCTCGCTATCGCTCGCCAGGAAATAATCGACACCTAAATGGCACGAAAGGTCTTAAAATTGACAACGAAATGGAGCGAAAGGTGTTAAAATCGCCAAACTAATGGGCGAACGTATTATAATCTCAAAACTAGCTGTTGGGGCTAAACATTAGGGAGAAGGGGGTCCAGAAAAACGGTCTTCCTCCCCTTAACTCTTTCTATAACAGCAACGTCTGTTTTTTTTATTCTGGCTACTACTAATCGATTTTCTTGGGGTTAGGAAGGCTCTCTAGCATTATACCGACATACAGCATAACTCCTCTCTAAAACATGAACCTAACCAAACAACCTAACCTAACCTAACCTAGTATTCTTGTAGTACTGAGAATACTAGGTTAGGTTAGGCTTTTTAGTTAGGCTAAGTATTTATAGATGATTTATGTTGTATGTCGGTAATGGTACGCCCGATAACACAACTCTTACCCGACATAGTGTGGGTGTAGATGTGCTTGAGAGGTCGTTTTAATCTAGTTGGAGATTTAGGCGTCTGACAATAGATCGGTAGATAGACAAATAGGTTTATATTCTCAAAAATAATCGAGTGTACATTTTATATGTAGATTCTAAGTGTTTAAAGAAAACTATGTTTCAATGTGATCAATCTAATTTGACACGCATGCACACCAAACATACAAACGAGGTGCCGTTGTAAAGGTTAATTCTTCAATACCTTCACCTGACTTGACCTGTATATCCGTGTGTATCGAATTATAGTACGCATTCCCATTGATACGCGAAAGTCAATATGTGAACACTCAAGACCTAACACGGAAGCCAAAATGCACAGACACCGTACATGAACACAAAGAACACCTCCGTACACAAACACATACACACACACTCGAACGTTCCTTGATTTTGGCTATGTCACTCTTTTAACTGTGGGGGAGGCACCCGTCACGTGCAGTTTTGCCTTTTGTCTCCCTCATCAACATAGAAGAAAACACACACACACACACACACACACTCATCTACAAACCGCCACACAAACACACCACTCCCAATATACAGTACAAACATACACGTGATAGAATACCCCTGCCACTCACAATGCATGCCACCCAGTACAATACTAAAAGGTTTCCAGATTTTCTCTCAATCCTGAACAATAGACTCTCGCGTGTGTTTAAAAGATTAAGGATGGATACCTATATAGCGTGGCAATTGCAGCGTTGGATATTTATGGTTTCGTGTTGGATATATGGAAGCTGGAATTTTAGAATATTCAATCCTTTCAAACAGATGACCCCAATTTTGTTCTATTGGTGTACAGTCGGTCGGGCCACGGCATGGTTGGGCCGCGGCAAGCTTAACCCTTTCGAGCTCCAATACGCATTTCTTTTCTGTTTTCTGGCAATTATTAGACGATTTTATTCAGATTAGGAAGGGTATATGGAAGTCAAAGGGTTGATTGAGATAGTATTTACCCGTTTAATACCCACAGATACTTCCTAAGTTGCATAAAAGCGTCTAATGATAGCCAAAATAAACTGCTAAAACGCGTCAGAGCATCAAAGGGTTAATATCATAGTCATGTAAACAAAGCGGGTGATACGCCCGAATACTAGATGGGTGGCGGCCCGACCGTCAGGCGGCCCAAATGGGATGCGGCCCAACCGCCATGGGACCGTTCTATTTTAGTATTCTTTTATTTATAAATGTATATTTTACTTAAGCGTTGTTTCCACAGAGCGATTTTTATTAGTTGTTTTGTCTTTGTGTTCGTATAAGTTTTGGTTTGTTTATTTTGCAAGTTTTACATTATAATTAGTTACATGTACAGTAACTGGTGCACTACTGAGTAACAAGCTTGGAATAGTGAACATTACATGAGGAAAGAACTGACTGGGTTGTGTTATATTGGAATGTATCTAAATTTGTCATCAGCATGTCAAATTATTCATTAAAATTTGGGTAATTTTCAAAGGTTAGATTAAGTTTTGGTGTTCTAGAAATTTGAAACTAGAATATATAATGAAAATAAATATAAGAGTTTCTCCCACGGCATGTTTATATATTATGCCCGTATTTAGCTGTAATCTGAAAGCTTGGGCTGTCTCATTGCTGGTGATTCAACAAAAGAATAATGAGTTTAGGAAGGATGTATACGTGTTTGTAAGTTAAAGACTACTGCAGCTCAAATAACCCTCCGCCTCTGATAGGACCTTCTTAAGCTGAATAATATCGTCAGGAGATACAGTCTTAGTCAAGATAGATTTTTTGGATAATTTTCGGAAGTGTAATAATTATGATACACTGCCGAACCAATTTTATAAGCGCTTGAACCACAAAGATCACATTACTGGGATTCCTTAGTTAACCCCTTCTCTACCGATAACATCCTTTTAACATTATTCGGGCTAATATTATACGATTTTACTCAGTTAAAAATGGTCTCCAGCAATGAACAGGCTTCGCACTATCTCACTTAACCCTTTCAGGACCACATATCCTTCTTAACCTGCACAAAATCGTCTAAATATGGCTTGAAGGAAAATAAAAACACGTCGCCGTTACAGAAGGGCTTATGGGGAGGTTTTTAGTTTGGTCTCTAGATATTCATCAAACTTAATATTACACCCCCTTGAGCCCCTTTCAAGATAAATGTGTACATTTTTCGGTAGAAAAATGTCCCGGCTGAAAGCCGGTTCCTCTTAAATTACAGGCTCGCTATCGCTCCCCAGGATAAAATCGACCTCAGAATGGCACGAAAGGTCTTAAAATCATTAATCGATTTTAGGAGTATAGTTGGTTGTTGGAAGGAACATAATAATTGATATTGGTTCAGGGGTAATTTATCGAGAGGACTTCCCTAGTGGTTAAGGCCCCATTAATTGCTCTTTCCATTCACATATGCATAGCCTACGTGAGTTGCAGTTGGGATGTGTGTACATGCTTAGATTGATATGCAGGATTCGAAGTTGCATAATAAATCGTAGGCAGTGTCCACCATTCTTTAACTGTCTTCGTGGTGCGATGCATAAGGTGTTGATTTTCGGTGTGAGCATCCTGGATTCGAATCCACGGACTGCCACATGTGTTTGTAAATTTCATTAATCGATTTTAGGAGTATAGTTGGTTGTTGGAAGGAACATAATAATTTACAGAAATGTGTCGAAAGTTCTTAAAATCGTCAAAATATATGGGAGTCTTAAAATTCGAAAAGCAATGGGGCTAAACATGAGGGAGAAAGGAGTCAAGATTTTTTTTTTTTTTTTTTTTTCTTACTATAGTATATTTATTGTTTTTAGTATTATCATCATTACTATTATTATTATTATTTGTATTATTATTACTATTACTATTACGAGGTGTTCCAAGTATTCCTACCCACGAATGTACTGTCTCGCTCAGGAATTTCTGGACGTGTTTCTGGAGGCGCCTTTACGATACACTGACTAACTTTTTTGATTCATTACTTAATAATCTTATTTTCATTGTTGAAGTGGAGTGACCTGCTTTTTGTCTCTCATTTCTCTCTTTCTCTGGCTTGTATCCATTCGGTCCCATTCAGCCTACTGTTTTAAGACGTGTATCCCCATCCAAATGTCGATTTCTTCCTGGCGAGCGATAGCAAGCCAGCATTGTATGGAGAAATCCGGCTTCGCCGGAGACATTTTTCTATCGAAAAATTTACAAATTTAGCCTGCTGTCAATTTTTTTTTTTTTTTTTTTAATATGCGGGATCGCTACCACTCGCCAGGAAAAAATCGACACCTGGATGGGGATAAATAACAAACTAGGTGCATGGGCCCCCTTAACCCGTACAGTACCGGTGACATCCTTTTCATTATAATCTTGAGACTATAAGATGATTTTACTTAATTTAGGAAGAACTTTTACCCATTAGAAGACTACAGCCAATCTCAATTAATCGTTTATAGCTGCTATATATCTTTCCTAAGCTTCATAAAATCGTCTAAATGTAGCTAGAATATAAAATAACACACATCGCTGGTACTCAAAGGGTTAAGGGGTGTGGCAGTATCCCCGACCACAACTGTACAATTTCCAACATATCAAGGTGGTACGTCGCTCTTTCTTGAACCATTCTGACGCGCGAACCAAATATTTGTAACCCCTTCTGTACCGTCGCTGTCCAAGTTTCTTCTGGTTACTATTATACTATTGTATTCAGTTACAATGCCTCCAGCAATTAACCATTTCACGCATTTATGACGCAGAGGTTGCCAGATTAGCAATAAGAAATGGAGTTCTCTCACTCTTATAATTACCTCTCCAAAATTAGTTTTCTGCCCACAGCTAACTTAAAGACAACTGCAGAGGTTGAAGTAACTAAACTAAAGATTTATAAATACCCCTGATGGTAACAAAGGCTTTAAAGTATCCCCAATAGGCTCAAAATCGCGTCATATGTCGGAGAGGGTTAACAGTAGCCAGAATCAAGTTAATAGGACGGCACCATTACAAAAAAGGTTAAACACATGCCCGAGTCGATGTGTTCCCTGAACGATTGTTCACTGAATCAAGTGTATCATATGGGAGCTGTGTACCAGCTACTTGTGCTGGCAGTTGTACAGTCATGGAAATGAACACCTGAACATCTCCAAATAATGAACAAATAATAATACTTAAGTAAATGCTGCCTTTATGGACTTGGAGATGGCCTATGACAGAGTGGATAGAGAAGGTCTGTGGAAAGTACTAAGAATATACGGAGTAGATGGCAAGTTGCTGAAAGTAGTTAAGTGCATGTAGGTGGGTGCAAAGGTGTCAGTACGTGTGGCGAATGAAAAGAGCAAGTTCTTGGATCTGAATGTTGGGTTAAAGCATGGGCGTATGATGTCCCCATGGTTGCTCAATAATATATATATGGATAGAGTCATGAAAGAAATACAAGGAAGAGCTTTGATAGGTGTGCAGTCACGAGTGTGAGGTGAAGTTGAACGGTCAGGATATGGAGAATGTCAGCTCATTCAAGTATTTGGGCAGTGTGTTGAATAAAGATGGGATTATGAATGAAGAAGTGTAGGAGAGGGTGCAACCGGAATGCTGAAAGCAGTAACAAGAATTAGGGTGGTCAGCATGGAAGTAAAGAAGTCCTTGTATGACAGTGTGGTAATCCCGCCATCGACACACGGGAGCGAAGCATGGACGTTGCTGGAGTGACACAAACCAAGAGTGAGAGGGGTGGAAATGAGTTACTTGAGAAGTGTGTGTGGAGTTACATGGAGGGATAGACAGAAGAATGAGGAAGTATGAGAGCGGGGTGGTGCGGATGGAGACGTGCTGGAAAGTGTGAAAAGGAACACCTTGAGATGGTTTGGCCATGTGGAACGTATGGGAAGTGAGAGAATGACTAAGAGAGTGTACGAGAGTGATAGTGGAAGGGCAAAGAGGGAGAGGTAAACCGAGAGAGAGGTGGAAGGATGGAATTAAGAAGTATATGCTTGAAAGCGGTGCTGGATGGGAGGGGCGTCAACTGACTGGGGACAGAGGTGCATGGGGGCAATTCGTTCGTGTCCATCCCTTCGGGGATCACCGCGTCCGGCAATAGATAGACAGAAGTGAATGCTTGAATATTGCAAATAAACATATACCTCTTTAAGGGAGCCCACCTCGCATTTTTTCTCTTTCTCTCTCTCTCTCTTTGGCTTTTATCCATTCGGCCCCATTCAGCCTACTGTTTTAAGACATTTACCCCCATCCAGGTGTCAATATTTTCCTGGCGAGTGGTAGCGAGTCAGCATATATATTATTTGTTTTGAGAGCAAGCTAAATTTGTACATTTTTCGATAGAAAATTGATTTCTCCATACAATGCTAGCTCGCTATCGCTCGCCAGGAAGAAATCGACACCTGGATGGGGATAAACGTCTTAAAACAGTTGACTGAATGGGGCCGAATGGATACAAGCCAGAGAAAGGGAGAAAAGGAGAGAATGATAAAAGAAGCCGGTGACCCCGCTTAACCTCTGGCTTTTCCCATGTACAGTATGTCCTTGAGACACACCGACTCAACCCGCCCAACCGTCCTTATTAGTTTAATTGGTCGTAGTTTACCTCTTGTATAAGGGGAGGCAGTTGGTTTTTCGAGTCCTCCTCCTCCGTCATGTTTAGCCCTATTAGTTATGAGATTTCAAGACATTCGCTCCATTAGTTTGGCGATTTTTAGACATTTCAAGACATTTACTTGTCAATTTTAAGACCTTTCGAGCCATATAGGCGTCGATTTTTTCCTGGCGAGCGAAAGCGAGCCTGAAATTTTAAACGGAATTGGCCTTCGGCCGGGACATTTTTCTACCGAAAAATGTACAAATATATCTCGATGGGGGGTCTAGGGTGTGTTTTTCTAAGCTTGATGGAGGTCTAGCTTTGAAACTAAGAAATCAAGTAATACATGAATGAATAAACCAAACACAAAGGACCGTCCCCCTTAATCCCGTTAATGGCTCTCGTAATCTCCAAACCCGGGCCAAAAAACACATCCCTGGGCACTTTATTCCGAGCTTCTTTATCCCGGTATCGCAGGGGAGTAATGGGTTTCTTTAGATCAGTGCAGAGATGTACAGTCGCGGTAATAAGTGATGTCTCGGCACCAAGTATGTTTTGATCAATAATTTAATTGGTATCGGCAATATCTAAGCTTCAGTTCTTCATATCAAGTGAAATATACAAACATGTGCCTGCACTTACCCACCCTATTCAACATCTGACAGACATTAATACAGCACAGAGCAAGCCAAACGTAATGACAGCTGGGACGTGACTTATTAGCGCCACCGTACAGTTACTCACAAATGTTGGTGAGCTCTTGCCAATCTTCCTTTTGCAAATACATATCCATTTAGATTGATGTTCGGATTAGATCAGCTACATATATATTTATGTATACATAATATGTATTTATTTATATATAGCTGATTTGATATGAACTTCAATCTTAATGGTAATATTTGAATAGAGGAAATCGCAAGAGCTCCCGAACATTTGTCAGTAGCTGTACAGTGGCGCTAATAAGTCATGTCTCGGCAGTCATTACGTTTGGCTCGTTCTGTGCTGTATTAATGTCTGTCAGATGTTGAATAGGGTGGGTAAGTGTAGGAGGATGGTTGTATATCTCACTCAAAAAGAAGAAATCATGTGTAAATATTTCTGATACCAATTATTGATCAAAACATAATTGGTGCCGAGTCTTCACTTATTAGCGCGACTGTACGTGCCTTTTGTCTGGATCAGAAGAGATGCTCTTCGTTTTATCCGGAGCTGAGCAAATGAGTTTCTTTTCTTCCGGACGAGTGGAGACAAGACTGTTGCGCTGATTACTACCACTCACATTTCGCTTTCCGGATCATCAAAGATATAAACATGGTAATCATCGTGGTAATCAAAAGCGTACAGTTAATTATAAAAAAACAAATAGTGGATCCCCAATGTTTTTCTTTATGCTATTATAACTATTTGGATTAATTTTATGATGAAACTTGCTTTTCAATAAATAGCATATATATATTTTTAGTTGATTCATTGACAAATGTATTCATAATTTCGCTTCCGGGGATTATACTTCCATAACTAGAAATAGGGGAGGTCCGCGAATTTTTATGAGTGACTGTGCATGTAAAGGTATAGCAAATATATATATAATGTGGCCTCACTTCAAGCCCTTGATTGTATCTAAAATTTTAGGAATCAATTATGCTGCATTTGCGTGTGTGTGTCTGTGTGTGTACGAAGCTTACTAATATTAAGGGGAGATGGGTCTTTTTTCTTGATACCTTTCTCCCTCGTGTTTAACCCCGTTAGTTTTGACATTTTAAGACGTTCGGTCCATTACTTTGGGGATTTTAACAACTTTAGCTCCATTTCGTTGTCAATTTTAAGACCTATCGTGTAATTTATGTGTCGATTTTTTTCCTGGCGAGCGATAGCGAGCCTGTAATTATAAGAGGAACCGGCCCTCGACCGAAAAATCTAAAAATTTATCTTGAAGGGGGGTTGGGGGGAGTCTATGGGATTTTCTTCTAAGTTTGAGGGAGGTCTAGGGAGGAAACAAGAACAATAATATATAAATTAAAAACAAAATCGACCGAAAAGTGAACTATCCTCCTTAAAGATGGAGCTGTAGGTGCAATAATTACATGTATGATCTCTATTATTATTTATTTTCTTACTTAGTCAAGCAATACTTTTCCTATTATAATAAAACTGAAGACATTTTCATACTAATGGTTGGAAAACATTTATCATTGCAGTTTTAAATACTGTTTTATAATGTCATAGCCCATTAAAATGCTTTATGACATTAAATATCTTTCCTCGATATCCGATCATCTTTTCGTGTCCATGCTTTTGTATTTACTTTTTCTTACGTAATTGTTTTTGCGCAATCAATTTTACCTTAGTCTCGTTTTTGCGCCAATAATTGTAATTATATTCTAGTTTTTGTAGCGACCTTTGGTGACCCTGGTCTCTGGGTCTTCTTCTGGGTGACCTAGATGTGTGTGAATTTGTGTTTATCTGTGTTTGTTCGTTGTTATATGCTGTTTTTGTGTTTTCCCTGTTCTTGCTCTGTCTTGAGTCGGCCACCCCCATGAAAAAAGGAAAACAAAAAATAACAAATTAAATTAAATCGAAAATAGAAATAAAAATAGGAAAAATGGGGATTGGGCCTGAGTATATAGATAGATAGAATAGTGTTGTGTACGACAAATTATATATTTACTAGTCTCGTCTTTGCACAATCAATTATAACCTGATTATTCGGGGTTTTAGGGGAGACTGTCGTTTTTCTGGTCCCCTTTCTCCCTCGTGTTTAGTCCCACTATTTTTTAGATTTGTATACGTTCGGCCCATTTGTTTGGCGATTTTAAGACCTTTTGTCCCATTTTGTTTTACATTTTAAGACGTATTGTGCCATTTAGGTGTCGATTTTTTCCTGGCGAACGATAGCGAGCATGTAATTGTAAGAGGAACGAGAAAATGTCTACCGAAAAATGTACAAATTTATCTTGAGGGGGGGGGGGGGGGTCTAGGCTCTAGGGGATGTTTTTTCTAAGTTTGAGGGATGTCTAGCGATGAAACTAAGAATTTATGAATGCATGAATTTATAGGCCAAAAAAGCAGTCTGTGTCCCCTTAACCTACAGCGAGGAACTCCTTTTGGTAAGAAAGGCCACATCTGAATATAAAACATATCTTATACCCTGCACAATTCAAATGGTAAGACCAGAAAATATAATATAATAATTTCCCTTGCATATTGGCTCGACAGATAAATATATAATGTGAGAATCCTGCGAAAACTAAAGAATTGGAAGGTGGAAGGTGTGAATAAAGTACAGAGCTAAATAATGCAGAAGAGGAAGAGAGAGAGAAAGCAAAAATAGTGTTAGGAGATTGTGAGTGTGTGAGGAGGTTGTGAGTGTGAGGAAATTGATAGTGTGAGGAGATTGTGACTGTGAGGAGATTGTGAGTGTGTGAGGAGATTGTGAGTGTGAGGAGATTGTGAGTGTGTGAGGAGATTGTGTGTGTGAGGAGATTGAGAGTGTGAGGAGATTGTGAGTGTGAGGAGATTGTGAGTGTGTGAGGATATTGTGAGTGTGAGGAGATTGTGTGTGTGTGAGGAGATTGTGTGTGAGGATATTGAGAGTGTGAGGAGATTGTGAGTGTGAGAAGATTGTGAGGATATTGTGAGTGTGAGGATATTGTGAGTGAGGATATTGTGAGTGTGAGGAGATTGTGAGTGTGAGGAGATTGTGAGTGTGAGAAGATTGTGTGTGTAATGCCCTCGAAAATATCCCACCGCTGCCACCAATGAAATGCTGGGTGTGAAGGGAATTTATGGTCTCCTGAAAACTCCCCAGGCACACTTAGGGTCAACCTTTCCTGGTGCCTGGCGCGGGGCTCGAACCTCTGAAGGGAGTTTAACCCTCCTAAAAACCCACAGGTTTTGAGATACCTTGGGTGGGGTTCGAACCCTGGTTAGTGACCGTGGCCCCTAGGTCAACCAGGCCCGCGCACTAACCCACTGTACTACCACGGACGTACGAAAGTATAGTAACCTTAGTCCTCTTTGTAAGAACCAGGTGATAGTCTCGTGTTGATTCACGTGATGAGTTTATTAGACTTCCCATCAACGACTATTTTACACTATACCTGACGTCAACTCGGGTAGTACATTATTGGGGTTGCTGCGGGATATTTTCGAGGGCATTACAGTGTGAGTGTGAGGAGATTGTGAGTGTGAGGAGATTGAGAGTGTGTGAGGAGATTGGGAGTGTGAGGCAATTGTGAGTGTGTGAGGAGATTGAGAGTGTGAGGAGATTGGGAGTGTGAGGAGATTGTGAGTGTGAGGAGATTGAGAGTGTGAGGAGATTGTGTGTGTGAAGAGATTGGGATTTTGACGAGATTGAGAGTGTGAGGAGATTGAGTGTGTGATGAGATTGAGATTGTGAGGAGATTGAGTGTGTGAGGAGATTGAGTGTGTGAGGAGATTGATAATGTGAGGAGATTGAGTGTGTGAGGAGATTGAGTGAGTGAGGAGATTGTGTGTGTGAGGAGATTGAGATTGTGAGGAGATTGAGTGTGTGAGGAGATTGATAATGTGAGGAGATTGTGAGTGTGAGGAGATTGATAATGTGAGGAGATTGTGTGTGTGAGGAGATTGATAATGTGAGGAGATTGAGAGTGTGAGGAGATTGTGAGTGTGAGGAGATTGATAATGTGAGGAGATTGTGTGTGTGAGGAGATTGATAATGTGAGGAGATTGTGAGTGTGAGTAGATTGATAATGTGAGGAGATTGTGTGTGTGTGAGGAGATTGATAATGTGAGGAGATTGTGTGTGAGGAGATTGATAATGTGAGGAGATTGTGAGTGTGAGGAGATTGCTAGTGTGAGGAGATTGATAGTGTGAGGATATTGATATTGTGAGGAGATTGTGAGTGAGGAGATTGTGTGTGAGAAGATTGAGAGTGTGAGGAGATTGAGATTGTGTTTGTGTGAGGAGATTGATAGTGTGAGCAGATTGTGAGTGAGGAGATTGAGAATGTGAGGAGATTGAGAGTGTGAGGAGATTGAGAGTGTGAGGAGATTGAGAGTGTGAGGAGATTGTGAGTGTGAGGAGATTGAGTGTGTGATAGCGATTGAGAGTGTGAGGAGATTGAGAGTGTGAGGAGATTGATAGTGAGAGGAGATTGTGTGTGAGAAGATTGAGAGTGTGAGGAGATTGAGATTGTGTTTGTGTGAGGAGATTGATAGTGAGCAGATTGTGAGTGTGAGGAGATTGTGAGTATGAAGAGATTGTGAGTGTGAGGAGATTGTGAGTGTGAGAGAGAGTGTGAAAAAGAGAAGAGAGCGAGAGTGATTAAGAGAAGAGGGTGTGAGTAAGAGAGGAGAATGAGAAAGAGAAAAGTGCGTGTGTGAGAGAGAGAGAGAGAGTTAGAGAGAGTTAGATAGATTTAGTTATTAGTAGAATGGTTGAGAAATTTGTAATAATTCTGAGACTCGCCAAACTTGTGTTATAGTTAAGGGGATGGTTCACTTTTTGGTCGATTTTGTTCATGTATATATTGTTTTTCTAGTTTCCTCCCTAGACCTCCATCAAACTTAAACAAACAACCCCAACAACCCTTACAAGATATATTTGTACATTTTTCGGTAGAAAAATTTCCCTGCCGAAGGTCGGTTCCTTCTAAATTACAGGCTCGCTATCGCTCGCCAGGAAAATATCGACACCTAAATGACACGAAAAGTCTTAATATTGACAGAGAAAAGGGGCGAACGGTCTTAAAATCGCCAAAAAGGGGAGAAAAGGGTCAAGAAAACCAGCCCATCTCCCCTTAAGCGCTCTCAATGATTTTAGTACATGCAAAGGGGAGGTGTGGTGGAGTGGTCTTGCCACTGGCCTGGTGATCCAGGGGTCCCGGGTTCGGGTCCCGATGTGTCAATGGAAAGATATTGTTGGGATGGAGTTTGTGCTGCGCCTAGTGTCAGTGCATTACCACAAGCCCACCGAAATGTCAATAAAATACCCTCATTGTTCCCTGATTAAATAGCACTGTATGAATATTCCCATATTCAAAATATGCTATAGGGGTGCAATGCCTGGTGAGTTATCTGCTCAACAGGTGGCGTTGTGTGTGTGTAAATGTGAGAGTCCGAGTGTAGGGGGTGAGACAGTGAAGCACGGGAACGAGGTGGCTTCAGAGATGGGGTCGTTTCGGGCCATGAGTGAGCACCGTGCCTCATGTGAAGGCAAGATGGCAGGTGCTCGTTGTAGTCTATGTGCTTCACATGTCTCACTCCCTAGACTGGAACAAGACCTCACAGGCTTCACTGTTCATTGTAAAGCGGTGAATGTTAAGGCTCTCAGCCTATGCCCGAGAGGAAGTAAGTTGGAATATAGAAAAAAAAAAAAAAAAAAAATCTAGGCATGTACACTCTAAGACACAAAATCGTGGCCAAAAAATAATCTTCAAACAGCAACATCTTGGGCAGGTGTCCTTGTAAGAAAGGCTGGCTGTTAGTTGTAGGGCTCCTTGGGCCCTTCTGTACCTGCAACGTCACATTTATTCTAGCTTTACTTAGGCGATTTTGTGCCGTTTAAGAGGGATCTATGGTAGCAAAGAGGGTTAAGGGAGATAGTTCGAAGCCTAATAATTGCTGGAGGCCCTTTTAAGCTGAATTAAATCGTACAGAAGGTGTTAGGGATGGGGGGGGGGGGGGGGGCATGGTAAAACAAATTGGGGTTGGATGCTGCTGGGTCTCGTTCTCTATGGGAGTAGGCAGTCACAGAAAACGTAGCTGGCTGGGATACTGGTTCATTCTTGGTGTCACAGAAAACGTAGCTGGCTGGGGTACTGGTTCATTCTTGGTAGGTCCCAAAGTGGTGGACGCTAGGCATTTTGGGGCAGCGGAATTGGTAGAATCTCACTGAAACCTAATTGGCTTTCCATAATGCAATTGGGTCTAAGTCTAAGTATATGATTAGATTGATATCCAGAATTCGAAAATGTATATTAATCATGATCGTGTACTACGCCTTTTACTGTGTTGGTGGTGTAATGGTTTAGATGCTTATATGTTCTGGGTGTGGTGTCCCGAGTTCGAATCCTGGGAGGATCATATAGTTTCATTGGTTTATTCAAGTGCATTGGGGTTTGTAATAGAGGATTAATGTTAATAACGGGGTGTTCCTTAATTACAGTTTCCTGCAACCATTTCCTTGTTATTTATACTGACACTTATACTACTGTCCTGTGTTCAGGGGAGGCAGACCGTTTTTCTGGACCCCCTTCTCCCTAATGTTTAGCCCCACTAGTTTTGAGATTATAAGACGTTCGGCCCATTAGTTTGGCGATTTTAACACTTTTCGCCCCTTTTTGTCAATTTTAAGACCTTTCGTGCCATTGTAGGTGTCTTATTATTTCCTGGCGAGCGATAGCGAGCCTGCAGTTTTAAGATGTTCCGGCCTTTGGCCGGGACAGTTTTCTACCGAAAAATTTACAAATTTATCTTGAAGGGGGGTCTAGGGGGTGTTTTTTAAAGCTTGATAGAGGTCTAGGGAGGAAACTAAAAAAAAAATACAGGCTCGCTATCGCTCGCCAGGAAATAATTGACACCTAAATGGCACGACAGGTCTTAAAATTGACAACGAAATGGGGCGAAAAGTGTTAAAATCGCCAAACTAATGGGCCGAACGTCTTATAATCTCAAAACTAGTGGGGCTAAACATTAGGGAGAAGGGGGTCCAGAAAAACGGTCTGCCTCCCCTGAATTAATCTCTACATTTATTGTCCATTTATCTACATTCACCCCCCTCTCCTGTCCCTTCATTTGCGATAGTGCAATAGTGTGATATGTCAACACCTCCCCCTCTGCTGTTGTCGCTCTTGCATCAAGCTCAATATTTTTATCGCGCGATCATCTACACTTTGGATAATTATTGCTGTATTGAACACTCCGTTATCTCTCTCTCTCTCCCTCTCCCTCTCTCTTATTTGTCGTTCGCTATGCTCTGCCTCGAAACATTTAACCAAATCCCGTATTATAAATTTGCATTGTCTATCAAAACTCGATAACAACATTATTTTTACGTATATTACTATTATTACCGGAATATCATTATTATTGTTATCATTAGTTTATCGTTAGTGTTATTATTATTATTATTATTATTATTATTATTATTATTGTCTTATTATTTATACTATTATTATTATTAGTATTATAATTGTTAGTATATATTGCTTATAAAACGAATATGTAATTATTTGATGTAGCCAACATTACCGTCGTTATCTTGTCCCGCTGTAAAGGAAAGGGTTGGTGAAGTAGAATAAGTGACAAAGGAGAGCTTAAGGGGAGATTTCCACTTGAGGGACTTTTTTCTTGACCATTTGCTCCCTCATGTCTAGCCCCATTGCTTTTGAGATTTTAAGACGTTTGCCCCATTAGTTTGGTGATTTTAAGATTTCCCGCCCCATTCTGTCAATTTTAAGACCTTTCGTGCCATTTAGGTGTCGATTTTTTCCTGGCAAGCGATAGCGAGCCTGTAATTTAAGAGTAACAGGCCTTCGGCCGGCACATTTTTCTACCGAAAAATGTACAAATTTATCTTGAAAGGGGGTCAAGGGGATGAAATTTTAAGATTGCTGGAGGAATAGGAAACAAACTAAAAACCTCCCCTTAAGGGGACAGTGGCTGTTTGTTTGGTGTATTAATTCATTTACTCGTACATTTTTTTTAGTTCTCTCCCTAGACCTCCATCAAGTTTAGAAAACCACCCCCTAGACCCCCCTTCAAGATAGATTTGTACATTTTCCGGTAGAAAAATTTCCCGGCCAAAAGCCGATTCCCCCTAAAATTTAGGCACCTAAGAAATCGGCACCTAAATGGCACGAAGGGTCCTAATATTGACAAAGAACTGGGGTGAAAGGTCATAAAATCCAAAAACTAATGGAACCAACGTCTTAAAATCTCAAAACTAGTGGGGCTAAACATTTGGGAGAAGGGGGTTCAGAAAAACGGTCTGTCTCCCCTTAAGGCGGTGTCACACGAGCGATTTTTCCGTCAATTTTTTACGAGCAATTGTAGTCTGGCAGCTTCTGAATTAACCCCTTCTGTACCGGCAACATCTTTTTTACTTTTGTTTTGGCTACTATTAGACGATTTTATTTAGCTGAAGAGGGCCGACGTCGACCAACTCCACCAAGGCAACACGCTGTATCAATGAATCCTTTTAGGTAGCACAGATCCTTCCTAAGCTGAATAAAATCGTGTGATTACAGCTGAATTAAATACAACCAACATTCCCCGGTAGTGAAAGGGTTAATGTTGTGTATTATGTCAATCTCTTACATGCCTATAAAGTCAGTCTTGTTGTCGATTCCAATGCGAAAATACCAAAATATAATATAGGAGAAAAAACTTGATCATCGAAAATTGCCAGAAAATGCGTCCGTGTGACAAGGTCTTTAGTATACGTTGACGGTAGTGCTTTATGGGGAGAATTCCACTTGAGGGAGTTTTTTTCTGGACCCCTTTCTCCCTCATGTTTAGCCCTCTTGCTTTTGATATTTTAAGGCGTTCGCCCCATTAGTTTGGCGATTTTAAGACCTTTCGCCCCACTTCTGTCAATTTTAAGACCTTTCGTGCCATTTGGGTGTCGATTTTTTCCTGGTGAGCGATAGCGAGCCTGTAATTTAAGAGGAATCGGCCTGTGAACGGGACACTTTCCTACCGAAAAATGTACACATTTATCATTGAAAGGGGGTCTAGGGGGTGACATTTTAAGCTTGATGGAGGTCTAGGGAACAAACTAAAAACCTCCCTTTATGCAAATGGATTCCACCAGGACAGTCTCAAGTTTCACCTAACCAATTTTCAACTTGCTTCCTATTACAGCGAGGTCCTGAATAATACATTAGAGAAGTTTGTACGGTTGGTCAAGTAAGTCGTGTCTCCGCTGTCATTATATTTTACTCGCTGTGTGCTGTATTAATGTCTGTCAGATGTTGAATAGGGTGTGTATAGAGAGGAACATGGCTGTATATCTCACTCGATGAATTATATATAGCTTAGATAGTGCTGATACGAATAATTATTGAACGAAATATACTTGGTGCCGCGTCATCACTTATTTGGCCGACTGTACTATCCTCTTTTAGGAGTTGGTGATAAGGCGACAGACAGTAGAAACATTACTGATGCTAGAAGAGCAACTAATCAATAACCTCATTATAATGATGTTCGTTTTTCCCTTATGGAATGCCATAGAGTGCAGTAGATCTGGACTGGACACGAACATGGAACTTTGCAGTAAGGGACCCAAAATCGGAAAACGACCCCCCCCAAGTTAGAACCTCGAAACCCCGAAAATGTGATAAATTCGCGGTTTTGAGGTTAGAACTTGGGGGTTTTGTTCTCCGATGTTGGGTCCCTCACTGCAAAATTCCCTTTTCGTGTCCAGTCCAGATCTCCTGTAGTCTATGGGAATGCCTAGAATTTAGTCTACTTTAAAAGGCAAATGTCGGGACAAAAAATGTGATACTGAGATTTGGTGCTCATTTAAAAGTCATAATCAATTTGAGACAATATTAGGTAAGGTGAATCATGAAAATAGTAGATAAAACTATTTGAGCATAATATGATGGTGGGGTTATATTATTACATCATTATTCTAGCCGAGGTACCCACACCCTGTATGGGTTAAGTCACCGGGGGGGTTTTTTTGTGCGTTTTTTTTTTTTTTTTCTCATTTTCTCTTTCCCTGGCTTGTATCCATTCAGCCCAATTCAGCCAACTGTTTTAAGACATTTATCCCCATCCAGGTGTCAATTTCTTCCTGGCAAGCGATAGCGAGCCAGCATTGTATGGAGAAATCCGGCTTCGCCGGATCATTTTTCTATCGAAAAATTTACAAATTTAGCTTGCTGTCAAAACAAAAATATATATATGCTGGCTCGCTACCGCTCGCCAGGAATATATTGACACCTGGATGGGGGTAAACGTCTTAAAACAGTAGGCTGAATGGGGCCGAATGGATACAAGCCAAAGAGAGAGGGAGAGAAAAAGAAAAAAAGCGAGGTGGGCTCCCTTAAAGAGTAATCTCATTAGCCTAAGAGGGCTACTGTATAGTACGATAATATGTCTTTGGCAATCACATACCCCCAGGCGTAGACATTTTCAATATTTATGTATTTATTTATATACTTCTGCAAGTATTTAGCTAAAATCTATTCTGGGATTCCATGAGTACCCAGCCAAACCTCATGCCCCTCAACTTTCTCTTCATAATTGCTGAGGGGCACAGGGCCTTGGGTGGGGCTTTGGTTTCCCGGGCGTTTTCGCACCCTCCTCAGCTCCCCAGCATGGAGTGGCTTCGGTCACCCAGGCTTTATTGTGGTCGGCAGGGAGGGTTCTGTGGGCGCGCTCGGTTATGGCCTTGGCCTTGCTCGGAGCCTTGGGGCTGTTCGGCCAGGCAGTCTGGGGAACAATAACAACAACAACTACCACAGATCCTTCCTAAGCTGCATAATTTCGTCTAAATATAGCCAGAATACAATCTAACACACGTCGCTGGTACTCAAAGGGTTAATGAAATCAACAAATACATGTGGCACTCCAAGGACTCGAACCTAGGATACTCACATCGAAATTCCGCGCACTTATGCCTGAACATATTCTAATGCTAAAAACAATACAGCGAACGTTAATACGTGATTGTGTAGATTCTAGACACCAATCGAGCAGGGCAATAACCAGGGGAGGCCTAATAGGTAAGTGATAAGGAGTTGCTGGAACTCCTGTTTAATATGTCTGGCTTCTCTCACTGTTTCTGTTTGTGTCTCACCTACACATTAATCCAGCTCTCACCAACAATGCCTACTCCGATTTATTTCATTACACTAATCATGTACACCACACTTCTTCCCCCCCAAAAAAAAAAAAAATAAATAAATAAATAAAAACATAAATAAACATCAAATAAAATAAAACAAAATGGCGACTGTCGCTCTTTAAACTTTTACAGGTAGCTTTGCCCTTTGTCTCCTTCATACACTTAGACAAAAATTACCTTTGTAATTCAGCCAGTTTATCAAAATAGTTCGCCAGTGAATCATAATTACAATTTAACTCGTTCAGTACCAATGTTGTCCTTTTCATGTTATGTTAGCTACTAATATACGATGTTATACAGCTTAAGGGCAGATCTCCACTTGAGAGATTTTTTTCTTGACCCCTTTCACCCTCATGTTTAGCCCCATTGCTTTTGATATTATAAAACGTTCGCCCCATTAGTTTAGTGATTTTAAGAACTTTCACCCCATATTAAGACCTTTCGTGCCATTCAGGTGTCGATTTTATCCTGGCGAGCGATAGCGAGCCTGTAATTTAAGAGGAACCGGCCTTCGGCCGGGACATTTTTCTACCGAAAAAATTACAAATTTATCTTGAAAGGGACTCAAGGGGGTGTAATTTCAAGCTTGATGGAAGTTTAGGAAACACACTAAAAACCTCCCCTTAACCCGTTCAGTGCCAGGGACGTCCTTCTCATCATATTCTGGGAACTAGTATACGACTTTATTCAGCTTAGGAAGGACCTCTAGCAATATTAAGGCTTCAAACTATCTCGACCAGCCCTTTAAACTACCAAAGATCCTTCCGAAGCTGCATAATATCCTCTAAATATAGCTAGACTAAAATGCAACCCAAGCGTCGTCGCTGGTACTCAAAGGGTTAAGGAAGACCTACAGCAATTCACAGGCTTTTAACTATCTTAATTAAGGGGAAATTTCCACTGGAGGATTTTTTTTTTCTTGACCCCTTTCTCCCTCATGGTTAGCCCCATTGCTATTGATTTTATAAGACGTTCGCCCCATTACTTTGGCGATTTTCAGAACTTTCGCCCCATTTCTGTCAATTTTAAGACATTTCGTGCCATTTAGGTGTCGATTTTTTCCTGGCGAGCGATAGCGAGCCTGTAACCTAGGATGCTCACATCGAAAATCAACACACTTATGCATTGCACCACGAAGACAGTTAAAGAAAGGTGGACAAGCCTACGATTTATTATGCAGTTTCGAATCCTGCATATCAATCTAAGCATGTACACACTTTCCAACTGCGCTATCATAGGCTATGCATAGGTGAAAGGAAATAGTAATTAATGGGGCACTTAACCCTAGGGAAGGCCTCTCGATAAACTACTAGCATAATAATTCATTCAGGTTCAGTAGTAGTTTATCGAGAGGCCTTCTCTAGGGTTAAGTGCCCCATTAATTACTATTTCCTTTCACCTATGCATAGCCTATGATAGCGCAGTTGGAAAGTGTGTACATGCTTAGATTGATATGCAGGATTCGAAACTGCATAATAAATCGTAGGCTTGTCCACCTTTCTTTAACTGTCTTCGTGGTGCAATGCATAAGTGTGTTGATTTTCGATGTGAGCATCCTAGGTTCGAATCCCCGGACTGTCACGTGTGTTTGTTACTTTCATTAATCGAGTTTAGGAGTAAAGTTCGTTGGTGGAGAGAACATAATAATTTAAGAGGAACCGGCCTTCGGCCGGGACATTTTTCTACCAAAAAATGTACAAATTTATCTTGAAAGGGGGTCTAGGGGCTGTAATGTTAAGCTTGATGGAAGTCTAGGGAACACACTAAAAACCTCCCCTTAACCCTATTTACTGCCGCAGATTCTTCCTAAGTTTCACATAATCGTCGAAATATAGCTAGAATAAAATATAAATTACGTCGACGGTACAGAAGGGGTTAAAATATGGTCTGACAATATTTCTGGTCACGAGTGAACCATGGCTTCTTCAAAATTAGGTCAGGGCAGTAAAGTAGGAGAGTAGAGAGTTTTCAAAATGCAGTAGAAATGATATTAACCCTTTCAAGCTCCAATACGCTTTTCTTTTCTGTGTTCTAGCTATTATTAGAGGATTTTATTTAGATTAGTAACGGTATATGGAAGTCAAAGGGTTGATTGAGATATTATTTACCCTTTTAATACCCACAGATCCTTCCTAAGCTGCAAAAAATCGCCTAATGATAGCCAAAATAAACTGCTAAAACGCGTCAGAGCTTCAAGGGGTTAATATAATAATTGTCTGAATGGTCATCTTTATCCCAAAATATTGTTTCAGCAAATGTGAGAATTGTTTTTTATATAATTATTTACTGAAAACAAATTTATGAAGGAGTAGATGAAAAGTAATATCAACCCTACAGAAGATACAATTCAAATTTCTTTACATTTGTACGTATCTGATGGTGTGGTGTCCCGAGTTCGAATCCCGGGAGGGCCATTATGCTTTCATTAGTTTATTCAGGTACATTGGGGTTCGTAATGGATGATTAATGTTTAGAACGGGGTGTTACTTATTTCTTAATGTTTAGAACGGGGTGTTACTTATTTCTTAATGTTTAGAACGGGGTGTTACTTATTATTAATGTTAAGAACGGGGTGTTACTTATTTCTTAATGTTTAGAACGGGGTGTTACTTATTATTAATGTTTAGAACGGGGTGTTACTTATTTCTTAATGTTTAGAACGGGGTGTTACTTATTTCTTAATGTTTAGAACGGGGTGTTACTTATTTCTTAATGTTTAGAACGGGGTGTTACTTATTATTAATGTTAAGAACGGGGTGTTACTTATTTCTTAATGTTTAGAACGGGGTGTTACTTATTATTAATGTTTAGAACGGGGTGTTACTTATTTCTTAATGTTTAGAACGGGGTGTTACTTATTTCTTAATGTTTAGAACGGGGTGTTACTTATTTCTTGTTATATATTTTCCAGAGAATCAAAGAATATTATACCTGAATATCCGCATTACGACTGAGACATCCACGCTTAACCCTTTGAGTACCAGCGACGTGTATTATGTTGTATTGTAGCTATATTTAGGCGATATTATGCAGCTTAAGAAGGATTTGTGGTAGCATAAAGGGTTAAGGGAGATAGTTCGAAGCCTGTTACTTGCCTTAGGCCATTGTTAATCTGAAGAAAACCGTCTAAACATAGCTAGCATATAATTAAAAAGACGTCGCCGGTACAGCAGGGGTTAATATTGCATTTAATATGTACGACTTAAGCCTTAATATGTATCAGTGCATTACCACAAAGCCCACCGAAATGCCAAAAAAATACCCTCATTGTTCCCTGATTAAATAACACTATGAATATTCCCATATTCAAAATATGTTACAGGGGGACAATGCCTAGTGAGTTCACTGCTCAATAGGTGGCGTTCTGAGAGTGAGGGTCTGAGTCTGAAGGGTGAGACGGTGAAGCACTTGAGCGAAGCAACCAGCCGCTTCAGAGATGGAGCTGCTTCGAGCCATGATGGATGCTTTACATGTCTCACTCCCCAGACTGGAACAAGACCTCACAGGCTTCACCGTGTTGAGCGGTGGAATGTACAGGCTCTCAGCCTATGCCCGAGAGGGAGTAGTTGGAATATAGAAAAAAAAAAAAAAAAAAAAAAACGGTATCACACGAGAGCATTTATAGTCAACATTCGATGATCAACATTTGTCTGGCAACATTTATGGAATATTTTGCACCGGTATCGGAAACTAGACTGTTGATAGATGAATTTAGGTGACCGAAATATTCTAAATATTGACCTCATAAGTTGCCAGACCAGTGTTAAGGATAAATGTTGAGTGAAAAAGCTCTCTTGTGATACCGGACTTACGCTTATTACATCACCTTTATGTAAGCTGAAACAGTTATATACATCATAGGCGAGACAAGACAGTCATATCAAAATACCCCTCTCATGCATTATCTAACAAATATATACTGTATATATCGCAGGTAAGATCAGAACACTATGCACTGTATTAATATTGCTTCGTGCATGTTATAGCATCTATATACGTCGCAAGCAATACTAAACCATTCTGCATAATTATAATTGTATAACCCCTTATATATATTATTACAATTATATATATTATTACAATTATAAATAAAACCCAAGCAATACTAAACCATTCTGCATGATAATACTGGATTCACCCCTAATATATATTCGCAAGCAATGTTAAAGCACTCTGCATAAATATAATAGTAGTATCACCGCAGCTATATACATTATTGCAATTGTATATATCACGCAAGCAATACTAAACAACTCTGCATGAACATATTACCAAACAATAATTTCAAATGGTGTCCGATATATGTCTTTTAGCTCACTTAGCTAATAGATTTTACTGTTCATTATCAGTCTAGTTCCCCTCGCCTTCCTCCTTGTCTCCACCCGACGTGATCACATTAGTGGCGCTATTCATGTATTCATATATCTACTATGACTGGTGCTTAATGTGCAGTGTTTTTATTGTTTTCTTTTTTCTATGTGAATAAGGGAGACAAAAGGCAGAACTGCCTGCAGCGAGTGCCTCCCCCAGAGTTGAAAGAGTGACAGGGCCAAAATCATGGGACGTTCGAGCTAAAATGCCTGGACACACGGAGTTTGAAGCAATTTAAATCATAGGAAGAGGGAAAGACTGATCCTGGGAGAGAGTTACAAAGCTCAGCAGTTGAATAGAAGAAAGTCTGAGAATAGCGTTTCACTCTTGGGTTGGAGAGTTGCACAGAGTAGGGGTGGGATTGTGTTGCAAGACGGGTACTACGTACCCTACATAGAGGAGGTGGTATATACTGGGAAAGCTCTGAGAAACACTGATTATTGTAGTAGCTATAGAATAGCGAGAGAGATGCAACATTGCGGCGAAGAGAGAGAGATTGCAGAGAGTTGGTGAGTGAACGGGAGTTAATGATACGAAAGGCTTTCCTTTCTACTTTGTTTAGGAGTGCGGTGTGAGAGGATCTTCCTCACACATGTGAGCAATACTCAATACAAGGACGCACTGTGCCCCTGTACAGAGCAAGAAGCTGTGCAGGGGTAAAGAACCCCTTGAGGCGGTTGAGCACACTCAGCTTCTGGGAGGTTGCCTAAGCTAGACTGGTAATATGGTCCTTCCAAGTGAGAGCAGAAGAAAAACAGACACCGAGAATATTGAGAGAAGATGAAGGATTGATTTTTGTATTGTTGAAGAATAAGGGATAGTCCTCTGGAGGTTCCGGACGGGTAGTAAGATGGAGAAATTGGATCTTGGAAGCATTTAATGCAACAAGGTTTTCTCTACCCCAATTGGAAATAGTTGCTAGATCAGAAGATAAATGTTCTATGGCTTCATTACGTTTGTCTTTAAGGGATTGCTGGCTGGGGCGTTCTGGAAAACTAATTGAGTAGTGTAAGGTAGAGTCGTCTGCGTATGAATGGATGGGACTGGATGTACAGTTGAGAAGATCATTTATGAAAATTAGAAAGAGAATAGGAGATAGGACAGAACCCTGAGGAACACCGGAGTTGATAGAATGAGGAAGTGAGTGATGGTGTTATCTCGTTGTTGGTGCTGGTGGATGTTATGGTCGAGAAACGAAAGATATACAGGTAATCATGTCCTGATGTCAGTAGTTTGGTCACTTTGATAGGATACTATAGTGAGTTTATTTCCAGCTGATTGTAAACTGAATATCTTAAGCCGGTGTCACACGAGCGATTTTTCCGTAAATTTTTATGACCAATTGTCCTCTGGCAGCTTGATAATATAAGTACCATCAGAAAAAAACTATGTATGCACTGTGCCCCTGTACAGAGCAAGAAGCTGCGCAGGGGTAAAGAAGCCCTTGAGGCGGTTGAGCACACCCAGCTTCTGGGAGGTTGCCTTAGCAAGACTGGTAATACGGTCCTTCCAAGTAAGAGCAGAAGGAAAAGAGACACCGAGAATATTGAGAGAAGATGAAAGATTGATTTTTGTATTGTTGAATTGTAAGGGATAGTCCTCTGGGAGTTCTGAACGGGTAGTAAGATAGAACAATTGAGTCTTGGAAGCGATCTACCTGCGATCTAGTTTCCGATGCCAATGCGAAAAAGCCTCAAAATCGTACGAGAAAAAACTTGCTCATCGAAAATTGCTGGAAAATACGCTCGTGTGACACCGGCTTTATTCAATTTATCTCGATACTTAACCCCCTCACTGCCGGTACCGTCCTCTTAACTTTATTGTGGCTACTATTAGACAATTTGATTTAGTTTAAAAAGAGCTTCCAGCAATTATCATGCTTTGAACTATCTCTCTACTCTTTTTACTACCACAGATGCTTCTTAAACTGCACAAAATCGTCTGAATATAGCTAGAATAAAATCAAAAGGACGTCGCTGGTACAGTAGGGGTTAATGGACAAATATGAAACTACTATGTCTCTGCATCATATCAAGGCCAAGTTGTCATTATTTACAACATAATTGATTACTATCTATCTATCTATTGCCCGACGCCGTGATCCCGAAGGAGTGGCCAAGAACGAACCGCCCCCATGCACCTCTGTCCCCAGTCAGTCGACGCCTCTCCTCCCAACCAGCACCGCCTTCATTCATATACTTCCTCACTCCAGCTTTCCACCTCTCCTTCGGTCTACCTCTCCCTCTCTGTCCTTCCACCTCGATCTCGTACACCCTCTTAGTCATTCTCTCGCTTCCCATACGTTTCATATGGCCGAACCATCTCAAGTTGTTCCTTTTCACACTTTCTAGCACATTACTAAGTCTTCATAATAGGTGGGTGAACAATATGAGAGCATGTCAACTTACCATCAGTGGGAAAAACAGACTATAGTTAATTCAACCCCTCCCCCCACACACACACTCACACTCACACATACACACACACATACAAACACACATTCAAGGAATACATTAACACATACACACAAATTACAAATACCTTAACACTCACACACACGGCCATTCTGTTGGAGAAGGATTCTAGTGTGGTCCCTCCCTAGTCAGGCTGCTCAGCTATCAGCTTGTGTTGCTCCACCAGTGCATCTGCGTCTGCAGACTCTGCACTATAGTAGGAACTCAGCCACTTCACGGTCGCCAGAGGCCACGCGTGTTCTCGTAGTTAAAAGCATATGAACAATAATTCAACAATTATTATTATATCTATTACAAACACACACACACACACATGCACACAAAGAACACATTAATAAGTACAGAATACAGACACACACACACACCTACCACACACACACATACACACACATACACACACACATACAAACATTAAGTTACAGACACAGACACACACCATACACACACGCACACACAACAGACTACACAACACCATACACACACACACACACACAAGGAACACATTAATAAGTACAGACTACAGACACACACACACACAAACATACACAGACACTCGCACACACACGGAACATATTAATAAGTACAAACAAATACCATGGACAGTTTGCTGAATGTGACCATCCTAACAGTATAAGTAATGAATATTAAGGGGGGTCACCGGCTTTTTCTTACCTTTCTCCCCCTTTTCTCCCTTTCCCTGGCTTGTATCCATTCGGCCCCATTCAGCCAACTGTTTTAAGATTTTTATCCCGATCCAGGTGTCGATTTCTTTCTGGCGAGCGATAGCGAGCCAGCATTGTATGGCGAAATCCGACTTCACCGGAGACATTTTTCTATCGACAAATGTACACATTTAGCTTGCTGTCAAAACAAAAAAATATATATATGCTGGTTCGCTACCGCTCGCCAGGAAAATATTGACACCTGGATGGGGGTAAACGTCTTAAAACAGTAGGCTGAATGGGGCCGAATGGATACAAGCCAAGGAGAGAGGGAGAGAGAGAGAGAAAAGAAAAAAAGCGAGGTGGGCCCCTTTAATAACTTGATCGACTTCAAGCCCAATGATTACAGAAGGTTAAGGGGAGGTCTCCACTTGAGGGATTTTTTCTTGACCCCTTTCTCCCTCATGGTTAGCCCCATTGCTTTTGAGATTTTAAGACGTTTGCCCCATTAGTTTGGTGATTTTAAGAATTTCCGCCCCATTCTGTCAATTTTAAGACCTTTCGTGCAATTTAAATGTCGATTTTATCCTGGCGAGCGATAGCGAGCCTGTCATTTAAGAGTAACCGGCCTTTGGCCGGGACATTTTTCTACCGAAAAATGTACAAATTTATCTTGAAAGGGGGTCAAGGGGGTGACATTTTAAGATTGCTGGAGGAGTAGGAAACAAACTAAAAACCTCCCCCTAATTAAACTCATAAACTCACCTTCAAACCATAAAATTAATATACCGTAGATCTCCCTCACTATCCAATGCCCTGATTTAGGTTTTTACGTGTTTTGGCTGGTCCCAGAATACATCCCCCATTTACCCCCCATTCGTTTTATGGTTCGCGACACGATTGTTCTATTTACGATCGGGTTTTAGGGTTCGCGACACGATTGTTCTATTTACGATCGGGTTTTAGGGTTCGCGACACGATTGTTCTATTTACGATCGGGTTTTAGGGTTCGCGACACGATTATTCTATTTAAGATCGGGTTTTATGGTTCGCGACACGGTTGTTCTATTTAAGATCGGGTTTTATGGTTCGCGACACGATTGTTCTATTTAAGATCGGGTTTTATGGTTCGCGACACGATTGTTCTATTTAAGATCGGGTTTTATGGTTCGCGACACGATTGTTCTATTTAAGATCGGGTTTTATGGTTCGCGACACGATTGTTCTATTTAAGATCGGGTTTTATGGTTCGAGACACGATTGTTCTATTTACGATCGGGTTTTAGGGTTCGCGACACGATTATTCTATTTAGGATCGGGTTTTCAGGAACGTAACCCAATCGTAAATCGAGGGAGAGTATGTAATTCTTCTGTACCGGCGACGTGTGTGTTTTTTTTTTTTTTTTTTTTTTTTGTTGTAGCTGTATTTAGACGAGTTTGTGCCGTTTGAGGGGAGACTGGCCGTTTGTTTGCTCTATTAATTCATGTATTCATATATTTGTTTAGTTTCCTCCCTATACCCCCATCAACCTTAGAAAAACACCCCCTAGACAAGATAAAGTTGTACATTTTTCAGTAGAAAAATGTCCCGGCCCAAGGCCGATTCCTCTTAAAATTGCAGGCTCGCTATCGCTCGCCAGGAATTAATCGACACCTAAATGGCACGAAAGGTCTTAAAATTGACAACGAAATGGGCCGAGAGTTGTTAAAGTTGCCAAACTAATGGGCCGAACGTCTTATAATCTCAAAACTAGTGGGGCTAAACATTAGGGAAAACGGGGTCCAGAAAAACGGTCTGCCTCCCCTTAAGAAGGGTTTGTGGTAGTAAAAAGGGTTAATAAGTAACACCCCGTTCTTAACATCAATCATCAATTACAACCCCCGATGTACTTGAATAAACTAATGAAAGCATATTATGGTCCTCCCGGGATTCGAACTCGGGATACCACACCCAGACCATAAGCACCTAAACCATTGCACCACCAACACAGTTAAAGGTTGAGTACACGATCACGATTAATATCCATTTTCGAATTTTGGCTTTCAATCTAATCATGCACCCAGACCCAACTGCAATATGGAAAGTGTAATGTTTTAGTGAGAGGAAAGAACATAGAATGGGGCCAAGATCACTAAGATAGTTCCAAGGCTGTTACTTGCTGGAGGCCATTAAGGGGAGGTTTTTAGTTGATTCCCTAGACTTCCATCAAGCTTAAAATTACTCCCCCTTGACCCCCTTTCAAGATAAATTTGTACATTTTTCGGTAGATGTCCCGGCCGAAGGCCGGTTCCCCTTAAATTAAAGGCTCGCTATCGCTCGCCAGGAAAAAATCGACACCTACAGTAAATGGCACGAATGGTCTTAAAATTGACAGAAATGGGGCGAGGGTTCTTAAAATCGCCAAACTAATGGGGCAAAGTCTTAAAATCTCAAAAGCAATGGGGCTAGACATGAGGGAGAAAGGGGTCAAGAAAAAAGTCCCTCAAGTGGAAATCTCCCCTTAAAACACTGAATAATATCGTCTACTAGTAGCCAGAATATATTTAAAAGGACCACGCCGGTACAAAATGGGTTAAATGTTATCAGTAGTTCCCAGCACTTGTCCCAGGTATAATATCACTTACCAACTCTCTCTCTCTCTCTCTCTCTCTCTCTCTCTGTCCCCTACTAACTTCCTAATCCTGCCACGGACATTAGTTCCAGGGCAGTAATTCCCTTTCCAATGTTCCCTTACCCACTCTAAACCACTGTTTGGACACTTGATCCTCAGTGTTTTGGAGGACAAGCAACCTAGAAGGGTCACTAGATATGTTGTTGCTTGATTTCCTTTGTACTCCTTTGTACTCTCTCTCTCTCTCTCTCTCTCTCTCTCTCTCTCTCGCTCTCTCGCTCTCTCTCTCGCCAGCGCGTTCATATATTTGATGATACTACATTGTAGCGTAAACAAACAAATGTTTGTTATATTTGTCATTTAAATGCCGAATATATCCCTTTTACTAATGGTGCATGCAATGTGTGTGTGTGTGTGTGTGTGTGAGAGAGAGAGAGAGAGAGAGAGAGAGAGAGAGAGAGAGAGAGAGATTTACACACTCACCACACATACCTTACAATCTAAACGAGGTGGCAAGGAATACTAGCAGTTAGAGCAGAACCCGCAAATAAAGGAAAGACACCTAAAAGTATAGTGGAGAGAGAGAGAGAGCTACATAGAGCTACATAGATACACAGACCACACAGACCTCAAGGTCCCTACTAGGCAGTCTGGCCTTACAAACTATATATGTATATATGCATACATATATATATATATATATATATATATATATATATATATATATATATATATATATATACACACCGGCACATACATACACACACACACACACACACACATACACATACATACACACATACATACATATATATACAGTATATATATAGTTTCAATTGTCCCTATTTTGATTATTCTATATACAAATTAATTTCTGCTGGTAAATTTAAATACATATGTTGCATCTACCGTTCCCCAAATACTCCTCCAGAGCAAAGTCTTTTTGATTCTCTGTCCTCACAACTCAGTGTCCTCAACTTAAATGCAAATCACTGTGTTGGGTGATTTTAATGTCCATAATGTTGAATGGCTCACTCATTCAGCCAGGACTGATGATGCTGGTCTTGAATGTGAGCTATTTGCAGACTCATTTAATCTCACTCAACTAGTCAACCAACCAACCCGTGTACCAGATAATCCTAATCATAATTCCCACCTACTGGACTTATTTTTAACAACCAATTCAGAAAATTATGATGTTACAGTGAGGTCCCCGCTTGGATCTTCTGATCACTGTCTGATACAGGCCACCTGTCTATCACCTACCACACCTTCCCACTCTGAACCTGTTTTGGTGACTAAATGGCATTACGATAGGGCAGACTGGGAGGGTCTTCAAGGTTTCTTTATTGATATTCCCTGGACCTCTTTCTTTTCTAATGATGCACACTCCACCTTGAGCCACATACAAGATTTTGTAAAAATTGGAATGGAAACTTTTATTCCTCATCAAAAGTACATTAAAAGATCTAATTCACCTAAATGGTTTGACCATAATTGTGCTAGAGTAACTGAACAAAAAGCAATAGCCTACAATGCATACACAAGATCAAAAACACATGAAGCCTTTAATTACTTTAGAAACATCAGAAATCATGCCAAAACTGTATTAAACCTAACTAAATCAAACTTTATCCACAAGCAGGCAAATAAACTTCTAAATAATCCAAATGATAACAAAATATTTTGGTCTACTCTTAACTCATTCTTCACAACTGCTTCATCCATTCCACCATTAAAATCTCCGACTGGCAATCTTGTAAGTGACCCACGAGGTAAAGCTAACCTTCTTGCGGATATTTTCTCCACCAACTCAACCTTAGATGAAATAAATCAATATGTCCCTGTACTTAATTTTAATTCGCCTGAAATTCCCTCACTTAAGATCCACACCAGACATGTCAAAACTATTTTGCAGAATCTCTCAGTAGATAAGGCTCCTGGTCCAGATGAAATTCCTCCAATAGTACTTAAGAATTGCTCCTTGGTGCTCGCTCCTGTATTGGCAAAAAATTTCCGTCTATGTACTCATACCTCATGCTTCCCAGTACCCTGGAAAGAAGCAAACATCCATCCAGTTCCTAAAAAAGGTGCCTCTTCAGATCCATCAAACTACAGACCAATAGCTATAACTTCCACTCATGGTAAAGTCTTTGAAATTATATTAAATAATCACATAATTAAGCATCTTGAGAATAATAAATTAATCAGTGATAGGCAATATGGTTTTAGACGATGTCGATCAACTGCAGACATTCTTTGCCTTCTTACGCATCAAATCAACCAAGCTACAGACCAACATGGTGAAACACATACAATAGCACTGGATATATCAAAGGCATTTGATAGAGTCTGGCATCAATCCTTATTGTCGAAGATGTCACACTACGGCCTTGCATCATTAGTTCCACTAATGTCTTCTTATCTTCATAACAGAAAAATATGTGTAATGGTAGATGGCCTTTATTCTCAATTTCACTCAATAAATGCTGGTGTTCCCCAGGGATCAGTTTTGGCCGCAACTCTGTTCCTCATTCATATCAATGATCTCATATCTACCACTCATAATCCAATACATTCCTATGCAGATGACTCAACACTCCACAGTTCCTTCACATTTACCAATTCTTTCACCCAACCCGATCTTATAAATTCAAAAATAAGCACTGCAATTTCTCTGAACCAGGACCTTTCTAGAATTGAAGAATGGGGACAAAAGAATCTAGTTTCCTTTAATGCACAGAAAACCAAGTACATTCAATTTTCTAACCGACAGAATCTCACTGACTCCCATATATTTTTAATGATGTAAATATTCCCACTTCCCCTAGTATTGACATTCTCGGTGTAACATTAACTACTAACTTGAGCTGGACACATTATGTTAGAAGCATTGCTAAGAATGCCTCTAAAAAACTGGGACTCCTGTACAGAGTTCGAGAATTCTTCACTGGCGAGCAGTTGGCCGTAATATATAAAAGTCATGTGCGTTCTCAGATGGATTACTGTTCACCTCTGTGGAGTGGAAGTGGAGTGGTTGCATTGAGGCAGTTGGACAAAATTCAAAATAAAGCTATTAGATTAATCAATAACCCTGCAATCACACAGGACCTTCCTACATTATCCATACGAAGAAACGTTGCATCCCTTGCATTATTCTACAGATATTTTCACAGCAATTGTTCCGAGGAACTTGCTTCAATTGTGCCGCCTCTCCACATCTTTCCCCGTAGAACTAGGGCAGCTGAGAGCGCCCATGAATTTACACTTTCTCCTCCACAATGCAGAACTTCTGCTTATCAAAATTCATTTATCCCTAGAACTACTACTCTTTGGAATTCACTTCCCTCGAATTGCTTTCCACAAACTTACAATCTACAAATGTTTAAATCCAGTTGTTACAAACATTTTATGAATGGAGGATGCCTTTAGGCACATTGACCTTTTTGTTTTATCTGTGTTTTTCCTTCCTCCGTTCATTGTCTCTTTAAAAAAAAAAAAAAAAAAAAAAAAAAAAACTGTACAGTGCACACACATACACATACATAATTTTTTTTTTTTTTTTTTTTTTTTTTTTTTTTTTTTCATATCACCCCAGCCCTCTGCAGATAGAGGTCAAGCCTTCCCTTGAAAGCGTTTATTGTGTCGCTCTCCACCACTCTCGCTGGTAGTTTATTCCACTCTGTCGCCACACTGTAGGTGAAGAAACTCTTTGTGACATCTAGGTTTGCCTTTTTGGTTTTTAATTTCATTCCATTTCCGCGAGTTTGATTAGTATTGTTTAATGTGAATAGTGCATTTACATCGACTTTGTCGAAACCTTTTAGTATCTTAAAGCACTCAATAAGCTGACCCCTCAACCTCCTCTTTTTTAATGAGAACAGGTTCAATCGTTTTAAGTCTTTCTTCATATGGTTTATTTCTTAATGAGGGTATCATCTTCGTCGCTCTACGCTGTACTGACTCGAGTCTTACAATGTCCTTGATCAGATAAGGTGACCAGAACTGCACACCATATTCAAGGTGGGGCCTCACCATACTTTTGAACAGTGGCACTATTACGTTTTCATGTTTATATCTACATTTTCGTTTAATAAAGCCCAATGCCATGTTTGCCTTATTTGCAGCTGCTATACATTGGTCGAAAGTTTTTAGGTTTTCAGATATTAGTACCCCTAGGTCTTTTACTACCGTTGCGGTTTTTATTTGTTTGCCATTCATTTCGTATTTGTATTTCATATTTCTTCTACCAACCTGCAGCACCTGACATTTATCGACATTGAAGGGCATCTGCCATTTTTTCGACCACTCTGATATCTTGTTTAAATCATATTGCAACGCATTTCTATCATCTTCGTTCAGGACTGTATTTCCTATTTTTGTATTATCGGCGAATTTGGAAATGGTGTTGTTTACCCCTACATCAATATCGTTAATGTAAATGAGAAACAGGACCGGTCCAAGGACTGAACCCTGTGGAACTCCACTAGTGACAGGCTCCCACTCCGATTCCACTCCATTTATCACCACTCTCTGTCTTCTGTCTGTAAGCCAATTTGTTATCCAAGAATGAATTTCACCTTTGATACCTATCCTCTCCAGTTTTAGCCAATAGTTTTCGGTGAGGCACCTTGTCGAAAGCTTTTTGAAAGTCCAAGAAGATTATATCTAGTGATTTCGTCATGTCGTTATATGTGAATAGTTTGTTATAAAATTCAATCAAATTTGTTAGGCATGACTTATTTGATCTAAAGCCGTGTTGACTATTTTTGATTAGGTTGTTTGATTCGAGGTAATCTACTATCTTATCTCTAAGGATTTTTTCCATGATTTTTCCTACAATTGAAGTTAGACTAATTGGTCTGTAATTACTCGCTTTGGCCTTGCTACCTTTCTTGTATATCGGCGTAATGTTCGCATCTTTCCAATCACTCGGTACAATCCCCTGTAGTAATGATAAGTTAAATAGTTGTGTCAGGGGATTTGCTATTTCGTCCTTAACATTCTTAATTATTTTCGGGTGGAGCATGTCGGGTCCCGGGGTCTTATTTACATTTAAATTACTCAATTTGCTTTGTACTTCGCTAACACTGATGGTGAAATCTCCTATCACATGAGTTGAGGTGTTATTTTCAAGGGTATGATCGATAATTTCTTCTGTGAAAACTGAGCCAAAATATTTGTTGAGCAGATTTGCCGTGTTTGTGTCACCTGTTATTGCCTGGCCATCTTCTATTAGCGGTCCGATTCCGCTTTTGATCTTCTTACTTTTGTTTACGTAACTGTAGAATTTTTTGGGGTTTGTGGCACTTTCTCTGGCAATAGTCATTTCGTAATTTTGTTTGTTCGCCCTAATTATTTTTTTCACTTCCCTTCTACTATTTTTGTACAGGTTTTTAATTACTTCAGGGTTTGTGTTATTTTTTACAAGAGAGAGAGAGAGAGAGAGAGAGAGAGAGAGAGAGAGAGAGAGAGAGGTGATATATGCATGTTCTGCCAGCTTCCCCATACCAAGTTAACCCCTTCACCACCATGACGTAATTGTCATATTCTGGTTACCCCTCAGACGATTTTATTTAGTTTGTAATCTAACTATGCCGGAATAATATAATAGAGACATTGCCGGTACAGAAGGGGTTAATAACTCTTAACATATTCACCTGTCAATATTCTGAATCAACGTTATTATTGATAGTCGTAATATCGCCTATGTTAGTCCTCCATGAATACATTTATTCTACGTCTATTGATGTGCTTAATTATGAATGTAGAACCCACTCCAGCCCGGTGAATTTGTCCTCTGCCTGCAACTATATACCCCCCAGTACTGAACACTTAGAACACAGAGATCGGACAATAGGGCATGTGCTAGCCATTTGTGAGACTTGGGGTCCTGGTATACGTTCGGTATTTATGGCTTGAAAGAATACGTGAAAAGGGCAATATAACCTTATATAGATATATTGTCGGTAATAAACCCATCTAATGTATGTAAAGATAGTAATGACAATCATTAACCCGGGAAGCGCGGAGCTATGGTATTTGAAACGTCCCACCAGGCGAAGGTATTTTATTTCATGCCTGATGAAAATTGTCATATTTACCATAAATAAGATTATTACTTATCCATATGCGCCTATTTTACGCTTAATATGAACATACTAACATTTAAGAGCAATAAAAGAAGTGGGAATAGCATTTGGATGGTGAAAAAGTTGTATTATTGCCGCCCGGTCGTATAATGAGGCGAGAGGCTGTGCGGCGAATATCCACCCTCTCCAAGCTCCAAAGCGACACTGACGCCTTGCAATACAAGTTTCTGTGTTGCAAGGATCTCTAGCTGCATCGACCGTGTTAAAGTGACCACGTAAGGGAAATTTGCACGGAAAATTACCCGATAAATTGGGGAATAAGAGGAAAAATTACTGATAATTGAGGAGGGGGAAAAGGGGGAGAAGGATTGAGGGGAAGGGGGGAGGTTGGGACACATATGTAGGAGTGGTAGCAAGTAATGGAGGGGAATTATCTAACCTAATCACATATTGCTTCGTTTTGAGTGCCAGTGGGGTGTTTTGAAAGTTTCTTTTTTATGCCCTGGCTCTTAAGAGAACCTCCGCTTTGCCCACCAAACCTCTTATGAGGAAGTTCGACTTTCTCAGGTTAAAGTTGAAGTTGAGGAAGGATAGACAGGTTGGAGAGGTGAGAGGTCTCGAAGAATTAGAGAGAAGTAAAGGAGGAAAGGAAGAGCAAAGTAGAAGAATAAAAGGTCAATGGTTATATATAATAATCAATGGTTATACTGTATGTAATTTAGATTGAATTAGCGCTCTTGCTATCCCGGCAGCGACTCATACACCCCGTATCACTGCGGACTCCCCAAATATTCACAAAACAAGCTTATTGGCGTGTAAATAATGCAGCGTTGATTGCTGTTTATAGGACGACACACACACACACACACACACACACACTCTCTCTCTGCCCCCCCCCCCCTACTCGGTGTGCTAGAGGGGCGGCAGTGACGGCAGCCCATGATTGCTTTCATCACGGGAATGAATAAAATATAGTGTGCCTGCTACCCCGGATGTCAGTATAATCTGTTCACAAAAGCCTGAGCCTGCATTTTTTTTATTCTGATATTGCACGAAAAAAAAATAAGTATATATACAGTATACATATTATGGGGTTGGGAGATGGGTATATTTTTGTTTGCCTTCCTGTCTCTCTCTGGCTCACTCGGGAAGTCCCACAAACAGATAAGGATCAGCATTTGCCAGAGCCTATATGCGGTCGCGTTCCTACAGTACCTACCCAATATATATATATATATTGTATATATACAGTATATATATATATATATATATATATATATATATATATATATATATATATATATATATAGTACATATGATTTTCTGCTGTATGCAGACATTCAATAGTCTCTATTATTCTCTCTCTCTCTCTCTTCTAGGTTATAGGCTCGCTATCGCTTGCCCAGGAAAATAAAACGACAGCTAAATTTGGTGAAGCGTCTTATTATCGCCAAACTAACGGGGTGAAACGTCTTAACATCATCATTCTGACGCTCCGCTTCCAGTGGAATCGCCCAAAAAGGGATGGCCATGGCAGAAACTGCCTCCAGGCTCTCAGACATGCCTCCAATGACCCACTCCACAGTGCCATTTCCCCTAAGTGGATTACGACCCTTAACACTAAAGGAGGAGACCCAGAGCTGTCTCTCACCCGGATGGCAGTTCCACCACTGTTGTGCTATTATATTTACCCTAGTGGAGCCCTGGCTGGAAGCATACCAAGCACAGGAATTTTCACAAGATAGGAACCATTGGTCCACTGCTCCAGAAGCTGATTGCACCACCAAAGTGGCGGATGGTGGGGTCTTAACATCTCCAAAACTAATGGAGCGAAAAGGGGGAGGTGAAAATAGGACCGCTCCCAGACCAAATAGGATTAGTAGACTCAATAATGAGCCCAG
>CM064547.1:46546101-46666961 GCA_032716605.1 Paralithodes platypus | reverse complement strand
GGGAAGCCAAATACAGTTTTTCATTTATGTCGCTTACATTGAAACGAATTGTATGAAATACTTTGTTGTTTATAATCATGTATAGTGTATGTTAATTAAGTTACTGTCAAGTATATTTGTCTTATGTATTTTTTTTTTTTTTTTTTTTTTTGTCATTACATTGGAAAAAATAAACGAAATATTGTTCTGTACGATGATGCTTTATGTAGGTTAAGGGGAGATATCCACTTGAGGGACTTTTTTCTTGACCCCTTTTTCCCTCATGTCTAGCCCCATTGCTTTTTATATGTTAAGACGTTTGCCCCATTATTTTGACGATTTTAAGAACTTTCAACCCATTTCTGTCAATTTTAAGACCTTTCGTGCCATTTATGTGTCGATTTTATCCTGGCGAGCGATAGCGAGCCTGTAATTTAAGAGGAACCGGCTTTTAGCCGGGACATTTTTCTACCGAAAAATGTACAAATTTATCTTGAAAGAGGGTCAAGGGGGTGAAATTTTAAGATTGCTGGAGGAGTAGGAAACAAACTAAAGACCTCCCCTTAACACCCCACAGTATAGTAGCATAAGGTTATGTTAGCATACCGTGGTTAACACTGTCTGGTCCCACGTCTTCGCGGTTAATATATTTTGATTAATTCTTGTCGAGGATTTTGTTTGGGTTTGCTATTTTCGACCAATGTATTTTAGTGTGCCCCTTAGGCTAACCCAAAAGCCTTCCCAGACTTCCTTCAAATCTAACTTTTTGCCCACCCAGACCCTCGTCGAGTTAAATTAGTGTATTTTGTATGTAACAATGAGCGAGCCAAACACTCAAATCTTGTAATAATGAGTACACATCTTATACCCGACTGGCGCAATAATTATCAAGCACATAATATTAAGCACACACACACACACACACACACACACACACACACACACACACACACACAGCTAATACTCGACCAATTCAATAATTATCAAGCACATAATATTAAATTCAGCCATGACACGTATAGAAGCAACTGGACTGGACAATTTAACACGTCAAATGAGCAGGCGCCTTTCTCATTTCAGCTTAAGGGGAGATGGGCCGTGTTTCTGATCCCCTTCTCCCATATGTTTAGCCCCCATTACGTTTCAGATATTAAGACGGTTACCCCATTCGTTTGTCGATTTTAAGAATTTTCGCCCCATTTCCTTGTAAATTTTAAGACCTTTAAGACCAGTGGTTATTTTTTGGGGTCTATTTATGAATATATTCATTTAGCTTTTAGTTTCCTCCCATCACACTTATCCATCACACTTATAAAAAATCGACACCTAAAGGGCACCTTTAGGTGTCGATTTTTTGTCCTGGCGAGCGATAGCGAGCCTGTAATTGTGGAGGAACCGGCCTTCGGCAGTGACATTTTTCTACCGAAAAATGTACAAATTAATCTCGAAAGGGGATCTAATGGAATATTGTATTATATGTGTGATGGAAGTATAGGGAGGAAACTAAAAAACTAAATGAATATATTCATAAATAGACCCCCCAAAAATAACCACTGTCGCCTATAATGACTTTGCAGCCACTGTCACTATCTTCTGTCAGGGATGGCGGCGTCACACGAGCGCATTTTCCGTCAATTTTCGATGAGCAAGTTTTTTCTCGCACTATTTTGAGTTGCTTTCGCATTGGCATCGGAAACTAGATCGAAGGTAAATGAGGTTAGGTATAGTTTAAGGGGAGATGTCCACTTGAGGGATTTTTTTCTTGACTCCTTTCTCCCTCATGCTTAGCCCCATTGTTTTTTCTAATTTTAAGACGTTTGCCCCTTTATTTTGACTATTTTAAGAACTTTTAACCCATTTCTGTCAATTTTAAAACCTTTCGTGCCTTTTAGGTGTCGATTTTATCCTGGCGAGCGATAGCGAGCCTGTAATTTAAGAGGAACCGGCTTTCAGCCGGGAAATTTTTCTACCGAAAAATGTTTAAATTTATCTTGAAAGGGGCTCAAGGGGGTGTAATCTTAAGCTTGAAGGATATCTAGGGACCAAACTAAAAACCTCCCCTTAATTCGTATGGAACTTACATTTTGAAGCCGCCAGACAACAATATTGTTCATAAAAATTGCCTGAATAATCGCTCGTGTGACACCGGCTTTAGGCACGGGCTATATTACATGCAACAGGACCAAAGGAAATAGTTGTGATCGAGTTAATTTACGACGGGGATATGTTATGTACAGTTGAAGACAGCAGTGCCTGATATCGAGATACTTACATTTAGGTCATTGTAGCTATTTGTGATTTTATGTTAAGGGAGGATGGTTCATTTTTTGGTCGATTTGTTTTCATTTATGTATTATTTTTCTAGTTTCCTCCCTAGACCTCCATCAAACTAATATAAAAAAGTACCCTAGGATCCCTCTTCAAGATATAATTGTATATTTTTTCGTTAGATAAATGTCCCGGCCAAAGGCAGGTTTCTCCTAAATTACAGGTTTGACAAGAAATCGACACCTAAATGACACGAACGTAGCAGAAATCAGCCTTCAGCCGTGACATTTTCTATCGAAAAACTTAGCAATTTAGCTTAAAGCGGGTGTGAGTGGGCATTATATTAGCTTGAAGGAAGTCTTGGAAGCCGTTATTGGGACAAACTAAGTTATATTGCTCGAGAATGGCATATGAAAGTAATCTCTTTAATATTTGTTAAGCCAAAATAGCATAATCCCCAAAACGTCAGACCAGATTGTGTTAATTATATAGCCTTTTCCCCGTGCGATTCTTGTTCAGTGACATTAAGGGGAGATGGGTCGTTTTTCTGGTCCCCCTTCTTCCTCATGCTTAGGCCCATTAGTTTTCAGATTATAAGACGTTCGGCCCATTAGTTTGACGATTTTAAGACGTTTCGCCCCATTTATTTGTCAATATTAAGACTTTTTGTGTCATTTAGGTGTATATTTGTTCCTGGCGGGCGATAGCGAGCCTATAATTTAAGAGGAACCGGCCTTTGGCCGGGACATTTTTCCATTGAAAAATGTACAAATTTATCTTGAAGGAGGGCCTTGGGCAGATGTTTTTTTAAGCTTGATGTAGGTCTAGGGAGGAAACTAGAAAAATAATAAATACACGATAAATAAAAACGACCAAAAAATGAACCATCCCCCCGTAATGAAATCCTGCTGAAAGAATATATGTTGAGTTTTAAAACGTGGATAATTTAGCAGTTACATGCAGAGAACCTTTATACTGCGTGTTATCAGGACAAAATTATACGTGCATAAAAATATGTCTTTCTTATAATGACCGTAAAACCAGTAGATTTAAATGTAAAATGCAGTGTGTTGCTAATGTGGAGAGCTGCATTACCGATGAACAGAGAATATCTGAAAGAAATTTATTTTATGTTCCAATATCAACCTGTAATGATATATTAAATGGCTGACAACATGGAACAACGCATTAAGGCCAGACGCGCGGCGTATACACACAAATGCACACGCACACAGACAGTCGCATGCACATATGTATACATATACACATACACATGCACACACACAAAACTGTGCTTCCGTTCTGACCCCCTGCCTAGGCAAACTCTTTCGTCTCTGTCTTTCCTCTAACGTCTTTCCTTCTTGCTGGAAGTTTGCTCTCATTCAACCTGTCCCAAAGAAGGGTGACCGCTCTCAACCCTCCAACTATCGTCCAATTGCTCTCATCTCTTGTAGGCTATCTCTAAAGTTTTTGAAACTATTCTTGCTTCCAAATTTCTTAAGCATTTCTCTTCTCATAATCTGTTCTCAGATCGCCAGTATGGCTTCCTTAAAGGTCGCTCTACTGGTGATCTTCTTTCATATCTTACTAACTCTTGGTCATCCAACTTTCGGGACTTCAGTGAGACTTTTTCTGTTGCACTAGACATATCGAAGGCCTTCGATAGAGTCTGGCACAAATCTTTAATTTCCAAACTGCCCTCCTTCGGTTTCTATCCCTCCATCTGTGCCTTTGTCTCTTATTTCCTTTCTGGCCGTTCCATAGCTGCGGTTGTGGACAGCCATTGCTCATATCCTCATCCTATCAACTCTGGTGTTCCTCAGAGTTCTGTCCTATCTCCTATTCTCTTTCTAATTTTCATAAATGATCTCCTCAACTGTACATCCAGTCCCATCCATTCATATGCAGACGAGTCTACCTTACACCACTCAATTAGTTTTCCAGAATGCCCCAGCCAGCAGTTCCTCAAAAGTAAACGTAATGAAGCCATAAAATCCTTATCTTCTGATCTAACTACTATTTCCAATTGGGGTAGAGAAAACCTAGTTACATTTAATGCTTCCAAAACTCAATTTATCCATCTTACTATCCGTCAGGAACTCCCAGCGGACTATCCCTTATTCTTCAACAATACAAAAATCAACCCTTCATCTTCTCTCAATGTTCTCTGTGTCTCTTTTTCTTCTGCTCTCACTTGGAAAGACCATATTACCAGTCTCGCTAAGGCAGCCTCCCAAAAGCTGGGTGTGCTCAACCGCCTCAAGGGGTTCTTCACCATTGCGCAGCTTCTTGCTCTGTACAGGGGCACAGTGCGTCCTTGTACTGAGTATTGTTCACATGTTGTTGTTTTTTTGTTTTTTTAAGAGACAATGAAGGGAGGAAGGAAAAACAGATAAAACAAAAAAGGTCCATGTGCCTAAAGGCATCCTCCATTCATAAAATGTTTGTGTGAGGAGGATCATCTCACACCGCACTCCTAGATAAAGTAGAAAGGAAAGCCTTTCGTATCATAAACTTCCGTCCACTCACCAGCTCTCTGCAATCTCTCTCTCTTCGCCGCAATGTTGCATATCTCTCGGTATTCTATCGCTACTACAATAATCAGTGTTCCTTGGAGCTTTCCCAGTGTATACCACCTCCTCTACGTAGGGTACGTAGTACCCGCCTTGCAACACAATCCCACCCCTACTCTGTGCAACTCTCCAACCCAAGAGTGGAAGGCTATTCTCAGACTTTCTTCTATTCAACTGCTGAGCTCTGGAACTCTCTCCCAAAATCAGTCTTTCCCTCTTCCTATGACTTAAATTGCTTCAAACTCCGTGTGTTCAGGCATTTTAGCTCGAACGTCCCTTGATTTCGGCCCTGTCACTCTTTGAAATCTGGGGTAGGCACTCGCTGCAGGCAGTTATGCCTTTTGTCTCCCTCATTCACATGGAAAAAAAAAACATATATTGCAGTGTACATTTTTTTACATTTACAAATTAATCTCGAAGGGGATCTTGAGAATGATTCTTTTTAAGCTTGGCGGAGGCCTTGGGAGGAAACTAAAATAATAATACACTGATCAATAAATAAAGTAGACGTGCCGTTTTGCCCAAAATCAAAACGGCATACCCAACTCTGCGATGGGGTACCATCATCACTACTAATACCATCATCAATCACAATCACCATCTTCACTACAACTGCCACAATTATCACGACTACTGTCATCATCACTATTACTATTATCATCATCACTACTACTCTCACCATCATCACAGTAGACGTGCCGTTTTGCCCAAAATCAAAACGGCATACCCAACTCTGCGATAGGTTACCATCATCACTACTAATACCATCATCAATCACAATAACCATCTTCACTACTACTGCCATCATCACTAAAACTGCCACAATCATCACGACTACTGTCATCATCACCATTACTATGATCATCATCACTACTACAATTACAATCATCACTACTACTCTCACCATCGTCACTACTACTGTCACCATTGTAACTACCATCTTAATCACTACTATCATCATTGATACTACAACTATCAACCAGCATTACTACTATCATCACCACCATCTTATACTCATCATTACTACTGTTAACATCATCACTACTACTATAACCATCATCATTACTACTGTCACAAGTATTACCATCATGTATCCTACTGTCACCATCATCACTACTACTGCCATCTTCATCATCACAACTATTGTCATCATCACTACAACTTTCACCATCCTCACTACTACTCACCATCATCACTAATACTCACACCATCGTCACTTCCATCATCACTACTGTCATTATTATCACTACAACTATCATTACTTGTCACCATCATCACTACTATTATGACCATCATCACTACTACTAGTACTGTCACCATCATATCTACTACTGTCACCATCATATCTACTACTGTCATCATCATCACTACTGTCAACATCATCAATACAACTACAACCATCATCACTACTATTATCACCATCATCACTACTATCACCATCAATCCCACTATTACTACCATCACTTCTAATGCCAACTAAACTAACTTAATCTAGCAAATGCGTAGCGAGATGTTTTCGCCCCCAGAACGAATGCGTTCTTAGTGTGTGAGCCCCTTCGGGGCTCACACACTAAGAACGCCATCATTGCTTGGGGGGGATAAAACCATATTTTGGACCTAAAATCATAACTATTGCATAAATTCAAAAAATCTGTTTTGACTGACGTTCGCATTCACGCAACAAATGTTCGTGTGAAATTTGGTGAAAATCCGTCCAACGGTCTAGGAGGAGTTCCGAGACAGACGGACGACGACGACGACGACGACAGACATTTTTTTCGTGTGGTACCCACTATACGGGGGGCGATACCAAACTCTGCTTCCGCAGAGTTGATAAACAAATATATACATAACACCTACCCCGTTGTATAATTATCCTGCTCGACGAGACAGAGAAATGGGCAAGGGAACGCTAAAGTGCTCCCAGACCCTGAGAATAGTAACTTTACATGTTGTTGCTGTTCGGTCTCTGTCTTGTGTCGGCCACGCCCCGCAATGGGGTTGTGCCTGAGTATATACATACATACATACCCCCTTAACCCCTTCACTACCATGACGTAATTTTCACCATATGCTGGTTCCCATTAGACGATATTCTATAGTTTATAATCTACCTATGCGACTCAAATGGGTAAATACGATCTCAATAAACCCTCTTAGTAACATAGGTCCTCCTTAAACTGCATACAATCATCTAATTTTAGCCAGAATCAAAGGTAATAAGTCGTCAATGTGCTGAAGGGGTTAAGGAAAAAATCCCGGGCGATCTTTATTAAAAACAAAGAGAGAGGGATCTTAATAGATTTCAAAAATTGTTCGAAGAGAAAAGGTACAATCCTATAGTCTATTCGCTGTAAGTAGGCGAGAAATCATGATCTCTGTCCTCTGTAACTCAAAAAGGGCTAGAGCAAGTTGGCTGTAAATTTCCACATCCATTCCTAGACAGACTCTTCCCAAATGGTATATATATTAGCTCGATTACTCTAGTCTTTTTTTAGTTACAGAGGTTAGAGGTAATGATTTCTCGCCTACTTACAGCGAATAGACTATAGTAGCTAGATAATATTCCCAATGGATGCCATAGTGCCATAGACCAACAGCTATAGAGGATCAGGGTTACCAAATGTAGTTCGCTAGATAGCAAATATATGCCGAAAATCGCTAGAATAATGCCACAATCTCTACAATATTGCTCCAGAATTGGCTCAAATTTATTGAATATTGCTAGAAATCATGTCGCTAGATATAACAATTTGCCTCTAGATTGGCTCAAATTTCTAGAATATTATAGCTAGAATTCATGTCGGTAGATATAACAATTTGCCTCTGGATTGAAGTAAATACCTCCAGATCTAGCGGGAATGTAGCTAAATTGGCAACACAGCTAGATGTATCTTTATCGATTTCCTATTTTCACAGTCACGGTTCCAAAGAAAATGTTGGAAGTTATGGAGGAACTATGCTATAATCTAGAGAGCGGACTGTACTGTAGGTCAGGTGAAGGTGTTGAGGGATAAGCCTTTACAACGGCACCTCGTATCTACATTCTACTTTATATAATGTGTTCACCATCATCCAAGGTGAAGGTGAAGGTATTGAGGGATAGGCCTTTACAACGGCACCTCGTAGCTACTTTCTACTGTTTTCCTATTTTCGGAAGAGTGTAGAGAGGGGAGAGGGGGTGTTGGAGAGAGGAAGCTGTTGGAGTGGCTTTGTTATGTATATTCGGCTGTAATTCATGATGAGTCTAATACACGGCCGTTCTAGCCCCAATAGCAGGCTACATTACGACAATATGAAAATAGCCTCTGAAACTCACCATGATAGCTTAGTCAAATTAGTTAAGGGGAGATGGGTCGCTTTTCTGGTTCCCTTTCTCCCTTGTGTTAAGCCGCATTTATTTTGATATAAGACGTTCCTCCCACTAGTTTGGCGATTTTAACACATTTTGCCCCATTTCGTTGTCAATTATGAGACCTTTCGTGCCATTTAGGTGTTGATTTTTCTTGCCAAGCGATAGCGAGCCTGATATTTTAAGAGGAACCGGCCGGGAAATTTTTGTTACCGAAAAAATGTACAAATTTATCTTGAAGGGGGGTCTAGGGGGTGTTTTTCTAAGCTTGATGGAGGTCTAGGGAGGAAACTAAGAAATACAGAATTAAATTCATTAATAGAAAAAAAAGGAAAAAAAAACAAAAAAACGGCCCATCTCCCCTTAAGGTGAAAATCGCTTATTAAACGTTGCATTTCTCTTGTAAGGGTAATGTGAAATGAGATCGATAATGAGTATCTTGTTCTTACGTTTACATGAATCGCTGAGCTACATCTCGTTCTATGTCCGTAATTGTCTAATAGAGTTCGCAAGGCCGGAGGGGTGAGGTGGGGGGGGGGGGGGGATTGCGGGTCACATAACTTAATACACTACCGGGAATCGATTTAAAGTGGGAACACTGACCCTGCTCTAAGCACCGTGATATATATATATATATATATATATATATATATATATATATATATATATATATATATATATATATATTCTACTCGCAAGGAAAATTAAACTCGGAACTGCAAGCTTTCTTTTGTATTCCAAGACAGACAGACATATAGATAGAAAGAGTCCAGCTAAAATAACATACTATTGAATACTGTTTTACGGTCGTGCAATGTTAATGTCATGGATATTTTTCACAGTGTAGGTGCTCTGGCGATTTATATTGTTAATGGCGACAATAATCGAGTGTCGTCATTGGCGTTTCATCTATCTATCTATCTAACTATATGTATAGGAGAGAGAGAGAGACAGAGAGAGAGTTGATGAATAATGTTAGTAACCTAAAGTGAACTGAGAACATTGATACAGGTACATACGACAACGAAAATACTTGTTCTTTTAATTAATTACGAACAAAATAGGACCATTGGAGGTATCTTTTAGAATTGTTAGTGTATGGATTGTTCTGCGGTTAAGTCATAATTATATTTTAAGGTTTGTAAACACTTTCTAGTGTAAATATTTAGAATATAAACTGACCAGTAGTTTTACTTGTTCAGAGATGGGTAATAGAAGTTGATCACCTTTACTAATATTTTATTGTTATGAATGTATTAACCCGTTCAGTACCGGTGACATCCTTTTAATTACATTCTGGCATTTATGAGACGATTATTTTCAGATTAGGAAGGACCTTTTGCAATATTAAAGCTTCAAACTATATCAACCAACCCTTTTAACTATCACATATATTTTTTTAGCCACACATTATCGTATAAATATAGCTAGACCAATGTATATACCACGTCGCTGGTACTCAACGGGTTAATATTTGTTCTTACTTCACATGCATCAGTAACACATGCGTTAAATAATTTTAATGGAGTTGTATGCAAATTTATGAACTGAATTATATTTCTATTGATTAACTTTGAACTGAGTGAAGTCTAATAATATTCAGACAATGTATTTAGATTCTAACTCTTTCTATATTTAGATGTCAATATCTTACTCCATATAATTGTCGTATGTCATAGGTGCGAAGTGGGTGTCGGGATTATAGGGGATTTACACCGGATCACTAATTAATAGGCAGTTTTCGGGACCAATATATATATATATATATATATGCAATTACGGTGACTATATACGTTACACCCACACACATTACATTATCTGCCTCTCTCTCTCTCTCTCTCTCTCTCTCTCTCTCTCTCTCTCTCTCTCTCTCTCTCTCTCTCTCTCTCTCTCTCTCTCTCTCTCTCTCTCTCTCTCTCTCTCTCTCTCTCTCTCTCTCTCTCTCTCTCTCTCTCTCTCTCTCTGTTATTTAATCTTTTGCTTCCCCCACATCAATATTAAACATAATAACAATTCATAATCTATTAATGGCAAACATATTATTTAAGAATACGTCAAGATACGCTCCTAAGACTACAAACATGCATAATATTTTCGTGTTATGGTAGTTAAAGGGGGTCCCCTGTTTTTTTCTCTTTCTCTCCTTTTCTCTCTTTCTCTGGCTTGCATCCATTTGGCCCTATTCAGCCAACTGTTTCAAGACGTTTATCCCCATCCTGGTGCCGATTTATTCCTGGCGTGCGATAGCGAGCTAGAATTGTATGGAGAAATTCGGCTTCGCCGGAGACATTTTTCTATCGAAAAATGTACAAATTTAGCTTGCTGTCAAAAGAAAAATATATATATACTGGCTCGCTACCGCAGGAAAATATTGACACCTGGATGGGGGTAAACGTCTTAAAACAGTAGGCTGAATGGGGCCGAATGGATACAAGCCAAAGAGAGAGGGAGAGAAAGAGAAAAAAAGCGAGGTGGGCTCCCTTAACGGTAAGGTTGAATAATCTCCAGAGACGCACCCCAGCCCGATCTTTCCGTTGCTTAGTTTGGGGGGTGATTTTTGTCTTTTCAATTATCGATACTTGTTGTTATTAGTTTCATCCCTAGAGATAAGAATCGCTTCTCCAGACCCCCTTGAAACAAACAATAAAACATTATGTAAATACATATATAACTAAATATCGCTCGTAGACTTCCTCTTCTCACTTCTCAGCTTGTTCTTCCTATGTCCAATTACTCTTCTTTCCTATTTTACTGCAGCCATCTGGTCTGGTCTGCACTTCCTCTTCAAGGTATTATTGTACATACGTCGGTAGGAAAATGCCCAGGCTAATAGCCAGTTTCCCCTAGATTACAGGCTCGCCATTGCTCGCCAAGATGAAACTGACCCCTAAATGGGTCGAAACATCATATAAGGTAATTGCAAAACTAATGGTTGGGTGTAAATAAAATAACACACTAAAGTTGAGTAACCCCCCGTCGCTCCGTTCGTGACGCCCCCCCGCCCGACCTCTCACCTCCGGGGAGGCGGGGCGGGGGGTGGCTCTCCCGGGGGGCGCTAGATGGATTTATGGTCGCACGGGGACCCATCTGTATATGAATTCAGAATATCATCTCCACCTTTCGTCCTCACCTCATGGGTATTGCGGTTCTACTTTAGTATATATTTTCGTATTATGGTATTTTATTTTATTATCAATATGGATTAATTTCATTGTAGGTTTTTGTTTGGTGGTGTGGTGAAATTAATACAAAATAGATTATACTTCCTTTTGAAATTTTCGAGCAATGTTGTATAGGCTAACCAAAGCGCCCCCTTTGAGCTAAATGTGTACATTTTTCGAAAGGAAAGTATCCCGGCCGAAGGCCGATTTATTTTAGGTTACAAGCTCACCCAGAACAAAAATTACACCTGAGTGGGACAAAGCGTCTTATTATCGCCAAACTAATGGAGTGAAGTGTCTTAAAATCTCCAAACTAATGGGGCAAATCAGGGAGCTTTTAACTAGACTAACCATTTTTTTTTTTTTTTTTTTTTTTTTTTTTTAAAGAGACAATGAACGGAGGAAGGAAAAACACAGATAAAACAAAAAGGTCCATGTGCCTAAAGGCATCCTCCATTCATAAAATTTGTGTAACAACTGGATTTAAACATTTGTAGATTGTAAGTTTGTGGAAAGCAATTCGAGGGAAGTGAATTCCAAAGAGTAGTAGCTCTGGGGATAAATGAATTCTGATAAGCAGAAGTTCTGCATTGTGGAGGAGAAAGTGTAAATTCATGGGCGCTCTCAGCTGCCCTAGTTCTACGGGGAAAGATGTGGAGAGGCGGCACAATTGAAGCAAGTTCCTCGGAACAATTGCTGTGAAAATATCTGTAGAATAATGCAAGGGATGCAACGTTTCTTCGTATGGATAATGTAGGAAAGTCCTGTGTGATTGCAGGGTTATTGATTAATCTAATAGCTTTATTTTGAATTTTGTCCAACTGCCTCAATGCAACCACTCCACTTCCACCCCACAGAGGTGAACAGTAATCCATCTGAGAACGCACATGACTTTTATATATTATAAGGTTAATCCATCGCCCTTTCATCTCTGCCTTCTATGTTTTGCGGTATTGTCTTGGTATCTATTGTAATAGTTGATCCTTTCAGTCAAACAAGGGTCTATTTTACTTAACGCTCCAGCCAGATCATTATCTTAGGTTAACAATATCCAAATTATAAATATATTGAAATAATTAATTTGCACTTTTTCTCAAATATTCAGGTTTTCGGTATATATATAATGTGTGTGTGTGATTATCTTACCTAAATTATGATCCAAGTTTGACCACCAGACACTGAAAAGTTTGCCGCGCGATAGCAGAAAAACTATCCTGGCCCCTTTAGCAATATCGGCCAACTCTTGACGGACAGCATGGAGGGCTATATTAACATAAATATATATTCGTGTTTCTTTTTCCCTCCATGCAAAGTAAATAGTTTTGAGATTATAAGATGTTCGGCCCATCAGTTTGGCGATTTTAACACCTTTCGCCCCATTAAGTTGTCAATTTTAAGACTTTTCGTGCCATTTAGGTGTCGATTATTTTCTGGCGAGCGATAGCGAGCCTGCAATTTTAAGAGGAACCAGCCTTCGGCCGGGACATTTTTCTACCGAAAAATGTACAAATTTATCTTGAAGGGGGGTCTAGGGGGTGTTTTTCTAAGCTTGATGGAGGTCTAGGGAGGAAATTTAAAAATATATATGAATAAATGAATTAATAGACCAAACAAACTGCCAGTCTCCCCTTAATGTATTTATTAACTACTATGTTGTCTGTAGTGTCCTCCCTAGACCTCCATCAAACTTTGAAATAACATCCACAAGATCACCCTTCTAGATTTATTTAAAAAATTTCGGTAGAAAAAATATCCCTCCTAAATAACAGGCTCGCTATCGCTCGCCAGGAAAAAATCGGCACCGAAATGACACGAAAAATCTAAAGATTGACAAATAAATGGGACAAAAGGTCTTAAAATCGTCAAACTAATAGGACAAACGCCTTAAAATCTGAACATGAATTGGGCTAATCATGAGGGAGAAGGTGAGTCAGATAAACCAACCATCTAGACCTATTAGCTAGTGAATCCAAGTATTTTGGTCTCCTTGGCTCAAGCAAAATCTCAAGGTGTGTTGGTATAACGGTAGTCGCAATATTAATTAAGCCTTGAAAATATACAACATTTAACGTAAATTAAGCCAAAAATATTTTTATTTTTGTTTTGTTTTGCACATAATGAAACTCACGGTAGTCGCAATATTAAACCTTGAAAATATACAAAATTTGACGTAAATTAAGTAAAACATATATATATTTGTGTTGCACATAATGAAACCTATCGTGAGAAGTTCCTGTAGTGCTCTGAATAAGCTGTGCAAGTTTCAATAAAATACATAATATGTACAGTCTACGACAGAACTGCTGTCATGGCCTGAGGCAATGTATTAGTTCACTTATCTTTTAATAGATGGCCCTTTAATCGCTTCTAATAAAAGGGGGCGGGGTTAATATAGAGGTTGGAAGGAGGAGGAGTCAAACGTGTGTGTGTGTGTGTTCTAGAACAGCACGCAGAATAAGTTTATTTTAACATAACACACAGGCTATATTATGAGATTAGCTCATGCTGGATCACAAATAAATAACACACATCAGGTGTTATGTTATTTATGGAATTTAATATACAGACAATCAAGTTTATATCCTTCACACTTCCCATTCCCCCTCCTCCCCCTCTCCCTCTCCCTTTCACCCCAACTCTCCTTCTTCACCCACTTTCTCTCCCCTCCCTCCCACTTCTCTCTCTCTCTCTCTCTCTCTCTCTCTCTCTCTCTCTCTCTCTCTCTCTCTCTCTCTCTCTCTCTCTCTCTCTCTCTCTCTCTCTCTCTCTCTCTCTCTCTCTCTAAACGTAAATAATACCCTCTAAAATATGCAGATTAATACTATGCGATTGTTTTGAATTTACATCTATATTATTAAATCAGTTCGTGTGTCTGTTTGTCTGTGCGTTCTTAATAGGCGGCCGCAGTTTTGGACCTGGGGAGCTGAAACTTTGCATGTGGGTATCAATTGACCTGGGTCAGGTCATAGAGGGGGCGAGGCCACGATCGGAGGTCGTTTCGAGGCCGACATTGATTTTTTTTGTTTTTGAATTGAAAAAAATTGCCGTTTGGGGCAGAAGGAGGCCTCCGATCGAAAAGGTGTATGGAACGAAAGTTGTTCGCAGCCCCCCACAATGGGGGTACTGATGTGGTCAGATCCAAAATCGGAGGTCATTTAGCGGCCGAAATCGAGGTCGCCGTTTAATGAGTCGCAGGGAGGTCGAGGCCGGTGATTATGGTAGTAGTAGTAGTGTGATGATTGTGGTAGTAGTGATTGATGATGGTGATTATGGTAGTAGTAGTGGTGGTAGTAGTGATGGTGATTATGGTGGTACAGTATTATTACCCGGGCAACGCCGGGTGGGGTAATATATGGGGTATATATGCTAGTATACATAATAAATGTTAGGGATGACAAAATAACAAACATATGTTGATTAGGAATAAGATAACTAGCGAGGCAGCGAACAACACCTATTGCTCGCTGCCTCGCTAGTTATCCTATTATTACATAAGCTACGATTCCCGAAGAACACGTCTATATTTGTTTGTATATATATTAAGTGTAACAATAACACTTAGGATTCAAGTTATTTGTGTTGGCTTAAGGAATAAGTTGAACTAGCAGGGGTACCCGGTGTTGCCCGGGTAATAATACTGTACCACCATAATCACCATCACCTACTACCACCACTACTACTACCATAATCACCATCATCAATCACTACTACCACAATCATCACAATACTAATACTACCATAATCACCGGCCTCGACCTCCCTGTGCCTCATTAAACGGCGACCTCGATTTAGCCGCTAAATGACCTCCGATTTGGGATCTGACTTCATCCGTACCCCCATTTTGGGGTGCTGCGAACAACTTTCGTTCCATACAGCTGCCTCCTTCTGCCCCAAACGGCCTTTTATTCATTTTTTGTTCAATTTCGGCCTCGAAACGACGTCCGATCGTGGCCTCGCCCCCTCTATGACCTGACCCAGGTCAATTGACACCCACATGCAAAGTTTCAGCTCCCCAGGTCCAAAACTGCGACCGCCTATTAAGAACACACAGACAGACAAACAGACACACAAATTGATTTAATAATTCTATACTAGCAGGGGTACCCGGCGTTGCCCGGGTAATAATACTGTACCACCATAATCACCATCACTACTACCACCACTAATACTACCATAATCACCATCATCAATCACTACTACCACAATCATCACAATACTACTACTACCATAATCACCGGCCTCGACATCCCTGCGCCTCATTAAACGGCGACCTCGATTTCGGCCGCTAAATTACCTCCGATTTTGGATCTGACCTCATCGGTACCCCCATTTTGGGAGGTTGCGAACAACTTTCGTTCCATACACCTTTTCGATCGGAGGCCTCCTTCTGCCTCAAACGGCCATTTTTTTATTTTATATATATTGTTTTCAATTTCGGCCTCGAAACGACCTCCGATCGTGGCCTCGCCCCCTCTATGACCTGACCCAGGTCAATTGACACCCACATGCAAAGTTTCAGCTCCCCAGGTCCAAAACTGCGGCCGCCTATTAAGAACGCACAGACAAACAGACACACGAACTGATTTAATAATATAGATAATACATATACTTATGACCTCCACAATTTGTAATGCTAAGGGAGACGGTGCTCCAACCTCTCTCCTCTATCCATCACATGCACCAACCCACCCGCACCAACACTAACACAGGATACAAAACACACACACACACACTCACACCCGATAACATAAAACGCACATCACACACATGATCATATACAACGTAATGGGCACATATCACTCACACATGATAACATAAAACACACACACACACACACACACACACACACACACACACACACACACACACTGGTCCAGGCAAACTAGAAAAGGTATTAGCATTATTGAGGAAATGCTGCTGTCTTCAGTGCGTGTCATGGCCATCCTGAGCCTTACGACTCATACAGACTAATAACACACATAACAAAGCCACTACAACAACTTCGTCTCTCTCCAAATCCCCTTCTCCCCTCTCTACACTCTTCAGAAAATAGGAAAAGTAGAAAGTAGCTACGAGGTGCCGTTGTAAAGGCTTATCCTTCAATACCTTCACCTGACCTGACCCCATCCGGGGTTTAGCTGGTCCACAAGGGTGTGTGACATGAACCCAATAGAGAATTTGTGGGCCATCATGTCATGGAGTGGAATGTGGTTCAGGTTAGGAGAGGAAAGGGCGGGAGGAGTGGGATCGTGGGCAGGGGGGGGGGGGGGGGGAATCCGTCGCCGCCCTAATATAAGTTGGAAAATGTTTAAATCAACGAGAATACAGGAGGTAGTTGATGCAGCTTGTGAGTCGAGATCATATTGATTGAATAAATATAAATTGTAAATGTTTACATTTAAGAACCCTTTATATATAATATATTATATAATGTGTATGTGTTTCCAATGTTCACCGTAACATAATGATGGCGAAATAATACATATTAAATTAAATTCAAGGTAACACACACAGAGCTATAGTATACTTTTACTTATGTTTGGACGATAATTTAAACAATTCGAAGTAAAAATATAAAAGCCTAAACAATTTATATCAACTTTAAAACAACATAACCAGATTGCTTTGATTATCGTTAAATGTTCAATTCGATGACTTACTTTATAGTATATCATTACAATGGGTAGCGCCGAACTGTTTAATGATAATGGGAAGCCACAGTAATTAAGCTAGTAATTAAGAATCCACTGAGAAAAGTATAATGCAATAATCATAGCGGATCATATTACATGTTAGGGTAGATTATGAATTGGTCAACCACAGTGCTGTGAATAGTGGTATGGAAGAAAAACAGATTTACTCTAATGTCAAAATTTGTTTTTATTACAAAGAAACACGTTTCGGCTCATCTAAAGTGTTTTATCTAACTGAGCCGATATTATCTTGTCTTTATGAAATATATATTTGGTTATAATTTGGTCCAAGCTAGATTACAATGTGATTCAACTTGTCTTGATGCGTGGATTGTAACATCCCGTTTCAATTACTAATATATTTATACGATTGTTCACACTAACCAGGACGCCAAGGTTGGCAATTTTCAGTGTTTTGCAACGGAGCATATCTATTTATTTTCTATAACACATTGTATAAGGTAAAGAATAGAATACGAGTTAATAATTGAGAATCAGTAAAGGTAAACAGAACAGTATTATTAAAACACCAAAGTAATTTTTATGGACAGCTTTGAACACGATGATGAGGAAAATTATATATTCGGTTAGGAGAGAGAAGGGGGACAGAAAAAGAGAGAAGGGGGGAGATAGGGGAAGGCAGCAAAGAGAAGGGGAGGAGGGGGGAATGGGAAGTGTGAAGGATAGCAACTTGATTGTCTGTATATTAAATTCCATAAATAACGCAACACCTGATGTGTGTTACTTATTTGTGATCCGGCATGGGCTAATCTAATAATATAGCCTGTGTGTTATGTTAAAATAAACTTATTCTGCTGTTCTAGAACACACACACACGTTTGACTCCTCCTTCCAACCTCTATATTAACCCCGCCCCCTTTTATTAGAAGCGATTAAAGGGCCATCTATTAAAAGATAAGTGAACTAACACATTGCCTCAGGCCATGACAACAAGTTCTGTCGTAGACTGTACATGTTCTTGACCGAAAAGGTGGCATGTGCCCTTAATGGGGGATGGCCCAGTTTTCTGGACCACTTTCTCCCTTATGTTTAGCCCCATTAGTTTTCAGATGTTAAGATGTTTGCCCCATTAGTTAGTCGATTTTAATACCTTTTGCCCCATTTCTTCGTCAATATTTAGACCTTTCGTGCTATTTCTCTTCTCATAATCTGCTCTCAGATCGCCAGTATGGCTTCCTTAAGGGTCGCTCTACTGGTGATCTTCTTTCATATCTTACTAACTCTTGGTCATCCTCCTTTCGGGACTTCGGTGAGACTTTTTCTATTGCACTAGACATATCGAAAGCCTTCGATAGAGTCTGGCATAAATCTTTAATTTCTAAACTACCCTCCTTCGGTTTCTATCCCTCCATCTGTGCCTTTGTCTCTAATTTCCTTTCCGGCCGTTCCATAGCCGCGGTTGTGGACGGCCATTGTTCACTTCCTCACCCTATATACTCCGGTGTTCCTCAGGGCTCTGTCCTATCTCCTATTCTCTTTCTAATTTGTATAAATGATCTCCTTAACTGTACCTTAATTCCCATCCATTCATACGCAGACGACTCAACCTTACACTACTCCATTAGTTTTTCAGAACGCCCCAGCCAGCAATCCCTCAACGACAAACGTAATGAAGCCATAGAACTCTTAAATTCTGATCTAAATACTATTTCCAATTGGGGCAGAGAAAACCTTGTTAACTTTAATGCTTCCAAAACCCAATTTCTCCATCTATCTACCCGTCAGGATCTCCCAGCGGACTATCCCTTATTCTTCAACAATACAAAAATCAACCCTTCATCTTCTCTCAATATTCTTGGTGTCTCTTTTTCTTCTGCTCTCATTTGGAAGGACCATATTACCAGTCTTGCTAAGGCAGCCTCCCAGAAGCTGGGTGTGCTCAACCGCCTTAGGGGGTTCTTTTCCCCTGCACAGCTTCTTGCTCTGTACAGGGGCATAGTGCGCCCGTGTATTGAGTATTGTTCACATGTGTGGGGAGGTTCCTCTCACACCGCTCTCCTAGACAAAGTTGAAAGGAAGGCCTTTCGTATCATTAACTCCCGTCCACTCACCAACTCTCTGCAATCTCTCTCTCTCCGCCGCAATGTTGCATCTCTCTCGCTATTCTGGCTCGAACGTCCCTTGATTTTGGCCCTGTCACTCTTTCAACTATGGGAGAGGCAGTCGCTATAGGCAGTTATGCCTTTTGCCTCCCTCAATCACATAGAAAAAAAACAAAAAAAATTAGGTGTCAATTTTTTTCTCTGGGGAACGATAGTGAGCCTGTAATGTAGGAAGATCAACAACAGTGAGCAAGAAATTAGACGAGCAATAGGGGAGAAGAGTAGAGTAAAAGATGGGTAGAGTAAACGTAGAGGTGAGGAGAGAAAAGAAGGAGAGAAGGTGAAGAGAGGAAGAGAGGAGAGCAGCATAGGAGGAGAGGAGAGGTAGAGGGAAGGGGAGCAGCAGAGGAGGAGAGGAGAGCAGCAGGGGAGGAGGAAAGGAGAACAAGGGAGGAGGAGAGCTGCAAGGGAGGACAGGAGAACAAGGGAAAAGTGGAGAGGAAGAGAAGGGGAGGGAAGCAGGGGAGGAGAGGAGGGCACGCAAGGAAGAGAGATGTGGGGAAGGAAAGCAGCAGGGGAGGAGAGGAGTAGGAGAGCTGTAAGGGAGGAGAGGGTAGCAAGATAGAATAGGAAGGAGGGGAGGAGGAGAGGGAGAAGCAGGAGGATAGGGAGGAGAGCAGGAGGAGAGGGAGAAGCAGAAGGAGAGGGAGAAGCAGGAGGATAGGGAGAAGCAGGAGGATAGGGAGAAGCAGGAGAGAGGGAGAAGCAGGAGGAGAGGGAGAAGCAGGAGGAGAGGGAGAAGCAGGAGGATAGGGAGGCGAGGGAGAAGCAGGAGGAGAGGGAGAAGCAGGAGGAGAGGGAGAAGCAGAAGGATAGGGAGAAGCCGGAGGAGAGGGAGAAGCAGGAGGATAGGGAGGAGAGGGAGAAGCAGGAGGAGAGGGAGAAGCCGGATGATAGGGAGGAGAGGGAGAAGCAGGAGGATAGGGAGAATAGGGAGAAGCAGGAGGAGAGGGAGAAGCCGGAGGATAGGGAGGAGAGGGAGAAGCAAGAGGATAGGGAGAAGCAGGAGGAGAGGGAGAAGCCGGAGGAGAGGGAGAAGCAGGAGGAGAGGGAGAAGCCGGAGGATAGGGAGGAGGGTAGGAGTACAAAGAGGAGGGGACTAGAGGAGGAGAAGAGGGGTACATAGAGGAGGATAGGAGTACAGGGAGGAAGGTGCTAGAGGAGGAGGGGAGGAGGACATCAAGGAAAGAGTAAAGAGGTGGAGGGGATGGGAGGCAGGTCCGCTAGTCTTCTCCCAGAGTGCACCAAAAGTTTTTAACGACAAGTAGAGTGGCGGAGAAGCCTACTTTGCCCTTAACGTGTTTTCCTTGTGCTCAACTTTCAGCGTTTACCTTTACGTCCGAACGAGTGAAAGAAGTGCCGTTTTACATCGTCTCTTTTAACGTCACCAGAGCGACAGGCAGCCTCGCGGGGAGTTACGCTTGTGGCCTTTGACTCATATTTTACTTGCAATGTTTAGAATATACGGTTATAGATAGATAGATAGATAGATAGTCAGTCAGTCAATGATTTATTTCATAAAAAGCTATACATAGTAACTGTTTACATATTAACAGATACATTTAAAATGAAAGGTAAACATTAACTCATTGTTGGTTCATGATTTTGAACGTACACCCGGATACCACAGAAACTAGCCCAGGTGATTATGAACCGGAGATTTGCTGCGGATCCTTTCTGGACGGCAGCCCTCTCAAACTATCACGGCGCCACACAGACATATGTTTCGAACCAATAGTGACGACTGTCAGTGTCATGTATAATTATTATCGTGCTCGTATTATGCAACGCAATCAAATATTGATAGTATAAATAAGACACTTGCATTGTTTTTAGTTTTGTTTTTGCATTTTAATTCCTACATATATCTACGGACATGAAAATATTGCCCCATAGATTTTAAGAAATTAAGATTCAGACGAAGCACTACCAAACCACCCAATGAATACAATGGTTTTCGGTGTGTGTGTGTGTGTGTGTGTTAGAAGTCATCTGTAGTCGTTGGGATTACATACAGTATTAATCTACCGTTCACCCATGTCCGTCTGAGCATAGTAGCCGAAAATGATGCTTCTCCACGCCACAAAAGGCTGATTCTATAGTATTCAATTATTTGTAATCATCTGAGTATATAAAAATACGCATGGAGTGTCCTGTCCTGTATAATTTGAACCCAGGTTAAATCGCGTTTGTAGAATATCTATGCTTGTGTTAGACAAATGCACGCCGTAATGTTAGAACAATTACACACACACACACACACACACACACACACATATAAAACCTTATGCAATAACTGAGTGATTCGGAAGAGTCTCGGTTGATTCTTAATTTCATAAACGTATGGGGATACTCATTATTAAGGGGAGGCAGTTGTTGGTTTTTCGAGTCCGCCTCCTCCCCCATGTTTAGCCCTATTAGTTATGAGATTTCAAGACATTCGCCCCATTAGTTTGGCGATTTTCAGACCTTTTCCCTATTTCTTTGCCAATATTAAGATCTTTCGTGCCATTTAGGTGTCGATTTTTTTCCTGGCGAGCGATAGCGAGCCTGTATTTGAAGATGAATCGGCCTTCGGCCGGGACATTTTTCTACCGAAAATGTACAAATTTATATCGAAGGGGGGTGTTGTGGGTGTTTTTTTAAAGTTTGATAGAGGTTTAGAGAGCAAACTAAACTCCCTCAAAGGAGTACAAAGGAAATCAAGCAACAACATATCTAGTGACCCTTCTAGGCTGCTTGTCCTCCAAACCACTGAGGATCAAGTGTCCAAACAGTGGATTAGAGTGGGTAAGGGAACATTGGAAAGGGAACTACTGCCCTGCCACTAACGTGGCAGGACTAGGAAGTTAGTAGGGGACATATGGGTTAGTAACTGAGGGGAGGATAAAATAAAGTTATTCATTTACAAATGCAGTCAGTCGCGGGTTTGATGCGAGATATTTGTCTAGGCGGAATTTAAATGAATCAACGGTGCTGCAGTCTATAACGTCTCGGGGAAGCCCATTCCACAAGTTGACAACTCGATTGAAGAAGAAATTCTTAGATTCGGACTGCCGATCCACGGACCACGGACTGCCACATGTGTTTGTAAATTTCATTAATCGATTTTAGGAGTATTGTTGGTTGTTGGAAGGAACATAATAATTGATATTGGTTCAGGAGTAATTTATCGAGAGGACTTCCCTAAGTGGTTAAGGCCCCATTAATTGCTCTTTCCATTCACATATGCATAGCCGACGTGAGTTGCAGTTGGGATGTGTGTACATGCTTAGATTGATATGCAGGATTCGAAGTTGCATAATAAATCGTAGGCAGTCCACCAACCTTTAACTGTCTTCGTGGTGCGATGTAAAGGTGTTGATTTTGCGTGTGAGCATCCTGGGTTCGAGTCCACGGACTGCCACATGTGTTTGTAAATTTCATTAATCGATTTTAGGAGTATTGTTGGTTGTTGGAAGGAACATAATAATTCGTGTGAGTTAAAAGATTTACCAATAATTTTGCAACCGTTTCCCCGCGTGTAATTAGATTGGTCGATAGTGAAGTACTTACTACAGTTCATATTGTCGATGCCTTTGATGATTTTGAACACTTGAATTAAGTCACATCTTAATCTGCGCTGGGTTAAAGGAAATAAATTTAATTCTCTAAGACGCTCTTCGTATGGTTTGTTCTTTAGGCTAGGTATCATTTTGGTAACTCTACGTTGAACTCGTTCTAGCTTGTTTATGTCTTTTTGGTAATAAGGGCACCAGGATTGAACGCAGTATTCAGAGGGGCGGACTAAGGGATAGTAAAGGGTTAGGATTACGTCTTTGGATTTATGCTCAAATGATCTGCCTATAAAGCCAATTATTTTGTTTGCCTCTTAACAACTTCTGAACATTGTTGACTCGGTTTTAGGTTACTCGATATTGTTACTCCCAGATCGGTTTCTCTGTTTACATTCTTAAGCTGAGTGCCATTCATCGAGTAGTTTGCTTTCTCATTTAGGTATCCGATATGTAGTACTTTACATTTATCCGCATTGAAACTCATTTGCCAAATTTGGGCCCAATGTGACAATTTATCTAGATTGTGTTGCATATCGTCAACTTGATCTTTTGAGAGTACGCTATTTGCAATTTTTGTATCGTCAGCAAATTTTGAGATTGTACAGGTGAGACCCTCATCTATGTCGTTGATGTAAATTAGAAAGAGAATTGGTCCTAGTACCGATCCCTGGGGTACCCCGCTACTTACATTGGTCCATTTAGATGCCTTACCGTTTATGACTACTCTTTGCTTTCTGTCGCTGAGCCAATTTTAACCAATGAGTCAATTCCTTAAACCATTGAGCCGAACCAGTAAATTATGCTGCACAATACCGTCTGGGCTCCCTTAAGTAGAAAGGTACAAACATTCTGTATACTACAGTTCAGAGGCTATGTTATCACTGCCTGTCTGTCAGTTCACGATGCAGGTAAATTCAATTAGGAATGTAAGAATCCACTCATCTTTAGTAGCTCATTCTACGACTATTCTCTTAAGGGGGAGGTAGTCGCTTTTTCTGGACCCCCTCATGTTTAGCATATTAGTTTTAAGATTTTAAGACGTTTGTTCCGTTAGTTTGGCGATTTTGCGACCTTTCGCCTCATTTCTTTGTCAATAATAAGATCTGTCGTGCCATCTAGGTGTCAATTTTTTTCCTGGCGAGCGAAAGCGAGCCTGTAACTTTAGAAGGAACCGGCCTTCAGCTGGCACATTTTTCTACCAGGGGTGTTTTTTTTTGTTTTATTTTAAGAATGGCAGAGGTCTAGGCGAGGAAACTCAAAACTAATATACAAAATTGAAACATAGACAAAAAAAACAAAAAAACAAGCACTACCCCGCTTAATGAAAACATAAGTAATTAAAATGTAAAACTTGCAAACTAAACAAACTTATATTTTACTTTTATTTTATATTGTATACTTTATATTATATTTGGCGTAAGGATGCGGCGACCCCAACGCCCGCCACTTTCTGGTGCAGGTAGCCTCCTCTGTGGTGGAGGGGTGAGAAATTTCCACCACCGCTTTTCTCCGGTGAGACGTAGAAGTCGGCTAAAGGGGATCGGGGGCGGGAGCCTGGTATCCTTCTCCCCTTAAATAAATCTACCAAAAAAACGAGACAGAGATAGGGGCGAGGGAACGCGTTCGTGGTCCCGGACCCTAAGAATAGGAGCTTTGAATGTGCGTGGATGTAGTACGAATGAGAAGCGAGAGGATATTGGAAGGTTATTTGAAAGAAGGATGTATGATGTCCTTGCACTGAATGAAACAAAGATGAAAGGAGAGGGAGAAGTGGATTTTGGAAACGTGATAGGTAGAAAGTCTGGAGTAGACGAGGGAGTCAGGGGGAAAGAAGGAGTGGCTATTATTGTGAAGGAAGAGTTGAGAGAGTTTATAACAGAGTGGAAAGAGGTGTCATCAAGGCTAATGTGGGTGAGAATGCGGTTTAAGGTGAAAGGGTGTAAGTGCGTATGGACCAGGAAGTGAAAGAGAGTTAGACGATTGATTTGATTTTGCCCCGAGGGGCGAGTTTATTGAGCAGCGCCCCCCATCCTGTGAGGGGACAACCACTAGTAAGGCGATACATACTGCTCAAAGAGCCATTATTCCACTGAAACAACAGCATCGTCGTCTGGTTACATTCATATTTGTGTTTATAAGTCAGGTTGGCATTATTCAGATGTGTTATTATAGTTTCCTCATTTAATTGTCACATGGTCTGTATATACGTATCTCATAAAAAAAAAAAAAAGCAAGCAAGCTCGTAGTGACCTGAATTATTAATTGACAGGTTGTAAATAATAGTACTACAGAACTAGTGCAATCGTATGAGGAGACTATTCATATTTTCATTACATCAATGGTTATTGAGATCATAGTTAGCTGAATACAATTATTACAAAAATAGGCAATGGTATAAATCAACATAATACATAATTTAATACAGGCGGACATAATCATGATCCGGTTCGTTGTGCACTGGGAACTAAGGTGTCTTGAGATCGCCTCGTACCCATACACAACGAACGTATTATAGTCTGCATGGTTGGTATCTAATTGAATATACTTAGTGGGTATTTCAAGAATGTCAAGGGGTAAGGAAATGTGATTTGTATATTAGAAGACTGTGATTAACGAGACGTGTAACATGTGGAGGGAGGTGGTAGAAAGAGAGGGATCTCGTTGGGGGTGGAAGTTTCGCTCCCAGGAATTTTCGTTCCTGTGGTATTTCAATAATAATAATAAAATAATAATAATAATAAGGGGACAACCACTGGTAAGGCAATACATACTGCTCAAAAAGCGATTATTCTACTGTAACAACAGTATCGTCGTCTGGTGTTATTATAGTTTCCTCATTTGATTGCCACATGTGCTGTATATACGTGCTCATGAAAAAAAAAAAAAATGTGACTGAATTATTAATTGACAGGTAAATAATAGCACTACAAAACTAGTGCAATCATATGAGGAGACCATTCATGTTTTCTTACATCAATGGTTATTGAGATCATAGTTAGCTGAATACAATTATTACATACATGATGTGACTAATATTTCGAACTACATAAATTATTATGCAATAGTACGACAAATATATTACAATCATATGAGGGACACTTCACATTCTTCATTACATCAACGGTTATTGAGATCATAGTTAGCTGAATACAAGAGTCACATACATAATGTGACTAATATTACCAACTACCGAAGTTATAATGGAATTATAGTAATACAAATATGTTACAAACATGAGTGACATGGTTCAAATTCTTATTACAATAATGGTTATTGAGGGGATAGTTAGCGCAATATGACCAGTGGAGAAGTTTACATGCCGATAGTAATATAATATTTAGTAGGGTGTGTGGTTATGGGAGAGAGAGAGGGGGGTTGTAGGAGGTAGAGGAATGGGTGGGAGAGGAGGAGGAGTAGGGTGGGGGGGGCGGGGGGGAGGAGGAGGAGGTAAGGTACTCCAGGGAGGAGGAAAGTGTGAGAGGGGAGGTGTGTGTGTGTGTATGTGTTGGGGAGGGTGGGACATACTAGATATAAATAAGTTGTTTTAAGGCCAGCCATAGTACTGAAGATAAATATGGTAGTAAAAAAAAAAAAAAAAAAATCTTAAAAGGGAAAGTTTGAATTTCAACGCAAGTCTACAGATATCAGCAGTATCGCTTCATCGTACCTGACACAACATATCAATAAGTAAGGAAGGAAACTGTATACGTGCAAAGATCAAGATTCAATTAAGTTTAGTAGCAAAACAATATTCAGAAGGAAGATACTAGTAGTCCTCCGGGATGGATATGCCGCATATCCGAAGGTACTTAATTGTAGATCAAACCATTAGCAAAAATATTGAGGACAATTATGTTGCTTACATATGCAAGGGTCATGTATATTGGCTTGCAAAAGGATATGAATTGGCACTTAACAGATTATTTTAATAAATGCTGTGTTAGAGGCTCAGAGGGATATGTATATACTGTACAGTACTGTACATTGTCAATCTATTAAATGAGAATAGCAGTGATAAGTAAAGAAATACTGACTGGTATTATAAATATGACATGATCAATGAAAATATGAAATCGTGTAGAGGGCGTTACAAAGGGTTTAAGTGTGACCTTATAAGAAAGAAGAGATGTGTGGAGGGCAAGGGGTGCATACTTATAAGGTTCATGTTTCATGTTTACAGTACATATTATTGTGGGGGGGCAAAGTTCTTGTGTTTTTTTAGTATGTTATTGATTACGTTATTCTTTAGCATGTATGTTGCTTGATCCTCAATTGTGGTTAACTGATTATTCCTGTATTCCCTAATCATTGGGCATTCCAAGATATAGTGCTCGAGAGAGTGTTTGTTGGGAGCTCTGCAAACCCTACATTGCCTGTGCTCTTCTTCTACCTGCCAATTCAGCTGCCATGAATAACAATAGCCAAGCCTTATTCTTGCATGTACTGAGTCTACCCACCTACTCGTTGTACGTTTACCATAGGTGTATTTGGTCGTAAATGCTACTTTATTGTAGTAGTTTATAGATCGGCTGGTATTATGATGTCTAGCTCTGTCTTCATCCACTCTTTCTTCTTGTGTCTTTTTAATTATAGTTCTCATTTGTTTCAATGACTGTTCAAGAATATGATCAGGTTCTTCTTTCTCTGAGGCCTCCTTGGCAAGCTTATCTGCCCTTTCATTGCCGGGGATGCCTACATGTGAAGGAATCCAGGCAAATTTGACCCCTAGCCCCTTCTCCCTTACACATTTTATCCCCCGTCTGACATCTTGTACAAGGAAAGGATAGGTGGGTTGGGGGCTAGAGATAGCTTCCAAGGCCGCCCTGCTGTCAGATAGGATAAGAATATTCTTCCCCCTTCGAAAGATACTCCCAATTCCCATCGCTATTGCCACCAGCTCAGTTTGAGTGGAGGAGGCCCAGCCCTGTAGCCTGGATAGTTCATCAGAGTTAGACGAGGTAGAGGGTTTCTGGGAGGATTTGAGAGATTGTCTACAAGGGTTTGATGAAAATGAAAATTTTATAGTTTTAGGGGACCTAAATGCTAGGGTAGGAAATGAGCCTGTTGAGGGAGTCATCGGTAGTTTTGGTGTGGATGGTGTAAACGAGAGTGGAGAAAGACTGAAAAATGTATGTGAAGAGTGTAGATTGAGTGTAGGTAATACGTTCTTCAAAAAAAGGCGTATACACAAGTACACCTGGCATAGACTTGTGAGGGGAGAGATTGTAGAGAGGGCATTGATGGATTATGTGCTGGTGACAAGGGAAAAATTGTGTAGACTGCTGGATGTGAATGTGATGAGAGGTGAGGCGGAGGGTATGTCAGATCATTACCTGGTGGAGGGAAAGCTAAGAGTTAAGAGTTACAGGAGAATAAGAGACAAGCGTGAAGTAAGAGAGGTAATAAAAGTTAGTGAATTAGAGAAGAGTGAAAAAGAGAGGGAGGAGTACAAGGAAAGACTAAATGAAAAGTGGATGGAAGTGAGAGAGATGGAAGAGAGAGAAGTAGAGGTTGAATGGCAACAGTTTAAGGAAGGAGTGAAAGCAAGTGCAGAGGTAGTATGCGGCAAAAGGAAAGTAGGAGGCAGAGGTATCAGGAAGGGAAGCGAGTGGTGGAATGATACGGTGAGAAAGGCAGTTGAGGAGAAGAGACAGTGTTTTGAGAGGGTTTTACAGGATGGTAGTGTTGAGGTATGGGAGAGGTACAAGGAGAAAAGGAGAGAGGCAAAACGGAAAATTAGAGAAGCGAAAAAAGATGCAAACGAAAGGTGGGGCCAAAGGCTTAGTGAGAATTTTGAAGAACGAAAGAAGATGTTCTGGAAGGAGGTAAATAAAGTAAGGAAAGGAGGACAAAAGAGGGAAGAGTCAGTGAAAGATGAAAATGGAGAATTACTAGTGGAACCAATTGAAGTGAGGAAAAGATATGCCGAGTATTTTGAATCTTTGTTAAATACAAGAGATGGAAGAGAAGCAGAGGTGGATGGAGATAGGTTACCCAGGCCACCTAGGTGGCAGGGAATGAATGAAAGGATTGAGGAAAATGAGGTGAAAGAAGCAGTGAAACAAATGAGAGCGGGAAAAGCAGAAGGTTTGGATGGTATTGCTGTGGAGTGTATAAAGAAGGGTGGAGATGTGATAATAGATTGGTTGGTGAGACTTTTCAATGTGTGCTTTGCTGTGTCAATGGTACCAATAGACTGGAAGAGTGCATGTATTGTGCCGTTGTACAAGGGGAAGGGAGATCGGCAGGAGTGTTCAAGTTATAGAGGTATTAGTTTATTGTCAGTGGTTGGAAAGCTGTATGGCAGGGTGTTGATAGAGAGGATAATAAAGTGTACGGAAGTTGCAATAGGAGAAGAACAGTGCGGTTTTAGGAGGGGAAGAGGGTGCGTGGATCAGATGTTTGCAGTAAGACAGTTATGCGAGAAGTATTTAGAGAAGCATAAGGAGATATTTTGGGCTTTTATGGACTTGGAAAAAGCGTATGATCGTGTGGACCGTGAAGCAATGTGGAAGGTGTTAAGGATTTATGAAATAGGAGGAAATTTGTTAGAAGCAGTTAAGAGTTTTTATGAAGGGAGCAGAGCATGTGTGAGAGTAGGAAATGGTGAGTTGAGTGAATGGTTTGAGGTAAAGGTAGGTTTGCGACAGGGTTGTGTAATGTCACCATGGCTGTTTAATATGTTTATGGATGGTGTGGTGAGGGAGGTGAAAAGGAGAACTATGGGAAGAGGATTGGGTTTAGTAGGAAAGAATGGTAGAGATTGGGAGTTGAATCAGTTGCTGTTCGCTGATGACACAGCATTGGTGGCGGATTCTGATGAGAAACTGCAGCAGGTAGTCAAAGAGTTTGGTGTGGTTTGTGGAAGGAGGAAACTGAAGGTGAACGTCAATAAAAGTAAAGTAATGGTGTGTAATAGGGGAGAGCATAGGGTGAATCTAGATGTGAGGCTGGATGGGGAAATATTGGAACAAGTAGAGTGTTTTAAATATCTAGGAGGAACAATAAGCAGGAGTGGAGGTATGGAAGTGGAGGTAAAACAGAGAGTGTGTGAAGGAAGGAAGGTTTTCGGAGCAATGGGAAGTATGTGGAAGACGAGAAATCTCGGAGTGAAAGTAAAAAGTGCACTGTATCAAGGAATTGTTGTGCCAACAGTGATGTATGGGGCTGAGACATGGGCTCTGAAGAAAAAGGAGAAAAGAGGGGCTGGATGTGATGGAGATGAGCTGCTTGAGGAGTATGTGTGGAGTTACTCGTAAAGACAGATTGAGGAATGAAGAGATACGTAGGAGAGTGGGGCAGCAGGAACATTTGTCAGCCAGAGTGGACAGAAGGGTGCTGAGCTGGTATGGTCATGTTGAACGAATGGGAGATGAAAGGCTTACAAAGAGAATATGTGAGTCAGGTACAAGGGGAGATAGAAGGGCAGGAAGACCCCCATTGAGATGGAGAGACTGTGTAAGAAAGGCTTTGGATGATAGAGGAATGACTATAGATCAGGCAGGGGAAGTGGTGGTGGACAGGAGTGAATGGAGAATGCTTGTGAATAGTTGAGTGAACACGTGGTCATTTGGAGTAAGGGGTCGGGCGCAAGTTGGACTAGATAATAGTCCATCAGGCGCCTGGCCCGGGGAGACGATTAATATGAAGGGTGTGCCTGGAAGTGTGGTGGGAGGGCTTGTGGCTTTGGCTCCGCTGCATGTCTGCCTGCCGAGATCGGAACCTCTCCGGGTGGTCAGGGGCCGGGGGAGTGCTGGAGCGACCTTGGTAACCCTGGTCTCTGGGTCTTCTCCTGGGTGACCTGGATGTGTGAGAGTTTGTGTTTTTTATCTGTGTTTATTTTTTGTTTTATGTTATTTTTGTGTTTTCCCTGTTCTTGCTCTGTCTTGAGTCGGCTACCCCCAAAATGGGGATTGGGCCTGAGCATATAGATAGATAGCTAGACTTATATTTTACTTATATTTTACATTGGCACTTGGGTAGGCAACCTCATATTATTTACAGCAAAATTGTGTTGTGATGTTCTCTGTGTGTTGACGAGATTTGGATGGTATGAACACAAATCCGGCTCATGATCTCTTTGTTTGAGTAATCTGAATATATTTGTGTAAAAGGGATAGGGTTTATATTTGGGTCGATTTTGTTGTTTTTATATTATTGCTTTAGTTTCTTCCTTAACCCTCCATTAAGCTTAAAAAAATCACCCCGTAGACCCCCTTCAAGATAAATTTGTGCATTTTTTTTCTTTTTCGGCCGGTTCCTTTCAAAATTACAGGCTCGCTATCGCTCGCCAGGAATAAAATCAACATCTGAATGGCCCGAAATGTCCTAAAATTGACAACGAAATAGGGTGAGAGGTCTTAGAATCGCCAAACTCGTCGAACGTCTTATAATCTCAAAACCAATGGGGCTAAACATGAGGGAGAAGGGGGACCAGAAAAAAACTACCCATCTCCCCTTATAACTGCAATAATGGGTCCGTAACTATAGAATGTAATAATCCTTGAACATGTACAAGAATGTGGCGTTTTATATGCGAAATAGTAACCCCTTTGAAGCTCTGACGCGTTTTTACAGTTTATTTTGGCTATCATTAGACGAGTTTATGCAGCTTGGTAAGATCTGTGGGTATTCTAAAGGTACAGACTATCTCAATTAACCCTTTGACTCCCATATACCGTTACTAATCTAAATAAAATCGTCTATTAGTAGCCCGAAAACAGAAAAGAAACGTATATTGGAGCTTGAAAGGGTTAAGACTGCGGAAGGTCAGGTCAGGTGAAGATATTGAGGGATAAGCCTTTACGACGGCACCTCGTTTCTACATTCTACTTTTCCTATTTTTCTGAAGAGTGTTGAGTGGAGAGAGAGGAAGCTGTTGGAGTGGCTTTCTTATGTGTGTTATTAGTCTGTATACGTCGTCGAGGTGTCCCCCCGAAATCAGTCTGCTCTTATTCTTCTTTTGTCTTCGATGGGTTGTTGAAATAAGAGGGGAGGGGCTTATTTATTTGCTCATTTATATATCTTTTTATGACTTTTTTTAGTTTCCTCCCTAGACCTCCATCAAAATTAAAATAAAACATCCATAAGATCTCCCTTCTAGATTAAATTGTAAGTTTAAAAAAAAGAAAATTTCCCGGCCGAAGGCCGATTCTTCCAACATGACAGGCTCACTATCGTTTGCCAGTGAAAAACAATTCGATACCTAAATAGCACGAAAGGTTATAATATTGACACAGAAATGGGGCGAAATTTCTTAAAGTCGACAAACTAATGGAGCAAACATCTTAAAATCTGGAAACTAATGGGTCTAATCATAAGGAAAAAGGGGGGGGGGAGGGGGGCCCAGACAAACGGCCCACTCCTCTCAAGGGTATACTCTCTAGACAGGGTTAGACGGAAGGACAGTCTCCTCTCACCAGATACCTCTGTTCGCCCAACAGTAAACTTTGAGGGATTGAAGATTTGCGACGACTTATTTTAATGTAAAACTTGCAAAATAATCAAACCAAAACTGGGACGATACAAGATAAATGCAAAAGAACTAGTCAAAATCGCTATGTGGAAATAACGCTTAACCCTTTCACGCATATGACGCGATTTTGAGCCTATTGGGTATACTTTAAAGCCTTTGTTACCATCAGGGGTATTTAGAAACCTTTAGTTTAGTTACTTCAACCTCTGCAGTTGTCTTTGAGTTAGCTGTGAGCAGAAAACTAATTTGGGAGAGGTAATTATAAGAGAGAACTCTATTTCTTATTGCTAATCTGGCAACCTCTGCGTCATAAATGCGTGAAAGGGTTAATAAAATATAATGTTTTATGAGTATAGTCAGTTTTATTTCGGCTGACTGTAAATTGAGTCTCTTAGCAACTGATTTTTCGATACTAAATGGAATAATATGAAACTAATGTATCTGCTACTAGATGAGGCAGAGAAGAGGGCGAGGGTATTGCGAAAGTGGTCCCGGTCCCTAAGAATTGGTACTTTAAATGTTGTTTCTAAACGGTCTGTCTCGATTCAGCCACCCCCAGCTATGGGGTACGTGCCTCAGTATATAGATTCATATTGTATTTCTACATCATATATATACTATTTATCATAATTAACAACATATTTCGCTTCCAAATCATCGTAGAAGCTGAGTAATTAAGGAGAGGAGATTGTAATTTATGCTCACTTTAAAATAAACAGACCACAGTAATGTTGTGGTAACCGGTATACATTTGCAGGACTCCCCGTGTTCCAGGCTAGGTAACTCACTCACTAGGTGCTTCGAGGGTGAAGCCATAAGCGCCAACAACATGCTCAGTCTAGTATATTGGTATGTACTGCCTAGTGCACTGATATATTGGTATGTACTACCTAGTGCACTGATATATTGGTATGTACTGCCTAGTGCACTGATATATTGGTATGTACTGCCTAGTGCACTGATATATTGGTATGTACTGCCTAGTGCACTGATTGGTATGTACTACCTAGTGCACTGATATATGCCTAGTGCACTGATATATTGGTATGTACTGCCTAGTGCACTGATATATTGGTATGTACTGCCTAGTGCACGGATATATTGGTATGTACTGCCTAGTGCACTGATATATTGGTATGTACTGCCTAGTGCACTGATATATTGGTATGTACTGCCTAGTTGCAACTGATGGTATGTATCTATTGGTCTGCCTAGTGCACTGATATATTTGAAACTATAGTGCAAACATTCCTTCCTTTAAAAAAAAAAAAAATAGAAGGTCCCACCTCTTTCCCATTCTTAAGTAGTTAGTGTAGTTACATTAGAAATGTCGTATGTTTTTCATCCCGGTATATATATATATATATATATATATATATATATATATATATATAACATTGTATATATATGTTATTTATTTGTTTAGATGGCTGCATACAATAAATCATTACGACATACCGATAATACATTGATTTATAACTACTCATAACTTTTTGTATTTTATTTTTTTGCAAAATCCTACTTGTGTATTACACGCTGGATACATTTGTTTGAACATATACATATAACCTATAAACATTATTTTTGAGTGCGTCGTTCTAATGTTACAAATTTAGAAGAATGAAAAGTGAACCAGTTGTAATTCCTGAGACTACAAAGCTGAAGGCAATTATTCCAAAATATGGAAGGAGAGTTCACGAAATAGCGGACAATTTTCGCAGTGGGTGGTGATAATTTTATAGAAATTATGACTCCACTCGAAGCAGTAATTTGAGGTTGTTTGGTTTCATATATGTTACGTGTGTGTGTGTGTGTGTGTGTGTGTGTATGTATATGTATATGTTTGTGTGTGGGTGTGTGTTTGCGAGAGTGTAGGTGTGTGTGTGTGTGTGTATGTGTATGTGTATGCTTGCTAATTGTCAGTGTGTAAGCGAGACCTTATTCGTGTGTGTGTGTGTGTGTATGTGCTTGCTAATTATGTGTGTGTGTTTGTGTGTGTATGTATGCGTGTGCTTGTTTGTGTGTGACAAGAAATACGAAGACAATATTACACAATAATTACAATGAATAATTACAATTAATAGCCCTGGTGTGTACTAACGCCATTCACAGACAAAAACAATATTGTCAATACAAGAGTGGCCATAATAGAACCATGATTAATTATACAAAGAAGTTCATTATCTAAGAAAATACAAATAAAGTTAAGATACATCTTAGTGCTACTGATTCTTCTTAAGGGGGGTCACCTGCTTTTTTATCTTTCTCTCCTTTTCTCTCTTTCTCTGGCTTGTATCCATTCGGCCCCATTCAGCCAACTGTTTTAAGACGTTTATCCCCATCCAGGTGTCGATTTCTTCCTGGCGAGCTATAGCGAGCCAGCATTGTATGGAGAAATCCGGCTTCGTCCGAGAAATTTTTCTATCGAAAAATGTACGATTTTAGCTTGCTGTCAAAACAAATATATATATATGCTGGCTCGCTACCGCTCGCCAGGAATACAAACCAATGAAAGAGGGAGAGAAAGAGAAAACAAAAGCGACGTGGGCTCCCTTAAGTCGAGTACAGGGATAGCCAGGATAATCTGCTCAATGTCTTCCTATTTACTCAAGGGGTTATTAATCCCTGTTTGACGCCTGATAGTTTAAAGTTAGTTAAAGATGGTTCATTTGTGGCCCAAGTTTTTCATTTATTTATTATTTTTCTAGTTTCCTCCCTAGATCTCCACCAAACTTAAAAGACAACCCCAGGATCCCCCTTCAGGATATATTTGTACATTTTTTGGTAGAAAAATGTCTCGGACAAAGGGCGGTTCTTCCTAAATTATAGGCTCGAAAAAATCGACACCTAAATGACACGAAAAATCTAAATATTGACCAAAAAAAAGGGACGAAAGCTATAAATCGCCAAACTAATGGGCCAAACGTCTTAAAATATGAACACTAATGGGGCTAAGCAAGAGGTAGAAGGAGAACCAGAAAAGCTAACCATATCCTCTTAAGAGTTTCAGACACCAAGACAGTTATCTAGATTCAGAATACTATATAATTTCCAGATTTTTTTTTTTTTTTTTTTTTTTTGTGGGCACCACTGCAGTCCAACCCACATATTTCTTTTTGTTTTTAGGTTGTTCTAGTGTCTACCATAATTCTACAATAGCGCTCCTTCCTATCGACCAGGGCCAGTGGTGGTGGTGGTGGTAGTAGGGAAACCTGATTGACTGTGCTCTTCCATTGGATTAAGGGGGTAGTGCTTGGTTTTTGGTCGATATATTTATGTATTAATATATTTTTGAGTTTCCTCCCTAGACCTCCATCAAGCTTAGAAAAATACCCCCTAGACCCCCTTTCAAGATGAATTTGTACATTTTTCGATAGAAAAATGTCCCGGCCGAAGGCCGGTTCCTTCTATAATTAGAGGCTCGATATCGCTCGCCAGGAACAAATCGATACCTTAGGTCTTAATATAGACAACAAAATGAGGCGAAAGGTCTCAAAATCGCCAAACTAACGGAACGAACGACTTAAAACCTCAAAACTAATATGCTAAACATGAGGGAGAAGGTGGTCCAAAAAAAGCGAGTACTACCCCCTTAACTGAGTTTCTACCTGCCCGGCCTGCCTTGTTAAGGGGAGACTGGCCGTTTGTTTGGTCTATTAATTCATTTATTCATATATATTTTTAGTTTCCTCCCTAGACCTCCATCAAGCTTAGAAAAACAAACCCTAGACTTGAAGATAAATTTGTAAATTTTTCGGTAGAAAGATTTCCCGTCCGAAGGCCGGTTCCTCTTAAAATATCAGGCTCGCTATCGCTCGGCAGGAAGTAATCGACACCTAAATGGCACAAAAGGTCTTAAAATTGACAACAAAATGGGGCAAAAGGTGTTAAAATCGCCAAACTAATGGGCCGAACGTCTTATAATCTCAAAACTAGTGGGGCTAAACATTGGGGAGAAGGGGGTCCAGAAAAACGGTCTGCCTTGTTAAGACTCGCCTTTCACCAACTTCGTCTCAACGGGACTTTATCTCCATGATTGGGTTTCTCAAGGGGGGGTCACCTGCTTTTGTTTTTCTCTTTCTCTCCTTTTCGCTCTTTCCCTGGCTTGTATCCATTCGGCCCCATTCAGCCAACTGTGTTAAGACGTTTATCCACATCCAGGTGTCGATTTCTTCTTGGCGAGCGATAGCGAGCCAGCATTCTATGGAGAAATCCGGAGATTTTTTCTATCGAAAAATGTACAAATTTAGCTTACTGTCAAAAAACAAATTTATATGCTGGCTCGCTACCGCTCGCCAGGAAAATAGTGACACCTAGATAGGGGTAAACGTCCTAAAACAGTAGGCTGAATGGGGCCGAATGGATAAAAGCCAAAGAGAGAGGGAGAGAAAGGGACAAAAAGCGAGGTGGGCTCCCTTAACATAAATAACCGTTATGGCCACTTTTCACAGCCATACTGGATCTGTATTACACACTTATATGGCCAACTATCTCAACAAGCTATTATTATCCATATTAATGAAGTCCTCCATGCTTATTAAGGGGAGATGGGCTGGTTTTCTGGTCTCTTTTCTCCCTCGTGTTTAGCCCCAGTATAGTTTTCAGATGTTAAAATGTGTGCCCCATTAGTTAGTTGATTTTAAGACCTTTTGTCCCATTTCTTCGTCAATATTTAGACCTTTCGTGCTATTTAGGTGTCGATTTTTTCCCTGGCGAACGATAGTGAGCCTGTAATGTTGGAAGAACCGGCCTTTGGCCGGGAAATGTTTCTACCGAAAAATTTACAAATTAATCTAAAAGGGGGATCTAATTGATGTTTTTTTTTAAATTTGATAGAGGTCTAGGGAGGAAACTAGGAAAATAATGAATACATGCAAAAAAAGACACTATTCCAGTTAATAAGGCAAGACATTATAATTATGATTTATAAGTTCTTCCATGCTTAAAAATATACTTGTAATGCCAACTATCTCAACAGAACATTAAGGGGAGGCAGACCGTTTTTCTGGACCCCCTTCTCCCTAATGTTTAGCCCCACTAGTTTTGAGATTATAAGACGTTCGGCCCATTAGTTTGGAGATGTTAACACCTTTCGTTGTCAATTTTAAGCCCTTTCGTGCCATTTAGGTGTCGATTATTTCCTGGCGAGCGATAGCGAGCCTGCAATTTCAAAAGGAACCGGCCTTCGGCTGGGATATTTTTCTACCGAAAAATTTACAAATTTATCTTCAAGGGGGGTCTAGGGGGTGGAGGGGGGGGGGGTCCTAAGCTTGATGGAAGTCTAGGGAGGAAACAAACAAAAAATATATTAATAAATGAATTAATAGACCAAACAAGCGGCCAGTCTCCCCTTAAGTGAAAACATTGAGTCCCTCCTTCGTATTGCCAACTATCTCAACAAGACATTTTCTCCATGTTTGGGTTTCTCGACCCTTAGCAGAATTCAGTTGCATTGCTAACTAACTCAGCTAGACTGTATCAGTATTATTTATTATGTTCCTTCCAACAACCAACAATACTCCTAAAATCGATTAATGAAATTTTACAAACACAGTTATATGATTAACCCCTTCTGTAACGGCGACGTGTTTTTACTTTATGCTGGCTACTATTAGACGATTTTATTCCGTTTAAAAATTAATAGGCTTCGAACTATCTCCCTTAACCCTTTTTACTACCACAGATCCTTCCTAAATTGCAAACAATCGTCTAAATATAGCTAAATATAGCTAGGATAACATATAAATGACGTAGCCGGTGCAGAAGGGGTTATAATAATACTTCTTCTCACTTCTCAACTTATTCTTTCTGTATCCAAATGACTCTACTTTCCTACATTTGAAACCGGCCAACTATCACAGCATAATATTAACTTTACTATCGGGAACATCCATGCTTAAAAATAAATAACTTGCTTGACCAACTACTTCAACGAGACCAAATCAGTATTATTTGTGTCGTCCTTGTTTAGCACTTGTATCCCAAACCCCCCGAAAGTTTTCTTGTTACGACCCTATTCACTCCAGCATCTTCAGCAAGTTGTCTGACCTTTCTGCCAACTAGAGGTTATTATCTCGGCATCCAATGTTTATATAGCTTTTCTTGGTTGATAATGAACCGGGATATCATATGTCTTAAGGGGGGTGACCTGCTTTTTGTATCTCCTTTTCTCTCTTACTCTGGCTTGTATCCATTTGACCCCCATTCAGCCTACTGTTTTAAGACGTTTATTCCCATCTAGGTGTCGATTTCTTCCTGGCGAGCGATAGCGAGTCAGCTTTGTATGGTCGAGAAATCCAGCTTCGCCGGTGACATTTTTCTATCAAAAATTTTACAAATTTAGCCTGCTGTCAAAATCATTATATAAAATATGCTGGCTCGCTACCGTTCGCCAGGATAAAAACGGGCACCTGGATAGGGATACACGTTTTAAAACAGTAGGCTGAATGGGGCCGAATGGGTACAACCCAGAGAGAGAGAGGGAGAGAGAGAAACAAAACGAAGTGGGTCCCCTTAAGTAATTTCGATATAGCTTAGATAATGTAACAGTAATATCACGCTTAGGTTTGATATAATTTTCGTTAACCCTTTCAGTATCAGCGACGTGTTATATTTTATTCTAGCTATATTTAGACGGTATTATGCAGCTTTGGAAGGATCTGTGGGAGGTAAAAGAGTGGGTTGAGATAGTTTGAAGCCCTATTACTGCTAGAGGTCCTTCCTAAGCTCAATAAAGTCGTCTAATGTTGCCAGAATATGGTGAAAAGGACGTCACCGGTACTGAATGGGTTAACCCTGTCAGTACCGGTGCCGTCCTTTCAACTGTATGCTGGCTACTATCAGACGATTGTATCAAGTTTATAAAAGACCTTCAGCCATTAACAGGCTTCGAATGATCTCACTTAAGGGGGGTGACCTGTTTTTGTTCTGTCCTTTGCTATCTTTCTCTGGCTTGTATCCATTCGGCCCCATTCACCCAACTATTTTAAGACTTTTATCCCCATCTAGGTGTCGATTTGTTCCTGGCGAGCGATAGCGAGCCAGCATTATATGAAGAAATCCGGCTTCGCCGGAGACATTTTTCTGTCGAAAAATGTACAAATTTAGCCTGCTGTCAAACAAAAATAAAAAATATGCTGGCTCGCTACCGCTCACCAGTAAAAATTTGACACCTGGATGGGGATAAACGTCTTAAAACAGTAGGCTGAATGGGGCCGAATGAATACAAGCCAGAGAAAGATAGAAAGGGACAGAAATAACAAAAAGCAGGTCACCCCCTTAACCATTCTACTACCACACATCCTTCTTGAGCTGCATAAAATGGTCTATAAATACAGCTAGATACAATATATAAACGTCACCAGCACAGCAAGGGTTAATGTTTGAAATATAATAGCTTATAATAACTTGATTAGGGGGAGATAGTATAGAAGTATGCATTATTATCATTAGATGATATTATGCAAATTAGGAAGGCTTTATAGGAATCAACTAACTCCGTAGCTCTTACAAGTTCTTCCTAAACTGAATAACATCGTTTAATATTAGCCAGAATAAAGTGTCAAATCTCCCCGTAATCCTCATAGCCTTTGAGTACCAGCGACGTGTGTTATATTTTATTCTAGCTATATTTAGACGATATTATGCAGCTTAGGAAGTATCTGTGGTAGTTAAAAGGGTTGGCTGGTTGAGATAGTGTGAAGCCTTATTAATTGCTAGAGGTCTTTCCTAAGCTGAATAAAATCGTCTAATAGTTGCCAGAGTATGCTGAAAAGGACGTCCCTGGTACTGGATGGGTTTAGTACACCTGGTAATCATAGAAACCCATGTACAGTCGTGCTAATAAGTCATGTCTCAGCTGTCATTACGTTTGGCTCGCTCTGTGCTCTATTAATGTCTGTCAGATGTTGAATAGGGTGGGTAAGTGTAGGGACACGTTGGTAAATCTCACTCGAAATTAATTATATATATATACTGGTATATATATATAATTATATATATATATATATATATATATATATATATATATATATATATATATATATATATATATATATATAAATATAATAGTATAGGCCTATAAAAATAATAATAATAATAATAATAATAATCGGTTTATTTCAAGCCGGCAGCCAATGGGGCTGAAAATACACAGACTTAACCTAGATCTTATCCTAAGGGATCAACAGACTGATCCTTGGCTGCTAATGAGAGCGCCTACATACTCCCGAGGGAGTAGGACGTGGGCAGGAGATGTTGTGGGTCCCCCGAGACGGTCCGTCCAGACCTTGCCTTCACGGCCAGGGAAAGTTTTTGAGAGAACTTCCCGTGCCGGCGCGTGGGATCGAACCCCCGACACCAGAGCTAGCGCTCCCAATACAGAGTACTAAGCGCGCTTGGCCACCGTGACCGTGTGTGTGTGTGTGTGTGTGTGTGTGTGTGTGTGTGTGTAGGTCCCATTTGTGAGTCTGTATGAGAGAGGATGTGAATGAACGCATTTGTAAATCGAGCAAAAAGTGGACAAAAGGACAACAGTTTTCTCTCTATGAGCGAGAGAGAGTAGGAGAGAGAGAGTGGGAGGAGAGAGAGGTGATGCGAGGTGAGAGAGGGAGACCTAGTTCAGTCCCGCTTCGGCAGTGGTGAGAGTCGGGTGTGTGAGAGCGAGCTGGTTGAGAGCCCACACGGGACGCGCTACAGGATCTGATCAACTCGCGCTGCAATACCTGTACAACACATCCTACCTTTACACACATATTCGCTACATTGAACTCGCATATTCTACATTTGCACACATATAAACTACCTTCTCACATATACATTTTACCTTTAGACACATATGTTCTACCTTCTACTCATATATTCTACATTTGCACACATATAGACTACCTTCTTACACATACATTTTACCCTTACATGCATACATTTTGTGTTTACATGCATACAATCTTGTTTAATACACATTTACTCTAACCTATGCACTCATATGATCTAACCTACACATGCCTACACTCTACACACATGTATTCTAAACTTTGCACATATATCCTCTAACTTACACGCATACACACTATCTTTAAACACAAACTCAATATTTAAACACATACACTCTATCTTTAAACACATATACTCTATCTTTAAACACATAAACTCTATCTTTAAACACATAAACTCTATCTTTAAACACATAAACTCTATCTTTAAGCATAAACTCTATCTTTCAACACATAAACTCTATCTATAAACTCAAACTCTATCTTTCAACACATACACTCTATCTTTAAACTCATACACTCTATCTATAAACACAAACTCTATCTTTAAACACAAACTCTATCTTTAAACACATAAACTCTATCTTTAAACACATTAACTCTATCTTTAAACACAAACTCTATCTTTAAACACACAAACTCTATCTTTAAACACAAACTCTATCTTTAAACACATAAACTCTATCTTTAAACACATTAACTCTATCTTTAAACACACAAACTCTATCTTTAAACACAAACTCTATCTTTAAACACACAAACTCTATCTTTAAACACACAAACTCTATCTTTAAACACAAACTCTATCTTTAAACACACAAACTCTATCTTTAAACACATAAACTCTATCTTTAAACACAAACTCAATATTTAAACACAAACTCTATCTTTAAACACAAACACTATCTTTAAACACATTAACTCTATCTTTAAACACATTAACTCTATCTTTAAACACACAAACTCTATCTTTAAACACATATACTCATCTTTACACTATAAAATCTTCCTGTACTCTCTACTAGTACACTATAATGTACTCGACAGCCACACACATGACGACGTATACAAACTAATAACACACACACAACAAAGCCACTCCAACAGCTTCCTCTCTCTCTCTCTCCAACACCCCTTCTCCCATCTCTACACTCCTCAGAAAATAGGAGAATAGAAAGTAGCTACGAGGTGCCGTTGTAAAGGCTTATCCCTCAATATCTTCGCCTGACCGTATACTGACCGGACAGACCCCGTAAACACTGGCGGTACTAGAGCTGTTGGCACTGGAAAACATAGGCCATTCAGCACAATGACATAAATTGCGGTGTCACGAGTTCGAATCCCGGGATGATCATATGCTTTCAATAATATATTTAAGTGCATTGGGGTTTGTAATGGAGGATTAACGTTAAGAACGGGGTGTTCTGGTTACCATTAGACGATAATTTTGAGATTGTAAAAAGAACCTCTTGGACTCGAGTGGGTAAATACGACCCCCAAGAAACCCTCTGAACAACTTAGGTCCTTCTTAAGCTGCAGAGAATCGTTTAATGTCAGCCAGAATATGAGGCACAAAAGGCATCATCGTGCTGAAGGGGTTAAGCATACGAGATCAAGATGCTGCACTAGTTGGGGTTAAGGGGAGACTGGACGTTTGTTTGGTCTATTAATTCATTTATTCATATATTTTTTTAGTTTCCTCCCTAGACCTCCATCAAGCTTAGAAAAACACCCCCTAGACCCCCCCCTTCAAGATAAATTTGTACATTTTTCGGTAGAAAAATGTCCCGGCCGAAGGCCGCTTCCTCTTAAAATTGCAGGCTCGCTATCGCTCGCCAGGAAATAATCGACACCTAAATTGCACGAAAGGTCTTAAAATTGACAACAAAATGGGGCGAAAGGTGTTAAAATCGCCAAAATAATGGGCCGAACGTCCTATAATCTCAGAATTAGTGGGGCTAAACATTAGGGAGAAGGGGGTCCAGAAAAACGGTCTGCCTCCCCTTAAGGGGGGATGGGCTGGTTTTTTCTGGCCCCCTTCTCCCTGTGTTTAGCCCCATTGATTTTTAGATTTTAAGATGTTCGGCCCATTTGTTTGGCGATTTTAAGCCCTTCCGCCCCATTTCATTTTCAATGTTAAGACCCTTCGTGCCATTTAGGTGTCGAGTTTTTTCCTGGCGAGCGATAGCATGACCAGAACAATGCTATTTCATGTACATTGTCTAGTATGCCTTCTCACATTCATTCAAGTCTTCAAACAACATTGCTTCGGATTAACACCCTATTTAGAAGATGTCTTTCCGTTTAGAAAAGACCTTTATTAAGGGCAGATTTACACCTGGATGATTATTTTTTTCTGGACCCCTCTCTCCCTCATGTTTAGCCCCATTGCTTTTGAGATTTTAAGACGTTCGCCCCATTAGTTTGGTGATTTTAAGAATTTCCGCCCCATTCTGTCAATTTTAAGATCGTTCGTGCAATTTAGGTGTCGGTTTTATCCTGGCGAGCGATAGCGAGCCTGTAATTTAAGAGTAACCGGCCTTCGGCCGGGACATTTTTCTACCGAAAAATTTACAAATTTATCTTGAAAGGGGGTCAAGGGGGTGACATTTTAAGATTGCTGGAGGAGTAGGAAACAAACTAGAAACCTCCCCTTAACTCAATGTTGAACTGCAATATAGGGTTCCATGTTATCTCAACCAGTAGACCATTTCAACCAGTAGCTCTCAACCAGTGCCAAATTAACCCAAACCAACCAAACCAGTGCCAAAATATAGTACTAATCTAACCTAACCTAAACTAACCTAGCCTAACCGTATTGGTTGATTTGGTACTGGTTGAGAGCTACTGTTTGAAATGGTCTACTGGTTGAGTTGACCGGTCACCGCAAAATAGTGCTATTAAATGGACTAAATAACATTGTGATCGTTCTGTAGACATACATGGGATCTGCCTTGTGTGGGACTTTCTGCAGACTCCCATCTTCTTATATGTGTTGTGAGTATTCACTGACTCTTGATGTATACACTTAAGGGGAGGCAGACCGTTTGTTTGGTCTATTAATTAATTTAGTCATATATATATTGTTTTAGTTTCCTCCCTAGACCTCCATCAAGCTTAGAAAAACACCCCCTAGACCCCCCTTCAAGATAAATTTGTACATTTTTCGGTAGAAAAATTTCCCGGCCGAAGGGCGGTTCCTCTTAAAATTGCAGGCTCGCTATCGCTCACCAGGAAATAATCGACACCTAAAAGGCACGAAAGGTCTTAAAATTGACAACAAAATGGGGCAAAAGGTGTTAAAATCGCCAAACTAATGGGCCGAACGTCTTATAATCTCAACACTAGTGGGGCTAAACATTAGGGAGAAGGGGGTCCAGAAAAACGGTCTTCCTCCCCTTAAACAAATATCGTTAGTTAGATGATCGATGCAAGTCTTGGGTTTAAGAATAGATTGCTACTCGAGATAATATCGAAATGCTTCGTCCGGAGTTTTAATGTGTGGCGGCGGAAAAAAAACATTACTTGTGTGTGGGACTGTACATTGACCTTGTTGAAACGTTGTGATAAGAACAGCTTGTAAAATATGCATGCCTTAAACAAGTGACTCAACTTATATTTACTCAAAGTGAACCCTTCTGATGATAATAGAGAAATAGAAGAGAGTATTCAATCAATCTATATCCATGTCATCTCAACCAGTAGACCATTTCAACCAGTAGCTCTCAACCAGTGCCAAATTAACCCAGACCAACCAAACCAGTGCCAAAATATAGTACTAACCAAACTAAACCTAACCAAACCTAACCTAACCGTATTGATTGATTTAGTACTGGTTGATTTGGTACTGGTTGAGAGCTACTGGTTGAGTTCCCCGGTCACCACAGTAGCCTTGTAAGTATGTATTTTAACCCGTCTAGTACCGGTGACGTCCTTTTCATTGTATTCTGGCAACTATTAGACTATTGTATTCAGCTTAGGAAGGACATTTATACCCATTAACCCCTTCAGACTCATATGACGCAGAGGTTGCCAGATTAGCAATAAGAAATAGAGTTCTCTCACTCTTATAATTATAAATTAGTTTTCTGCCCACAGCTAACTCAAAGACAACTGCAGAGGTTGAAGTAACTAAACTATAGGTTTTTAAATGCCCCTGATGGTAACAAAGGCTTTAAAGTATCCCTAATAGGCTCAAAATCGCGTCATATGTCGGAGAGGGTTAAAAGACTACAGACTATCTCAATTCATCCTTTTAGCTACCATATAGTATTCATAATCTTCATAAACTCGATTAAATGTGACTAAAATCAAATGAAAAAACATGTCGCCGGTACAGAAAACGTTAAGGGAGCCCACCCCTCTTTGTTTTCTCTTTCTCTCCCTCTCTCTTTGGCTTGTATCCATTCGGCCCCATTCAGCCTACTCTTTTAAGACGTTTACCCCCATCCAGGAGTCAATATTTTCCTGGCGAGCGTTACCGAGCCAGCATATATATATTTTTGTTTTGACGGCAAGCTAAATTTGTACATTTTTCGATAGAAAAATTTCTCTGGCGAAGCCAGATTTCTCCATACAATGCTGGCTCCCTATCGCTCGCCAGGAAGAAATCGACACCTGGATGGGGATAAACGTCTTAAAACAGTTGGCTGAAGGGGGCCGAATGGATACAAGCCAGAGAAAGAGAGAAAAGGAGAGAAAGATTTAAAAAAACAAAAGCCGGCGACCTTAAACCCCAACCAATGTTATCCCTACAGAGTACACCCAAACACTCTTAAACCCCAACCAATGTTATCCCTACAGAGTACACCAAACACTCTTAAACCCCAACCAATGTTATCCCTACAGAGTACACCCAAACACTCTTAAACCCCAACCAATGTTATCCCTACAGAGTACACCCAAACACTCTTAAACCCCAACCAATGTTATCCTACAGAGTACACCCAAACACTCTTAAACCCCAACCAATGTTATCCCTACAGAGTACACCCAAACACTCTTAAACCCCAACCAATGTTATCCCTACAGAGTACACCCAAACACTCTTAAACCCCAACCAATGTTATCCCTACAGAGTACACCCAAACACTCTTAAACCCCAACCAATGTTATCCCTACAGAGTACACCCAAACACTCTTAAACCCCAACCAATGTTATCCCTACAGAGTACACCCAAACACTCTTAAACCCCAACCAATGTTATCCCTACAGAGTACACCCAAACACTCTTAAACCCCAACCAATGTTATCCCTACAGAGTACACCCAAACACTCTTAAACCCCAACCAATGTTATCCCTACAGAGTACACCCAAACACTCTTAAACCCCAACCAATGTTATCCCTACAGAGTACACCCAAACACTCTTAAACCCCAACCAATGTTATCCCTACAGAGTACACCCAAACACTCTTAAACCCCAACCAATGTTATCCCTACAGAGTACACCCAAACACTCTTAAACCCCAACCAATGTTATCCCTACAGAGTACACCCAAACACTCTTAAACCCCAACCAATGTTATCCCTACAGAGTACACCCAAACACTCTTAAACCCCAACCAATGTTATCCCTACAGAGTACACCCAAACACTCTTAAACCCCAACCAATGTTATCCCTACAGAGTACACCCAAACACTCTTAAACCCCAATCAATGTTATCCCTACAGAGTACACCCAAACACTCTTAAACCCAAACCAATGTTATCCCTACAGAGTACACCCAAACACTCTTAAACCCCAACCAATGTTATCCCTACAGAGTACACCCAAACACTCTTAAGGTTAAGGGGAGGTGGACCGCTTTTCTGGTCCCCCTTCACCCTCATGTTCAGCCCCGTTAGTTTTGTTTTCAGATTTTAAGACGTTCGGCCCATTAGTTTGGCGATTTGAACACCTTTAGCTCCACTTCTTTGTACATTTCAAGACCTATCGTGCCATTTAGGTGTCGATTTTTTCCTGGCGAGCTATAGCGAGCCTGTAATTATAAGAGGAACCGGCCTTCGGCCAGGACATTTTTCTACCGAAAAATTTACAAAATTAGCTTGAGGGGGACCTAGGGGGTGTTTTTCTAAGTTTGAGGGAGGTCTAGGGAGGAAACTATAAAATAAATGAATGCATGACTGAAGGGGAGGTTTTTAGTTTGGTCTCTAGGTATCCATCAAGCTTAAGATTACACCCCCTTGAGCCCCTTTCAAGATAAATTTGTACATTTTTCGGTAGAAAAATGTCTCGGCCGAAGGCCGGCTCCTCTTAAATTACAGGCTCGCTATCGCTCGCCAGGAAAAAATCGATACCTACTGTAAATGGCACAAATGGTCTTAAAATTGACAGAAATGGGGCGAGGGTTCTTAAAATCGCCAAACTAATGGGGCAAGCGTCTTTAAATCTCACAAGCTAATGGGGCTAAACATGAGGGAGAAAGTGGTTCAGAAAAAAATCCTCCAGGTGGAAATCTCCCCTTAAGAGACTCAACAAAATGTTCACCGTATTCACTCACCTTCACACGCGCCGCCAGCTTCACAAAACGCGTGGGTGATGTTACAATGGGGAAATGGGAAGCTTGCGAGAAGAGGATAGGAGGCCGAAAAATGTATAAATTTATCTTGGGGGGGGGGGGGGGGACCAAAGGGGAGGGAGGGATGGGGGGGGGGGGTTCTAAGGTTGAGGTAAGTCTAGCGAGGAAACTAAACACTAAACAAACCTAGAGGAATAAATGGCTTAATAATTATGACCTTCATAACACACACACGCGCACACAATCATCATTACCAACAGCCATTAAGGGGAGATATCGACTTGAGGGATTTTTTTCTGGACCCCTTTCTCCCTCATGTTTAGCCCCATTGCTTTTGAGATTTTAAGACAGTCGCCCCATTAGTTTGGCGATTTTAAGAAGTTTCGCCCCATTTCCGTCAATTTTAAGACCTTTCGGGCAATTTAGGTGTCGATTTTATCCTGGCGAGCGATAGCGAGCCTGTAATTTAAGAGGAACCGGCTTTCAGCCGGGACATTTTTCTACCGAAAAATGTACAAATTTATCTTGAAAGGGGCTCAAGGGGGTGTAATCTTAAGCTTGATGGATATCTAGAGACCAAACTAAAAACCTCCCCTTAAGCATCACCCCGGTCTATACATTAATATGACCTTCATAACACACGCACACACAATCATCATTGCCAACAGCCATTAAGCATCACCCCGGTCTATGCATTAATAGACCATAACAAACAGCCAATGTTGCTATGTGGAAATGGGAAAATCGCGAGAGGAGAATGAGGAATCAAAAACATTGATTGTTTGTTCGGTTTTCCGCGAATCGCATCGTTGATTTTTTTTTTGCAACTATCTATCTATCTATCTATCTATCTATCTATCTATCTATCTATCTATACACTCAGGCCCAATCCCCACTTTTCCTTCTTTTGTTCAAATATTCGATATATTTGATTGCGGAAGTAGGCAGCGGATCGCGAGGAGTTATATATATATATATATATATTTATATGTAAAACTTGCAAAATAAACTAATCAAAACAGGGACGACGCAATATAAAAGCAAAAAAACTTATCAACTTATCTATCAACTATTTGTTTTTATTACTACCAATCGGCGAGATCAACAGGAGGATTACGAACAGTTCAGGGGAGACGGTGCGGGGTTTTTTTTTTTGGGGGGGGTCTTAATTTTTTTTTTTTTTTTTTTTTTCTCGCTAGACCTCCCTCAAACTTAGAAAAACACTCCCTAGACACATCCTCAAGATACATTTCTACATAGAACAATTTCCCGGTTCCTCTTATAATTACAGGCTCGCTATCGCTCGCCAGGAAAAAATCGACACCTAAATGGCACGATAGGTCTTAAAATGTACAACAAAATGGAGCTAAAGATATCAATATCGCCAAACTAATGGACCAAACGTCTTAAAATCTGAAAACTAGTGGGGCTAAACATGAGGGAGGAGGAGGACTCGAAAAACCAACGGCCTCCCCTTAATCTACGAACATAATTCTAATCATCGTAACTATCATCATCATCATCGTAACTATCATCATCATCGTAACTATCATCATCATCATCGTAACTATCATCATCATCATCGTAACTATCATCATCATCATCATCATCATCATCGTAACTATCATCATCATCATCATCATCGTAACTATCATCATCATCATCATCATCATCGTAACTATCATCATCATCATCATCGTAACTATCATCATCATCATCGTTATAACCCCTTCAGCACGATGACGTAATTTCTTTCTGGTTACCATTAGACGATTTTCTGTCGTTTATAATCTGCCTCTAATACTCAAAAAGGGTAAACACGATCTCAATAGACCCTCCGAATAGCATAGGTTCTTCTTAAGGGGAGACTGGCCGTTTGTTTGGTCTATTAATTAATGTATTCATATATTTTTTTAGTTTCCTCCCTAGACCTCCATCAAACTTAGAAAAACACCCCTTCAAGATAAATTGGTACATTTTTCGGTAGAAAAATATCCCGGCCGAAGGCCGGTTCCTCTTAAAATTGCAAGCTCGCTTTCGCTCGCCAGGAAACAATCGACACCTACAGTATATGGCGCGAAAGGTCTTAAAATTGACAACGAAATGGGGCGAAAGATGTTAAAATCGCCAAACTAATTAGCCGAACGTCTTATAATCTCAAAACTAGTGGGGCTAAACATTAGGGAGAAGGGGGTCCAGAAAAACGGTCTGCCTCCCCTTAATCCGTTCAGTACCAGCGACGTCCTTTTCATCATCTTCTGGCAACCATTAGACGATTTTATTCAACTTGGGAAGGACGTCTAGCCATAATAAGACATCAACACTATCTCAACCAACCCTTCCAACTACCACAGATCCTCCCTAAGCTGCATACTATCGTCTACATACAGCTAGACAAACATATAACACACGTCGCTGGTACTCAAAGGGTTAAAGTGCATAAAATCGTCTAATGTTAGCCGTATTCAAGGGTAAACAAACGTTATATCGTGTTGAAAGGGTTAATATAGTCATCGTCTATATCGTCACCATTATTAGTATCATTATCATTATTAGTAACATCATTATCAGTATCATTATCATTATTAGTAACATCATTATTAGTATCATTATCATTATTAGTAACATCATTATCAGTATCATTATCATTATTAGTAACATCATTATCAGTATCATTATCATTATTAGTAACATCATTATCAGTATCATTATCATTATTAGTAACATCATTATCAGTATCATCACCATCATTAGTAACATCATTATCAGTATCATTATCAGTATCATTATCATTATTAGTAACATCATTATTAGTATCATTATCATTATTAGTAACATCATTATCAGTATCATTATCATTATTAGTAGCATCATTATCATTATCATTATTAGTAACATCATTATTAGTATCATTATCATTATTAGTAACATCATTATTAGTATCATTATCATTATTAGTAACATCATTATTAGTATCATTATCATTATTAGTAACATCATTATCAGTATCATTATCATTATTAGTAACATCATTATTAGTATCATTATTAGTAACATCATTATTAGTATCATTATCATTATTAGTAACATCATTATTAGTATCATTATCATTATTAGTAACATCATTATCAGTATCATCACCATCATTAGCATAATTTGCATCTATATTATTATTATCTTCATCATTAATATCAATATCATTATCAGTAACATCATTATCAAAATCATCACCATCATTAGTGTTATTTTCATCTTTATAATTATCATCATCATCATTAGTAACAGCATATCACCTAAATGGCACGAAAGGTCTTCAAATTGACAACGAAATGGGGCGAAAGGTGTTAAAATCGCCAAACTAATGGACCGAACGCCTTATAATCTCAAAACAAATGGGGCTTAACACGAGGGAGAAAGGGGACCAGAAAAACGACCCATATCCCCTTAAGGGGGGTGACCTGTTTTTTGTTATTTCTCTCCTTTTCTCTCTTTCTCTGGCTTGTATCCATTCGGCCCCATTCAGCCAACTATTTTAAGACGTTTATCCCCATTTACGTGTCGATTTCTTCCTGGCGAGCGATAGCGAGCCAGAATTATATGAAGAAATCCGGCTTCGCCGGAGACATTTTTCTATCGAAAAATGTACAAATTTAGCCTGCTGTCAAACAAAAATAAAAAAATATGCTGGCTCGCTGCCGCTCACCAGTAAACAATTGACGCCTGGATGGGGATAAACGTCTTAAAACAGTAGGCTGAATGGGGCCAAATGGGTACAAGGCAGAGAAAGATAGAAAAGGACAGAACAAAAACAGGTCACCCCCCCCCCCCCTTAACCTCAACAGTCCATCAGCCTCACCTTAAGGAATTAGTTAACTTCCAGTAATACCGGTACTTGTTTAACTTCCAGTAATACCGGTACTTGTTTAACTTCCAGTAATACCGGTACTTGTTTAACTTCCAGTAATACCGGTACTTGTTTAACTTCCAGTAATACCGGTACTTGTTTAACTTCCAGTAATACCGGTACTTGTTTAACTTCCAGTAATACCGGTACTTGTTTAACTTCCAGTAATACCGGTACTTGTTTAACTTCCAGTAATACCGGTACTTGTTTAACTTTTTGGGTGCCAGCAACGTGTGTTATATTAAATTCTGGCTAAATTTAGACGCTATTATGCAGCTTAGGAAAGATCTGTGGTAGTTAAAAGGTTTGGTTGAGATAGTTTGAAGCTATATTATTGCTGGAGCTACATTTAAACGCTATTATGCAGCTTAGGAAAGATCTGTGGTAGTTATAAGGTTTGGTTGAGATAGTTTGAAGCCATATTATTGCTGGAGCTACATTTAAACTGAATATAATCGTCTAAATATTGCCAGAATATGATGAAAATGACGTCCCTGGTAATGAAGGGGTTAAATAGAGAACCATAGGAATGTAATAATCAATATTTAATGAATAAATTAATTATCTCTATACTGTTTATACTGTAGATAGACTATTTTATTCAGCATAGGCATATTATTTAACATTCATAATAACTCGATTGAAAATAATTATACAGTATTAACCCCTTGAAGCTCTGACGCGTTTTAGCAGTTTATGTTGGCTTTCATTAGACGGTTTTATGCAGCTTAGGAAGGATTTGTGGGTATTCAAATGGTAAAGACTATCTCAATCAACTTCCATATACCCTTCCTAATCTGAATCAACTCGTCTAATAATTACCCGAAAACAGAACAGAAATGCGTATTGGAGCTTGAAAGGGTTAATAGCCTTTGATAATATGCAAGTTGATGATGAAATAGTAACGTTTAATTATAAGGCTTTTGTACCCGTTCCCCATAATAAGATACAATGCAAAAAAAAAAAAAAAAAAAAAGAAAAAAAAAAAAAAAAAAAAAACCCAGTGGCTCACAAAAGGACCTGAAGAACATAGCAGTTTATTTTTTCTCTTGCTATCATTTTGTTTTATTCAATTAGTATGATCCACAACTAAATACTAAATTATATATTTTCTTTATTATACAATTTTCCAGCGATATTTACGATTAGGTTAGTGCAACATATATTATTCACAACGGTGTATTTGTGTAAGTTAAATGTGTATTATAACGACGTAATACATTAGTGTGTGTGTTTGTGTGCGTGTATGTGTGTGTGTGCGTGTGTATGTGCGTGTGTATGTGTGTGTGTGTGTGTATGTGTATGTGTGTGTGTGTGTGTGTGTGTGTTTGTTTGTGTGCGTGTATGTGTGTGTGTGTGTGTGTGTGTGTGTGTGTGTGTGTGTGTGTGTGTGTGTGTGTGTGTTACATCAGCCCATTCCCATTAAAGTTAGTCTATAATAACACAATTGAGAGTTTTAAATGTTAATGACGCCTTTGTTTTAGAATATTATACAATCATGATCCGTATTATCTTCATTCGTTAAGGGGGGATGGTTCACTTTTTGGCCGATTTTTGCATGTATTCATTATTGTTCTAGTTTCCTCCCTAGACCTCCATCAAATTAAAACAAAAAATCCATTAGATCCCCCTTCTAGATTAATTTGTACATTTTTCGGTAGAAAAATGGGCCGGCCGAAGGCCGGTTCTTCCAACATGACAGGCTCACTAACGTTCGCCAGGGAAAAAATCGACATCTAAATAGCACGAAAGGTCTAAATATTGACGAAGAAATGGGGCAAAAGGTCTTAAAATCGACTAACTAATGGGGCAAACATCTTAACATCTGACCACTATTGGGGCTAAACGTGAGGGAGAAAGTGGTCCAGAAAACCGGCCCATCCCCCCTTAAACACATCACAGAAAACTGCATTCTACACTATCCCTTACGCCAACAACACACAATCTACACTCCTTGAGAGCCCTGTGGGAAAGCCCGATCGTGGCCATGGCCTTCCTTAGGGACTCGGGGCTGTTCGGCCAGGCAACTTAGGGAACGACAACAACAACACGGACTCTATATAATCTATGTTTTATCTATCTATATGTTTTCTATCTATCACTCTAACCCACTATCTATAACACACACACTCTCTCTCTCTCTCTCTCTCTCTCTCTCTCTCTCTCTCTCTCTCTCTCTCTCTCTGTTTTCTTATCTCTCTCTCTCTCTCTCTCTCTCTCTATATATATATATATATATATATATATCTCTCTCTCTCTCTCTCTCTCTCTCTCTCTCTCTCTCTCTCTCTCTCTCTCAGGCCAATGAAAACTAGCGTCAAGGGGGAAAATGTAATTCCTCCAACGAATCATTTAATCTTGCCTAACAATGTTGGCTGCGACAATTGCATTCTAACGTTTATTTTTATTTGTGTATCCGACGCAGTGAAATAATTCCTTAATTGGGCTCTGAAACAATATATTTTTTGGGTTGCCATTGTTCCCTCATTCGCTATATTGCGTGGCTATGTAGCAAGAATCGTGAAACATTCGCTATATTGCGTGGCTATATAGCAAGACTCCTGAAATATGACTGCTAGGTCACTCAGCACGACAAACTGGGGCAATCATGTTTGAAAACAAAAAATTGAGATAAATGCAAGAACAATTACAGGAAATTAACGCGAAATTGCGTTGGTTTAGCCATTTGATCACTTCCAAGGACGTAAAAAAACATCAATTGTGTATATTAAGGGAGCCCACCTCGCTTTTTTTTCTCTCTTTCTCTCCCTCTCTCTTTGGCTTATATCTATTCGGCCCCATTCAGCCAACTGTTTTAAGACGATTATCCCCATCCAGGTGTCGATTTCTTCCTGGCGAGCGATAGCGAGCCAGCATTGTATGGAGAAATGCTATCGAAAAATTTACAAATTTGGCTCGCTACCGCTCGCCAGGAAAATATTGACACCTGGATGGGGTTAAGCATCTTAAAACAGTAGGCTGAATGGATACAAGCCAAAGAGAGAGGGAGAGAAAGATAAACAAGCGAGGTGGGCTCCCTTAATAAAATCATGTAGTGATGGCCAGAGGAACACATAAACAATAACACATATCTCCGTAATCAAAGGGTTAAGGGGAGGTTTTTAGTTGATTCCCTAGACTTCCATCAAGCTTAAAATTACTCCCCCCTAGACCCCCTTTCAAGATAAATCTGTACATTTTTCGGTAGAAATATTTCCCGGCCGTAGGCCGGTTCCCCTTAAATTACAGGCTCGCTATCGCTCGCCAAGAAAAAATCGACACCTAAATGGCACGAATGGTTTTAAAATTGACTTAAATGGGGCGAGGGTTCTTAAAATCGTCAAACTAATGGGGCGAACGTCGTAAAATCTCAAAAGCATTGGGGCTGAACATGAGGGCGAAGGAAGTTCGAAAAAAACTCACTCAAGTGGAAACCTCCCCTTAATACAGCAGAGATATTAATTATATATATATTAAGCTGAATAAAGTTAATACCGCAGAGATATTAATTAGAGCAGAACCCGCAAATAAAGGAAAGACAACTAAAAGTATAGTGAAGAGAGAGAGAGAGAGAGAGAGCTACATAGATACACAGGCCACACAGACCTCAAGGTCCCTACTAGGCAGTCTGGCCTTACAAACTATATATGTATATATGCATATATATATATATATATATATATATATATATATATATATATATATATATTAATCTGAATAATATCGTGTTACCAATTAACAGCTTAATGTATTTGTACCATAGTTGTTACGTCAGAGAGAGAGAGAGAGAGAGAGAGAGAAGAAAGCTGAGAGAGAGAGAGAGAGAGAGTGTGTGTTATAGATAGTTGGTTAGAGTAATAGATAGAAAAAAGCTAGATATATAGATCGATAGATAGGGAGAGAGAGAGAGAGAGTTATAGATAGCTGGTTAGTGATAGATAGAAAGCATGTAGATAGATAGAGAGAGAGAGAGATCAGTGTTTAGAACTTTAGGCTCTCTACCTTGGCCTCTCTTTCTCTCTCTCTCTCCTATCTATCTATCTATCTATCTATCTATCTATATCTATCTATCTCTCTCTCTCTCTCTCTCTCTCTCTCTCTCTCTCTCTCTCTCTCTCTCTCTCTCTCTCTCTCTCATATGGGTAGCAAGGCCAAAGCGAGTAATTACAGACCAATTAGTCTAACTTCAATTGTAGGAAAAATCATGGAAAAAATCCTTAGAGATAAGATAGTAGATTACCTCGAATCAAACAACCTAATCAAAAATAGTCAACACGGCTTTAGATCAAATAAGTCATGCCTAACAAATTTGATTGAATTTTATAACAAACTATTCACATATAACGACATGACGAAATCACTAGATATAATCTTCTTGGACTTTCAAAAAGCTTTCGACAAGGTGCCTCACCGAAAACTATTGGCTAAACTGGAGAGGATAGGTATCAAAGGTGAAATTCATTCTTGGATAAAAAAAAATGGCTTACAGACAGAAGACAGAGAGTGGTGATAAATGGAGTGGAATCGGAGTGGGAGCCTGTCACTAGTGGAGTTCCACAGGGTTCAGTCCTTGGACCGGTCCTGTTTCTCATTTACATTAACGATATTGATGTAGGGGTAAACAACACCATTTCCAAATTCGCCGACGATACAAAAATAGGAAATACAGTCCTGAACGAAGATGATAGAAATGCGTTGCAATCTGATTTAAAGAAGATATCAGAGTGATCGAAAAAATGGCAGATGCCCTTCAATGTCGATAAATGTCAGGTGCTGCAGGTTGGTAGCAGAAATATGAAATACAAATACGAAATGAATGGCAAACAAATAAAAACCGCAACGGTAGTAAAAGACCTAGGGGTACTAATATCTGAAAACCAAAAAACTTCCGACCAATGTATAGCAGCTGCAAATAAAGCAAACATAGCATTGGGCTTTATTAAACGAAAATTTACATATAAACATGAAAACGTAATAGTGCCACTGTTCAAAAGTATGGTGAGGCCCCACCTTGAATATGGTGTGCAGTTCTGGTCACCTTATCCGATCAAGGACATTGTAAGACTCGAGTCAGTACAGCGTAGAGCGACGAAGATGATACCCTCATTAAGAAATAAACCATATGAAGAAAGACTTAAAAGATTGAACCTGTTCTCATTAAAAAAGAGGAGGTTGAGGGGTCAGCTTATTGAGTGCTTTAAGATACTAATAGGTTTCGACAAAGTCGATGTAAATGCACTATTCACATTAAACAATACTAATCAAACTCGCGGAAATGGAATGAAATTAAAAACCAAAAAGGCAAACCTAGATGTCACAAAGAGTTTCTTCACCTACAGTGTGGCGACAGAGTGAAATAAACTACCAGCGACAGTGGTGGAGAGCGACACAATAAACGCTTTCAAGGGAAGGCTTGACCTCTATCTGCAGAGGGCTGGGGTGATATGAAAAAAAAAAAAAAATTTATGTATGTGTATGTGTGTGCACTGTACAGTATGTATATATATACTGTATATATATGTATGTATGTGTGTATGTATGCATGTGTATATGTGTGTGTGTGTGTGTGTATGTGTGTATATGTATGTACCGGTGTGTGTATATATATATATATATATATATATATATATATATATATATGCATATATACATATATAGTTTGTAAGGCCAGACTGCCTAGTGAGGACCTTGTGATCTATGTAGCTCTATGTAGCTCTCTCTCTCTCTCTCTCTCTCTCTCTCTCTCTCTCTCTCTCTCTCTCTCTCTCTCTCTCTCTCTCTTTTTTTTTTCTTTTTTTTTTACTACACTGAATGAATTTTCTTGGTAACTTGAGCAGAAGCTAATATAAATATTGTGTTTTTAAACTAAAGGAGAATGATGTGTCCATATCTCCTATTTCAAAGCTTAACCAAGTTTAATACTAGTTTTAGAACATTATTTATTTTGTATATATATTTTTGTTTTATATGTTTTTTTATTTATTTTTTACTATTTCGTTTTATTATTATTATTATTATTGTTATTAGCCTATTATTATTATTATATCCACACATATATATACACACATATATATATATATATATATATATATATATATATATATATATATATATATATATATATAAAATATATACATATATATATATATATATATATATACCGGTATATATATATAAAACATATATATATATATTTTTTTCTCTCTCTCTATCTATCTATCTATCTCCGCTAAGTCTAACTAGAAGATGACATGACCTGAGAGTATTAAATAGTCGTTGTTTTTCACCTGGCAGAAAAATTCGTTCCCTTACCAGCTGTTCTCTTCTTACGGTCTGGAACAAGTATATAAAGCTGCCGTGTCTTGGAAGCTTAAGGGGAGGCAGACCGTTTTTCTGGACCCCCTTCTCCCAAATGTTTAGCCCCACTAGTTTTGAGATTATAAGACGTTCGGCCCATTAGTTTGGCGATTTTAGCACCTTTCGCCCCATTTCGTTGTCAATTTTAAGACCTTTTGTGCCATTTAGGTGTCGATTATTTCCTGGCGAGCGATAGCGAGCCTGCATATTAAGAGGAACCGGCCTTTGGCCGGGACATTTTTCTACCGAAAAATTTACAAATTTATCTAAGCTTGATGGAGGTCTAGGGAGGAAACTAAAAAAAATATATGAATAAATTAATTAATATACCAAACAAACGGTCAGTCTCCCCTTAATTTGTGATGGTGAGACGAGAGTTGAGCCCGTGACTGAATGGTGCCGTATTCGCAACCATAAGAAAAGTGTGTTGCTTCTCTCATACAAAGAAAAGTCATACATATGTGCAAAATTAAGATATATATTGCTTATTATCTCCAGGTATATAAGACAGTTATATATATATATAGACGAATGGAATCTCTGTGGTCAAATTTAAGGGGATCGTGGCTGTTTTTTTTTTTTTAATATTTAATTTATTATTGTATGTTTTAGTTTTCTCGCTAGACCTCCATCAAGTTTAAAAAGCACCCCTTAGACCCCCCTTCAAGATAATTTTTTCCATTATTTGGTAGAAAAATTTCCTGGCCAAAGGCTGGTCCCTCCTAAAATTACAAGCTCGCTATTGCTTGCCAGGAAAAAATCGACACCTAAAGTGTAAGAAAGGTCTTAAAATTGACAACGAAATGGGGTGAAAGGTGTTAACATTGACAAACTAATGGGGCGAAAGTCTTAATATCTCAAAACGAATGGGGCAAAGCATGAGAGAGAAGAGTGTCCAGAAAAACGACCCATCTCCCCTTAAGAACATGACCGTCGGAGAGGTAGTTACTTTTTTATTATTTCTTCTTTATTTACCTGCTAGTACAAGCCCCAACACTTACGGGAAAAGTGTGGCCGAGGTAGGTCGATATATGCATTGTCGTTTAGCCACACCTTCGTTTTCTGCGGGTTTTCTTTGGCGTTAAGAACAAAGAGAAAATGTTTTATGTGTGGATAACTGATTAATTAGCATTGAAGCTTGGTGTCTCGAAACCGACTGAACAAGCGACTCAACGCTGCCGAATGTTTAATGCAAGTCATTGATTTTTGCTGATAAAACGAATCATTGTATTACTATATGTTTCCAATGTTTACATAATAATTCTATAATAACGGTAATTCAGCTATTAAAAGCTTTCCCGCAACTTATGACATTAAGCTTGACCATTCTAACAGATCATCTCTAGATTCATTGTGTCGAACGAAGCGTTGTCACCAAAACACGAGATCTCAAAAAATGGTTGTCCATGACAAGTTAGTTAAAGTAGGACTTCAGAGGCTATTAACCCTATTGGATTATTAAGCCAGCACACTGTAAGTCAAGAATAACGTCAGGACTGGAGCCTCTCTGCGAGAACTCCAGTCCCTTGACATGACAAAAATATAGGAATAATCTAAATAGTATTTTGATATCCATGGACTGAATGAGCATAGTTAACTCTATACAACTTGATACGAATTCCTCGTAATGGAGAATGGCAAGAAATATGTATACTTATACAATATATAAAATACTTATATGATGCAAGCTGTATAACGCCAAGCAACACAACAACAATGAAAATATTTTGAATTTATATTATTAGTTACATGTTATGAAGATGTTAAATTGTAAAGTTGCATGAAAACTGGACATTTAGACGAAATACGTACTTAAGGTATACATATGACATCTAGGGATATTCTGTCCCAGCCTGTTTGACGTTGGCAACTCCCGAATCTCACAACAACAACAATGGCGGGGGTAGAAGAGACTTGACTGTGAACCTCCTCATAATGACGACAATTTCACGATGATCTGGCCTCTACTTATGTCTATTGAACTCTGTCTTGTTTACAGAGTCTCTGGATAACATTGCATTGATTATTCATAGCGTTATTAGTATAAGGTAGGGATTATTACGAATTAATAGGGACCCTCCCATTTTCCTTTGCGATCGTGCTGCCATCTCTCGAACGTGCGAATAAATATTTTCAGATTTGTGACGTCACTCTTTCGCCTCTAGCTATCTTTACTCTATGTTCCGATCTTTTAGGGACCACGTTAACCTCACTTTGAACCCTGACTGTCGAACCCCGACCAAAGACCCCGATTCTTGAACGAGATTCTCGGCAAACACTAGTGAGCTGGTGAAGGAGGGGAAGAGAGTGTTGGAACTCGGGTAAAGGGGGAAGTCAAAGTGGGATACGTTGAGGCGGTCAAGGGACTGGGGTTCTTGAAGATAGGCTCCAGTCCTGACGGTATTCTTAACCCCTTCTGTACCGGCGACGTCGTTTTCATTTTATTCTAGCTATATTTAGACGATATTTTACACCTTAAGAAGGATCTGTGGTAGTAAAAAGGGATAAGATAGATCGAAGCCTGTTAATTGCTGGATGCTCTCTTTAAACTTAATAAAATCGTCTAATTTTAGCCAGAATAAAGTCGATAGTACAGCCCCGGTAATGAAGGGGTTAACTTACAATGTGCTGGTTTAATAATCCAGAAGGATTGATAGCCTCTGAAGTCCTACTTTAACTAACTTGAGGCGATAGTTGGGTGATGCCTGTCACTTAAAGGTCTCTAATTGTGGATAAGGACTATAGACCATGACACAATTTAGTGGATAGCAGCTGCACTTTCTATATTCTATGCTTTATTAATTTCACCACAACACCAAACACCTCCAATGAAATTAATGAAAGCATACTGTATATGTGATCCACCGGGATTCGAACCTGGGTTATCACACACAGATTTGTAGACACCTTAACCATTACACCACCAAAAAAAAAAACAAAAAAACGGTTAAAGGTTTATGCACACGTCTATGAACAGTCAGAAATCCTTATTCATATTACGGATTAGGATATATTCATACTGTGAAGAGATATTGTTCTTATTCCAGTTCCACCAAGTTGTAAAACCCAACCAGGTTTGTTTTCTTTAGCATAACTGACAATCATGATTGACGATAATATATCAAACTGTATCTGATACACTGCTTTCATCAATGGTGCAAGCTTCCATTATTAATCAACCACACCCACACACGACGGTTAAGGGGGGTCACCTACTTGTTGTCTATCCTTTTCTCTCTTCATCTGGCTTGAATCTATTCGGCCCCATTCAGCCTACTATTTTAAGACGTTTATCCACGTTCAGGTGTCAATTTTTTCCTGGCGAGCGAAAGCGAGCCAGCGTTGTATGAAGAAATCCTGCTTCGCCGGAGGCGTTTTTCTATCAACAAATTTACAAATTTAGCCTGCTATTAATTTTGTGTTTTAAATATGCTGGTTCAGTACCGCTCGGCAGGAAAAACTCGACACCTGAATGGGGATAAACGTCTTAAAACAGTAGGCTGAATGGGGCCGAATGGATACAGCCCAGAGAGAGAGAGAGACAAAAAACGAGGTGGGTCCCCTTAAGACTGTACATTTACCCTTTATGCGAAGAAATGATTGACAGTATATGGAGGTCTTTAGGCTCAGATGTCTGGCTTAAGTGAATTGACTAAAGTTTGATGGTGTGTGCCGGTTTCACAGGCCTGCACAGACCGTCAAACCACTTACACTAAGAATAACTTAACCCTTTGAGTACCAGCGACGTGTTATATTATATGCTAGCTATATTTAGACAGTATTATGCAGTTTAGGAAAGATGTGTGGTAGCTATTGGGTTGGTTGAGATAGTTTAAAGTCATATTATTGCTAGAGGTCCTTCAAAAGCTGAATGCAATCGTCTAATAGTTGCCAGAATATGATGAAAAGGACGTCCCCGGTACTGTATGGGTTAACAATGGCCTGTAGTCTCTAGTAGGACATCAATTGTACCGGTATATGAACTAACAGCGACAAAATTTAAGTTTCCTTAACCTGCCACACTGAATCCGAATCACCTGGGGGTCGAAAAACGAAGCATTTTTATTGGGTTTAAATGGCACTTCATTCAAATGCTTCGTTAGTCGACCCCCAGGTGTTTCGGATTCACTCAGTGGCTGGTTGGGGGAACGGACTTTTGTCGTTGATAATATATATATATATATATATATATATATATATATATATATATATATATATATATATATACAGGGTGTTTTAAAACAACACTGCCAGAGTATGACGACCACATTGATAAAAATATATAATACACATATTTCTATTCTATTTTTACCAAAAATATATTGTAACGGAGATAAATGGTTATTTAGAAATGTAGCAAAACAGGGTTCTGAGCTCAGCACAAAACATATGATACATAATATGAATGATTACCAAGTAAAAAAGGTAAAGAGGAGATAGCTAATGACCTAATCACATATGAATAATTACAAAATCAAAGTAACATAAAATTGGTAATGATATTTTGCAATTAGAAGAAAACTGCTATGTATTATAATCCAAGTAGCGTAAAAAGATATGCACCATTTGTAACGATGACCAAGAGGTAAAATAATGAATATTCAAGTCTGGGTCAGGTATCCGAACACTGCTATAGGTAATTTAATCGTTCGTGAAACTGTTTGAATGGGAAAAAATAGTTCCTGCGCAATTTACTGTTTCAATACAAATACCTCATTACGTTACTATTATCACAGAGTACTAACGAAATATGTCTATCAGTTTTATGGTTGAAGTTTGATGAGTTTACGTAGCTGTAGACATACAAGTATACGGTGTTCACTAATGAATATTTAAAATCATCTAATGGTACCCAAAACAAACAATTTACGTCACTTGGACTTAACGAGTATAAAATAGCAAAGGCAGAGACACACCTAAATAACGACAATCCATATTTATGTGATATTATAAGGTAAATAAAATCACTATGACAGAAGAAGATAGCACCATGGCCGAGCAGATGATTAAACACATGAGAAGATTCGTTATGACTCCAAAGCTTCGAAGAAAAACTCGAACTGGGATGGGAGGCAAGAGGTAGGCTATTTGGGGGGGGGGGGGGGGAGGGGGGACACTAGCCCGTGTTCGGATTATAGCTCATACCTGGGTGTCACTAATTATTTGACTCTATGCGGTTTAAATCATTAAATGGTATATTATTTTGCATTTTGTCCTTAGATAATCTTCTTCGTTATTGTATTTACTAATTAGCAGATGAGGTCTGGCAGTGTTGTTTTAAAACACCCTGTATATATATATATATATATACTGCAATCTTAAGAATGCTAGTCTATCCTGAACTGAAGCAGATCTTCTTATGTATTCTTTATTACCGAGGTTCGTTGACGGTGTTCGAGGGTTCATAGTGGGTGAGGACTTGTGTCTTAGAGTGTACAATGTTAGACCTTTATATATGTGGGAAGGGAGTCGCTAGCCCTATATCCAGGCAAATATGGGGAATTGTGTATGGTTTTAATAGCGATCTTCAATTCTTCATGTCGATTATTACTATTAAATGTTACTTATTAATCATATATGCCGGTATGCGAACACAGCTACTGATCTTCCACATACAGAATACCCGCACACATTCACTTCATTTCCGTCATATTATGTGTGTTTCGAATCTTGTGATCAGTGGTTCGTTCTTCAAAGTGAAACATTAGTGATCCTTGCGGGAGTGGAGCCACCAGTACGCGTTAGTAGCTCGCTTGATACGGACGGTTGGCGGCAGTGAGTGATTTCCGTTGTTTTATGGGGGGTAGTGCTTTGTTTGTTGGTCTATATATTTATTTATTCATATATTAATTTCGTTTCCTCGCTAGACCTCCATCAAGCTTAGAAAGCACCCCCTAGACCCCTCTCAAGATATTATTGTATATTTTTCGGTAGAAAAATTTCCCGGCCCTTCTTTAAATATTAGAGGCTCGCTATCGCTCGCCAGGAAAAAATTGACCGCTAAATGGCACGAAGGATCTTGATATTAACAAAGAAATGAGGCGAAAGATCTCAAATCGCCAAACTAATAGGGCGAACGTTTTAAAATCGCAAAATCAATGGGGCTAAACATGAGGGAGAAAGGGGTCCAGAAAAAAAGTGGCTCAAGTGGAAACCTCCCCTGAGGATATATAAACAACAAGACGAACATCACCAAGTACACGCCAGTAGTTCTCTAGTTAATCTTCTGCTGGTAGGAAGGTCAATGAACGGCAATTAAGGTAAATTACTTTAATGATATTACGTAGCAATGCAATTCGATCTCCCTCGAATGGAAGTAGATTAAATTTTGTAACACGTGTTTCTAAATACTAGTGAAGTTTTGTGTTTTCCCTGTTCTTGCTCTGTCTTGAGTCGGCTACCCCCAAAATGGGGATTGGGCCTGAGCATATAGATAGATAGATAGCGTGAAGTTGAATGGTCAGGCTATGGAGATTGTCAGCTCATTTAAGTATCTGGGCAGTGTGTTGAGTAAAGATGGGACTATGGATGAAGAAGTGCGGGAGAGGGTTGTAGGAACGTTGAAAGCAGTAACAAGAAATAGGGTGGTCAGTATGGAAGTGAAAAAGTCCTTGCATGACAGTGTGGTAATCCCGACATTGATTTACGGAAGCGAAGCATGGATGTTTGAGAAGAGACTTGGACCAAGAGTGAGAGGGGTGGAAATGAGTTCCTTGAGAAGTGCGTGCGAAGTTACATGGAGGGATAGACAGACGAATGAGGAAGTAAGAAAGAGGTGTGGTGTGGAGGTAGATGTGCTGGAAAGTGTGAAAAGGAACACCTTGAGATGGTTTGGCCATATGGGAAGCGAGAGAATGACTAAGAAGGTGTACGAGAGCGAGGTGGAAGGACAGAGAGGTAGAGGTAAACTGAAAGAGAGGTGGAAGGATGGAGTGACGAAGTATATGGATGAAGGCGGTGCTGGTTGGGAGGAGGGGCGTCGACTGACTGGGGACAGAGGTGCATGGGGCGGTTCGTTCGTGGCCATCCCTTCGGGGGCCACGGCGTCAGGCAATAGATAGATAGAACTAATTTAAAATAAAAACTTGTTTTAAATGTAGCAGTAGGTTATAAGTATCTTTAGGTAAATTGGGGTTATTCTAATTATATATATATATATATATATATATATATATATATATATACTGTATATATATGGACAAACTGGATTTTAGGTCACGTATGGGATATAATGTTCTAAATGTATACTATAGCTTTGTCATAGGGTATTAGTCGCCACAATATATGTCTTTACCGCTGCATATTAAACTATTTTTCCTTATACTTTGTGGGTTAAATAAGGGTGATGGCGGCCATCTTGGATCAGCTGAGAACTAATATTTTTCATTTTTTTACCGTAGTTTTAGTATTTTGTCATATTCTATATCAATACTAACCCTGCGGGGGTCTGAGGGCGGCAGCCCCCAGGTTAGGTTAGGGTAATGACAAAATATGGTTTTAGGGGGCATGTTTTAATATTGCAAAATAATGGGTAAATATGAATTTCCAGAAGGAAAAACACTTTAAAACACAGTAATCAATGAAGAAACTGGTGAGAAAAAGGATTATAATACAAAAAACATAGGGTATTCTGCAGAACAACTACTCCTCGATTACGGGATTCCTGTCTCATGGAATTTTCTTTTTTTCGCTCATACCTTACTCAGGGGACCTTACTGACGTGCGGATAAGTGCTACTTTTCTTATTTTGTCAATTTGATTTTCACTCCCCTATAACATTATCAGTTATTTTTGTACTGCCAGTCCAGGACACTATGTTCACATTCTAGCCTCCTTGGAGGCTCCTCCGAGTCCTCCCCGATGTTTAGTAGCCAATCAGAGTGGAGCTTCACCTACAAAAAGTCAGTACATTTTTATTGGTACTTTCCTGTTATCGACAGCCAAAGCTGAAGATTGCAGAGTAAACACCATAGACTTTATCCCATCAATTTTGTTATAGGTTTTAATACCCAATTAGCGGGGGTGTGGGGGCGGCAGCCCCCACCCATAATACTAGGATAGGTTAGGTAAGGTTGTTAGGTTAGGCTAGTGTCTTTTTAAAGTTCACTAAATCGAGTAAACTCTTAGATTGTTTGGGTATCTGAATTTCAATTAACAATGCAAATGCTAATATAAAGTGCTTTCCGCACTTTCTAACGATAAAATACACACTTACAAAGCATTAAAATACATAAATAAAACCTAAAATAACAGGAGTTGTAGTTATGCAGAATTACCTCTGTGGGAGTTAAAGGGGTTGGATGAGATAGTTTGAAGCCTTATTATTGCTAGAGGTCCTTCCTAAGCTGAATAAAAACGTCTAATCATTGCCAGAATAAAGTTAAAAGTATGTCAATGGTACTGAACGGGTTAAATTGGTATTGTCAACCGCTTCTGTTGATTATAAAGAGATCAACAGCTTGTGGTCAAAGGCGACAAAGTAGGGAAGATGGAGCTTATACATCGAATAATCCTAGAAAGATAAGCTGCAAAAATAGATACAATATACTAGGATAATATTATGTTGATATTTAACGAAGCAGACTTAGATCGGTATCACACGAGAGCATTTATAGTCAACATTCGAAGATCAAACATTTTCTGGCAACATTTCTGCAATCATTTGCAGTGGTATCGGAAACTAGACTGATTGTAGATGAATTTAGGTGACCGAAATATTTAAAATGTTAACCTCATAAGCTGCAAGATCAGTGTTGAGGATAACTGTTGAGGGACAAAGTGCTCGTGTGATACCAGCCTAATACAAAGAGGTCAGAGAAGGTGTTATCATAGGCGGAAAAAGAGGATCAGGAGATTGAGCTCACACGACGATTAATCCTAGAAGATTTATTTTCCTGGATGGTACAGTTGACGAGGAAGTTGATATGAAGACGTTTAGTGACGAAGACGAATACCAAGAGGTCATAGGAGGAAAGGGACATAGGTGATAAAGCGGAGAAGAAAAAATAAATAAATAAATACATTTTTTGAATTGAATTGAATTGAGGAGATCCAGTTTATACTACGAATAAGGGGAGATGGGTCGTTTTTCTGGTCCCCTTTCTCCCTCGTGATAAGTCCCATTTGTTTTATTAGACGTTCGGTCCATTAGTTTGGCGATTTTAACGCCTTTCGCCCCATTTCCTTGTCAATTTTAAGGCCTTTCGTGCCATTTAGGTTTCGATTTTTTCGTGCCGAGCGAGAGCGAGCCTGAAATTTTAAAAGGAACCGGCCTTTAGCCGGTACATTTGTCTACCGAAAAATTTACAAATTTATCTTGAAGGGGGTCTAGGGGATGTTTTTCGAAGCTTGATGGAGGTCTTGCGAGGAAATTTAGAAATAAAGGAATAAACTAATAAACAAAAAAACGGTCCATCTAGCTTTAATCCTAGAAGAAAAACTTACGAAAGTGGATAAACTATACTAACACATTATCCTGAAGACATTAAGCGATGCGGAAAATATGAAGAGGTCAAAGATAGTGGTCACAGGGCAAAAAAGAGGAGGAGGAGGAGAAGAGACACGGGGACCTAAGAACACGACTGAATAGAGCCAATCTCCTGAAAGGGATAATGAGATCAAAGGACGGGAAGAGTGTCAAAAGAACGAATCCTCACCGGGGGGTGGGGGGGAATGGGAAGTTAACTGGGCGGGGTTGTGAGGGGTTATATATATATATATATATATATATACCGGTATATATATAATTTTTATTTTGTTTTACTGTTTTTTTCTTATCTTTTTTTCTTATTTTACCCTCGGCCTGGATATAACCGCGGTCAGTCAGAACAAGAGTCCTACTTTAACCCACTCCACCACGGCATGATAAAGAATAGTTAACCATTTCCTTTTTAAATTTAAGAGAAAGAGAGAGAAGATGAGAGAAGCCCGGAATACTAATTGGGTTTACCTATTTTGTATTCTGTTTCACATCTGAATACTATCTAGGTAATATGCATCTTAAAGGGAGGCTTTTAGTGTGTTTCCTAGACTTCCATCAAGCTTGAAATTACACCCCCTTGAACCCCTTTCAAGATAAATTTAAATTTTTCGGTAGAAAAAGTGTCCCGGCCAAAGGCCGGTTCCTCTTAAATTACAGGCTCGCTATCGCTCGCCTGGAAAAAATCAACACCTAAATGGCACGAATGGTCTTAAAAGTGACATAAATGGGGTGAAAGTTGTTAAAATCGCTAAACTAATGGGGCTGAACATGAGGGAGAAAGGGGTAAAGAAAGAAATCCCTCAAGTGGAAATATCCCCTTAAAGAGAAATTATAATTGCTGTCCTTGCGCAGTATCTTTTATAATTGCTGTCCTTGCGCAGTATCTTTTCATTTTTGGAATATGATTAATCCTTATGTATTTTTGGTGGTTGTCAACTATTTATCAAATATTAGATTGATTGAACATAGCGCGATTGCTTATAGAAACTCATTTTTAAGTGCTATGAATCCTTTTATTACGATGATCCTTGTTTACCTTTTGTGTTTGCTAAAGTTTGAAAATTGTATGCAGTTTAAGAAGGACCTATGTCATTCAGAGGGTTTATTGAGCTGGTTTTAACCCGTTTGAGTCCTAGATGTAGAATATAAGCTAAAGCAAAAGCCTAACGGTAACTAGAGTACGTTGAACACAAATAATCAAAGTTTTGAAGGGGTTAATGATAAACGTTTGTCAATATTTCAAAATTAGATGCCTCGGAACAATGAATGCAATCGAACGAATTAATTTTTAATGTATTGTTTATAGTTTATTGAGAATACTATTTACCTGTTCAGTACCGGTGACAAAGTCGTTTAATATTAGCCAGAATAAACTATCGAATTGCATCATAATCCTCGAGGGGTTTATGGCATGTGTAATTTTAACATATATAATAGATATACAGGGAATATGACAATAATATGTTTGTTCTTTTCTTTTCAGATGCTTTGTTTTGCAGAGTAAATTCCTTATGAAACCCATTTACTGAGTGACCTTTAGTATGAACAATAACCAAAGAGAAACTGAGAGAAATTAAGTCAGTTTGTTGCTGTCCAAAAGTTTGCAACAAGGAATTATAGAAAAATCTAAATCGAGCCCCATTTGTAACTGTCCATAGTGTATAACATAGAACTATCGAACATAATCGTGGACAAAGGAACTATTGTGCTTTTGTGAGTGGTTTGCCCTCCTAAGATTTATGAACTGTGTACAAAGGTGTTGAATTAATTGAAGTTTAATAAAAAAAAAAAGTGGATTGTGCTATTAGTGTATTAAATAGTTACCCAAGAGTTTGTCGTCACGTAGAACAATCAAACATTTTAAATTTTGCTATTTAGCTCACATTTTATAAACGAATTCCTAACTGCAAATTAAATTATTTTAACTAAGCACCCAGAAAAGCCAAGAGGCAAGAAATTACTGAATGACTCTTGATTGATCGTGAAAGTTGGGGAGCTAAACAACTCATGACTAAGTTCTAAGTATAAGTGTTTGCAAGACGAGTGTTGCCAGGTATTGCAAGAGTGACACCGGCAGTCGCTTGCACCCACGCCTGCAAGTGCACCGGGCGTCTCTAAGTGTACCTGGCGTCAGTAATTGCACCTGGCGTCTCTAAGTGCACCGGGCGTCTCTAAGTGCACCGGGCGTCCCTAAATGTACCTGGTGTGTCTAAGTGCACCGGGAGTCTCATAAGGCACCGGGCGTTTCGTAAGTGCACTGGGCGTCTCGTAAGTGCACTGGGCGTCTCTAAGTGCACTGGGCGTCTCTGTAAGCGCCACTCCTTCCTTCCTTCTGCCGCTGCCACTCGTTCAGCCACTCCGTCGTGAGGTTCTGGAGTCCCCCTTCTGTCGGCCTCGAGGACACCGGCCAGGATGGACGTGACGGTGTGGTATTATCTCCTCACCCTCATGGTCCTCACACATAAAGGTTAGTGGCGTTGGATTGAATTATCTACTTTATATTTTAACACCTTACCATATTCTATTGAGCAACACTCTGAATAAACGGAGAAATCTGTGCCTTTAGAATCACTGTTATAATATCAATTGAATTATCTACTCTATATTTTAACACCTTACCCTATCTATTGATCGACACCCAGAATAAACGAAGAAATGTATGCCTTTAGAGTCACTGTTATATATGTCATCACCCAAGAGGACATGCGATTTTTGACACTACTAACCCTATACCGTATATCGACACCGAACAATGAATTGAAAGTTGAATGGGTACCGGTACTATCATCGTGTAATATTGTCTTTTACGTGATGATCTCCGAAATACTCTCCGATGTTTGAATAGCAGTTTCAGAATCATAAGCAGGATTTCATTCCTGCTGGCGACCCATATTATATGTATACTATATGATGGGTTGGGTGTGAGGGGGATCTGCCGGGTGTGGCCCACTCGGCCCTCTGCAGACATCCGTTTTCTCATGATGACTTCTGACCATTTTGGTGAGGTCAGCCCTCATCGTATTAGTGAGTTGGGCCTATAATTGGGCCTTATAAATTGGTTGGGTGTGAGAGGGATCTGCCTTGTGTGGGCCAATCGGCTTTCTGCAGACTCCCATGTTCTTATATCCTTATGTTCTTATGTCCACAATAGTGCCACATCAGAGAAATACAGAAATGATTACCAGGCTCTTTTAATTGACACGAAACCTTTGTGATGTGTTTTGTGTTAGTATTCATAGTGTCATGTTTTGCTCTTAATTTGTTTGTTTTAGCCTCATAGCAAAGGTCCTGGGGGATTCTATATAGGCTATCAGTTCCTCCTGTTCCGGAGCTGGTTTTTGTTTATCTTATTTTATTTGTTTTGAGAGAGTAATGGCAAACAAATTATATAGACTATCCATTGAGTTGTTATATTGTGGGTTAGAGAGAAAGAGGGGGTAAAGAATGATAGAGAGAGAGAGTGTGTGAGAGAGAGAGAGAGAGAGAATGTGTGTGTGAGAGAGATATTGGGTCGGGATGACGAATGAGAGAGAGATTGGGGGGGGGGGGAATGAGAGAGAGAGAGAGAGAGAGAGAGAGAGAGTGCGAGCTACAACAACATATTGAAACTAGCTCTGTGCCAAGTGGACATGTTAGTGATTGTACACCTGACAACTGTTATTACGAACTGCATTATATTCTCTCTGGTTCCGTGTCATCTCAACCAGTGCCAAATTAACCCAGACCAACCAAACCAGTGCCAAAATATAGTACTAACCTAACCTAACCTAACCGTATTGGTTGATTTGGTACTGGTTGAGAGCTACTGCTTGAAATGGTCTACTGGTTGAGTTGGCCGGTCACCGTTCTCTCTTTGTACTACTTGAGCTTGAAGGATACTCAGGTAGCATCACTCGCAGTGTTGCCAATCTAGCTACTTTCCCGCTAGATCTAGAGGTGTTTACTTCGATTTAGCGGCCAATTTATACATCTAGCGACGTGAATTCTAGCGATATTCTGTAGTTTGAGCAATTCTAGAGCGATATTGTAGAGATTGTGGCATTATTCTAGCGATTCTTGGCATTTATTTACTATTCAGCAGACTTGATATGGTGACCCAGAACATCAGTGCCTTGGAATCTGCAATTATTTATTCGACTAAAACCGGTATCACACGATAGCATTTATTGTCAACATTCTATGATCAAAGTTTTTCTGGGAACATTTCTGGAATATTTTGCACCGGTATCGAAAACTAAACTGATGATAGATGATTTTAGATAACCGAAAACGTTTAAATGTTTACCTCATAAGCTGCCAGACCAGTGTTGAGGGAAAAAGCGCTCGTGTGATACTGGCTTTAGGTGTACTAATTATTTAAATATCAGTGCGGATATTTTGAACACAAATAATACTCGTGAATTACTGATTAACCTCTAAAGAAATTAATTAGTTTAGTCCCTTAAGGGGAGATATTTAGTTTGGTCCCTAGATATCCTTCAAGCTTAACATTACACCCCCATGAGCCCCTTTCAAGATATATTTGTACATTTTTCGGTAGAAAAATGTCCCGGCTGAAAGCCGGTTCCTCTTAAATTACAGGCTCGCTATCGCTCGCCAGGATAAAATCGACACCTAAATGGCACGAAAGGTCTTAAAATTGACAGAAATGGGTTGCAAGTTCTTAAAATCGTCAAAATAATAGGGCAAACGTCTTGAAATTTCAAAAGCAATGGGGCTAAACATGAGGGAGAAAGGAGTCAAGAAAAAAATCCCTCAAGTGGACATCTCCCCTTAAGGATGGGCTCTATTTACATATTGTGTTGACAATATGTAGTGTCTTATTGTTCGGGTGAGTTTTTGATTAATCACGGGGATACATTACTGTAACTAATAAGATTACGATATTTAAATACTAAGTTGTCGTTATATTTAAATACTAAGTTGTCGTTATATTTAAATACTAAGTTGTCGTTATATTTAAATACTACTAAGTTGTCGTTATATTTAAATACTAAGTTGTCGTTATATTTAAATACTAAGTTGTCGTTATATTTAAATACTAAGTTGTCGTTATATTTAAATACTAAGTTGTCGTTATATTTAAATACTAAGTTGTCGTTATATTTACAGTACACTCTATTTAATTAACGTAAGGTACAACAAACAGTAGGAATTGGGTCTGAGTAGATAGATAGATAGATAGATAGAAGGTATTTTGTTACTCGACGTGATGCTATTTATAGAGGGATCCTTATATCGAACCTGCGTTAAATGTTAAGCCCAGTATCACACGAGCGCTTTTTCACTTAACATTTATCCTCAACACTGGTCTGGCAGCTTATGTAGTCCATATATTTAAATACTAGCTGGAATCACTCCAAGAGTTTGTAACACTCAACGTTGGAGTGCCACAAACTTCAATTGTCACCGCAACTCCAGCAGCCACCAACGCCCCAACGTCAACTGCCAACAATTCAACGCCTACAGTAGCCATTTCAGCTGATGTTTCCGATACTCAAGATACAAATAGCGACTCTCTTCCCCCTCAAGACAACTTCCGTGTCGTGAGGAACAACGTTTGCCCCAAGACCAGGAAACACATACCGATTACCGAGTGTCAAAACCGTTTCCAGATATTCGCAGACTCAGATGACGAAGAGGAAATAGAAGAAGTCCGGCTCGTGGGAGACTCGATGATACGTGGTCAGCTCACAGAGTTTTGCGCCAGGGCACCTAAGACCAGGAAGCGTTTTTGTATACCTGGTGGTGGTGTGGATGACGTAGTTGCAGCAGTTGACGAAGTATCAAAGCTGGCCCCTGCAAATACAATGTACGTCATCCACGTTGGATCCAACGATATACAGCGAACCCGGTCTGAAGATTTGCTTTTAAAGTACCAGCAGCTGATCAAGTCGTTTAAGGAGAAGTCATCAAGGATCATCGTCTCAGGAATCGTCCCCCGGCTCGGTGTAGAGAGCCGATTTTACAACATAGCCACCAGCACAAATCGTTGTCTAGCAAACCTCTGCAGGAAGGAGAACGTGGGATTCGTCGACACCTGGGACAATTTCTACTACGATGACTATTTGTTTTCGGATGATGGAGTTCATCTGAACCAGGTGGGAGCAGCGCGTTTTGGGCGTCTTCTCAACGATGCGGTGAAGGATTTTCGGAGAAGAAATCGACTCAGCACAGGACAACCAGGAAGGAGGACCGAAGACAGCGAGGACGGCAATCTACAAAGGAATTAAATACTAATCCGTCAAGAACCGCGAATTTGGATAAAGCTCCACCAACACGACCCAAATTCAAAACCGTCAGGGATAACGACCGAGGACCGAGGACAGCCATGAATGTAAATGTAGATCCGACCAGAACCAAAAATTCGATGAAAGAACGATCTGCGAGTTCTAAAACCGCAACTTTAAAGGTTTTCTATGCAAACGCTCGTAGCATACGCAATAAATTTTCAGATTTAGAGGAACTAGTGTTTACAGAAAATTATGATGTGATTGGCATAACAGAATCTTGGCTCAATACACAAGATAGAGACTTTTTAGCAGAGTATTCACTTCCCGGTTATGTAATGTTTGAGAACAGCCGAATAAATAAAAATGGAGGTGGCGTTTTATTTTATATCAAAGAAAGTCTTAACCCGACCCTCGTGTCAAAACCTCAAATTGTGAACGTCGACACATCTTTTGTGCTAATAAAGAATAATAAAGGTACAAAAATAATACTTGCGTTAATATACAGACCTCCAGCTCAATCAGTGCAAACTGACCGAGAAATTTACGAACAAATTGCAGATGTAAGTAACTCACAAGATACCGTAATTTTTGGCGACTTTAATTTACCTGTGACCAAGTGGGGCGATACTCTTACTTCACACTCCGGACATGACTTGTATACGAACTTGCAAGAGAGTTCGCTTTATCAATTTGTTCGAATGCCGACCCGTGGTAATAACGTTCTTGACATTGTACTTGCAACAAAAGAAGAATTGATAGAGAATTTGAATGTTGGTGATGAATTCAGTAACAGCGACCATCGTACGATAACTTTCACTTTAAAGTTTACTAGTAACGAACCAAATAGTAGCATCGAAAAAGTCCCTAATTTCAAGAAAGCAAACTTCCATAAACTTAGAGCTATGTTTAAAGAAACTGACTGGAGCTTTTTAATTAACAATAACGACATAAATACATCTTGGAAGTTATTCGAAACCACTTACCTAAAAGCAGTGCAAGACTGCATACCATCGAAAATACGGCGTCCAGGCCATAATAATAAGCCCAAATGGTGGAATAAAGATATTTCAAACTGCCTGCTTGCTAAAAAATTTGCTAATGATAGATTAAAATCCTCACAAAATGACGAAGAACGGGTGAAATTTGTAGAGCTACGACGCAAAGCCAAAAAGTTAATTAAGCAAAGTAAAAAGACCTTAGAGTTACATATTGCGAATCAAAGTAAAACAAACCCGAAAGAATTCTATAGTTATATCAGAAAGAAAAAAGTAGTTACTTCAACTGTTGGACCGTTAGTCGATGAAAAAGGAGAATACACCAAAGACGAAGTACAAATGAGTAATGCCCTCAATACCTTCTTTGCATCAGTTTTTACAACAGAAGACCTCAGTGATATCCCTACACCATCGCCGATTCAGATTGATAATTCAGATGTTCTAAGCAATATCACCGTTACAGAGAGAGAAGTATTGAATTGTTTAGATAAACTCAAGGTAAATAAAACGCCAGGACCTGATACAATCTCGCCTAGAGTTCTAAAGGAAGCTAAGAATGAGCTCTCCAAACCACTGACATTACTATTCAATAAATCCTTGCAGTCTGGAACTATGCCTGATCAGTGGAAGCTAGCCAACGTAACACCGATATTCAAAAAAGGCAGCAAATCCCTACCCAGTAACTATCGTCCAATTAGCTTAACCTCAGTTGTATGTAAAATGCTAGAAACGGTCATACGAGACAGACTCGTAAATCACTTGGAGGAAAATAACATACTTAAAGATACTCAACACGGCTTTCGTAAAAAACGTTCCTGTTTAACAAACCTCTTAGACTTCTTCCACGATATCCTCAACCTCTACGATGAGAGTAAAGCTGTAGATATTATATACCTTGATTTTCAAAAGGCCTTTGACAAAGTTCCCCACAAACGTTTACTGCTAAAACTAAAAGCGCATGGAATACAAGACGGTGTGTTGAAATGGATAGAAAATTGGCTCAGCAACAGAAAGCAAAGGGTAGTCATAAACGGTAAGGCATCTAAATGGACCAATGTAAGTAGCGGGGTACCCCAGGGATCGGTACTAGGACCAATTCTCTTTCTAATTTACATCAACGACATAGATGAGGGTCTCACCTGCACAATCTCAAAATTTGCTGACGATACAAAAATTGCAAATAGCGTACTCTCAAAAGAACAAGTTGACGATATGCAACACAATCTAGATAAATTGTCATGTTGGGCCCAAATTTGGCAAATGAGTTTCAATGCGGATAAATGTAAAGTACTACATGTCGGATACCTAAATGAGAAAGCAAACTATTCGATGAATGGCACTCAGCTTAAGAATGTAAACAGAGAAACTGATCTGGGAGTAACAATATCGAGTAACCTAAAACCGAGTCAACAATGTTCAGAAGTTGTTAAGAAGGCAAACAAAATAATTGGCTTTATAGGCAGGTCATTTGAGCATAAATCCAAAGAAGTTATCCTAACCCTTTACAATTCCTTAGTCCGCCCTCTTCTGGAATACTGCGTTCAATCCTGGTGCCCTTATTACCAAAAAGATATAAACAAGCTAGAACGAGTTCAACGTAGAGTTACCAAAATGATACCTAGCCTAAAGAACAAACCATACGAAGAGCGTCTTAGAGAATTAAATCTATTTCCTTTAACCCAGCGCAGATTAAGAGGCGACTTAATTCAAGTGTTCAAAATCATCAAAGGCATCGACAATATGAACTGTAGTAAGTACTTCACTATCGACCAATCTAATTACACGCGGGGAAACGGTTGCAAAATTATTGGTAAATCTTTTAACTCGCACGAATCTAAGAATTTCTTCTTCAATCGAGTTGTCAACTTGTGGAATGGGCTTCCCCGAGACGTTATAGACTGCAGCACCGTTGATTCATTTAAATTCCGCCTAGACAAATATCTCGCATCAAACCCGCGACTGACTGCGTTTGTAAATGAATAACTTTATCCTCCCCTCAGTTACTAACCCATATGTCCCCTACTAACTTCCTAGTCCTGCCACGTTAGTGGCAGGGCAGTAGTTCCCTTTCCAATGTTCCCTTACCCACTCTAAACCACTGTTTGGACACTTGATCCTCAGTGTTTTGGAGGACAAGCAACCTAGAAGGGTCACTAGATCTGTTGTTGCTTGATTTCCTTTGTACTCCTTTGTACACCTATAAACTATTTCGGTTGCCTGAATTCATCTATCACCCGTCTTAAGTTTCCGATACCAGTGCCAAATATTCCAGAGATATGTTGCCAGACAAATGTTGATCATAGAATGTTGACTATAAAAGCTCTCGTGTGATACCGGCTTTATTATCATCATTATTGTGACGGTAAACGCGTATTGTACCTTACTATACTAGGAAATCAAAGTACGTCAGGGAAGCCTTTGTGTATGTGTAGAATAATGTCCCGGCCGAAGGCCGGTTCCTCTTAAAATTGCAGGCTTGCTATCGCTCGCCAGGAAATAATCGACACCTATATTGCACGAAAGGTCTTAAAATTGACAACGAAATGGGGCGAAAGGTTAAAATCGCCAAACTAATGGGCCGAACGTCTTATAATCTCAAAACTAGTGGGGCTAAACATTAGGGAGAAGGGGGTCCAGAAAAACGGTCAGCCTCCCCTTAACCCTCTGACTTTCCTATATCCTTCCATAGCTAAATAGTATCGTCTATTAGTAGCCCTAAAATAGAAATTAACCCGTTCAGTACCAGAGACGTCCTTTTCCTCTCATTCTGACAACTATTAGACGGTTTTTATTCAGCTTAGGAAGGACCTTTAGCAATTAATAAGGCTTCCAACTATCTCAGTCAGCCCATTTAACTACCACAGATCCTTCCTAAGCTGCATAAGGCTTCAAACTATCTAAGTCAGCCCATTTAACTACCACAGATCCTTCCTAAGCTGCATAAGGCTTCAAACTATCTAAGTCAGCCCATTTAACTACCACAGATCCTTCCTAAGCTGCATAAGGCTTCAAACTGTCTCAGTCAGCCCATTTAACTACCACACATCCTTCCTAAGCTGCATAAGGCTTCAAACTATCTCAGTCAGCCCATTTAACTACCACACATCCTTCCTAAGCTGCATAAGGCTTCAAACTGTCTCAGTCAGCCCATTTAACTACCACACATCCTTCCTAAGCTGCATAAGGCTTCCAACTATCTCAGTCAGCCCATTTAACTACCACAGATCCTTCCTAAGCTGCATAAGGCTTCAAACTGTCTCAGTCAGCCCATTTAACTACCACAGATCCTTCCTAAGCTGCATAAGGCTTCAAACTATCTAAGTCAGCCCATTTAACTACCACAGATCCTTCCTAAGCTGCATAAGGCTTCAAACTATCTCAGTCAGCCCATTTAACTACCACAGATCCTTCCTAAGCTGCATAAGGCTTCAAACTATCTAAGTCAGCCCATTTAACTACCACAGATCCTTCCTAAGCTGCATAAGGCTTCAAACTGTCTCAGTCAGCCCATTTAACTACCACAGATCCTTCCTAAGCTGCATAAGGCTTCAAACTGTCTGATTCAGCCCATTTAACTACCACAGATCCTTCCTAAGCTGCATAAGGCTTCAAACTATCTCAGTCAGCCCATTTAACTACCACAGATCCTTCCTAAGCTGCATATGACCGTCTCAATATACTATAGCTGGAATAAAATCTAACACACGTCGCTGGTACTCGTTAAATACGTCTTAGACTTAAGGGGAGGTTTTCAGTTTGTTCCCAAGACCTCCATGAAGCTTAAAATTACACCCCCTAGAACCCCTTTCAAGACAAATTTATAAATTTTTCGGTAGAAAAATGTCCCGACTGAAAGCCGGTTCCTCTTAGATTACAGGCTCGCTATCGGTCGCCAGGAAAATATCGACACCTAAATGACACGAAAGGTTTTAAAATAGACAGGAATGGGGCGAAAGTTCTTAAAATCGCCTAACTAATGGGGCGAATATCTTCAAATTTCAAAAGTAAATGGGCTAAACACGAGGGAGAAAGGGGTCCAGAAAAAAAGTCCTTCAGGTGGTAATCTCCCCTTAATCCTGGCATTAATCCCTGTGAGCCCTTGTGAAGCGCCCCTTGGATAACTATTCCTTAGAGGGGGTGGGGCGTTTTTCTGGTCCCCCTTCATGTTTATCCCCAATAATTTTCAGATTTTAAGACGTTAGCCCCGTTAGTCTGTCGTTTTTTTTTAATTTCGTCCCATTTCTCCATCAATAACAAGACTCTTCATCTAATTTAGGTGTCTATTTTATCCTGGCGAGCGATAGCGAGCCTGTAATTTAAGAGAAACTGGCCTTTGGCCGGGATATTTTTCTATCGAAAAATGTACAAATTAATCTTGAAGGGAGGTCTATGGAGTGTTTTTGTTACGCTTGATGAAGGTCTAGCGAGGAAACTAAAAAAACAAATGAATAACTGAATTAATAAACCACCCCCACAAAATAACCACTGTCCCCTTCCCCTCCTTCCTCTTTACTTGGATGGTATTAACCCCTTCACCACCATTACGTAATTGTCGTCATATTCGGGTTACCCCATTAGACGATTTTCTTTAGCTTGTAATCTACCTAGACGACTTAAATGGGTAAATACGATCACGATAAACCCTCTCGGTAACATAGGTCCTTCTTAAGGGGAGGTATTTAGTTTGTTCCCTACGTTTTCATCAAGCTTAAAATTACACCCCCTAGACCCCCTTTCAAGATAAATTCGTACATTTTTCGGTAGAAAAATTTCCCGGCCAGAGGCCGGTTGGTCTTAAATTACAGGCTCACTATCGCTCGCCAGGAAAAAATTTACACCTTAATGGCACAAAAGGCCTTAAAATTGACAGAAATGGGGCAAAATGTCTTAAAATGTCCAAACTACTAGGGAGAACGTCTTAAAATCTCAAAAGCAATGGGGCTAAACATGAGGGAGAAAGGGGTCCAGAAAAAAATCCCTAGAGTGGATATCTCCCCTTAAGCTGCATAAAATCATCTATTTTTAGCCAGAATCAAAAGTAAAGCGGCGTCCTGGTGCTGAAGGGGTTAAGGTGTTTTACTCCATTAGTTGAGTGGTTTTGCCCCAATCAATAAAAAAGAAAACAAATAAAATCCCAGGCCAGTGACAGCGAACCTGCAAACAAATAATGCGCACACATTTTGAAACTGCTGAAGCCGCAAAAATATTTATAATAATAATAATAATAATAATAGTAATAATAATAATAAAACAAAGGTGATTTTGCTGTATGCTCTCCCGGAAATGTCTCTTGTAAGTAAGCCTTACCCTTAATAATAATAATGATGATAAAATTAATAATAACAAAAATAATAATTATATAAAGACTACTACTACTACTACTACTACTACTACTACTACTGTGGTGATGGGCTGGTCTATCAGAGTGAGAACTGAGCGATCTCTGCCATACCCATAGCTTACTCTGACTGTTCCTTTTACTTATATATTTTCTAGATCTCAAGTGACGGCGTCTCTTGCGTAGATTGACCTCCTAATCTACCAAGATTGGAAGCCAAAGCGTCACATCTTTCCTTTGCCCCTCAACTTTCTCTTCATATTGCTGAGGGGCACAGGGCCCTGGGTGGGGCTTTGGTTTCCCGGGCGTTTCCGCACCCTCCTCAGCTCCCCGCCATGGAGTGGCTTCAGTCACCCAGGCTTTATTGTGGTCGGCAGGGAGGGTTCCGTGAGGGCGCTCGGTTATGGCCTTGGCCTTGCTCGAGGCCTTGGGGCTGTTCGGCCAGGCAGCTTGGGGAAAAACAACAACAACAACAACTACTACTACCACTAATAATAATAATAATAATAATAATAATAATAATATTTGTATTTTTATTTTGCTGTAGTCTCTCCTGAAAACGTCCAATATAACTAAACCCTTACCCTCGCCCTTCCCTTCCTTCATATCAGGGAAGATTGCAGAGCCGAACAATTTCACGCTCTGACGTATGGGACACCCTCTTAAAGAAATATAAACGCAATCAAGGCACTCTCACTCTCTACCTCCTCCGGGCTGATATTGCCACTGTCGACCCTCTCACATACGGCTCAGATATGTTCTAAAACTTTCAGCACGATGACGTAATATTTGTTTTTTATTCTGGTTACCATTAGATGATTTGCTTTTTAAATACATACATACATACATGCATATATACATACTTATGGTAGTCCATCGTAGTCCGATGATGACGTTCCCTTCCTGCATTCATCTGTTGTGAGTTCTACGATGACTGTAGAGTCCTATCCGTGATGCACATATCCTGCCACAGTCTGGGCACTGGTAGTCCGGGTTAGGAGGTGCTGGTTGTTCCCGGCGTGCATGTCTCCGGGCCCTCTTCTCCTGCTGGTGGTGTTTCCTCTGACGTTCCAGTTCCTTCGCTCCTTGCTGGCAGTGTGAGCGCCATAGTGGTCTATCTGATGCTAAGTTTTCAAGTGCAGTTGGTTGTATATTGCACCTTTTTAGTATTTTCTTTATACTGTCTTTGCAACTTAATTTTGGTCCTCCAGCTGCTCTGCGGCCTTCATGCAGCTGTCCATATAGTATTTTATAAGGTAGTCTCTCCTCTGGCATACGGATGACATGCCCAACCCATCTGAGTTGTTGTTTGATGATAAGGGTCTCAATACTGGTGTTGTTGGCTCTTTCAAGTATTGTCATATGAGGAACACGGTCCTGCCAGGTTATACCCATAATCTTTCAGAGGCATCTGATGTGGAAAGCCTCCAGGGGTCGTATATGGCGTCTATATGTCGTCCATGTCTCACAACCATAGAGCAAAGTGGTTAAACACACAGCATTATATACAGCCACTTTGGTACAAAGAGTCAGGTGATTATTTTGGAAAACTCTCTCTTGTAGGCGGCCAAAAGATGCTGCAGCTTGTCTCAGTCGGTGTTGTACATACATACATACATACATACATACATACATACATACATTTTAATACTGAGTGCTCCACATAGAGTGCGGTTCCGGTATCATGTCCTATAATTGCGGCGCTCCAGGTATCTCTTATTATGTTCCTTCCAACAACCAACTCCACTCCCAAAATCGATTAATGAAATTTACAAACACATGTGGCAGTCCGTGGATTCGAACCCAGGACGCTCACACCGAAAATCAACACCTTATACATCGCACCACGAAGACTGCTAAAGGATGGTGGACACTGCCTACGATTTATTATGCAACTTCGAATCCTGCATATCAATCTAAGCATGTACACACATCCCAACTGCAACTCACGTAGGCTATGCATATGTGAATGGAAAGAGCAATTAATGGGGCCTTAACCACTAGGGAATTCCTCTCGATAAATTACTCCTGAACCAATATCAATTATTATGTTCCTTCCAACAACCAACTCCACTCCCAAAATCGATTAATGAAATTTACAAATACATGTGGCAGTCCGTGGATTCGAACCCAGGACGCTCACACCGAAAATCAACACCTTATGCATCGCACCACGAAGACCACGAAGCTCTTATCAGAGCTGCCTCATTTGTCAGGGTTTATTGTATTCAAGATCAGATCGTAAAGTCTGATCCCATGTCTTTCCTTCGGTGCAGCTTACCCCACGTTTATGGACTTGCATTGTTTCACCCAACTTGGTTCATACATCCTCTCCACATGCCCGAACCACCTAAGCCTACTAGTACGCATCTCATCACTGATACTCTTGATGCTTAAGGGGAGATCTCCACTTAAGGGATTTTTTTTCTTTACCCCTTTCTCCCTCATGTTTAGCCCCATTGCTTTTGATATTATAAAACGTTTGCCCCATTAGTTTAGCGATTTTAAGAACTTTCATCCCATATTAAGACCTTTCGTGCCAGTCAGGTGTCAATTATATCCTGGCGAGCGATAGCGAGCCTGTAATTTAAGAGGAACCGGCCTTCGGCCGGGACATTTTTCTACCGAAAAATTTACAAATATATCTTGAAAGGGACTCAAGGGGGTGTAATTTTAAGTTTGATGGAGGTCTAGGGCGCAAACTAAATACCTCCCCTTAACAGTCTCCTTAACTCCTCACTAGATTGCCAAAGTTAACACTCTCGAGCTGATCATATATCACAAGCTTACCTTTCCATACTATGCATACAATATTCTCAACTTTGGACTTCTTTCTCGATAGGGGTCCCTTTATTCTGGAGCAGCGCTTCTTTCCGTGGTGTACCCAGCAGCGGCAATGCTACACTGAATTGAGTTCGCGCCCACCCTTTTTCTGCATACAGCGCCTGGGTATGCACCTTTACTTTCCATGCCCTCTCTCTCTATCTTCTGAACATGGCCTCGGCATCCCCCGCACACTATCTGTGAAAAGTACTAGGTCATCTGCGTAAAGTACTAGGTCATCTGCGTATAGCGGGAACCCAGCTCTAAAATCTCCAGATAGATCCTTCAGAACCATGACAAAGAGGAGGCAGCTTAGGGGGGTGACCTGTTTTTGTTCTCTCCTTTTCTATCTTTCTCTGGCTTGTATCCATTTGGCCCCATTCAGCCTACTGTTTTAAGACGTTTATCCCCATCCAGGTGTCATTTTTTTACTGGTGAGCGGTAGCGAGCCAGCATATTTTTTATTTTTGTTTGACAGCAGGCTAAATTTGTAAATTTTTCGATAGAAAATGTTCTCCTGCAAAGCAGGATTTCTTCATATAATGCTTGCTCGCTATCGCTCGCCAGGAAGAAATCGACACCTAGATGGGGATAAACGTCTTCAAATAGTTGGCTGAATGGGGCCGAATGGATACAAGCCAGAGGAAGAGAAAAAAGGACAGAAATAACAAAAAGCAGGTCACCCCCCTTAACACCAAGCCATGGTGGACTCCAACTAACACTGTGATCCCCTCGCCAATCACTACACTTTTCACCCTCTCTGCCGTTCGTGAGTCCTCTCGTACATCTTCATTACCACACGCACCAACCACTCCTGTACGCCAAGTGTTCTCATAGCCCACTGCACAACTTCTCTGGGCACCCTATAAAAGGCCTTCTCCAGGTCTACAAACACAAGGTAAATATCCCTATCTTTAAGTAAATATCTTTCCTAAAGCTTGAAGATAGCATCAATCGTTCCATAACCTGGTATGAAACTTAACTGCATATCGTCGATAGTAATGCTTTCCCTGATCATGCCTTCAAAGACTCTCACTTGGCCTTTGCCTAAGTTTTACCAAATCAATCAAAGACTCTTTCACAGACCTGCATGACTTGATTAAGCATTTTTAGGCCCCTATAATTTCCTCTAGCTTACAAATCCCTTTTCTATCTATCTATCTATTGCCGGACGCCTTACTCCCCTTACAAGGGTGGCCATACACAGAATGCCCCCAAGCGGACCTATTCCCTGAGAGAGGGACAACCCGAGCCAGTTTAGTGAAGGACTTACAGGATTGACCACTCAATTTAGGATCCGTCCGACTCCGAGGCCCTCTGTGTATCTTGTTAGCACTATTTTTCTACAGTGGTGTTCGGCTAATCCATCCACTAACCTGCCTTACCCTTAGGTAAGCAGTATGGATTTGTATCAGGTTTACTCCCCTAGACAGGTTGCCAACCAAGGCTGACGAGTCCCATCCACCCGGATTTGTATAAGGTTGTCTCCCCTAGATGAGTTGCTGACCAAGGCTAACGAGTCCCATCCACCCTTAATCCCTTTTAACCTTATATATGTTTATTATTACACTGATATGCCAGTCATCAGGGATTCACTTCTCTCTAATCATGGAGTTTATTAGCTTATTGACCAATCTCATTCCTATGTAACCTGAGGCTTTTAACATCTCAGCAACAATGCCAGAGCACCTTGCAGCTGTTTACATCTGGCACTATCAAAGGGGGGTGGGGGGGGGGGGGGACAAATATTGACTTTTCGTTACTAAACAGTTCCCCATTCCACTCAAACTCCACGTTGAGTCATCGTTCGTAGTGTACCTTCCAAGCATCACTGGTTTCTTTGTCAGCATAAACAGTTGTTCCATTATCATTTCTGATACACTGTTCTCCTACAACATCTCTACTGTCGTCCTTAACTCGCCTATCTAAGTTGAAGATCCCATGTACCTATGCCTGACTACATTGACTATGAAGTAAGACTAAATGCCGTGTAACCATTTAAGGGGGGTGACCTGCTTTTTGTGATTTCTGTCCTTTTCTCTCTTTCTCTGGCTTGTATCCATTCGGCCCCATTCAGCCACCTATTTTAAGACGTTTATCCCCATCTAGGTGTCGATTTCTTCCTGGCGAGCGATAGCCAGCCAGCATTATATGAAGAAATCCGGCTTCGCCGGAGACATTTTTCTATCGAAAAATGTACAAATTTAGCCTGCTGTCTAACAAAAATAAAAAATATGCTGGCTCGCTACCGCTCACCAGTAAAAAATTGACACCTGGATGGGGATAAACGTCTTAAAACAGTTGGCTGAATAGGGCCAAGTGGATACAAGCCAGAGAAAGATAGAAAAGGACAGAACAAAAACAAGTCAACCCCCTTAAACCACATTCCAGACTTGAGACGGCTGATGCAAAATGTGTTATACTCGGTTGTTTGAATCCACGAAATTATTAACGCAAAGATAAAACAGTTGGATTGGAGGCCATATTGTTATTATATCCAGTAGTGAAATATACAGAGACTGCATGAACGGACCTAGGCTAAATAAAACAACTTCCGGATCTTTATTTATTCCGATAAAGCGGGTTATTTTAGATAATATACAGTTTAGGGAGCCCAGACGGTATTGTGTAGCGTAATTTACTGGTTCGGCTCAATGGTTTAACCCTTTCACGTTTTTATGACGCAGAGGTTGCCAGATTAGCAATAATAAATAGAGTTCTCTCACTCTTATAATTACCTCTCCAAAATTAGTTTTCTGCCCACAGCTAACTCAAAGACAACTGCAGAGGTTGAAGTAACTAAACTAAAGGTTTCTAAACACCCCTGATAGTAACAAAGGCTTTAAAGTATCCCTAATAGGCTCAAAATTGCGTCAAGAAAGTGAGAGGGTTAAGGAGGGGGTTTAGTTTGCTCTCTACACCTCTATCAAACTTTTAAAAACACCCACAATACCCTCTTTCGATATAAATTTGTAAAAATTTTGGTAGAAAAATGTCCCGGTCGAAGGCCGATTCCTCTCTAAATACAGGCTAGCTATCACTCGCCAGGAAAAAAAATCGACACCTAAATGGCACGAAAGGTCTTAATATTGGCAAAGAAATGGGGCAAAAGGTCTGAAAATTGCCAAACTAATGGGGCGAATGTCTTGAAATCTCATAACTAATAGGGCTAAACATGAGGGAGGAGGAAGACTCGAAAAACCAACTTCCTCCCCTTAACCTACTTTATATATTAGGCCATATTCTTACAGCAATACTAAAGGTCCAGCTTTGATAAACACATACAACTGCAGGGGATCTAAAGCTGGAGTCACACGAGCCATTTTTCGAGCAATTTTTACAAGCAATTATGGTCTGGAAGCTTCAAAAATTACACTATCAGAATTCATCCGCCTCACATAATTTAAATTCAGTTTAGTTGCTGATACGAGTGTGAAAAAGTCCCGAAATAATACGAGGAAAAACTTGCTCATGGAAAATTGACGGAAAGAGCGCTCGTGTGACAGCGGCTTAACACATATAGCGATTGAAAAATGTAATATTTTTCAACGTGTTTACACTGAAAAATAATCAAATAGTAAAATATTAAATCAATTAGTCATTAATGAGTGTTTTGTTTACTAAATGTTTGGTGGTAAACATCACAACAACAAATAACAAGCTGATATTCGCATGGTTTATAAATATATAGTGTGGTGATTTATCTATGAGTGTGTGTGTGACTTAATTGTGTGTGTGTGTGTGTGTGTGTGTGTGTGTGTGTGTGTGTGTGTGTGTGTGTGTGTGTGTGTGTGTGTGTGTGTGTGTGTGTGTGTGTGGTGTGTGTGTGTGTGTGTGTGTGTGTGTGTGTGTGTGTGTGTGTGTGTGTGTGGGTGTGGGTGTGGGTGGGGGGGTTAACCCCTACACAACCATTGCGTAATTTTCGTCATGTTCTGGTTACTATTAGACGATTTTCTTTTGCTTGTAATCTACCTACGCGACTCATATGGGTAAATGCGATGTCAATGAACCCTCTTAGTAAAATTGGTCCTCCTTAAGCTGCATAAAATCATCTTATTTTAGCCAGAATCGAAGGTATGAAGGTGTCATGGTGCTGAAGGGGTTAAGTGTGTGTGTGTGTGTGTGTTATTCACTCACTCACTTGCTTGTTCGTCAAGGGTAATCCACGCAATGCGAGCTAAGCTCATTATTATCGCGCCTCCTTAACTGGGAATGTATTGCGTGAAATGCATGTTTAGTGTTTATGTATCGTTGGAATGGCTGTGGATGTGTGTGTAGTCTGTATTTTAGCCAATTGGCGACATCTGGAAACGAAGGGTTAGGGTTAATCTGTACGGTACCATTCTCACTACGGTACCAGTCTCACCCGAAGGCTTAGGTTGACCAGTAGCTTAGGTTGACCAGTACGATACCCATCTCATCTTGTAACCGATCACCAACCCCATATGGGACGTCACAACTTCGTCCACTTATTCCAGGTTCCTATTTATACTGCTAGGTGAACAGAGGCTACACCGTTAGGAGACTTGCCCAAATGTCTCTTCCTCGCCCGGGTCTCGAACCCGGGACCTTCTGGTTGTGAGCCAGACGCGCTATCAGTTACGCCACGGGGAGGTGTGTGTGTGTAATTGGTTTGTGTGATTGTTATATATTACACGCAGGTTATCCCGTTATTTATTTATGTTTTAATTAGAATCATGAATTAATAGCTTAGACTAGACTAGGTTGGTTGAGCTGATATCACAAGGTAGTTCCATACGACTGATTAATGTGTTTAACCCGTTCAGTACGTTCATATAAATATTATTATATTCTATCCAACAACCAACTCTACTCCTAAAATCGATTAATGAAATATTACAAACACATGTGGCAGTCCGTGGATTCGAACCCAGGACGCTCACACCGAAAATTAACACCTTATGCATTGCGCCACGACAAGGGACTGGAGTTCTCGCAGAGAGGCTCCAGTCCTGACGCTATTCTTGACTTACAGTGTGCTGGCTTAATAATCCAATAGGGTTGATAGCCTCTGAAGTCCTATTTTAACTAAACAAATTACCATTAGATGATTTTTTAAAAACTTCATTCTATTTCTAGGGTTAAAAGGGGTAAATACAATCTCGATAAACCGTTTGAATAACATTGGTCCTTTTTAAGCTACACTACGTTACATTAAGTTACATTAACTTACATTAAGTTTGATAGTTTCTTTATATTACCTTACCAAACTTAATGTAATTTGACCAGCCTTAATATAACATTATCAGACGTAATATAACTTTAACAGACTTAATTATAACCAGATCAAACATAATTATTATAACCTAACCAGTTTTGGAGTGTGTTGTTTCGGAATGTGGCCGTTTTGGAGTGTGACCGTTTTGGAGTGTGGCCGGTTTGGAGTGTGGCCGTTTTGGAGTGTGGCCGTTTTGGAGTGTGGCCGTTTTGGAGTGTGACCGTTTTGGAGAGTGACCGTTTTGGAGAGTGGCCGTTTTGGAGTGTGGCCGTTTTGGAGTGTGGCCGTTTTGGAGTGTGGCCGTTTTGGAGTGTGGCCGTTTTGGAGTGTGGCCGTTTTGGAGTGTGGCCGTTTTGGAGTGTGGCCGTTTTGGAGTGTGGCCGATTTGGAGTGTGGCCGGTTTGGAGTGTGGCCGGTTTGGAGTGTGGCCGTTTTGGAGTGTGGTCGTTTTGGAGTGTGGTCGTTTTGGAGTGTGACCGTTTTGGAGTGTGGCCGTTTTGACCCACTTCCGTTTGCAATAAGGTCACTCCAGCAATGGTGGAGATGTACGGTTGGGCCAAATATGTCGTGTCTCCGAGGTCATTATGTTTCGCTCACTGTGTACTATACTAATGTCTGTCAGATGTTGAATGTGGTGTGTAAAGATAGGAACATGTTTGCATATCTCACTCGAAACAATGAATTAATGATTAGATAGTGCTGATACCAATTATTGATCGACATACAGTATACTAGGTGCCGCGACATCACTTATTTGGCAGACTACAATAACTACACAATTTGGCATACAAGTCATGTTACTCTACGGATTGCATTTACGAGCAAATAAATAAATTTTAGACATAAGGATTATTACTATTAAATATTGATATATGTTTACGTGTTGTGCCTACGGTGATTGAAGTAGTATAATTACCTATTCGTTTGTCATAGTCTCCTTTATAGGAAAGAAGGGCTTTGAGACCTGTTTCAGACCTACATCAGATGTAGAATCACTTAGTTTAGTTACCCCAAACCTCTTCAGTTTTCTTCAATGTTGTTTTGAAAGAAAACAGCTAATCGTACTCTTCCACTTTCACACATTCACGATGTTGGTCCCGATGTACCCCGAGGTACACAAATTGGCACATTGGTAGAGACAGTGACACGATGTATGCGTTTGACGACGAAGCCTTGACGGTGACACGTCGTAGCCATGACGGGCCAGATGGTACCACGGTTGCAACACGAGGGCGCCACGTCAATGCCCTAACGGTCCAAATTCCGGTCAAACCTGTACCCCGACCGGTCAAAACCGTACCCCGACGTGGCACGAGGGGAAGACGACGAGGGGGGATGGACTTACGATGGTGTTACGAGCGTGACATGACGAACACGACGCCACAACGACAGACGGGGTGACAGACACAATTCGATATAAAAGGGGCCGGTTCTGGTACCTGTACCTCACTCTACACACCTCCCAAGCCACGGCCACAGGTCAGCACCACTCGCCCTACCCTACACCATGGATGAACTCAAGGTCCTGCAGCTGCAGGTAGATCTGGCAGCACATCAGGCAAGATTAGATGTTGCCCTGTACAGAGCCATGCAGAATGTGCAGGATGCCCAGGGGCCACCCAGGATACGGAGAAGGCAGGTCTGGACTCATGCATAATTATAATAACATTTATTGCATACCGTGTATCAGTGGCGGTCGATATAGCCACACAAGAACAAGAACACGCACACACACTCACTCGACAATTAATTTCCACAGGTAGGCTACACACGTGTTTCGGTAATCATACCGGTACACTGATTTTTCCTTTGAACTTATTAACTCGTTTGATATAAGTTGATTATGATATATTATATACGCTATAGGCCTATACCATAATTATTAGGTATTTATTTATTAATCATGTGCGTATTTATAGTGTTGTCATACGCACATGATGAATAAATAAAGACCTGCTATGGTATAGGCCTATACCATATATAATATTCCATAATCAACTTATATCAAACGAGTTAATAAGTTCAAATGAAAAATCAGTGTACCGGTATGATTACCGAAACACGAAGTGTAGCCTACCTGTGGAGATTAAACGCAGTTATATTATATACCATAGGAGATATACCGGTACCGGTATATCGTTTTTGTTATCGTTATTTTTATTTTCATACTAAATCACAGCAATATTTTCCGCTGAACATGATGGCGGTGTTTAGAATATGCTATCATCAATATTGGATTTTATAGAAATAAATCTATAACGATAGTTTTTTGTTTTTATAGAATCCCAGCCGCACCAAAATATTCGCTCTCAATTGGCTTTCACCCATAATATTTTATTTTTTATTTTTATGAACGGCAAGAGGAAAGGTTATTATATAAGATTTCAACAAAAAAACATATACAAATAATATGTGGAATTTCACCGTAGGTGAAGGTTATACGGTTCAGTCCGCCCATACTTTCCCTGCCAATTTCAGTTGGTTTTCATCAGTATTTATCGGGTGTATAATTATATGGTAATGACGGGGTGGCACTGATATTATAGCCTAGGCCTATTAAGACGATTGCACATGTTAAACAAGGGCGAGTGAGGCAGAGGCGTTCCTCGGGGCTTGTCTTTATGGCCGCGTCTGAGGCTCGTGGATGCAGCGTGGGCCTCCTGAGTACAGGGGGGGGGCGCGGCATGCTCCATGTCTTGGTGGGTGTGGGGGATTTGAAAATGTCCCTTTATCTTTCACGACGTACCCCGACGCCACCACGTCGATGCCGATGGAGACACGCCAGACCCACGTCAAACCCACGTCATCGACAGGATGTACCCGATGGTACCACGCCAAAAGTCCATCGTGCGAAATTTTAGAACAAATCCAAAACTTTGGTGGCCAAGCCCGATTTGCCACGTCCCCGCACGCACCCGCGTGTAACACGACGCTCCCTGACGACCCCGACACACGATGGGGATTGCACCACGTTGTGTCCTGATATTCAAATCGGGGTACATCGGGACCAACATCGTGAATGTGTGAAAGTGGCTTTAGGGGATTAAGGGGGTAATGTTTATTTATTTATTTATTTATTTATATATATATATATATATATATATATTTTTTTTTTATAGTAACCTCGCTAGACCTCCATCAAGCTTAAGAAAACATCCGCTAGACCCCCCTTCAAGACAAATTTGTACATTTTTCAGTAGAAAAATGTCTCGGCGAAAGCCGGTTCCTCCTAGAAAAAAATAGACACCTAAAGGGCACGAATGGTCTTTCTATTGTCAAAAAAAATGGGGCGAAAGGTCTTAAAATCACCAGACTAGTGGAACGAACGTCTTAAAATCTCAACGCTAATAGTACTAAACATGACGGAGAAAAAAAAAACTAACTCTCTTTAATGGTTCAGCAATTCTCAAGCGCTTTTCAATTTCCCACCCAAACCCTCCTGAAGCTAAAAGAATGCGCCCACTGAGGCCCACTGCATTTTGGGTAGAAACAGACCTTTAAGGGGAGGCAGACTGTTTTTCTGGACCCCCTTCTCCCTACTGTTTAGCCCCAATCGTTTTGAGATTATAAAACGTTCGGCCCATTAGTTTGGCGATTTTAACACCTTTCGCCCCATTTCGTTGTAAATTGTAAGACCTTTCATGCCATTTAGGTGTCGATTATTTCCTGGCGAGCGATAGCGAGCCTGCAATTTTAAAATTAACCGGCCTTCGGCCGGAATTTTTTTCTACCGAAAAATGTACACATTTATCTTGAAGGGGGGTCTTGGGGGTGTTTTTGATGGAGGTCTAGGGAGGAAACTAACAAAATATATGAATACTTTAATTACATAATAGACCAAACAAACGGGCAGCCTCCCCTTAAGCCGGTGTCACACGAGCGCTTTTTCCGGCAATTTTCGATGAGCAAGTTTTTTCTCGTGATTTTTTTAGTTGCTTTCACATTGGGATCGGTAACTAGACTGAAAGTAGATTATGTCAGGTGGTAGATTATGTCAGGTGATAGATTATGTCAGGTGGTAGATTATGTCAGGTGGTAGATTATGTCAGGTGCTAGATTATGTCAGGTGGTAGATCATGTCAGGTGGTAGATCATGTCAGGTGGTAGATTATGTCAGGTGGTAGATTATGTCAGGTGGTAGATTATGTCAGGTGGTCGATTATGTCAGGTGGTCGATTATGTCAGGTGGTCGATTATGTCAGGTGGTCGATTATGTCAGGTGGTCGATTATGTCAGGTGGTAGATTATGTCAGGTGGTAGATTATGTCAGGTGGTAGATTATGTCAGGTAGTAGATTATGTCAGGTGGTAGATTATGTCAGGTGGTCGATTGTCAGAGGGTAGATTATGTCAGGTGGTAGATTATGTCAGGTGGTAGATTATGTCAGGTAGTAGATTGTCAGGTGGTAGATTATGTCAGGAGGTAGATTATGTCAGGTGGTAGATTATGTCAGGTGGTCGATTATGTCAGGTGGTCGATTATGTCAGGTGGTAGATTATGTCAGGTGGTAGATTATGTCAGGTGGTAGATTATGTCAGGTGGTAGATTATGTCAGGTGGTAGATTATGTCAGGTGGTCGATTATGTCAGGTGGTCGATTATGTCAGGTGGTCGATTATGTCAGGTGGTCGATTATGTCAGGTGGTAGATTATGTCAGGTGGTAGATTATGTCAGGTGGTAGATTATGTCAGGGGGTAGATTATGTCAGGTGGTAGATTGTCAGGTGGTAGATTATGTCAGTGGTAGATTATGTCAGGTGGTATAGTCAGGTGGTAGATTATGTCAGGTGGTCGATTATGTCAGGTGGTCGATTATGTCAGGTGGTCGATTATGTCAGGTGGTAGATTATGTCAGGTGGTAGATTATGTCAGGTGGTAGATTATGTCAGGTGTCGATTATGTCAGGTGTATTATGTCAGGTGGTAGATTATGTCAGGGGGTAGATTATGTCAGGGGGTAGATTATGTCAGGTGGTAGATTATGTCAGGTGGTAGATTATGTCAGGTGGTAGATTATGTCAGGTGGTAGATTATGTCAGGTGGTAGATTATGTCAGGTGGTAGATTATGTCAGGGGGTAGATTATGTCAGGGGGTAGATTATGTCAGGGGGTAGATTATGTCAGGTGGTAGATTATGTCAGGTGGTAGATTTCTGATATAACTGAAATTTTAAGCCCGCCAGACTACAATTGCTCGTAAAAAAATTGACGGAAAAATCGCTCGTGTGACCCCGCCTCTACCCGATAGATAAGTCTACTGAAAAATGTACAGATTTAGGAGAGTCCTGGGAAGAGGGGAAAGGATCGTTCTATGCAATTGGAAGGGGATCTTTGCAGGTATATTTTATTTTCATTTTGAATTATCTTTTCAATATATTTCCCGAGTTCGAATCCCGGGATCATATGCTTTTATTAATATATTCAAATACATTGGGATTTGTAAGGGATGATTAATGTTAATATTAATGTTCTTTCATTTATATATTTTATTTCTAAGCTTGAAATGTCGGTTTACGGTTACGAAATATATAATGTAGAATTAAAACCAATATTGTTTTGGATTTTTTTTTTACAATCCACTAGCTAGGAAAAATGGGTTATGTACCTGAGTATATAGATAGACAGATAGATAGATACATAGGACAGATAGATAGACAGACACAGACAGACAGACAGACAGACAGACAGACATAGATAGATAGATAGATAGATATAGATAGATAGATAGACAGCACTTCAACCAATAAGTTCTGACAGTCGTGGAAGGTCGGCGAATATAGTGGCTATGGTAATCTGGCATGGGTCGTGCAGGTCTGGGTTCGAATAGTGGCGCAGCGAGTTTATCCACCCGTGAGAGTGCATAGTTCACCAAATATTTCCCTTTTTTACCGACTGAGGGGGTTGACGTCCAGTACTGCTCGCTGGATGTTGGGTTGAGGGGAGGTCTCCACTTGAGGGATTTTTTTTTCTTGACCCCTTTCTCCCTCATGTTTAGCCCCATTGCTTTTGATATTATAAAACGTTCGCCCCATTAGTTTAGCGATGTTAAGAACTTTCACCCCATATTAAGACCTTTCGTGCAATTCAGGTGTCGATTTTATCCTGGCGAGCGATAGCGAGCCTGTAATTTAAGAGGAACCGGCCTTTGGCCGGGACATTTTTCTACCGAAAAATGTACAAATTTATCTTGAAAGGGACTCGAGGGGTGTAATTTTAAGGTTGATGGAAGTCTAGGGAACAAACTAAATACCTCCCTTTAAGGGGTCGTAGCGGTATTTCTCCCTCATGTTTAGTCCCATTAGCTTTGAGATTTTTAAACGTTCGCTCCATTACTTTTAAACGTTCGCTCCATTACGTTTGCAATGTTTACTAGTCTAGTGGGTGAATGACGGGTGGTAGTATATGGAGGTCTGGGGGACTAACACTAGCTGATCCGACGCCAAATTAAAAAGAAAACTTCCAATAAACGCCAAACTATAATGATCATACAATATTGAATGTTATCGTTGAGGGTTCTGATTGTCTGTGCACACTTTAATAGAATCCTCAACAGAACCTCCACACCGGCGTTGTGTGGTACATTGTAGTTACATATATATAATTATAATGGTTTGGTATTTCTCGTATCCTTATGTCCCAATGAAACACTTGCCTTATATACAAAATGGTCGGAGGTAAACTGGTGTTATTGTGCCTTGTCCAACAATTACTCTGAGTAAAGGAAACCCCTGAACCAGAAACATTCCTTTGTATAAGGATTGTCACTGGCAGGCCGGCGTCAAGAGAGGCAACATCCGTGAAATGCGCTTCAAGGTGTCAAACGAAAAACGAGTCCCTTCATCTTAGTGTTTGTTATTGCATATGTATAGCTAAAATTGTGGTTTATTGTTCAAAATATCAAAGGGATAAAATGGCCAACACAATGCTATTTCATGTTAATTTTCCTGTATTCATTATCATATTCACTCAAGTCTTCAAGCAACATTGGTCCGGTTTCGACACCCTATATTGACTCTGTCCCTCGACCCAACTCCGCTTGGAGATGCACACAGTCTCAGCTAGGCTATCGTAGAGTTAGTTAGTTAAAATAGAACTTCAGAGGCTATCAGCCCTTCTAGCACACAGTCCTCAAGTCAAGAATAGCTTCAGGATTGGAGCCCCTTTCCGAGAACTCCAGTCCCTTCTACCAAAGAGCCTATAGGCCTCCCCTGGGTATTGCCTTGTTAGACTGGTGCCTACAATCTCCCCATATATAAATATGTGTGTGTGTGCGCGTGTGTGCGCGCGTGCGTATGTGTGTGTGCGCGTGCGTGTGTGCGTGCGTGTGTGTGTGCGTGTGTGTGTGTGTGTGTGTGTGCGCGCGCAATTGCATCTATTTGTGTCAGTGTGGCCGTATGTTGCGTCCAATTGGCCTCTACCATTTCCCCGTGCATAATATAATGGCCATAGCATCAATAGCTCTTCCTACTGTGGTCGGTGTATAAGGCGGTATCTCTATAATGCAGCGGCGACACTCACAAACCCGCGGGTAATGGACTTTCTCACTATAATCGATGAAGATGGTTAATTTTATTGGTCGATTTTTTAATGTATTCATTATTTGTCTAATTTCCTCCCTAGACCTCAATCAATATATGTATTATATAATCATGATATATTTGTACATTTTTCGGCAGAAAAATGTCCCGGCCGAAGGCCGTTTCCTTCTATATTACAGGATCGCTATCGCTCACCAGGAAAATATGACGCCTAAAAATTACACGAAAAGTCTTATTGTTGACAAAAAGAGGGCGACAGGTCTTAAAATCGCCAAACTAATGGGCCGAATGTCTTAAAATCACCAAACTAATGGGCCGAATGTCTTAAAATCTAAAAACTAAAGGGGGTAAGCATGAGGGAGAAAGGTGTCCAGCAAAACCGACCACCTCTCCTTATAATCAATGAAGATGGTTCCTAGAGTATATAATATGCTTCTAACCGATCGAGATAAATGACGCGCTCTATAAATATATCATATGTACTGTACACGGGACAGAGGCGGTATGTGGTTGACCGCAATCAATATTTTATTAAGGGGGGGTGACTTGCTTATTTTCTCTCCTTTTCTTTCTTTCTCTCCTTTTCTCTCTTTCTCTCCTTTTCTCTCTTTCTCTCCTTTTCTCACTTTCTCTCCTTTTCTCTCCTTTTCTCTCTTTCTCTCCTTTTCTCTTTCTCTTTTTCTCTTTCTCCTTTTTTCTTTCTCTCCTTTTTTCTTTCTCCTTTTTTCTTTCTCTCCTTTTTTCTTTCTCTTCTTTTCTCTGTCTCTCCTTTTCTCTCGGTCTCCTTTTCTCTTTCTCTCCTTTTCTCTCTTTCTCTCCTTTTCTCTCTTTCTCTCCTTTTCTCTTTCTCTCCTTTTCTCTCTTTCTCTCCTTTTCTCTTTCTCTCCTTTTCTCTCTTTCTCTCCTTTTCTCTCTGTCTCTCCTTTTCTCTCTGTCTCTCCTTTTCTCTCTGTCTCTCATTTTCTCTCTGTCTCTCATTTTCTCTCGGTCTCTCATTTTCTCTCTGTCTCTCCTTTTCTCTCTGTCTCTCCTTTTCTCTCTGTCTGTCCTTTTCTCTCTGTCTGTCCTTTTCTCTCTGTCTGTCCTTTTCTCTCTGTCTGTCCTTTTCTCTCTGTCTCTCCTTTTATCTCTTTCTCTGACTCGTATCCATTTGGTCCCATTGAACCAACTGTTTTAAGACGTTTATCCCCATCCAGGTGTCGATTCCTTTCTGGCGAGCAATACCGAGCCAGCATTGTATGGAGAAATCCGGCTTCGCCGGAGAAATTATTCTATCGAAAACTGTACAAATTTAGCCTGCTGTCAAAAACATTTCATATAATATGCTAGCTCGCTACCACTCGCCAGGAAAAATCGACACCTGGATGGTGATAAAAGTCTTAAAACAGTTGGCTGAATGGGCCCGAATTGAATTGAGAGAGAGAGAGAGAGAGAGAGAGAGAGAGAGAGAGAGAGAGAGAGAGAGAGAGAGAGAGAGAGAGAGAGAGAGAGAGAGAGAGAGAGAGAGAGAGAGAGAGAGAGAGAGAGAGAGAGAGAGAGAGAGAGAGAGAGAGAGAGAGAGAGAGGCCCCCTTAAAACATATACAATATTCAACTGTGTGCACGTGTTCCCTTTCTTACAATGTTAGCACGAATACCTGGTTTATGGAGGAAGTGAACAAAAAGTAACATGATTTGACTTATTCACATTTACCCTTTCAGATTGTACTATAACAAATGAGGAACCGTGGAAAAAATGTGATATAAGATAAAAACAACGTAACATGATTGTACATATTCAAAATTTGCCCTTTCAGTATATCCTATAACCATTGCAGGGCTGTGTAAAAAATTTAATATAAGTGGGAAAAAGTAACATGACTTTACTTATTCACATTTACCCTTCAGACAATAATATAACAAATGCAGAGCTGCGTAAAAAAATTAATATAAGATAAAAAAAAAAAAGTAACACGATTTTACTTATTCACATTTACCCTTTCAGACCATAATATAACAAATGAGATACTGTGTAATTTTTGTAATATAAGTTAACAAAAAGTAACATGATTTTACTTATTCACATTTACCCTTTCAGACAATAATATAACAATTGTGGAACCGTGTAAAAATGTGAAAATCAATCGAGGTTTCCGTTCTCTATACTGGCGGGGTAATCATTTTTGCATATCATGACTAAATTACAATTATGAAAGTTTTATGGCGCGAGTCCATTGCTGCCGTGTGTGTGGGTGTGGGTGCGTGCGTTTGTTTGTGTGATTGTGTGTGTGTGTGTACGTTTGTGTGTGTATGTTTGTGTGTACGTTTGTGTGTGTATGTTTGTGTGTGTACGTTTGTGTCTGTGTGTACGTTTCTGTGTGTGGTTGTGCGTGTGTGTGACTTGGAGGGTACGAAAGTGTATGTGTGTGTGTGCGTGTGAGAGTGTGTTTGCGTGTGTGTTTTCTCTTTCTATGTGGATGATGGAGACAAACGGCAGAACTGCCTGTGACGAGTACCTCCCCCAGAGTTGAAAGAGTGCCAGGGCCAAAATCAAGGAATGTTCGAGCCATAATGCCTGGATACACGTGATAGTCATAAGATGAGGGGAAGATGGATTCAGGGAGAGAGAGTGTATGGGTATGTGTGTGTGTGGCTGGGAGGGTATGTGAGTGTGTGTTTGTGTGAGTGAGTGTATGTGTGTGGGTGTGAGTGCATGTGTGTGGGTGTTAGTGCATGTGTGTGTGCATGTGTGCATGTGAATATCTGTGTGTATGTATGTGGGAATGAGCGAGTGTATGAGGGTGTGTGAATATATATATATAATATATACAATTTGTGTGTGCTAGCATTTCTTCAACATTAAATTTCCATGAATTTTCAGGGAGAACGAGAAGTAATCAGAGAAAAAAGGGCGAACTCCAAGAAAAGTATATAGTGTGTACGTAGAAACTGCCGCGACACGAACGTAAGAGTGGGTTAGGGAAGTTGGGGGCAAGTTGAGAGAGAGAGAGAGAGAGAGAGAGAGAGAAGGATAGATAAATAGATAGAGAGAGAGAAGGATAGATAGATAGAGAGAGAAGGATAGATAGATAGAGAGAGAGAGGATAGATAGATAGAGAGATACAAGGATAGATAGATAGAGAGAGAGGATAGATAGATAGAGAGATACAAGGATAGATAGATAGAGAGAGAGAGAGAAGGATAGATAGATAGAGAGAGAAGGATAGATAGACTTACATAGACTTACATAGATACACTGGCCACACAGACCTTACGATCCAAACGAGGTGGTCAGGACTTAATTCTAGTAGAGATGGCATATCCGATAGAAAAGGAAAGTTGAAGGAAAGGATAGAAAAGAAGAAGGCTCTCTCCCCACCCTCCGTTCCCTCCGTACATGAAAAAGTTGGAAGTGATGAACCTTGTTGGGCTTCGAAATCCCCAGAAGGAATTTACAGGAAAGATTGGGAAAAAACAAAAAATAAAAAAAAATAAAAAAAAATCATGCAACCTTTCGCCTTAGCAGCATGTAACTTTTGGGGTTAATTGGAATCATCCAACCCATCACCCTTAGTAGTATGTACATATTTAGTGATGTTTATTATTCTTATTTTTTATTTGTGTATTATTATTATTTTGTTTTCTTTTCTAACGCTCTCTTCAGCTGAACAAATAATAACGGTGATAATTACTGCCTACTCCATACCAATTTTTCTGTGGTATGAGTCTAGATTTTTCTTAAATGTATCTATAGAGGAGCTGTCTATTACTTTATTTGGAAGTTTGTTCCACTCATCAATTACACTGTGAGTGAAGAAATGTTTTGTTGTATCTAGATTCGCTCTCCGACCTAATAATTTTAAATTGTTTCCTCTTGTAGATTTGTCTTCGACTTTTTTGAATAACTTATCTAGATTAATTTTACTGAATCCTTTTAGATTTTTAAAACACTATCAATTGGCCTCTCATCCTTTTCTTAAGTGAAAATATATCAAGTTCTCTCAGTCTATCATCATATGATTTATTTCTCAATGAAGGGATTAGCTTAGTGGCTCGCCTTTGCACACATTCCAATTTTTTAACATCCTTTATGAGGTGAGGTGACCAAAACTGCACAGCATATTCGAGGTGCGGTCTCACCATACTTTTGTATAAGGGCAAAACTATGACTTTGCTGTGATAGTGGAAGTTTCTTCTCATGAAACCTAGTGCCCTGTTTGCTTTGTTTGCAGCCGCTGTGCATTGATTGGAAGATTTTAAGTTTTCGTTTATCAGCACTCCCAAGTCTTTTATTTGTGTTACATTTTTTATCTTTTCTTCATTCATGTAGTATTCATATTTATTGTTTTTAGAACCTATTTGCAATATCTGACATTTATTTACATTAAACGGCATTTTCCACTTCTCCGACCATTCTGTGACTTTATTTAAATCAGCTTGAAGGTTTATTCTATCACCTTCGGAAATGATTGCATTACCTATCTTCGTGTCATCCGCGAATTTGGAAATTAAATTATTTATGCCATTATCTAGATCATTGATATATATTATGAACAACACTGGTCCCAATACTGAGCCTTGGGGGACTCCACTAGTTACTTGGCTCCATGTTGATTCCACACCGTTGATAACTACTCTTTGCTTTCTTTCACTTAGCCAGTTTTTAATCCAATAATACGTTTTGCCCTGTATTCCTATGTCTCTTATTTTCTGTAATAATTTATTGTGCAGGACCTTGTCGAAGGCTTTTTGAAAGTCTAGATACACTATGTCGAGGCTTTTGGTGAAGTCATTTAGTTTGTATAGGCTGTCATAAAATTCTATTAAATTAGTTAGGCATGATCTCTTTGCTCTGAATCCGTGTTGACTATTGTTAATGAGGTTATTGTTCTCAAGGAATAATACGATTTTATCCCTTATGATTGATTCACACATTTTTCCAATTACGGAAGTTAAGCTAATCGGCCTATAGTTATATGGTAGTGTTTTGTCACCATTTTTAAATATCGGTGTTATATTAGCGGTCTTCCAGTCGGTGGGTACATGTCCTTGTTTAAGTGACATATTTAGTATTATGGTTAGTGCCCCTGCAACTTCTTCTTTTAGAGAGAGAGAGAGAGAGAGAGAGAGAGAGAGAGAGAAGGATAGAGATATAGATAGAGAGAAGGATAGAGATATAGATAGAGAGAGAGAAGGATAGATAGAGAGAGAGAAGGATAGATAGAGAGAGAGAAGGATAGATAGAGAGAGAGAAAGAGAGAGAGGGGGGGATGACTGGCATTTTAAAAGTTATTGCAATTTAGCTTGAATTATTAAGAAGTGCATTTTCATGGTTCTCTCCAGTGATTGTCTATGAATGATATATAACTTATGTATGACTAAGGTAACTTATGTATGACTAAGGTAACTTATGTATGACTAAGGTAACTTATGTATGACTAAGGTAACTTATGTATGACTAAGGTAACTTATGTATGACTAAGGTAACTTATGTATGACTAAGGTAACTTATGTATGACTAAGGTAACTTATGTATGACTAAGGTAACTTATGTATGACTAAGGTAACTTATGTATGACTAAGGTAACTTATGTATGACTAAGGTAACTTATGTATGACTAAGGTAACTTATGTATGACTAAGGTAACTTATGTATGACTAAGGTAACTTATGTATGACTCAGGTAACTTATGTATGACTCAGGTAACTTATGTATGACTCAGGTAACTTATGTATGACTCAGGTAACTTATGTATGACTCAGGTAACTTATGTATGACTCAGGTAACTTATGTATGACTCAGGTAACTTATGTATGACTCAGGTAACTTATGTATGACTAAGGTAACTTATGTATGACTAAGTTAACTTATGTATGACTAAGGTAACTTATGTATGACTAAGGTAACTTATGTATGACTAAGGTAACTTATGTATGACTAAGGTAACTTATGTATGACTAAGATAACTTATGTATGACTATGGTAACTTATGTATGACTATGGTAACTTATGTATGACTATGGTAACTTATGTATGACTAAGGTAACTTATGTATGACTAAGGTAACTTATGTATGACTAAGGTAACTTATGTATGACTAAGGTAAAGGGATACAGTAAATAGGTTATATTATACCAAGCGATTATATGGATGATTCAGGACCAGATTAAAGATTCACAGTGTACAGGCAAAGTTAGCGAGCATATATTAATCATGTTGGAGGAGAGTTCAAGCAGAATAAACATTGGAGGAATTTCAAGAGGTTTTCTTAAGGGGGGGTCACCTGCTTTTTTTTTTATCTTTCTCTCCTTTTCTCTCTTTCTCTGGCTTGTATCCATTCGGCCCCATTCAGCCAACTGTTTTAAGAAGTTTGTCCCCATCCAGGTGTCGATATCTTCCTAGCGAGCGATAGCGAGCCAGCATTGTATGGAGAAATCTGGCTTTGCCGGAGAAATGTTTCTATCGAAAAATTTACAAATTTAGCTTGCTCTCAAAACAAAAAATATAAATATGCTGGCTCGCTAACGCTCACCAGGAAAATATTGACGCCTGGATGGGGGTAAACGTCTTAAAAGAGTAGGCTGAATGGTGCCGAATGGATACATGCCAAAGAGAGAGGGAGGGAAAGAAGAAAAAGCGAGGTGGGCTCCCTTAAGTAATTTGCATTCAGTTGAAGACATATTTAAACACGAATGCAAAGATTTTAGGAGCAAGTAATACTTACATATGTTAAACATATGTGTAATGAGATCTTTGATTTTTTTTCTCGAAAATATTTTGTACTGTGACACTAAGTTTTGTCTTACGCTAAAGAATATAAAGCAGACTGTAATTAATATCTTCCCATTGAACCATTTGATTAAGAGACAAAAGCCAGTCCGTTTAAAATGGTAAAAATTTAATTGGATGATAATTGAAGGGACAGGTAAATAATCGCAATAGTTGTAATATTAATCTGAATATAATTAGAAGGAAATACTTGAAATGAGGCTTCTATAATTTACCAAAAAAAAAAAAAAAAAAAAAAGCATACAGAAAGTTGCAATAAGCCGAGAGAATGTCAAAATATTAAATTTGACAAGTTTAAATGGAAACGGCACATTATTGTTGGCATGAGGGAACATTTACGAGTGAATATTTCAAGCAAGTGGTAAGTGGTATGAGGGGAGGTGGCAAGGAGAGTTTCAAGCCAAGTTATCTATTCTAGTCTATATACTCAGGCCCAATCCCCATTTTTTTTTTGGGGGGGGGGGGGGCCGACTCAAGACAGAGCCAGAATAGGGACAACACAACAGAAATCAATGAACACAAAATACAAATTCACACACATACGTCGAATTTTTCCGGTAAATTTCGATCAGCAATTTTTTTTTTTCATCATTTCTGCGTACATTTGTTATTATGGTCCCGATAACTGAGTGACCCCCATAGAGAGTCCCGATAACTGAGTGACCCCCATAGAGAGTCCCGATAACTGAGTGATGAGGACCCCATAGAGAGTCCCGATAACTGAGTGACCCCCATAGAGAGTCTCGATAACTGAGTGACTCCCATAGAGAGTCCCGATAACTGAGTGACCCCCATAGAGAGTCCCGATAACTGAGTGACCCCCATAGAGAGTCCCGATAACTGAGTGACCCCCATAGAGAGTCCCGATAACTGAGTGACCCCCATAGAGAGTCTCGATAACTGAGTGACCCCCATAGAGAGAGTCCCGATAACTGAGTGACCCCCATAGAGAGTCCCGATAACTGAGTGACCCCCATAGAGAGTCCCGATAACTGAGTGACCCCCATAGAGTCTCTCGATAACTGAGTGACCCCCATAGAGAGTCCCGATAACTGAGTGACCCCCATAGAGAGTCCCGATAACTGAGTGACCCCCATAGAGATAACTGAGTGACCCCCATAGAGAGTCTCGATAACTGAGTGTGACCCCCATAGAGAGTCTCGATAACTGAGTGACCCCCATAGAGAGTCCCGATAACTGAGTGACCCCCATAGAGAGTCTCGATAACTGAGTGACCCCCATAGAGAGTCCCGATAACTGAGTGACCCCCATAGAGAGTCCCGATAACTGAGTGACCCCCATAGAGAGTCCCGATAACTGAGTGACCCCCATAGAGAGTCTCGATAACTGAGTGACCCCCATAGAGAGTCTCGATAACTGAGTGACCCCCATAGAGAGTCTCGATAACTGAGTGACCCCCATAGAGAGTCTCGATAACTGAGTGACCCCCATAGAGAGTCTCGATAACTGAGTGACCCCCATAGAGAGTCTCGATAACTGAGTGACCCCCATAGAGAGAGTTATAGATGGTTGAATTCTTACTAAATTCTACCCGAGCTTATTAAGGGGAAGTGGATCGTTTTTCTGGTCCCCCTTCTTCATGTTTAGCCTCTTTTGTTTTCATATTTTGGGACGTTTGCCCTATTAGTTTGGCGATTTTAAGACCTTCTGCCCCATTTCTTTGTCAATATTAAGAATTTGTGCGTCATTTAGGTGTCGATTTTTTCCTGACGAGCGATAGCGAGCCAGTAATTTAAGAGGAACCGGCCTCCGGCCAAGAAATTTTTCTATCAAAAATGTAAAGTTTGTTTTGAAGGAGGGTCATGGGCGGATGTTTTTTTTTAAGCTTGATGAAGGTCTAGTGAGGAAACTAAAAAATAAATAATAAATAAATGAAATAATCGACCGAAAAATAAATCCATTTTACTCAAGCTTACTAAATTCAAAAGCTCCATGATCAAAATTGCCTGAAATAATCGGTGGAAATATACAGTATGTCCCGTGTAGCGCCGTCATCCCCTCCATTCACCTCTAACTGTTGATGTATCCAAGTTTAGCGTGTGTGTTCATGAATACCTAATGCTGAGGTGTTCAAGCGGTCCGGGAAAAGTAGTATGTATGTATGTAGCGATTCGATTAACCCGTATCCTGAGAGAGAGAGAGATAAGAGAGAGTGTGTGAGTGTGAGAGAGAGAATGAGAGTCAGAGTCAGAGTTAGTTACACTGAGTTACACAGACCACACATACCTTGTGGTCCCAACTAGGTGGTCCGGCCTTAATACTAATACACAGGGACAGTTTATAGTGGAAGAATAGGACAGTAAAGTAGAAGAGAGAGAGACCCCCCTTCATGCTGAAAGATGCCCTCCAGACTATACCGTTCAAGCTTAATTATACATCGTTTAGTATATAATTGTCCTGTCTGGAGGCCAGTGCCTTCTAAATTGCAGGCTCGTTATTGCTCGCCCACAACAAGTCGACATCAACATGGGGCAAAATGCTCAAGTGTCCGGGAAAAGCAAAATATATATCGCCGCGCTAACCCTATTTGGTTCGCGGGAGGCCTTTTTGGAGGGCTTGTTTGCTAGATTAGTTTAAAGATATTTAAACGTTTCGCCCCATAAGTTTGGCGGTAATAATACGCTTCACCCGATGCAGGTGTCTATTGTTTTCTAGGCGAGCGGTAGCGAAACTGTAACCTAAAAGATGACCTTAGGCCAGGACAATTTTAAGTCTGAAAACGAAAGTCTGCAAAATGTATTAAGGGGAGGCAGACCGTTTGTTTGGTCTATTAATTCATTTATTCATATATTTTTTTAGTTTTCTCCCTAGACCTCCATTAAGCTTAGAAAAACACCCCCTAGACCCCCTTCAAGATAAATTTGTACATTTTTCGGTAGAAAAATGTCCCGGCCAAAGGCCGATTCCTCTTAAAATTGCAGGCTCGCTTTCGCTCGCCAGGAAATAATAGACACCTAAATGGCACGAAAGGTCTTAAAATTGACAACGAAATGGGGCGAAAGGTGCTAAAATCGCCAAACTAATGGGCCGAACGTCTTATAATCTCAAAACTAGTGGGGCTAAACATTAGGGAGAATGGGGTCCAGAAAAACGGTCAGCCTCCCCTCAAGCATAATATCCTAATAGCCCACAAGAGGGTCGGATCAGATAGGGTTACTGTCTAGACGTTTAATGGGAGGTTTTTAGTTTGCTGGGAGGTCTTTAGTTTGCTGGGAGGTCTTTAGTTTGCTGGGAGGTCTTTAGTTTGCTGGGAGGTTTTTAGTTTGCTGGGAGGTCTTTAGTTTGCTGGGAGGTCTTTAGTTTGCTGGGAGGTCTTTAGTTTGCTGGGAGGTCTTTAGTTTGCTGGGAGGTCTTTAGTTTGCTGGGAGGTCTTTAGTTTGCTGGGAGGTTTTTAGTTTGCTGGGAGGTCTTTAGTTTGCTGGGAGGTCTTTAGTTTGATGGGAGGTCTTTAGTTTGCTGGGAGGTCTTTAGTTTGATGGGAGGTCTTTAGTTTGCTGGGAGGTTTTTAGTTTGCTGGGAGGTTTTTAGTTTGCTGGGAGGTCTTTAGTTTGATGGGAGGTTTTTAGTTTGCTGGGAGGTCTTTAGTTTGCTGGGAGGTCTTTAGTTTGATGGGAGGTCTTTAGTTTGCTGGGAGGTCTTTAGTTTGCTGGGAGGTCTTTAGTTTGCTGGGAGGTCTTTAGTTTGCTGGGAGGTTTTTAGTTTGCTGGGAGGTCTTTAGTTTGCTGGGAGGTCTTTAGTTTGCTGGGAGGTCTTTAGTTTGCTGGGAGGTCTTTAGTTTGATGGGAGGTCTTTAGTTTGCTGGGAGGTTTTTAGTTTGATGGGAGGTTTTTAGTTTGCTGGGAGGTCTTTAGTTTGCTGGGAGGTCTTTAGTTTGATGGGAGGTCTTTAGTTTGCTGGGAGGTCTTTAGTTTGCTGGGAGGTTTTTAGTTTGATGGGAGGTTTTTAGTTTGCTGGGAGGTCTTTAGTTTGCTGGGAGGTCTTTAGTTTGCTGGGAGGTCTTTAGTTTGCTGGGAGGTCTTTAGTTTGCTGGGAGGTTTTTAGTTTGCTGGGAGGTTTTTAGTTTGCTGGGAGGTTTTTAGTTTGCTGGGAGGTCTTTAGTTTGCTGGGAGGTTTTTAGTTTGCTGGAGGTCTTTAGTTTGCTGGGAGGTTTTTAGTTTGCTGGGAGGTCTTTAGTTTGCTGGGAGGTCTTTAGTTTGCTGGGAGGTCTTTAGTTTGCTGGGAGGTCTTTAGTTTGCTGGGAGGTTTTTAGTTTGCTGGCAGGTCTTTAGTTTGCTGGGAGGTCTTTAGTTTGCTGGGAGTTTTTAGTTTGCTGGGAGGTCTTTAGTTTGCTGGGAGGTCTTTAGTTTGCTGGGAGGTCTTTAGTTTGCTGGGAGGTCTTTAGTTTGCTGGGAGGTCTTTAGTTTGCTGGGAGGTTTTTAGTTTGCTGGGAGGTTTTTAGTTTGCTGGGAGGTCTTTAGTTTGCTGGGAGGTCTTTAGTTTGCTGGGAGGTCTTTAGTTTGATGGGAGGTTTTTAGTTTGCTGGGAGGTCTTTAGTTTGATGGGAGGTTTTTTGTTTGCTGGGAGGTCTTTAGTTTGCTGGGAGGTCTTTAGTTTGCTGGGAGGTCTTTAGTTTGATGGGAGGTTTTTAGTTTGCTGGGAGGTCTTTAGTTTGATGGGAGGTTTTTTTGTTTGCTGGGAGGTCTTTTAGTTAGCTGGGAGGTTTTTAGTTTAGTTTGCTGGGAGGTCTTTAGTTTGATGGGAGGTTTTTAGTTTGCTGGGAGGTCTTTAGTTTGCTGGGAGGTCTTTAGTTTGATGGGAGGTTTTTTGTTTGCTGGGAGGTATTTAGTTTGCTGGGAGGTCTTTAGTTTGATGGGAGGTCTTTAGTTTGATGGGAGGTCTTTAGTTTGCTGGGAGGTCTTTAGTTTGATGGGAGGTCTTTAGTTTGATGGGAGGTCTTTAGTTTGCTGGGAGGTCTTTAGTTTGCTGGGAGGTTTTTAGTTTGCTGGGAGGTTTTTAGTTTGCTGGGAGGTCTTTAGTTTGCTGGGAGGTTTTTAGTTTGCTGGGAGGTCTTTAGTTTGCTGGGAGGTCTTTAGTTTGCTGGGAGGTCTTTAGTTTGCTGGGAGGTCTTTAGTTTGATGGGAGGTCTTTACTTTGCTGGGAGGTCTTTAGTTTGCTGGGAGGTCTTTAGTTTGCTGGGAGGTTTTTAGTTTGCTGGGAGGTCTTTAGTTTGCTGGGAGGTCTTTAGTTTGCTGGGAGGTCTTTAGTTTGCTGGGAGGTTTTTAGTTTGCTGGGAGGTTTTTAGTTTGCTGGGAGGTCTTTAGTTTGATGGGAGGTCTTTAGTTTGCTGGGAGGTCTTTAGTTTGCTGGGAGGTCTTTAGTTTGATGGGAGGTCTTTAGTTTGCTGGGAGGTCTTTAGTTTGCTGGGAGGTCTTTAGTTTGCTGGGAGGTCTTTAGTTTGCTGGGAGGTCTTTAGTTTGCTGGGAGGTTTTTAGTTTGCTGGGAGGTCTTTAGTTTGCTGGGAGGTCTTTAGTTTGATGGGAGGTTTTTAGTTTGCTGGGAGGTCTTTAGTTTGATGGGAGGTTTTTTGTTTGCTGGGAGGTCTTTAGTTTGCTGGGAGGTCTTTAGTTTGCTGGGAGGTCTTTAGTTTGATGGGAGGTTTTTAGTTTGCTGGGAGGTCTTTAGTTTGATGGGAGGTTTTTTGTTTGCTGGGAGGTCTTTAGTTTGCTGGGAGGTTTTTAGTTTGCTGGGAGGTCTTTAGTTTGATGGGAGGTTTTTAGTTTGCTGGGAGGTCTTTAGTTTGCTGGGAGGTCTTTAGTTTGATGGGAGGTTTTTTGTTTGCTGGGAGGTATTTAGTTTGCTGGGAGGTTTTTAGTTTGCTGGGAGGTCTTTAATTTGATGGGAGGTCTTTAGTTTGATGGGAGGTCTTTAGTTTGCTGGGAGGTCTTTAGTTTGATGGGAGGTCTTTAGTTTGATGGGAGGTCTTTAGTTTGCTGGGAGGTCTTTAGTTTGCTGGGAGGTTTTTAGTTTGCTGGGAGGTTTTTAGTTTGCTGGGAGGTCTTTAGTTTGCTGGGAGGTTTTTAGTTTGCTGGGAGGTCTTTAGTTTGCTGGGAGGTCTTTAGTTTGCTGGGAGGTCTTTAGTTTGATGGGAGGTCTTTACTTTGCTGGGAGGTCTTTAGTTTGCTGGGAGGTCTTTAGTTTGCTGGGAGGTTTTTAGTTTGCTGGGAGGTTTTTAGTTTGCTGGGAGGTCTTTAGTTTGCTGGGAGGTCTTTAGTTTGCTGGGAGGTCTTTAGTTTGCTGGGAGGTTTTTAGTTTGCTGGGAGGTTTTTAGTTTGCTGGGAGGTCTTTAGTTTGATGGGAGGTTTTTAGTTTGTTCCCTAGACCCCTATCAAGCTTTAAATAAAAATACCACCAAAATCCCTCTTTGATATATAGTTGTACATTTTTTGGTAGAAAAATGTCCCGGCTGAATGTTCCTCCTATATTACAGGCTTGCTATCGCTCGTCAGGAAAAAAATCGACTCCTAAAGGCACGGAAGCTCTTAAAATTGACAGAAATAGGGCGAAATGTCTTAAAATCGCCAAACTAAAGGGGCGAATGTCATAAAATCTGAAAACTAATGGGGCGAAACATGAGGAAGAAGACGGGCCAGAAAAACGACCCGTCTCCCCTTAATGGCTAGACGTTTAAAGTACGCGCAGAGGGCGGCCCCCAAAAAGTGGACTATTCATGACTGGAGAAAGAGAGAGCCTTTGTAAACCAGTCGTGTTAGAGGGGGATAACCTGCTATTTTTATCTTTCTTTCTTTCTCTGGCTTTTTTCCATTCGGCCCCATTTAACCTACTGTTTTAAGACGTTTATCCCCATCCAGGCGTCGATTTATCGCTCGCCAGCATTGTATGAAGATCTGGCTTAGCCGGAGACATTTTTCTATCGAAAAATGTACAAATTTAGGCTGCTGTCAAAAACATTATTAAAAATATGCTGGCTCGCTACCACTCATCAGGAAAAAATCGACACCTGCATGGGGATAAACGTCTTAAAACAGTAGGCTGAATGGGGCCGAATGGATACAACCCAGAGAGAGACGGAAAGAGAGAGCCTTTTGTAAACCAGTCGTGTTAAGGTGCCTTGTATTTAGGGCACCAACACACACGTTCATACTCCGAGGGTTCTTTATTATGGATGGTTTATGGATTAGCTAAACATATTTTTGTACGTGATAAGTTAGAATTTTGTTTAGCCCCGTTGGACCACAAATTTTATTTTTTATTTTTTTTCAGTTTGTTATGTACAGTCAAGAACATAAGTCAAAGCACTCATTTGAATCAGCATAGAACGCAGAGTAGACAATGCAAAGGTTCATTTTAGCCCAGATGCTTCAGAACTTGGCTTTGAATGTTCAGAGATTAGAATTGACGTAACTTAGTATATGCAAAAGCTAAAGGTCGTACGTAGCCCACAGACATATTAAATAAATCCGCATATCCAAGTCTTTGCTTCGTCTCTATGTTGATATACATGCACAGTCGTGAACAGAAATACCTGGACAAATTTTGGAGTCACAGTTATGATACACTGACAAACAATTCTGATAAACGGCTTGAGCTACAACGAAACAGGTGACTGGTATTTAAGGGGAGGTTTTTAGTGTGTTTCTTAGACTTCCATCAAGCTTGAAATTACACCCCCTTGACCCCCTTTCAAGATAAATTTGTACATTTTTCGGTAGAAAAATGTCCCGGCCGAAGGCCGATTCCTCTTAAATTACAGGCTCGCTATCGCTTGCCAGGAAAAATCGACACCTAAATGGCACGAAAGGTCTTAAAATTGACAGAAATGGGGCGAAAGTTCTTAAAATAATCCAACTAATGGGGCAAACGTCTTAAACTTTCAAAAGCAATGGAGCTAAACATGAGGGAGAAAGGGGTCCAGAAAAAAGTCCCTCAAGTGGAAATCTCCCCTTAATTAATGTAGTCGGTTTAATTTCAACTGACGGTAAATTGAGTCCCTTAGCAACTGGTTTATCAAAATTGAGTCTCTTAGCAACTGGTTTATCAAAATTGAGTCCCTTAGCAACTGGTTTATCAAAATTGAGTCCCTTAGCAACTGGTTTATCAAAATTGAGTCCCTTAGCAACTGGTTTATCAAAATTGAGTCCCTTAGCAACTGGTTTATCAAAATTGAGTCCCTTAGCAACTGGTTTATCAAAATTGAGTCCCTTAGCAACTGGTTTATCAAAATTGAGTCCCTTAGCAACTGGTTTATCAAAATTGAGTCCCTTAGCAACTGGTTTATCAAAATTGAGTCCCTTAGCAACTGGTTTATCAAAATTGAGTCCCTTAGCAACTGGTTTATCAAAATTGAGTCCCTTAGCAACTGGTTTATCAAAATTGAGTCCCTTAGCAACTGGTTTATCTAATTGAGTCCCTTAGCAACTGGTTTAATCAAATTGAGTCCCTTAGCAACTGGTTTATCAAAATTGAGTCCCTTAGCAACTGGTTTATCAAAATTGAGTCCCTTAGCAACTGGTTTATCAAAATTGAGTCCCTTAGCAACTGGTTTATCAAAATTGAGTCCCTTAGCAACTGGTTTATCAAAATTGAGTCCCTTAGCAACTGGTTTATCAAAATTGAGTCCCTTAGCAACTGGTTTATCAAAATTGAGTCCCTTAGCAACTGGTTTATCAAAATTGAGTCCCTTAGCAACTGGTTTATCAAAATTGAGTCCCTTAGCAACTGGTTTATCAAAATTGAGTCCCTTAGCAACTGGTTTATCAAAATTGAGTCCCTTAGCAACTGGTTTATCAAAATTGAGTCCCTTAGCAACTGGTTTATCAAAATTGAGTCCCTTAGCAACTGGTTTATCAAAATTGAGTCCCCTTAGCAACTGGTTTATCAAAATTGAGTCCCTTAGCAACTGGTTTATCAAAATTGAGTCCCTTAGCAACTGGTTTATCAAAATTGAGTCCCTTAGCAACTGGTTTATCAAAATTGAGTCCCTTAGCAACTGGTTTATCTAAATTGAGTCCCTTAGCAACTGGATTATCAAAATTGAGTTCCTTAGCAACTGGATTATCAAAATTGAGTCCCTTAGCAACTGGTTTATCTAAATTGAGTCCCTTAGCAACTGGTTTATCAAAATTGAGTCCCTTAGCAACTGGTTTATCAAAATTGATTCCCTTAGCAACTGGTTTATCAACATTGATTCCCTTAGCAACTGGTTTATCAAAATTGAGTCCCTTAGCAACTGGTTTATCAAAATTGAGTCCCTTAGCAACTGGTTTATCAAAATTGAGTCCCTTGGCAACTGGTTTATCAAAATTGAGTCCCTTGGCAACTGGTTTATCAAAATTGAGTCCCTTGGCAACTGGTTTATCAAAATTGAGTCCCTTGGCAACTGGTTTATCAAAATTGAGTCCCTTGGCAACTGGTTTATCAAAATTGAGTCCCTTGGCAACTGGTTTATCAAAATTGAGTCCCTTAGCCACTGGTTTATCAAAATTGAGTCCCTTAGCCACTGGTTTATCAAAATTGAGTCCCTTAGCCACTGGTTTATCAAAATTGAGTCCCTTAGCCACTGGTTTATCAAAATTGAGTCCCTTAGCCACTGGTTTATCAAAATTGAGTCCCTTAGCCACTGGTTTATCAAAATTGAGTCCCTTAGCAACTGGTTTATCAAAATTGAGTCCCTTAGCAACTGGTTTATCAAAATTGAGTCCCTTAGCAACTGGTTTATCTAAATTGAGTCCCTTAGCAACTGGTTTATCAAAATTGAGTCCCTTAGCAACTGGTTTATCAAAATTGAGTCCCTTAGCAACTGGTTTATCAACACTTAATGGAAATATATAAAACTACTATGTCTCTGCCTCATATAAAACACCCAAGTCTTCATAATTAACAACATCTATCTCTACTAAATCTCTACTAGTTAAGGTGAGGACATGACAATTTACCGTCAGCTAAGATAACACAGACGATAGTTAAGGGGAGGTATTTAGTTTCTTCCCTAGAACTCCATCAAGCTTAAAATTACACCCCCTAGACCCCCTTTCAAGATAAATGTGTACATTTTTCGGTAGAAAAAAAAAAATCCCGGCCGAAGGCCGGTTCCTCTCAAATTACAGGCTCGCTATCGCTCCGCAGGAAAAAATCGACACCTAAATGGCACGAAAGTTCTTAAAATTGACAGAAATGGGGCGAAAGTTCTTAAAATCGCCAAACTAAAGGGGGCGAGCGTCTTAAAATCTAAAATAGCAATGGGGCTAAACATGAGAGAGAAAGGGGTCCAGAAAAAAATCCCTCAAGTTGAAATCTCTTTAAAAATTACCATAATTTATTTCCATTAGTAGGCGGTGCTCGAGTATTTCTGACCACGAGTGTACGGTCGCGCTAATAACTCATGTCCCAGCTGTCATTACGTTTGGCTTGCTCTGTGCTGTATTAATGTCTGTCAGATGTTGAATAGGGTGGGTAAGTGAAGGAAAATGTTTGTTTATTTCACTCGATATGAAGAAATGAAGCTTCGATATTGCTGAATCCAATTATTGATCAAGACATATTTGGTGCCGAGACATCACTTATTAGCGCGATTGTACTTCCTTGCATGAATAAAAGAGTGTGGATAATACACAGAAACAACCACCCTTTGATTGGGACTATAGAGGAATATAAATGAATGCTGAACATAAAACAAATATCAGACGCCATTTTGAGTTAAGGGGAGATTTCCACTTGAGGGATTTTTTTCTGGACCCCTTTCTCTCTCATGTTTAGCCCCATTGCTTTATAGATTTTAAGACCCTCGCCCCCTTTAGTTTGGCGATTTTAAAAACTTTCGCCCCATTTCTGTCAATTTTAAGAACTTTCGTGCCATTTAGGTGTCGATTTTTTCCTGGCGAGCGACAGCGAGCCTGTAATTTGAGAGGAACCGGCCTTCGGCCGGGACATTTTTCTACCGAAAAATTTACAAATTTATCTTGAAAAGGGCTCTAGGGGGTGTTATTTTAAGTTTGATGGAGTTCTAGGGAAGAAACTAAATACCTCCCCTTAAACCAAACTTGTGTATGGCCAGCACTCCATTCGTGTCTCTTCTTGGTGCGAGATATTAAGGTTGAGCACCATTAAGCACCATTAAGCAGGGTTGTATATCATGTTTCCGGGGCAGCGGTGAGTTAGTGGGGTGATTTAAAGGGGGTAGCACTCGCTTGTTCTGGACCCCCTTCTCCCTCATACTTAGCATATTTGTTTTGAGGTTTTAAGACGTTCGTTCCGTTAGTTTGTCTATTTTGAGACCTTTCGCCTCACTTTTTTGTCAATATTAAGATCTTTCATGTCCTTTAGATGTCGATTTTGTCATGGCGAGCGAAAGCGAGCCTTTAATTTTAGAAGGAACCGGCCTTCGGCCTGGACATTTTTCTACCGAAAAATATACACATTTATCTTGAAAGGGGGCCTAGGGGGTGTTTTTCTAAGCTTAATGGAGGTCTAGCGAGGACACTCAAAAATATATTAATAGATAAATACATCGGGCAAAAAATAAACAGTACCCCCTTAAGCCCCGCCCGGGTAAGTTGAGATCTGGGGTGATATATGACGCAAGGCTACCGAGCGGAGAATTGAGGGGGTTTTAGGTTTTGTGTTGGGATACGTAGCTAAGTCGGAATCTCTCTCGCTCTCGCTCTCTCTCGCTCATAAAGGATATTACAAAATTGGAATCTGTGCAAAGGCGAGCCACTAAACTAATCCCTTCATTGAGAAATAAACCATATGATGAAAGACTGAGAGAACTTTATCTGTTTTCACTTTAGAAACGAAGGATGAGAGGCCAATTGATAGTGTTTTAACATTCTAAACGGATTCAGTAACATTAACCTAGATAATTTATTCAAAAGAGCCGAAGACACATCTACAAGAGGAAATTTTTTTAAATTATTAGGTAGGAGAGCGAATCTAGATACCAAAAAAAAAAAAAAAACATCTTTACTAATTGATAAGTGGAACAAACTTCCAAATAAAGTAATAGACAGCTTCTCTAAAGATACATTTAAGACAAATCTAGACTCATACCACAGAAAAATTGGTATGGAGTAGGCAGTAATTATCACAGTTATTATTTGTTCAGCTGAAGGGAGCGTAAGGAAGAAAAAAAGTAAATAAACAAATAAAGAATAATAATGATAAAAATAATCATTACAAATGTACATACTACTACTTTCATCGGACTAAGGCGAGTAATTAGCTAGGACATGTCCTGGGGCTAGAGGTACTCGTCTATCCTGACCGGCATGTTAATCGTTGGTGAAGTTCCGTTTCGGTACTCTTGACTTAGGATCTTTAATACAATGCCTCTAGTGTCATGACACAGCGACAAAGTATCTGGCTAACGTGAGGAGATAGTAAGATCATGAACTTACTCGTTTCCTCGATCTGCCACTGATCTTTATAAGAGGTTCAAACAACTCAGGGACGGTGTTTAAACCTTTTAATTGTAAGTGTCCTCAACCATGGATAGATACAGTACACCAAGGACTTTTATATGCTAAGTGCAAGTGTTACTGGTATCTCGCAAAGCCCTAAACTAGTCGAATGACCTTTACCATGGCAAGTGTCATTCTATAGTTTAACAGTGCGGTTTTGGCAAAAGAAGTAAGGTGGGTACATGTCCGGCACTTATGCTTCTAATGCCAAAGGTGCAGCCTATTAGGGATCTTATTATTAGTCTCTATACCATGGTATGCAATAATAGTAATTCATCAATAGGTAAAATAACTCCTCAGACCTTGAAAGGCATTCACCATGGCTTCAGCTCTTTATTGAATGGGAGGGTAATTTTTGGGCTTGCTTACTGACATGTCAGATGTAGTAAGCCCTAGAATTGCTTGCCTTATTCAGGTTTTCGTCGGAGTAGTGACGACTTTGGCTGAAATGTCCCAGGGCAGGTGTGCGGGGGTCAAAAGGTCATAAGTCCAGGGGGTCGTATTCTGGGGTGATTAGTAGTACCCCTCAGAAGTTTGTAGGCAGGTGAGTTGGCTTTTTGGTGGAAGAAGGGAGCAAGTGTCCCTGCTTAGTGCGTCGATGTTGGTCCTTCTGTCCCTGACTGTACAGTACTTTCCTTCTTGTGGCCTCGTGGTGTTGCTGTGATGTTGCAATGGTCTTGCCTGGTGGGGTTCGTATCCCTGGTGTGATAGTGGCAATTCTGGCGTCTCTTTTGGTGCAAGGTAGTGGTGTACAGGATTTGTCTAGGCGGCTAGGTGTGATGGTTTTTGTCGTGGTCTTATCTCCCACACATGGTTTTATTTGTGTGTTGGTTTTCTGCGCTGGGGTTGAGTTTTCCTTCTCATTGTTTTGGTTCAACTTTGCTCGTTTACTTCTGCCTTCTTTGTTGGTGATGTGGGGCAACTTGGGTATTCTGGGAATCACGGTGGTTTTGTCCTTGTTGTTTCTCTCCTTCATTGTTGTTGCTTTTGGTTTAGTTATTCCTTCTTGTTTCGTTTTCTGTGTTGTGGCTGAGCGTGGATGTTATTTTCTTTGGTTCGTCGGTCTGCTTCCTTTTACGTGTTGTGCTGGTCTTCTTAAATCCGGTTATTTTACTAACTATTCCTTGTACCTCCTCTCTCTCTCTCTCTCTCTCTCTCTCTCTCTCTCTCTCTCTCTCTCTCTCTCTCTCTCTCTCTCTCTCTCTCTCTCTCTCTCTCTCTCTCTCTCTCTCTCTCTCTCCTCTCTCCTCTCTCTCTCTCTCTCTCTCTCTCTCTCTCTCTCTCTCTCTCTCTCTCTCTCTCTCTCTCTCTCTCTGTAGGCAGTAATTATCACCATTAATATTTGTTCAGCTGATGAGAGCGTAAGATACAAAAAAGTAAATAAACAAATAAAGAATAATATGTATAACAATCGTCCTTAAAAATGTACATACTACTAAGGGTGATGGGTTGGATGATTCAAATTAACCCCAAAATGTACATACTACTAAGGGTGATGGGTTGGATGATTCAAATTAACCCCAAAATGTACATGCTACTAAGGGTGATGGGTTGGATGATTCAAATTAACCCCAAAATGTACATGCTACTAAGGCGAAGGGTTGTATAAAATGTTCCTTTCTTTTTTTCCAATCTTTCCTGTAAATTCCTTCTGGGGACTTCCAAGCCCAGCAATGTTAATCACTTCCAACTTTTTCATGTACGGCAATTGCCGGAGGGACGGAGGGTGGGGAGAGAGCCTTCTTTATTTCTCTCATTTCCTTTGCTATCAGATATGCCATCTCTACTAGCATTAAGTCCTGACCACCTCGTTTGGATCGTAAGGTCTGTGTGGCCAGTGTATCTATGTAAATATATGTAAATCTCTCTCTCTCTCTCTCTGAAACAATACAAATTAGCTGTGTTGAAATGTTATATAGAAAAGGTCACGGGAGTGGGTATATATATACAGTATATATATATTGGTGTAGGAAATATATTAGTGATACGTAAGATAACAGCTGGAAGGATTCAAACAAAAAGAGGTTTACCAGAAGGGTTTACTGAAAAGGTTAAGTGAATAAGTGTGTAGGTCAGTGGTTGAGCGGGAAGGTTTGGTTTTCTGGATTATCTTATATATTTAATATTTTTAGTTTCCTCCCTAGACCTCCATCAAACTTTAAAAAATACTCCATTAGATCCCCCTTCTAGATAAATGTGTACATTTTTCGGTAGAAATATGTCCAGGCCGAAGGCCGGATCTTCCAAAATTACAGGCTCACTACCGTTCGCCAGGAAAAAAATCGACAACTAAATAGCATAAAAGGTCTTAATATTGACAACAAAATGGGGCAAAAGGTCTTAAAATCGACAACTAAATAGCATAAAAGGTCTTAATATTGACAACAAAATGGGCCAAAAGGCCTTAAAATCGACAACTAAATAGCATAAAAGGTCTTAATATTCACAGCAAAATGGGGCAAAAGGCCTTAAAATCGACAAACTAATGGGGAAAACATCTTACAATCTGAAAGCTATTGGGGCTAAACATGAGGGAGAAGGGTGACCAGAACAACGGCCCACCTCCCCCTTAAGTAATGCACGAGAGACACGCGGTAAAAGGGGTTTACTGGAAAGGTTAAGGCCGGTATCACACGAGCGCTCTTACCCTCAACATTTATCCTCAACACTGGTCTGGAAACAATTTGCATATTTTTTAATATATTTTTTATTATTTTTTTTTTTAGTTTCCTCCCTAGACCTCCATCAACCTGTAAAAAAAAAAAAAAAAAAAAAAAAAAAAAAAAAAAAAAAAAATTACGAGGTCAACATTTAAAATATTTCGGCTACCTACACATTCATCTATGATCAGTCTAGTTTCCGATACCAGGGTAAAATATTCCAAAAATGTTGCCAGAAATGTGTTGATCATCGAATGTTGACTATAAAAGCTCTCGTGTGATACCGGCTTTAGGGGGAGTGAGCGCCCGGGGCCCCGCGGATAACTAATGCATGAGGAACCGGGGCTATAAGAAATCACAATGCTATATCTGAAATATTTTAAGGGGAGACGGGCGTATTTATTTGCTTATTGTTTGATGTATATTTGTTATTATTTTTTAGTTTCCTCCCTAGACCACCTGTAAAAAAACACCCCCTCAACCCCCCTTCAAGATAAATTTGTACATTTTTCGGTAGAAAAATTTCCCGGCTGAAAGCCGGTTACTCATAAAATTATAGGCTCGCTCTCGCTCGCCAGGAAAAAATAGACACCTAAATGGCACGAAAGATCTTAATATTGACAAAGAAATGGGGTGTAAAGTCTTAAAATCGACAAACTAATGGGCCGAACGTCTTAAAATCTAAAACACAATGGGGTTAAACACGAGGGAGAAGGGGGCCAGAAAAACCAGCCCATCTTCCCTTAAAAATAAAAATAACTATAGATAAATAGTAAACTTTGGACCTATCTAACATATACTTAAGGGGAGATTTCCACTTGAGGGATTTTTTTCTTGACTCCTTTCTCCTTCATGTTTAGCCCCATTGCTTTTGAGATTTTAAGACAGTCGCCCCATTAGTTTGGCGATTTTAAGAACTTTCGCCCCATTTCCGTCAATTTTAAGACCTTTCGTGCCATTTAGGTGTCGATTTTATCCTGGCGAGCGATAGCTAGCCTGTAATTTAAGAGGAACCGGCTTTCAGCCGGGAAATTTTTCTACCGAAAAATGTACAAATTTATCTTGAAAGGGGCTCAAGGGGGTGTAATCTTAAGCTTGATGGATATCTAGAGACCAAACTAAAAACCTCCCCTTTGTTAACTGTAGAAGATAGAAACCAATATCCCAAATTCTTATATCGTGTTAACCCCTTCTGTACCGGATGCGTCTTCATAACTATAATCCGGCTACTGTTAGACGATTTGGTTCAGATTAAAAAGGGGCCTCCAGCAATGAAACGGCTTCGAACTCTCTCACTTAGCTCTCCAAACTACCACAGATCCTTCATGCACTGCGCACAATCCTCTAATTATAGCTAGAGTAAAATATAACAAAAGAACGTCACCGGTACAGAAGGGGTTAAGGGGAGATTTCCACTTGAGGGACTTTTTTCTTGACCCCTTTCTCCCTCATGTCTAGCCCCATTGCTTTTGAGATTTTAAGACGTTTGACCCATTAGTTTGGCGATTTTAATAGCTTTCGCCCCATTTCTGTAAATTTTAAGACCTTTTGTGCCATTTAGGTGTCGATTTTTTCCTGGCGAGCGATAGCGAGCCTGTAACTTAAGAGGAATCGGCCTTCGGCCGGGACATTTTTCTACCGAAAAATGTACATATTTATCTTGAAAGGGGGTCTAGGAGATGTAATTTTAAGCTTGATGGAGGTCTAAGCAACACACTAGAAACCTCCCCTTAACGGAGAATTCGGAGACCTGACCTTTAAATTGTACTTTACGTTGTCTGATTCAATTAGCTGTCAATGTAACTAAAAAAAAAAATTTTTTTAATTATCTGATTCAACGTCTTGTGGGTTATAATGTGTAGTTTGATCATTATTGAGGATTTTGCTTGATTTTGTCATTTTCAAGCAATGCTGTTGGTCTGAATTGAATATCCTTGTTAGTTTATATCCGATATTGTGTTTAGGAGGATCCTTTCAACGTTTAGAGGCTTGAAATGTTATCAGAATTAATAACTGCGACTGTACGTACCTGTAGACATAAGTACAAAAGCTATTACACATTCTATTATACCATTTATTATTACATTACAATCAGGCAATGCTGCGTGCTGTTCAATTTGACTTCATCGACATGAGAATTAAGCCGGTATCACACGAGAGCTTTTATAGTCAACATTCGATGATCAACATTTTCCTGGTAACATGACTGGACTATTTGACACCTACATCGGGAACTAGACTGATGACAGATGCATTTAGGTGACATAACTATTTTGAATATCGACCTTATAAGCTGCCAGACTAGTGTTGAGGATAAATGTTGCGGGAAAAGGCGCTCGTGTGATACCGGCTACATAAAGGATAGCACGACACCTTGCTATAATATTTATAGAAAGCCGATAAAAGCTGTATATGACATGCAAGGAAAGTGGTAAAGAAACGTTGGATTGGCTTATCTTATATTCCGATCAAAGCCAATTCCGCTGCACACAATCAGACTTATTTAAGGGAGCCCACCTCGCTTCTTTTCTCTTTCTCTCCCTCTCTCTTTGGTTTGTATCCATTGGGCCCCATTCAGCCTACTGTTTTAAGACGTTTACCCCCATCCAGGTGTCAATATTTTCCTGGCGAGCGGTAGCGAGCTAGCATATATTTTGTTTTGACCGCAAGCTAAGTTTGTAAATTTTTCGATAGAAAAATGTCACCGGCGAAGCCGGATTTCTTCATACAATGCTGGCTCGCTATCGCTCGCCAGGAGGAAATCAACACTTGGACTTGGATGGGGATAAACGTTTTAAAACAGTTGGCTGAATGGGGCCGAATGGATACAAGCCAAAGAGAGAGGGAGAGAGAGAGAACAAAAAGCGAGGTGGGCCCCCTTAACCTTATTTGGTCCGAGAGGGTTCCAGTTCCTTCCATTAGTTTGGCGATAAGAAGACGCATCACCCTTTTCAGGTGTCGATTTTTATCTGGGCGAGCCATAGCGAGCCTGTAACCTAAAAGAAATCGAGATATTTGTTTAATCACAAAATGTACAACTCTAGCTCGAAGGAGGTCTGGGTGGACATATCTTAGTTTCAAAGAAGTCTGGTAAGGCGTTTTTTGTTAGCCTAGGGGTACCACACTAATAACATTGTTCAACAATGGTCAAAGCAAGCCACATTCTCAATAGTGATAAGGAAGCAACACATCGTAATAACCCAAAAGACGTCGGAACCGATAGTGTTAACACGAGTATAGTATTGACAATAGCTTGGCCGAGTTCACAGATAAATTATATATATATATATATATATATATATATATATATATATATATATATATATATATATATATATATATATATACAGTATATATAAATTATATATAATATATATATACAGTATATATACATATTTTTTTTTTTTTTTTTTTATCCTTATCTTCCAACGAGAGCTTTATAAACTTTTGAACACTTAACCCATTTAGTAACGGTGACATTATTATCGATATAATGTGGCAAGTGTTAGGCGATTTCAATCAGCTTAGGAAGGAGATATACCAATTAAAAGGCTGCAGATTAGTTCAATTGATCCT
>CM064547.1:46356101-46543601 GCA_032716605.1 Paralithodes platypus | reverse complement strand
GAAAATACTATAGTCTTTTCATTATCATGAGGCTAAAAATCTTGACCTTTATCATCTTATAGCTTAAAAAGGGCTCAAGCAAATGGGTTTTAAATTGCCACACTTATTTAGTGCCTGATTCTTTCCAAATGGTAGAATTAACGGGACAATTAACCGCTTGCGAGTGTCAGGCTATAAGGAAGTTGGAGGCATAGGCATCGATATATAACCGAATTAATAGCTTCCATACGGTTTTAGTGCATCTATAAATACATACCATCACACTCTCTATACTTTCTAACCATCAGGAACTTGCATCATTATTGCATTGATGTTTCAGGGGAGATTTCCACTTGAGGGATTTTTTTCTGGACTCCTTTCTCCCTCATTTTTAGCCCCATTGCTTTTGAGATTTTAAGACCTTCGCCCTAGTAGTTTGGATATTTTAAGACATTTTGCCCCATTTCTGTCGATTTTAAGAATTTTCGTGCCGTTAAGGTGTCGATTTTTTCGTGGCGAGCGATAGCGAGCCTGTAGTTTAAGAGCATCCGGCCTCCGGCCAGGAAAAAATGTACAAATTTATCTTGAAAGGGGGTCTAGGGGGTGTAATTTTAAGCTTGATGAAAAAGTACGGAACAAACTAAATACCTCCCCTTAACCCTTTGAGTACCAGCGACGTGTTATATTTTATTCTAGCTATATTTAGACGATATTATGCAGCTTAGGAAGGATCTGTGATAGTTAAAAGGGCTGGTTGTGACAGTTTGAAGCCTTATCAATGCTAGAGGTCCTTTCTAAGCTGAATACAATCGTCCAATAGTTGCCAGAATATGATGAAAAGGACGTCCCTGGCACTGAACGGGTTAACATCTATATTTACGGCTCCAACTTCCTTATAGCCTGGAACTCGCAAGTGGGCAATTACTGACGTCGTTATTAAGTAAAGACAGGTTGGAGTTGGTGTTTCATGCCTACCTATAATTAACAGGGTATAGTCTCAGGACAACAGTGAAACATGAAGACTATATCGAAGATATGTGATGGTGTCTAAAATTCCACCGTATATGAGAATACTTTTCGCGAACTGTCGATTTTACTGGGCAACCCATACAGACTAATATTTGCTTGTTTTTGTCTGTAAATAATCGTTCATATTTGCTGTGAAGACGATATTGCGTCTTATTCAGAATTAGTATTTCATAATTGCTGTTGTTATGCTCTTACGTCTAGATAATGTACTGTATGTCATTGAGTATAACTCATTCTATTCACTGTAAGTAGGCGACAAATCATGACCTCTAACCTCTAAAACGACTAGAATAATCGGGCTAATATTTCTACCATTTGGGAAGAGTCAGTCACGGAATAGATGTTAGAATTTACAGCCAATTTGCTCTACCCCTTTTTGTGTTACAGCGGATAGAGGTCTTGATTTCTCGCCTACTTACAGCGAATAGTCTATAGCCGTTTGTTAGCATATTGGCTCTGTCACAATTTCAACTTACGGAGACACTTGTTACAGGCAGCTTTGCCTTTTGCCTCCTTCATTCACGTGCACAAAACAAATATATATATACACTAAGTCTACCTCCTGGGATGGTATGGTATAATTATAATCTATAGGCTGATATATTGTAACTGACGATAAATATAAATTGTTAGCCAAGTATTTTCCGATGCTCTATGGAAAAAATAGAAACTATTCTGCATCATTCAAGTACAAGGTTTTCATAAATCATCAGCATATTTAACTCCACAATAAAGTAATCAAGCTGACATGACAATTTATCGTCAGCCGGAAACAATCAGTTATCTAATTCACGATATTCTGGAATTTAGTTTACGAATTAATAGAACAAAACATTAGGATGAAGGTTTGGATAGAGACGAGGAGCAAGTTATATTTTATCCAACCACTGCAATACATTCTGTGTTCATTGTTTAGTACAAGCCATTTTAGTACGGTGTTTGTTGAAAGTGTGTGTGTGTGTGTGTGTGTGTGTGTGTGTGTGTGTGTGTGTGTGTGTCCTAATTATAATATTAGTGTGTGTGTGTATATTGTACGTGTGTATGTGTGTAGATAAGTGTGTTTATGTGTATATATATATATGTGTAGATAAGTGTGTTTATATGTATGTGTGTGTGGGTGTGGGTGTGTGCGTGTGCGCGCGCGTGCGCGCGCGTGCGATATCCAACCGAGATGAGTCAGTCAGAACAGTCAACCATAACATTCAGATTACCCTTATAACTATGCAATTATAAGGGCGGAAACAAGCTTAGCAATGAATTACTGTATAGGCTACATTGACTTGTTAAACAATGTGTGTAATTTAAGGGGAGATGGGTCGGTTTTCGGGTCCCCCTTCTTCCTCATATTTAGCCCCATTAGTTTTCAGATTTTATGACGTTCGGCCCGTTAATTTGGAGATTTTAAGACCAATCGTCCCATTTGTTTGTCAATATTTAGACTGTTCGTGTCATTTAGGTGTCATATTCTCCTGGCGAGCGATGTACAAATATATCTTGAAGGAGGGGGGGGGGGGGGTTTCTAGGGGATGATTTGTAAGCTTCATGGAGGTCTAGGGAAGACACTAACAAGCTAGTATATACCTACAAAAACTGACCAAAATATGAACCCTATCCTATTAACCCTCTCAGGCACCGAGGACGCATTACATTTATACTTTCTGGCTATTATTAGAAGATTTTATTCAGATTTGGAAGGGTATATGGCAATCGGAAGGTAAATAGAGATAGTCTGTCCCCTTTCCATTCCCACAGATCCTTCCTAAGCTGTATAAAATCTTCTAATGATAGCCACAATATTATGTCAACACGCGTCATGAGCCTCAAAGGGTTAAGGGGAGATATCCAATTGAGAGATTTTTTTCTTGACTCCTTTCTCCCTCATGTTTAGCCCCATTGCTTTTCTAATTTTAAGACGTTCGCCCCATTATTTTGACGATTTTAAGAGCTTTCGACCCATTTATGTCAATGTTAAGACCTTTCGTGCCATGTAGGTGTCGATTTTATCCTGGCGAGCGATAGCGAGCCTGTAATATAAGAGGAACCGGCTTTCAGCCGGGAAATTTTTCTACCGAAAAATGTACAAATTTATCTTGAAAGGGGGTCTAGGGGGAGTAATTTTAAGCTTGATGGAAGTCTAGGGAATCAACTAAAAACCTCCCCTAAAAGTTTACTAAGCAATATTCATAGCTCGGTAACCTTTGCAGGGCGGAAGGGTGTGTTAATGGAGAATCTAATCATCCAGTGTTTTTAAGAATACAACAGAGATAAAACAAGAGAGAAATTACGTTGAGTGGCTGGTGCATAACAATCAACGTTAAAAGTTTAAGAACGTTAAAGAACGTTAAAAGAACAACGTCTGTTCTAGAGATCATAAAATTATAACTGGGGAATCAAAAGTCAAATGCGCGATTGACTAGTGAATTACAGTTATGCATTCAGTAATATAGTACGTTAACCCCTTCAGCACCAAGACACCTATTTACCTTTAAGGGGAGATCCATGAGTCGTTTTTCTGGTTCCCCCTTCTTCCTCATGTTTAGCTCCATTAGTTTTCATTTTTTAAGACGTTCGACCCATTAGTTTGTCGATTTTAAAACCTTTCGTCCCATTTTCATTTCAATATCAAGACCTTTCGTGCCATTTACGTGTCCATTTTTTTCCTGGCAAGCGATTGCGAGCCTGTAATTATAAGCGTAAACGGCCTTCGGCGGCCGGGACATTATTCTACCGAAAAATGTACAAAATAAATGAATATACAAATAAAACAGACCCCCCCCCAAAATAAAACAGACCCCCCCCAAAAATAAAACAGACCCCCCCCAAAAATAAAACAGACCCCCCCCAAAAATAAAACAGACCCCCCCAAAAAATAAAGACCCCCCCCCAAAAATAAAGACCCCCCCAAAATAAAGACCCCCCAAAATAAAACAGACCAAAATAAAACAGACCCCCAAAAATAAAACAGACCCCCCCCAAAAAAAAAACAGACCCCCCAAAAAAAAAACAGACCCCCCAAAATAAAACAGACCCCCCCCAAAAAATAAAACAGACCCCCCCCAAAATAAAACAGACCCCCCCAAAAAAAAATAAACACTGTCCCCTTAACACAAATGGAGACATTCGGGAGAGCGAGACAGATTGTGTTTTGTGATTCCTACGGACACACTATTTGAAAAGGGGAGATAATTATATATCCACTTGAGGGACTTTTTTCTTGACCCCTTTCTCCCTCATGTTTAGCCCCATTGCTTTTGAGATTTTAAGACCTTCGCCATAGTAGTTTGGATATTTTAAGACATTTTGCCCCATTTCTGTCCATTTTAAGACCTTTCGTGCCGTTAAGGTGTCTTATTTTTTCCTGGCGAGCGATAGCGAGCCTGTAATTTAAGAGCAACCGGCCTCCGGCCGGGACATTTTTCTACCGAAAAATGTACACATTTATCTTGAATGGGGGCCTAGGGGGTGTAATTTTAAGCTTGATGAAAAAGTAGGGAACAAACTAAATACCTCCCCTTAATCAGATTGAGAATGATCCCTCATTACTATGCGGTGAACAAAGCCAGCATGTGAGAGGAAGGCTTGAGCGTGTTCAGCCTACTCCGCTAACCAGAAAATTACCATGAAGTGTAAAACGGGATGCGGTTTAAGGAGAGATGGTCTATTTTTCTGGTCCCCTTTCTCCCTCACGCTTATCCTCATTAGTTTTGAGATTTTAAGACGTTTGTCCCATTAGTTTGGCGATTTTAAGACCTTTCGCCCCCATTTCTTTGTCATTATTAAGACCTTTCGTGCCATTTAGGTGTCGATTTTTTTCCTGACGAGCGATAGCGAGCCTATAATTGTGGAGGAACCGGCCTTCGGCCGTGAAATTTTTCTACCGAAAAATGTACACATTTATCTCGAAGGAGGATCTAATGGATTTTGTTTTGTAAAGTTTGATGGAGGTCTAGGGAGGAAACTAAAAAAATAAATGAATATATGAGTAAATAGACCCAACAAATAACCACTGCCCCCTTAAGGTGTGGTGGTGCGTGAGGTGATAGGATATAGAGCGTGATCGATTACATCAAAACAGCTTTGCTCTCCTCCGCCATTAAACCGAGGTGGGTCTTTATTTGACAACCGTCCTCCCCTTATTGCTTCATTAAACTGGCGATTTTAACCCCTTGAAGCTCTGACGCGTTTTAGCAGTTTATTTTGGTTATCATTAGACGATTGTATGCAGCTTAGGAAGGATCTGTGGGTATTAAAAGAGTAAATACTATCTCAATCAAGCCTCTTGACTTTCGTATATCGTTACTAATCTGAATAAAATCGTCTAATAATGGCCAGAAAACAGAACAGAAACGTGTATTGGAGCTTGTAAGGGTTAAGATGCTTTGTGCCATTACTTAGACTGTTGGCGTTCTGGCGTCACTTTTAGCCTGGAAAGCAATAGCGAGCCTGCAATTTAAGGGGAGATGGGCTGTTTTTTTCAGGCCCCCCTTCTCCCTGATGTTTAGCATATTAGTTTCAGATTTTAAGAAGCTCGCCCCATTTGTTTGGCGATTTTAAGATCTTACGCCCCATTCTTGTTTTTATCCCTCCTTTTTCATGATTTACTCGTATGTGTGCGAAAGTTCTTATTCCCTTTAAGGGGAGATATCCACTTGAGGGATTTTGTTCTTGACTCCTTTCTCCCTCATGTTTAGCCCCCATTGTTTTCCTAATGTTAAGACGTTCGCCCCATTATTTTGACGATTTTAAGAGCTTTCAACCCATTTCTGTCAATTTTAAGACCTTTCGTGCCATTTAGGTGTCGATGTTATCGTTGCGAGCGATAGCGAGCCTGTAATTTAAGAGGAACCGGCTTTCAGCCGGGAAATTTTTCTACCGAAAAATGTACAAATTTATCTTGAAAGGGGCCCAAGGGGGTGTAATATTAAGCTTGAAGAATATCTAGAGACCAAACTAAAAACCTCCCCTTAATACTGTTCTTATTTGGTTTATCCTCCATTTATTATTTTTATCATTAGTCTTATTCCTTCTCTTCTTCTTCCCTCTTCCTCCAACTCCTCAGGGGGCAATTTCTTCTCCCCAAGTTCCTGCGCTCTGCCCGGCATTCTCTTATATTTTGTGTTTATGTATCCTCCTCTCCTCTTCTGTTTCTTCCTTTGTTATTTCTGGTTTCTTTGTCTTTCTTCATCACCGTCTTATTCTTCGGCATGGGACAACATTTTCCCGTGTTTACTTTTCTTGTCTCTTATTCCATATTCGTTGTAGGTATTCTTTTTTCTCTTACATGTTCCTTTCTTGCATATATATATCTCTCTCTTACTATATATATATATATGTGTGTGTGTGTGTGTGTGTGTGTGTTTCATATGATGGTCGTCTTTCATGTTTAAGTTAAATATGCACTTCTCTTTATGCTGGTCTAGTTTTCATATATATTTCGTCGGCAAAAATTGTGAATATTGTTTAAACATTTGTATTTCTCTTTTGTGCAGCATTTTGTTTTAGTTTTGTGATACCTTGTCCGCTTATTTAAATGTCTTTCTCTCGTGCATTTATTTACAGTTTGTTTTCTCTGTAACTCCTTCAGCACCATGACGCCTTTTAACCCCTTCAGCACCATGACGCCTTTTAACCCCTTCAGCACCATGACGCCTTTTAACCCCTTCAGCACCATGACACCTTTTAACCCCTTCAGCACCATGACACCTTTTAACCCCTTCAGCACCATGACGCCTTTTAACCCCTTCAGCACCATGACGCATTTTAACCCCTTCAGCACCATGACTCCTTTTAACCCCTTCAGCACCATGACACCTTTTAACCCCTTCAGCACCATGACACCTTTTAACCCCTTCAGCACCATGACACCTTTTAACCCCTTCAGCACCATGACGCCTTTTAACCCCTTCAGCACCATGACGCCTTTTAACCCCTTCAGTACCATGACGCCTTTTAACCCCTTCAGCAACATGACGCCTTTAACCCCTTCAGCACCATGACGCCTTTTAACCCCTTCAGCACCATGACGCCTTTAACCCCTTCATCACCATGACGCCTTTAACCCCTTCAGCACCATGACGCCTTTAACCCCTTCAGCACCATGACGCCTTTAACCCCTTCAGCACCATGACGCCATTAACCCCTTCAGCACCATGACGCCTTTAACCCCTTCAGCACCATGACGCCTTTAACCCCTTCAGCACCATGACACCTTTAACGCCTTCAGCACCATGACGCCTTTTAACCCCTTCAGCACCATGACACCTTTAACCCCTTCAGCACCATGACGCCTTTTAACCCCTTCAGCACCATGACGCCTTTTAACCCCTTCAGCACCATGACGCCATTAACCCCTTCAGCACCATGACGCCTTATTACCTTTGATTCAGGCTACAATTAGCTGATTATTTGCAGTTTATGAAGGACTTTTTGGTTACTAAGAGGGTTTATTGAGATCGTATTTTCCCAATATTTTATATTATTCTTGCTCTATTGTTTTCTTGGATATTATTCTTGCTCTATTTTTTCCTTATTATTTTCTCCTTTGTCTTATTCTTACTCCGTTTTCCTTATTATGTTTTCCTTTGTCTTATTCTTGCTCCGTTTTCCTTATTATGTTTCCTTTGTCTTATTCTTATTCTGCTTTCCTTATTATGTTTTCCTTTGTCTTATTCTTACTCTGTTTTCCTTATTATTTTTTACTCTGTTTTCCTTATTATTTTTTCCTTTGTCTTATTCTTACTCTGTTTTTCTTATTTTTTTCCTATTTGCATATTTCTTCACATTCTTTTTTTTATTTGTTTGTCTCGTTTTTGCCTATATTCCGTTTTAGTTCACTGTCCCTCTCCCTCACTTCTTGTATTCTCCCAACTCCGGTTTTCTATTTTCGTTCCTTTTCCGACTTCCTCTTACTTTTCCTCTTAAATGTTCTTTTACTTTTCTTCTTCCATCTCCTTCTACTCTTAGTTTTCCTCTTTGCTTATTCTCGTAATTTGGCTTTTTTCCCTCTTATTATCCCTCTTCCTTCTCCTCTTACTTTACCTCTTAACTTTCCTCTTACTTTTTTCTTAATTTTCTTTTATCTCCTTCTACTCTTAGTTTTCGTCTTTGCTTATTCTCGTAATTTGGCTTTTTTCCCCTCTTATTATCCCTCTTCCTTCTCCTCTTACTTTTCATATGTTTCTGTCTTACTTTACCTCTTAATTTTTCTTACTTTTCTTCTTCCATCTCCTCCTACTCTTAGTTTTCCTCTTGCTTATTCACTTAATTTGCCTTTTTCTCTCTTATCATCCCTCTTACTTTTCCTCTTACTTTTCTTATTGTTCTTTTGCTCTGTCCTTTCCACTTACTTTTTCTCTTATTTCTTACTTACATGTCCTCCTACTTTTCATCTTAGTCTACCGCTTACTTTTCTTCTTTTATTTCTTAATATTTGTCCTCTTATTTTCCTCGAACTTTTTTCTTAGCTTACTCATATTTGTTATCTTACTTTTCCTCTTCCTTCTCCCCTTACTTATCCTCTTACTTTTCCTCTTACTTATATCTTACGTTTCTTCTTCGTTTTCTCCTACGTTTTCCCTCATTCCCGTTTTTTATATTATTTTAGCTTCTTTTTTGTCTTACGTCCGATTTTCCGCTCCTAATTCATCTTTTCATTCCCTCTATTCCTCCTTCTATTCCTGTTATTATTCTTACTATTCGTTCTTCTAATTCTCTTTCTCATTTTCCTGTTTCGTTTTGCCGAGTATAGATAGCTCTTTAGTTCTGTCTCTTTCCCTTCATTTCATTGCTTTCCTCTTAAGGGGGGTGACATGCTTTTTTCTCTCATGTTCTCTCTTCATCTGGCTTGTACCCATTCGGCCCCATTCAGCCCACTGTTTTAAGACGTTTATCCCCATCCAAGTGTCGAATTTTACCTGGCGAGCGAGAGCGAGCCAGTCTTGTATGGTGAAATCCGGCTTCGCCGGAGAAATTTTTCTATCGAAAAATGTACAAACTTAGCCTTTTTTTTTTTTTTTTTTTTTTTTTTTTATATGTGATTGAGTGAGGCAAAAGGCATAACTGCCTATAGCGAGTGCCTCCCCCATAGTTGAAAGAGTGACAGGGCCAAAATCAAGGGACGTTCGAGCCAAAATGCCTGGACACACGGAGTTTGAAGCAATTTAAGTCATAGGAAGAGGGAAAGACTGATTCTGGGAGAGAGTTCCAGAGTTCAGATGTTGAGTAGAAGAAAGTTTGAGAGTAACGTTTCACTCTTGGGTTGGAGCCTGCTGTCAAAACATTTTTAGAAATATGCTGGCTCGCTACCGCTCGCCAGGAAAAAATCGACACCTGGGTGGGGATAAACGTCTTAAAACAGTAGGCTGAATGGGGCCGAATGGACACAAACCAGAGAGAGAGGGAGAACGAGAAAACACAAAACGAGGTGGGCCCCCTTAAGTTTGTATTTTCTGTCTTCTTTTATACTTCATTACATTAATTACTCTATATTGGGTTACTTTCTTATTGTCTTGGTTTTTCCCCTCTCCCCAGTAAGTATAGTCTATTCGCTGTAAGTAGGCGAAAAATCATGACCTCTAACCTCTGTAACTCAAAAAACGACTGGAGAAATCGAGCTAATATTTCTACCATTTGGGAAGAGTCAGTTACGGAATAGATGTGGAAATGTGCAGCCCATTTGCTCTAGCCCTTTTTGAGTTACAGAGGATAGAGTTAATTATTGTTCGCCTACTTACAGCGAATAGACTATATAGTATCTCTTTCTCTTCTTCATTATATTTTCATTCTTCTTCTTCTTCTTTTGTTTTTACCTTTCGTTTCATTTAGTATTTATATTCTCGTTCTCTTCCTCTCCTTCCTTTATTCGTTCTTTCATTCTTCTTATTCTTCTTTTGTTTTTACCTTTTCATTTCATTTAGTAGTAGTATTTATACAGTATATTTTCGTTCTCTTCCTCTCCTTCCTTTTATTCGTTCTTTCATTCTTCTTATTCTTCATTTGTTTCTCCCTTTTCGTTTAATTTAGTAGATTCTCGTTCTCTTCCTCTCCTTCCTTTTATTCGTTCTTTCATTCTTCTTCTTTTGTTTTTCCCTTTTTGTTTCAGTGTGTGTATTATTTTTGTCCTTTGCCTTTTCCTTTCTTCCCCTCCATGTTACTCTTTACGCCTCTCTTAGTATTCCTCTTCGGATTTCTTCCATTCCTTTCTTTATTCTTCTCATTCCTTCTTCTCTTTTGTTCTTATTAATTCTTATTTGTTAATTCGTCGTGTAGTCTTCTAGTTAGTTTTGTTTTCCTTATTCTATTTATAAATTCTTCTAATATTAGTAGCAAGTATTTTAATTTTCTTCCTCGTTTCTTATTTTTCTTCTATCTCTCTTTTATGGCTTCTTATATTTCTTAACTAATTATTCCTCATATTTATTGCCTTAGTCTTCTTTTCTTCACTTCGTTATGTCCTCTTTTCTATTTGTTTACCTCCAGTTTCCTCTTCATTTCTGCTAATCTTCCTCTTCTTCCTCCTGTCATTCGTTCTCTTGTTCTTCTTGTTAACTTTGGTCTTATCCTTCCTCTTTACTTCAGCTTGTTTCTGCTTTATCTTTGTGTTTCCTATATCCCCAGTTTTATTTCCATTTCTCTTTGACTTCTTATTCTCTCACTCTGACCAATTATTCTTATTCTTCTTATTAGTCGTCCTTCCTTCACCTTATTGCTAATATATATATCTTTATTTTGGTAACGTTTCGGTTTAAGCATAAACCATCTTCAGACCTGAACTTAAATTAAATAAAAGCCTATATGAATGGCAGAGTAATTTTCTAATGTAAATATTCTTATTAATAATTAAATTTAACAAATCTAGAATAAAACTTAAAATTAATAGTTATAAAAATAATAACCTAATACATATTAGAACTAGTAAAGTGAAAGAATAAAATGAGAAACGAAGAACTATTATGTGAGCAATAAAAGGATGGGGGGGGGGGGCGAAGTTAATAACAAATGTTTTCATAATATAAGAACTAACCTTTACATATTAGAAACAGAGTAGAGGAGTGGAAGAGTCGTGCACACCCAGGCTGGGTTTATGTAACTGGGTGAGCAGGGTCTCCGACAGGAGTCGTGTGACTGTGTTTGGGGCAGTGGTGAGAATTGAAAAATCGGAGGGTTTTATAGGGTGATCAGATGATTCAGAGTGGTTTCGAATGGCAGAAAAGGAAAGATTTGAAAGAGGTCGGTTAGTTCTAAATGACCTACCCCGATGCTCCGAGATCCTGGCGGTGAGATGTCTCTTGGACTGACCAATATAAGTCGTATTGCATCGACTACATTTAAAGGAGTACACCACCATATATATATATATATTTTTTTTTTTTTTTTTTTTTGTGAAGAGACAATGAACGGAGGAAGGAAAAACACAGATAAAACAAAAAGGTCCATGTGCCTAAAGGCATCCTCCATTCATAAAATGTTTGTAACAACTGGATTTAAACATTTGTAGATTGTAAGTTTGTGGAAAGCAATTCGAGGGAAGTGAATTCCAAAGAGTAGTAGCTCTGGGGATAAATGAATTCTGATAAGCAGAAGTTCTGCATTGTGGAGGAGAAAGTGTAAATTCATGGGCGCTCTCAGCTGCCCTAGTTCTACGGGGAAAGATGTGGAGTGGCGGCACAATTGAAGCAAGTTCCTCGGAACAATTGCTGTGAAAATATCTGTAGAATATATATATATATATATATATATATATATATATATATATATATATATATATATATATATATATATATATATATATATATATATTATTTGTTTTGTGTTTTTGTGTTTTTTTTTTTTTGGTCTTGTTGCTCATCCTCAAATGTTCACATATATATTTGTTATCCTTTTCTGTCCTTCCATCCCTTCTCTCATTCTTACCAATTCTTCCTGTTATTCCATATTTACTCCACCTTGTCTCCCCCCTCCCCCACTTCATTCTTAATCTTCCTTCTTATGCCTCTTTTCATTTCTGTATATATTTTTCTTCTCATTCTTCCGTCCATTTCTTTTTCTTTTTCGTCTTTTTTTCGTATTCTTTTTTTGTCTATTTCGTCTTTTTTTTCTTATTTTTCGTCTTTCTTTCGTCTTCTTCTTCGTCTTCTTCTTCGTCTTCTTCGTCTTTTATCCGTGCTCTTATCATATTATTTTCCAATTTTATTAGTTATCGTTCTCTTTTTATTTTCTCTTTTACTAAACTCTGTCTTTCCCTCTATTTTCTTTATTTTCCTTCGCTTTTCTCTTTTCATCATCGCTTTTCATTTCTCTCTCGTTCTTCCCATTACACCATCTTTATCTTCCGCCTCACTATTTCCGGTTTCTTCTTCTTCTTCTTCTTCGTCTTCTTCTTCGTCGTCTTCTTCTTTGTCTTCTTCTTCTTCTTCATCTTCTTCTTCTTCGTCTTCTTCTTCTTCGTCTTCTTCTTCTTCTTCTTCGTCTTCTTCTTCTTCTTCTTTTCTTTTTCTTTTTCTTCGTCTCCTTCATCTTCTTTGTCTTTGTCTTTGTCTTCATCTTCTTCGTCTTCGTCTTCTTCTTTGTCTTCGTCTTAGTCTTCTTCGTCTTCGTATTCTTCGTCTTCTTCGTCTTCGTCGTCTTCTTCGTCGTCTTCGTCTTCTTCTTCGTCTTCTTCTTCGTCCTCTTCTTCTTCTTCGTCCTCTTCTTCTTCTTCGTCCTCTTCTTCTTCTTCTTCGTCCTCTTCTTCTTCTTCTTCGTCCTCTTCTTCTTCTGCTTCTTCGTCCTCTTATTCTTCTTCTTCTTCTTCTTCTCGTCTTCCGCGTTTCCCAAACTGACCCCAAACTCCCCACCTTCTGCCCGACGCGCTGTAATCATGCGGTGATTTACGTCAAATTATGCCTGAAGCGGTGGATCCCTGCTGACGCCGCGGGTTAAAGGGGGTCACCGGATTTTTTGTTTTTATCTTTCTCTCCTGTTCTTTCTTTCCCTGGCTTGAATCCATTCGGCCCCATTCAGCCAACTGTTTGAAGACTTTTATCCCCATCCAGGTGTCGATTTCTTCCTGGCGAGCGATAGCGAGCTAGCATTGTATGGAGAAATCCGGCTTTGCCGGAGAAATTTTTCTATCGAAAAATGTTGAAATTTAGCTTGCTGTCAAAACAAAACTATATATATGCTTGCTCGCTACCGCCAGGAAAATATTGACACCTAGATGAGGGTAAACGTCTTAAAACAGTAGGCTGAATGGGGCCGAATGAATACAAGCCAAAGAGTGAGGGAGAGAAAGAGAAAACAAGCGAGGTGGGCTCCCTTAATAATGGAGGACAAATTCACCGCTCGGCCCAGTGAAGAATAGATCATTATTTTATTTTATTTTATTTTTTATTTTTTTTATGGAGAGAAAAAATAATGCTGCTTGTAAGAAATGCCGCCCGAAGGTTGACAGAGTGATAGAGAAACAGTATCCAGTTACAATAGAGGTATATAATTTAGGTGTGTTGGAAAGACGTGCGGTGTGCTGGTAAAGCGTAGTGTAAAGTATAGGAGGAGGAGGTGTTTGTGAGAGTTAGTTGGATTACTCTCTGTGGGAAGAGAAAGAGAATGGGAGATAGCTCAGTTTTGTGCTAGTAAATATAGCTCTATTTTACAGCAATATACAGTACATGAAGAGAAAGAGAGAAAGAGCTAGGGGTTTCTGTTAGTAAATATAGCCCAATATATTTTCGTCTAACAAGCCTAGTTTAGGAAGACTCTGAGAAAAAAAAATAGAGAAAGTGTTAAATGTTTGTCAGAAAATATAACTCAAACATTTCGGGCTTATTTGCAACATAACTTTTGATAGATAGACAGATAGATAGATAGAGAGAGAGAGAGAGGTAAAGGGGGGAAGAGGCTTACATTTCTGTCAGTAAATATATTTCATTAATCTTTGGCATCATAGCGCTAAGACCTTTGGAGAGAGAGAGAGAGAGAGAGAGAGAGAGAGAGAGAGAGAGAGAGAGAGAGAGAGAGAGAGAGAGAGAGAGAGAGAGAGAGTAGAGAGAGAGAGAGAGAGAGAGAGAGAGAGAGAGAGAGAGAGAGAGAGAGAGAGAGAGAGAGAGAGAGAGAGAGAGAGAGAGAGAGAGAACAGTATATCCGCCTCACGGTATCAAACAAATCTACAAATTCTACCATCACCCGAACAAAATTCTTCTTCTTCGTCTTCTTCTTCATGTTCTGGATAAACATGTTTTGGTGACGGTGTTGGTGGAACCGGAGCTGCTCATCTTCAATTCTTACGCTGTCCCGGGTCGTTGGAAAAGCAGGCCAGTGGGAAAGAAGAGAGGGAGTATTTCTTTTCCACCTTTTGATATCCATTTCTCTTCGTGTTCTCTCATTCTGACCCATTCTTTTTATTCTTCTTGTTATTCGTCTCTCCTTCACCTTATTTTTTTTTGGTTCGTGGTCCTTTCCTATGCGATTGTCCGGGTTTCTATTTTTGTTGACTATTTTCTGTTTTCTTCTGTTTACTTCAAGCTCAATATTTCTTTTTATATTTGCCTTTCTACTTTTCCTATCCGATTGTCCGGCTTGCCATTTGTGTAGACTAATTTTTTTTTTATTTTTTTTTACTGCAAGCTCAATATTTATTTGTTGTTTTATTTCGCCTTTTTTGCCTGCTTTTCTTGTTTGTTTGTCTTACCTTTTTTTAATGTTGATTTGCGTATTTTTCCTACTTTTCCTATGTGCTTGTCAAACCATATAATTATTTTGATTTTCGTATGTTTTCCTATTTTTGAATGTGCTTGTAACTATAACCATACTTCGTTGTTGTTGTTGTTGTTGTTTCTTTAGCCCTTTCTGTACCGGCGACGTCCTTTTAACTTTATTCTGGATACTATTAGACGACTTTCTTCCATCTAAAAAAAAAAAGGGGCCTCCAGCAATTAACAGGCTTCGAACTATCTCACTTAACCCTTTTTTACCACCAAAGATCCTTCTTAAGCTGCACAAAATCGTCTAAATATAGCTGGAATAAAATGAATAAGACGTCGCCGGTACAGAAGGGGTTAACTTCCCATGAGAGCATTGTTTGCATTAGTCTCATGCTCACAATAATTAAGGGTTCACTTTTTGGTCGATTATGTTTTCATTTATACATTATTTGTCTAGTATCCTCCCTAGACCTCCATCAAACTTAAAGAAACATCCATTAGATCCCCCTTTTAGATTAATTTGTAAATTTTTCGGTAGAAAAATGTCACAGCCGAAGGCCGGTTCTTCCAAAATTACAGGCTCACTATCGTTCGCCAGGAAAAAAAAACATCGACACCTAAATAGCACGAAAGGTCTAAATATTGAAAAGGAAATGGGGCGGAAGGTCTAAACATCGACAAATTAATGGGGCAAACTTCTTCAAATCTGTAAAGTAAAGGGGCTAAGCATGAGGAAGAAAGGGGGGGGGGACCAGTAAAACGACCCATCTCCCCTTAAAAAAAGCATTCCGACTCTCCTTGCCCCTTCAACACTCCATAAAAGTGGGTGTCTGCTTGTAACGAACCCCCCCCCCCCCACCACCCCTTCTTTTAGCTGCAGGTGAGGGTGGAGGGGGGGGGGGGGGGTCTTTTAGGGACTCTCTTCCGTTCGCATCATTAACCCTTACTGTCCCGCTGCCGTCCTTTATTTTTGTTTTCTTCTGGGTACTATTAGACGATTTTATTGAGTTTGTGAGGGATCGGCCAGGCAGCTTAGGGAACAACAACAACAACTATGACGCTTAACCATTTTTACTACCACAGATCCTTCTCAAACTGCACAAAATCGTCTTAATATAGCTAGCATATAATATATTTGTCCCATTAGCTTGGTAATTATAAGAAGTTTGTTTTAATATTTGCTGGCGTGCGAGAGCGAGCCTACAAATTAAGATAAACTGTCCATTGACCGGGACAGTTATCTAAAAAAAAAAAAAAAAAAAAAAGGGAAGAATACGACACCGAGGACCGTTCTTTTACCTTGAAAGCGGGCGGGGGGGGGGGGGGGGGTGAGAGAGAGTGGCGAGGGCAGACTATCATAGATTTATTTTCTTTTAATTAAAGGGGTCTACGGTGCTAACTACAAGTGAGGCTGGAAAACTAAATATTTCTATATGATGGCTTCATTTTCATGTCGATCTGGCTAACATTAGATGATTTTCATCAGCTCAGATAAAACCTTCGAGAATAATCGGAACATAATATCTGCACAATTCTCCAACCCAAGAGTGAAATGTTGCTCTGTCTTTCTTCTATTCAACAGCTGAGCTCTGGAACTCTCTCCCAGAATCAGTCTTTCCTTCTTCCTATGACTTAAATGGCTTCAAACTCTGTGTGTCCAGGCATTTTGGCTCGAACGTCCCTTGATTTTGGCTCTGTCACTCTTTCAACTCTGGGGGAGGCACTCGCTACAAGCAGTTCTGCCTTTTGTCTCCCTCACTCACATAGAAAACAAAAATAAATAAATAACTCTTGCAAGTCCATTCTAAGCTTAATGATAGACTGAATATATTGCAAGAATTCGTCACCTACTATGGGGGTTAATAGACATACCCGTATATTGACAACATACTGTATATAACTTGATGGGAATACAGGTAGATAGATAGACAGACAAATACAGTGTAAACAGAAATAGGTACGTAGATTAATCGGTATTTTTTTTATAATGTTTTCTTTATAATTTAAGCAAATTATTAGGTTATGTAAGTAGAGTAAGAAAAAGTAAATTGACAAGATGGATACATGTTTTTCATGATACGTGTTGCTAGCCCCAAGCACGCAAACAACTGTGGCTTTCAAACATCCGACACATCTCCTTGTATTGATGTACATCAAACAACATTTAAGATACAACTGGAAAATTGTATAAACCCCAGCGTGAAATTGTATAAACCCTAGCGTGGAATTGTATAAACCCTAGCGTGGAATTGTATAAACCCTAGCGTGGAATTGTATAAACCCTAGCATGGAATTGTATAAACTCTAGCGTGGAATTTATTAGGGATACACCATGACTTCCTGGACCTCTCACAGTGGCATTACCCATTTGTACGGAGCTCATGACACTGGTGGCATTGCCTCAGAGGATGGCCATCCCTAGTCTTTGCTTGAGCCAGAGGGATTCCCCAGGTTCTCCTGTAGCTGCTCTGACTTTCCGGCAAATTTAATTCACTTATTGAGAGTGATTGGGTCGAAGACTCCTGATTTTTCGAAATGTTGGCGCTCGAAATCATGACGTCTGGCGAGGGCTGGGTATTTTTCTTGTTTTCTGTTTACTGCTATCCGGGCGACCACACCTGCTTCGTTGGTGCTTATGTTAATGGTGGTGTCATTGAGAATGTGTTGAGACACGTGGCATCCCACATGAGGTACTGGCCAATCTTGCAAGGGAAAGTGATCATCCCATCTGGCCGTTTGATGTCATCTCTGGCAAGCCGAGGTGGTTCAAGGATTGATGCACAGTTAGCGCGCTGCATGGCCCATATTATGAAATAATTTAGTGCTGAGTGTTTTGGCAGGCGGCCTGCGCTCTGACTACACGACAGGGCGTGGTGACCTTGAGCATCCATCAATGCATCACACATGTGTGTAAGTAGCAAAGTGATGCACCCACTCTGAGTGCGATGACAACTCGGAGAATTTCAGCATTTGAGTGAGTGAGGGATAGGGATGGCGGGTAAGGCACCCCAAGGCTCCTCTTCCGCTTGTGCACTTTCCTTCTTCCAGGTGTTAATCGCTTCTGCCAAGTCCTTATTAGGTACCATTTTGGGTCAAAAAGAAAGGCTGGACATCACGAGGCCTTTGGTTGTGAAAAGGAAGGAGATAGAGGCGGGCTAGGCAAATATCTATAGCTCTCCATGTCCGCAGGGCCCCGAAGCTGACTAGGAGGGTGGCTTGTCTCCAGGTCTGATCCTGAAAGTCCACGTTGGTGATACTGGTCACGGCTTCTTGGATTATGTTGTCTTATAGAACGAATATCTTAATAGATCGATAGAATAATATATAGATGGCGAGATACCATTTAAGTATTTTACCTTACCTATCTGAATATTGACCTTTAATTCAATCTATTTTACTGGTAGCCCAAGTCATTACAGCATAGTAGATTACCGAGAGCCTCCATTAAACATTCAAATCTCAACCTTCCACAACCTTCCTGTAATTGGGTGACAGAATACCTATTCCTGTCTTGGGGCGAAGTAATCCATTGTTTTTTAATGCCCGCCCGCTCAGATAATGAATAGCCAATTTCACGGCATCCTTTGTTCGGATGCTAGATTATGCATACCTAGAAGAGGAGTACGAAAAGGATTGTAAGGATAAGTTGTAATAAGAAACTGAGTAAGAACAGGAAGATGGGAAGGAGTAAGATATGGAATTACGAGATGTCAAGGAAAGGGAATATGAAAGCGAGTGATTTGTCTATCGAAAAATGTACAAACTCAGCTTGAACAGAATTTGGTTGGATATTGTGTTTAGTTTGAAGGAAGTCTGGGAAGGTGTTTGTTAACTGAAATACATTCCTCGATTAAGACGAGAACAAACAAAATCCTCAATAACAATTATTAAAGAAAATATCGTACCTCCCAAGATGTCAGACTAGCGAATGTTAAGGGGAGGCATACCGTTTTTCTGGGCCCCCTTCTCCCTAATGTTTAGCCCCACTAGTTTTGAGATTATAAGACGTTCGGCCCATTAGTTTGGTGATTTTAACAACTTTCGCCCCATTACGTTGTCAATTTTAAGACCTTTCGTGCCAGTTAGGTGTCGATTATTTCCTGGCGAGCGATAGCGAGCCTGCAATTTTAAGAGGAACCGGCCTTCGGCCGGGAAATTTTTCTACCGAAAACTGTACACATTTATCTTGAAGGGGGTTCTAGGGGGTGTTTTTCTAAGCTTGATGAAGGTCTAGCGAGGAAACTAAAAAAATATATGAATAAATTAATTAATAGACCAAACAAACGGCCAGCCTCCCCTTAAGGCCGATATGGTACAGTTGGCTGCACAAGTCACGTCGCTTTCCCTCTAACCCCTTAATTCTCTTCCCCATCCCCCTCCGCCCTCACAACCCAACACCTCATAGTATTCATATTATCACCAACACACCAATTAACTTACACATAAGCCTAATTAACGTAATCAATGAAACTAATTAATACATCAGATCAGATGAAGGTATTGAGGGATAAGGCTTTACAACGGCACCTCGTTTCTACATTCTACTTTTCCTATTTTTCTGAAGAGTAGAGAGGGGAAAAGGGGTGTTGGAGATAGAGGAAACTGTTGGAGTGGCTTTGTTATGTGTGTTTAGTCTGTATACGTGTGGTACTCCAAGGATTCGAACCAAGGACACTCACACCGCAATATCCAGACATTTGCTGACTTTCGCTGACGGTAATATGCACGTTTTATACACCTAACATAACAAAGCCACCCCAACATCTTCCTCTCTCTCCAACACCCCTTCTCCCCGCTCTACATTCTTCAGAAAAATAGGAAAAGTAGAATGTAGATACGAGGTGCCGTTGTAAAGGCTTATCCCTCAATACCTTCACCTGATCTGAGGCAGGAGAGGCGACAGGACTTTTTGCCACCGACTATACATTATCCCACAATTTACGATTTTCAAAAGGCCAAGAAAATCAAACTTCTTGATAAAATTCTTCCTCGTTGATGAAGTTTGCCTGGAGTAATCAATGAACCAGCTTGAAACATCTGGCTCATCACCGTTTTTTTATGGGGGCCCACCTTGTTTTGTTCTCTCTCTCTCTCCCTCTCTCTCTCTCTGGGTTGTAGGCTATTCATTCGGACCCATTCAGCCTACTGTTTTAAGACGTTTATCCCCATCCAGGTGTCGATTTTTTCTGGCGAACTGTAGCGAGCCAGCATATGTTTTATATTACTTGTCAGCTGGGTAAAGTAGTAAATTTGTCGATAGAAAAATGTCTCTAGCGAAGCCGGATTTCTCCATACAATGCTGGCTCGCTATCACTCGCCAGGAATAAATCGACACCTGGGTGGGTATAAAAGTCTTAAAGCAGTAGGCTGAGTGGGGCCGAATGGATAAAAGCCAGAGAAAGAGAGAAAATGAGAGAAAAAAACAGTGACCGGCCCCCCCCCCCCTTAATCGGGAGGTAGTTGCTTTTTCTCATGTTTAGTCCAATCAGTTTTGAAATTTTAAGACGTTTGTTCCATAAACTTGGCGATTTTTTCGACCACTTGCCCCATTTCTTTGTCAGTATAAAGACCTTTCGTCTCATTTAGGTGTCCATTTTGCCCTGGTTAGCGATAGCGATCCTGTAATTTTAGGAGGAAATTGCCTTTGGCTGGAAAATTTTTCTACCGAAAAAATTTCAAATTTCAAATTCTAAGCTTGATGGAAACTAATAAATAAATAAATATATAAAGATATAGGTAAAAAAATAACCATTACCCTCTTAAATTTGTTTGAAATTCACTGTTCAAGAATGGGGCTAATACAAAAATAACTCAACTTCGTTTAAGGGGAGGTTTTTAGTTGATTCCCTAGACTTCCACCAAACTTAAAATTACTCCCCCTAGACCCCCTTTCAAGATAAATTTGTACATTTTTCGGTAGAAAAATGTCTCGGCCGAAGGCCGTTTCCCCTTAAATTACAGGCTCGCTATCGCTCGCCAAGAAAAAATCGACACCTAAATGGCACGAATGGTCTTAAAATTGAAAAAAATGGGGCGAGGGTTCCTTAAAATCGCCAAACTAAAGGGGGCGAGCGTCTTAAAATCTCAAAAGAAATGGGGCTAAACATGAGGGAGAAAGGGGTCCAGAAAAAAATCCTCCAGGTGGAAATCTCCCCTTAACATGTTATTTCTTTATAAATCCGCCAACAAAAAAATCATATTTGTCCCAGGAGTTTATATGATCGTCGCTGTCTGTCTGTTTGTCTGTTTGTTTGTCTGACTCATTGGCGACACTATTCAATTGTCTCAAAACTAGGGTTAAACTTTGCCAGTACCCTTAAGGGGAGATGGGTTGTTTTTCTAGACCCTCTTCTCCCTCATCGTTTAGCCCCATTAGTTTTCAGAAATGTAAAAAAAAATCCCCGTTAGTTTGTCGATTTTAAGACCTTTCGCTCCGCCCCCCCCCCCCCCCCATTTTGTTGTCCATTATTAAGACCTTTCATGGTATTTAGGTGTCGATTTTTTTTCCTGGCGAACGATAGTGAGTCTGGAAGAACCGGCCATTTTTCAACCGATTTTTTTTTTACAAATTAATCTAGAAGGGGGATCTAATGGATGTGTTTTTTAAGTTTGATGAAGGTCTAGGGAGGAAACTGGAAAAAATAATGAATACATGAACAAATCGACCAAAAAGTAATACAATCCCCCCTTTAATATGGGGACCCAAATAAAAACAATTATCTTTTCGTTGTTTCCACACAGCGATTTTGATAAGTTGTTTTGACTTTATATTGTCTTTGTCCCAGTTTTGGTTTGCTTTGTTTGCAAGTTTTGCATTTTAATTTGACAAACATCCAATCACATTCACCGAGTCGATCGTTTGGCCCAAGATTACTGCTCTGATTAATTTGGACGAATCTGAATGCAACTCGTTTAACCTTTTCAAGATATCATTACGCATTTCTGTCCGTCTTCTGGCTATTATTAGACGATTGTGTTTAGTTAAAGAAGGGTTTGCGGAGGTCAGAGTGTTAACTGAAATATTCTTTACCCTTATAAAGCCGCTGTCACACGAGCGCTTTTTCCGTCAATTTTCCATTAGCAAGTTTTTTCTAGTAATGTTTTGGGACTTTTTCGTACTGGTATCAGAAACTAGACTGAAGGTAGATCATGTTAGGCGGCTGAATTCTGATAAAGTGTAATCTTTGAAGCTTCCAGACCAAAATTGCAAGTAAAGGTTGCACGAAAAATGGCTCGTGTGACTCCGTCTTAACTCCCATTCAGATCCTTCCTGAATTGTGTAAAATCGTTGGAAGTTAGCCAGAATGAACTGTCAAAATGCGTCATAATCTTCAGAGGGTTAGTTTAGCAGGCATGGCGGGGACATCTACTCTGCTAGTCACTCTTGTTAGTAGTGGAGTTTGTAAAGACTATACTACTCCGAAATCTATACCTTTCCCTTAACCCTTTGAGTACCAGCGACGTGTATTATATATTGTATTCTAGCTATATTTAGACGATATTATGCAAAAAAAAAAAAAAAAAAAAAAAAAAAAAAAAAAAAAAAAAAGCTTAGGACTGATCTGTTTTAGGCGAGATGGTTGGTTGAGATACTTTGAAGCCTTATTATTACTAGAGGTCCTTCCTAAGCTGAATACAATTGTCCAATAGTTGCCAGAGTATGACGAAAACGACGTCCCTGGTACTGGATGGGTTAAGGGGAGATCTCCACTAGAGGGATTCTTTTCTTGACCCCTTTCTCCCTCATGTTTAGCCCCATTGCTTTTGATATTATAAAACGTTCGCCCCGTTAGTTTGGCGATTTTAAGAAATTTCACCCCATTTTAAGACCTTTCGTGCCATTCAGGTGTCGATTTTATCCTGGCGAGCGATAGCGAGCCTGTAACTTAAGAGGAAACGGCCTTCGGCCGGGACATTTTTCTACCGAAAAATGTACAAATTTATCTTGAAAGGGACTCAAGGGGGTGTAATTTTAAGCTTGATGGAGGTCTAGGGAACAAACTAAATACCTCCCCTTAATGTAAGATTATGGTGAGGGAATAATTCGAGGTACATGTGAACCCTAGCTTTCTGATTGATTATTTACTCCATCAGTGTGGCCTCCATAAGGTCATATTAATTCATTATAAGGTCATATTAATTCATTATAAGGTCATATTAATTCATTAGTTTTAATCAGGAAGAGTGATGGCGGACCCAAATAAATATATAATATACAGTATATATATACAGTATATATATATATATATATATATATATATATATATTATATTTATTTATTATGGTTAACTTATTTTAAATGATTTTGATTAAGTTTCAAAGTGTAAATACAGAAGTAAATTTGTATTGTGACAACCGTATGACATAATGCTTTGAATACCGCACTTCCCTATTTGCTCACATAATTTCATGAAAAGCACAATTCCAGTGTGTAATGCTTCAACTTAACCTTTATGTAATGCTTAGAAAAAAAATATGAGGACGTAGAAACCTTGAGGGGGGGTCACTGGCTTTTTTTTTTTTCTTTCTCTCCCTCTCTCTGGCTTGTATCCATTCGGCCCCATTCAGCCAACTGTTTTAAGACGTTTATCCCCATCCAGGTGTCGATTTCTTCCTGGCGAGCGATAGCGAGCCAGCATTGTGTGGAGAAATCCAACTTCACCGGAGACATTTTTCTATCGAAAAATGTATAAATTTAGCTTGCTGTCAAAACAAAAATATATACTGTATATGCTGGCTCGCTACCGCTCGCCAGAAAACATTGACACCTGGATGGGGGTAAACGTCTTAAAACAGTAGACTGAATGGGGCCGAATGGATACAAGCCAAAGAGAGCGGGAGAGAGAGAGAGAAGAAAGCGAAGTGGGCTCTCTTAATCGTCTTTGTTGTTCAGATTCAGCTGTAAATTCTCTCTCTTTTCCAGTCCCGTGTTGCTTCTTGCCGTGTTGAGCAAAGTTTGGACCAAGCATTTTTATTTCTACTCTATATATTGTGCTTTATGTGTGGATTCTATTTTCATTAAGGGGGGATGGTTCACTTTTTTAGGGCGATTTTTGCATGTATTCATTATTTTTTCTAGTTTCCTCCCTAGACCTCCATTTCCTCCCTAGACCTCCATCAAATCTAAAAAAACATCCATTAGATCCCCCTTCTAGATTAATTTGTACACTTTTCGGAGAAAAATGTACCGGCCGAAGGCCGTTTCTTCCAACATGACAGGCTCACTATCGTTCGCCAGGGAAAAATTCGACACCTAAATAGCACGAAAGGTCTAAATATTGACGAAGAAATAGGGCGAAAGGTCTTAAAATCGACTAACTAATGGGGCAAACAACTTAACATCTGAAAACTAATGGGGCTAAACCTGAGGGAGAAAGTGGTCCAGAAAACCGGCCCATGTCCCATTAACCTGTTATTGGCACAATCTTTACCCCTTCACCACCATTAGGTATTTGTTATCATAATCCGGCTACCATTAGACGATTTCCTTGTGTTTATAATCTACCTCTACGACTCAAATGGGTAAATACGCTCGCTATGAACCCTCTTAATAACACAGGTCCTTCTTAAACTGCATAAACTCACCTATGTTTAGCCACAATCACAGGTAAATAGGCGTTGTTGTTTTTTTTTTTTTTTGCAATTATGTTTCCAATTTCGATCATAATTATATTTTTGTTCGTATCCCACTTGCAGTCTCGCTCAAGTGACTCTCCTCCAGAATGTCAACTATCTCCTCATTAATACTGTATATTCCCCAAAATGTGAAGGAAGATGTATTATAAAAGGTGATTCGTAAAATTGTTAAGTTGGTTTTTCTTCTGTTAAAGTGTATATATGTGTTAGGTTAAGTGTGTGTGAGGGTGTGTGTGTTTTTTTTTTTTTTTTTTTTTTTTTCCTAGAGATCCAACCAACGATGGAATTATGGGGTTACATTCAAATAACAATACAATCCACCGTAAACCTTTATACTATTCTATGTGAGAGAGGGGATAGCATTTCTACGACGTGACATATAGGCTACACAGCGCGAGTCACGGGGTACGTCGCATAAGTGGCTGGTGATTGACAACGTAAACTGACCGTAACAGAAAATTACACGGTCTATAAACAAAGGCTGTCTTCAAACTAACAATTGACCACCTGTGAGTTTTAGGCTATAAGGAAGTTGGAGCAATACACATCGATATTAAACAGAAATGCAATAATAATGTAGGTTTCTGATGGATCCAAAGTATGTCGAATTGGGTTTTATGTATTTATTAAGGGGAGGTTTTTAGTTAGCTCCCTAGACCTCCATCAAGCTTAAAATTACACCCCCTTGACCCCCTTGCAAGATAAATTTGTACATTTTTCGGTAGAAAAATGTCCCGGCTGAATTAAAATCCTCTTAAATTACAGGCTCGCTATCGCTCGCCAGGAAAAAATCGACGCCTAAATGGCAAGAAAGATCTTAAAATTGACAGAAATGGGACAAAAATACTTAAAATCGCCCAACTAATGGGGCGAACGTCTTAAAATCTAAATAACAATAGGGCTAAACATGAGGGAGAAAGGGGTCATGAAAAAAAAACCCTCAAGTGGACATCTCCCCTTAATGCACTACAACCGTATTATAGCTGGTAATGCTGTTAAATATAGATGTCTACAGCTCCAACTTCCTTATAGAACAAAACTCGCAAGCGGTCGATTGGCTCTGACCATCCGATACAACTTCTGAGCGTAATTAACCGCTTGCGAGTTTCGATCTACAAGGAAGTTGAAGTTGTAGACATCGATATTTAGCAGAATTACCAGCTATAATATGGATGTAGTACATATATAAATACATAAACCCCAATTACCAGCTATAATATGGATGTAGTGCATATATAAATACATAAACCCCAATTACCAGCTATAATATGGATGTAGTGCATATATAAATACATAAACCCCAATTACCAGCTATAATATGGATGTAGTACATATATAAATACATAAACCCCAATTACCAGCTATAATATGGATGTAGTACATATATAAATACATAAACCCCAATTACCAGCTATAATATGGATGTAGTGCATATATAAATACATAAACCCCAATTACCAGCTATAATATGGATGTAGTACATATATAAATACATAAACCCCAATTCAACACACTCTCTAGCCGTCAGAAACTTACATTATTATTGTATTTCTATTTAGTATCGATATCTACAGCTCCAACTTCCTTTATAGCCTGAAACTCGCTAGTGGTCAATTGCACAGTTGGTCAAATAAGTGATGTCGCGGCACCAAGTGTATTTTGATCAATAATTGGTATGGGCACGATCTAAGCATTAAGGGGAGAATTCCACTTGAGGGATTTTTTTCGGGACCCCTTTCTCCCTCGTGTTTAGCCCCATTGCTTTTGAGATTTTAAGACGTTCGCCCCAGTAGTTTGGTGTCTTTAAGAACTTTCACCCCATTTCTGTCAATTTTAACACCTTTCGTGCCATATAGGTGTCGATTTTTTCCTGGCGAGCGGTAGCGAGCCTGTAATTTAAGAGGAATCGGCCTTCGGCCTGGACATTTTTCTACCGAAAAATGTACAAATTTATCTTGCAAGGGGGTCTAGGGGGTGTCATTTTAAACTTGATGGAGGTCTAGGGAACAAACTAAATACCTCCCCTTAATTCATCGTTTCGAGTGAGATAGGCAAACTTGTTCCTATCGTTACACACCCTATTCAACATCTGACAGACATTAATACAGCACACAGCGAGCAACACGTAATAACAGCGGCGACACGACTTATTTGGCCAACCGTACCAGACTACATTATTAACCCTTTTTGTACCATTGACGTATTTATGGTGATTTTAGCTACGTTTAGACGATTTTATTAAGCTTAGGAAGGATATATGGTAGGCAGAGGGATTAATGGAGAGAGTCTGTGGGCTTTTAATGGGTAGATGTCCTTTCTAACCTCAATAAAATCGTCTAATAGTTGCCAGAATATATTGAAAAGGACGTCGCTGGTACAGAATGGGTTAACCCTATTTCGTCCGAGGGAAGTATTCTCAGAGATCCCCAGTTTCGCTCCATTAAGTTGAAGATTTTAAAACATTTCACCCCAGTGGTTTGACGATATGTTGGGCGCCATTCAGGTGTAGATTATTTTCTGGGAAAGCGACAGTGAGATTGTAACTTATAGAAGAATTCGGCCTTCGACAGGGACATTTATATATTGAAAAATGTACGAAGTTAGCTTGAAGAGGGTCTGGGTCTTGAAGGGGGTCTTATATTTTGAAGGAAGTCTGGGAATGCGTTTTGTTAAGCCGGTGTCACACGAGCGATTTTTCCGTCAATTTTCTATGAGCAAGTTTGTAGTCGTTATATTTAGGTCCTGTTTTGCACTGGTATCGGTAACTAGACTGAAGGTAGAGTATGTTAGGCGGCTGCATTCTGATCAAGTGTAAAATTTGAAGCTGCCAGACTATAATTGCCCGTAAACATTGCTCGGAAAAACGGCTCGTGTGACTCCGGCTTTAGCCTTGAGACAGACTTAAATTGCAGTTCTCATAAATAGCAAAAACCAGCAAACTCCTCAATAATAATAGTGTTAAACCAAACGCCATAATAACCAAGCAGATGTCAGACCAGATAGTGTTAAGGGGGGTGACCTGCTTTTGTTGTTCTCCTTTTCTCTCTTTCTCTGGCTTGTATCCATTTGGCCCCATTCAGCCTACTGTTTTAAGACGTTTATCCCCATCCAGGTGTCAATTTTTTACTGGTGAGTGGTAGCGAGCCAGCATATTTTTATAAATGTTTTTGACAGCAGGCTAAATTTGTAAATTTTTCGATAGAAAAATTTCTCCGGCGAAGCCGGATTTCTTCATATAATGCTGGCTCGCTATCGCTCGCCAGGAAGGAATCGACACCTAGAAGGGGATAAACGTCTTAAAATAGTTGGCTGAATGGGGCCGAATGGATACAAGCCAGAGAAAGAGAGAAAAGGAGAGAAATAAAAAAACAGGTCACCCCCCTTAAACAGCTTACTTTGTTTATAGTTAACCCCTTCAGTACCAGATTCGTCCTTTGTATCGTATTCTGGCGATTTTATTCAGCTTAAGAAGGACCTCTAGCAAAATTAAAGGCTTCAAACTAACTATCTCGACCAACCTTCTTAACTACCACGGATCCTTCTTAAGGGGAGATCTCCAGTTGAGGGATTTTTTTCTTGACCCCTTTCTCCCCCATGTTTAGCCCCATTGTTTTTTATATTATAAAACGTTTGCCCCATTAGTTTAGCGATTTTAAGAACTTTCACCCCATATTAAGACCTTTTGTGCAATTCAGGTGTCAATTTTATCCAGGCGAGCGATAGCGAGCCTGTAATTTAAGAGGAACCGGCTTTCAGCCGGGACATTTTTCTACCGAAAAATGTACAAATTTATCTTGAAAGGGGGTCTAGGGGGAGTAATTTTAAGATTGATGGAATTCTAGTGAACGAACTAAAAACTTCCCCTTAAACTGCATACTATCATATACATATAGCTAGCAGAGAATATAACACACGTCGCTGGTACTCAAAGGGTTAACATGAATCCTAATGTTGAAACTCACAGACAGTACAATCGCGCTAATAAGTGATGTCTCGGCACCAAGTATGTTTTGATCAATATAATTGGTATCACTAATATCTAAGCTTAATTTCTTCATATCGAGTGAAATATACAAACGTGTTCCTACACGTACCCACCCTATTCAACATCTGACAGACATTAATACAGCACAGAGCAAGCCAAACGTAATGACAGCTGGGACATGACTTATTAGCGCGACCGTACATAAATATCCGCCCCTATTGCTAAAGTTACAGTAGCAGTGTCGTAAATACAAATAATAAAACTGTTGTACTGAATTAGTTTTATATTTTCTGTAGTAGTAATCATCAAAATTAACAGCGGCCAGTAAACTATAATATACTGTATTGTCGTCTGCTGTGTTTGCTTCAATTGTGTCCTTCTAAATTCACTCTATCTATCTATGTACTCTGGCACATAGCAATTTGTTGTTATTTTCTTTGTTTTCTTGTTGTTGTTTTTTTTGGGGGAGGGGGGGTGGCCGACTCGATACAGAGCCACTTCAAGAATTATTTTATTCATTTTAGCGAAAAGTCCCCCTCCCTCTTCCTAATTATTTCTGTCTGTTCTAATGATTCCCCGGCCCCTGTTTGAAGTCTACCCTTCGCTGTCTGTCTCCCCACCCGGTTTCCTTTTTCATCGCTGAAATAATTAATCCGTGTAAAAGGTCTACCGAAAAATGTACAAATTAATCTCGGAGGGGGATCTAATAGATGTTTTTTTTGTTTAAAGTTTGCTGGGGGTCTAGGGAGGAAACTAAAACTAAAAATAAATATATATACAAAGAGACTCACAACAAAACATCCAGTGTTCTCTTCAGGTGTTTATACATTGTTAAGTTATTGTATTTGTTATTATTATTTTTGTTTCACTAGAAATACAACCAAGGATGGAATTGTGTGGGGTACATTTTAATAATATACGATCCGCCGAAAGCCATTACACTATTTTGTGTGAGAGTAGTGATCGCAACTCGGCCTTTCAACGACGTGACATGCAAAGCGCGAGTCACGAGGTAGTCTTAAGTGTCGGGTGACTGGCAAGGTAAGTTGATAGTAGCAGAAAATGTGTTTGGCCATTTTAAGACTTGTCGCCTCATTTCATTGTCAACATTAAGACCTTTTGTGCCCTCTAGGTGTCGATTGGTTTTTCTGGCGAGCGATAGCGAGCCTGTAATTTTAGAGGAACTGGCCTTCGGCCGTTACATTTTTCTACCGAAAAATGTACACGTTAATCTGGAAGGGGGATCTAATGGATGCCTTTTAAAGTTTGATGGAGATCTAGGGAAGAAACTAAAAAATAAATTAATATATATACAGTATATACTGTATATAACAAAACCGAAACAAATGTCCACTGTGCCCTTAAGGTGTTTTATATCTCTTATGTTATTATTTTTTTTTTTTTTCTTTTTTTTTATTTTTTTTTTTATTTTTTTTTTTTGGAAATACAACACGCAGTGGAATTGTTGGGGTACATTTTAATAATATACGATCCGCCGAAAGTCATTATACTATTTTGTGTGTGCAGGGTAGTGATCGCAACTCGGCCTTTCTACAACGTGACCTATACAGTACACAGCGCGAATCACGGGGTACGTCGCAGAAGTGGGTGGTGACTGGCAAGGTAAATTGACAGTCACATAAAATTACACCTTCTATAAACCAGGCTGTCTTCAAACTAACCATTGACTCTGACCACCCGATACAATTTCTGGGCGTAATTGTGCAAGACTACTGTTTTAACCCCTTTTTGTGCCGGTGACGTATTATGTTTGTGGTTTTAGATAAGTCCCCCTTCAGTCTTCACAATTTCTGTCTGTTACAATAATCCCCTGCCCCCCGCCTTAAGGGGGGGTCACCGGCTTTTTTTTTATCTTTCTCTTTTTCTCTCTTTCCCTGGCTAGTATCCATTCGGGCCCATTCAGCCAACTGTTTTAAGACGTGCATCCCCATTCAGGTGTCGATTTCTTCCTGGCAAGCGATAGCGAGCCAGCATTGTATGGAGAAATCCGGATTCGCCGGAGACATTTTTCTATCGAAAAATGTACAAATTTAGCTTGCTGTCAAAACAAAAATATATACTGTATATGCAGGCTCGCTATCGCTCGCCAGGAAAAGATTGACACCTGGATGGGGGTAAACGTCTTAAAACAGTAGGCTGAATGGGGCCGAATGGATACAAGCCAAAGAGAGAGGGAGAGAAAGAGAAAAAAAGCGAAGTGGGCTCCCTTAAGTCTACCCTCTGTCCTCTGTCTGTCTGTCTGTCTGTCTGTCTGTCGTTCTGCCCCCCCCCCCCCCCCCAACCTATTCTCCCACCCGGCCGGCTTCCTTTCTCATCGCCAAAATAATTAATCCGTTCAAAAGGTCATTATCTCGCTATGTCCTCGTCTTTTCTTGCTGTGACCTCGAGCTCCTTCAATCCTTTGTGGTGGATCTCCCGGAATAATTGTTTTTTATTCTCCTTTCATTTCTTTTAAGGGGGGATGGGCGTATTTATTTGCACACTATTTATCTTTGTATTATTATTTATTTTAGCTTCCTCCCTAGACCTCCATCAAGATTAAAAAGAAACACACCCCCTAGTTCCCCCTTCAAGACATATTTATACATTTTTCGGTAGAAAAATTTCCCGGCCGAAGGCCGGTTCCTCTTATAATTGCAGGCTCGCTATCGCTTGCCAGGAAAATATCGACACCTAAATGGCACAAAAGGTCTTAATATTGACAACAAATGGGGCTAAAACTCTTAAAATCGCTAAACTAATGGGTCTAAACGTCATATAATCTGAAAACCAATGTGGCTAAACATGAGGGAGAAGGGGTTCTAGAGAAACCAACCATCCCCCATTAACCTCCGTTATTTTGTTGGTATATTATGTTCTTTATTTATTTCCTTTGCTTTTGTGTTCATCTCTTTATGGTTTGTATTTTATTTCGAATATATTTTGTGTTTCTCCATTTTTATTTTCATTTGTTTTATTTTTTTGGTCCAGTAACAAATCCTCCTTATCCCATCTCACTATCTTTGTGTTCTTCAATATATAATCCTTTTCCTTTTGCCTGGTTGAAATAACTTTAATAAGTTGACTGAATGAATATAAACACCACTAGCAGGGGTACCCGGCGTTGCCCGGGTTTAAATTCTACCATAATCACCATCACTACTACCACCACTACTACTACCATAATCACCATCATCAATCACTACTACCACAATTATCACAATACTACTACTACCATAATCACCGGCCTCGACCTCCCTGTGCCTCATTAAACGGCGATCTCGATTTCGGCCGCTAAATTATCTCCGATTTTGGATCTGACCTCATCGGTACCCCCATTTTGGGGGGCTGCGAACAACTTTCGTTCCATACACGTTTTCGATCGGAGGCCTCTTTCTGCCCCAAACGGCAATTTTGTTCAATTTGTATTCAATTTCGGCCTCGAAACGACCTCCGATCGTGGCCTCGCCCCCTCTATGACCTGACCCAGGTCAATTGACACCCACATGCAAAGTTTCAGCTCCCCAGGTCCAAAACTGCGGCCGCCTATTAAGAACACACAGACAAACACACGAACTGATTAAATAATATGGATATGAGGAGCACTTTATCACAGTAAAAAAAAGTTTTTATAAACACACAAAAACGGTGTTTTGAGAAACATTATACGTTTTTGGCGCGTTGCATTTGATACGTTTACAGATCCCAAGGTTAAGGCCTTGGGTTTGAACAAAACATAAAAACAATGTTGTGACGTCGAAACAGTGAAAACATGTTGTTTAAAAATGAAACAATCTGAAGTTCCATGTGTTTTTTGTAAACACTTTCTTGTTTTGTCATATTGTGAACGAGAAAATATATTTAGATGCAAAAATCGTGGATATATTAAAACTATGATTTAATGTGGATGGTATTATCCATTTTAAAACAACATAAATAATTAATATATTTACTTATATTACGACTACAGGTGTTTACAAGAAAACATAAAGTGTTTAGAATAGAACACGTATTTCTTTTATAAACGCCTAAATCCGTTTTATAAGTGTAACAAACTTTTAAACACGTTTCTGTTTATACAAAAACACGCGTTTATATAAGAATGCCAAAATGTGTTTTAGAAGTATAACACAAAAAAAAATGTTTTTGCAAAAACACTTTTTTGTTTTTACTGTATTTTTGGCAAAAACACTCTCTTTTTACTGTGTATTGACAACGTTTCGCAGATAGCTTTTTCCGGTCACTCTGCGAAACTTTGTCAATAAAGTGCTCCTCTTCCTATGGTGTATATAATTCATCCTTTTACCTTGTTCCTCTATTACGCGTCTCTGCTATTTCACTGTTCGTCTCCTGTTCTTCTGTCTTCGTTCTTTATTATTCTCTTCTCATCATCTGACGTCAAATTCCTTTAAGCCGGAGTCACACGAGCGATTTTTCCGTCAATTTTCCATGAGCAAGTTTTTTCTCGTATTATTTCGGGACATTTTCTCACTGGTATCGGTAACTAGACTGAAGGTACATTATGTTAGGAGGCTGAATTCTGATAGAGTATTTGTTTAAGCTTCCTGACTACAATTGCCCGTAAAAATTGCTCGAAAAAGGGCTCGTGTGACACCGGCTTTAAGGCGGTGTCACACGAGCAGTTTTTCCGGCAATATTTACGAGCAATTGTTGCTGGCAGCTTCTGAATTAATGTTGTATATTATTTCTATCTCTTACATTCATATAGAGTCAGTCTAGTTGTCGATTCCAATGCAAAAATACCAAAATATAATAGGAGAAAAAAGTTGCTCATCGAAAATTGCCGGAAAAAGCGTCCGTGTGACAAGGTCTTTACTCACTTCTGTTGTTTTTCTTGCCTTTTGTTGTGTTACTTCTCTAATGATCAAGTTTTCTGGTGTCACGTTTAGTCCGGTTTCTGTTCTTCGCCTGTTATTCTAGTTGTTCTGTCTTGATGGTGTAATGGTTAGAGTGTTTATAATCTGTGTGATAACCCAGGTTCGAATCCCGGCGGATCACATGCTTTCATTAATTTCTTTGGGAGGTGTTTGGTGTTGGAGTGAAACAAATAAACAGGTTCGAATCCCGGTGGTTCATATCTATCTATCTATTGCTGGACGCCCTACTCCCCTTACGAGGGTGGCCATACACAGAATGCCCCCAAGCGGACCTATTCCCTGTGAGAGGGACAACCCGAGCCAGTTTAGTGAAGGACTTACAGGATTGACCACTCAATTTAGGATCCGTCCGACTCCAAGGCCCTCTGCGTATCTTGTTAGCACTATTTTTCTACAGTGGTGTTCGGCTAATCCATCCACTAACCTGCCTTACCCTTAGGTAAGCAGTACGGATTTGTATCAGGTTTACTCCCCTAGACAGGTTGCCAACCAAGGCTGACGAGTCCCATCCACCCGGATTTGTATAAGGTTGTCTCCCCTAGATGAGTTGCCGACCAAGGCTAACGAGTCCCATGCTTTCATTAATTTCTTTGGGAGGTTTTTGGTGTTGGAGTGAAATTAAGACAAATAGATTGTTATTTTCGTACCCCGTGTCCCTAGTTTCGATCGCTGTTTCTCCCTCTCTCTCTGGGTTGTATCCATTCGGCCCCATTCAGCCTACTGTTTTAAGACGTTTATCCCCATCCTGGTGTCGATTTTTGTTTCTGGCGAGCAGTAGCGAGCCAGTATATTATTAAAAAAAAAATTACATCAGGCTAAATTTGTACATTTTTCGAAAGAAAAAGGTCTCCAGCGAAGCCGGATTTCTTTATGCAATGCTGATTCGCTATCGCTCGCCAGGAAGAAATCGACACCTGGATGGAGATAAATGTCTTAAAACAGTATACGGCTGAATGGGGCCGAATGGATACAAGCCAGAAAGAGAGAGGGAGAGAGAGAGATAAAAAAGCAGGTGACCCCCCTTAACGATAGCAGTGAAGTTAGGACATTAGCCAAAGGGTTAGACGTAAGATATAATATTATAGGGGAAGGGTCACCCAGGCAAGGGGGAAGGTGTGGCGGTGTGGGAGGATAGCTGGGTGGTGTATATTATTATCTTGACCTTATTACGTTGTTTTTAGCCTCCCCCTGTTTCTCTTCACTAACCGGTAACACACGAACGCTTTTTCCCTCAACACTGGTCTGGCAGCTTATGAGGTAACCATTTCAAATATGTTGGTTACCTAAATTCATCTATCATCAGTCTAGTTTCTGATACCAGTGCAAAATATTCCAGAAATGTTGCCAGAAAACTGTTGATCATCGAATGTTGATTATAAAAGCGCTCGTGTGATACCGGCTTCAGTTTGGATATTATAAGACCTCTCGTCTCATTAGTTTAACGATTATTAGATATTTCACCCCATTCAGGCGACGATTTTTTTTTTCTTTTCTGAGCGATCGATAGCAAGTTGACAGTTTGGGAGAAACCCACCTTTGGAAATTGTTCTGCCGAAAAAGAGGGCTTGGGGGATTTTTTTTTTTTTTTTTATTTTTTTATGTGAAAGTGGTCTGGGGAAGCATTATTATTATTTAGAGTCTACGAGGCATTTTAACATAATATAAATTTATCTTTGTATATAAATTTACCATTTGGCTTTGAACTGCGACAATGTTCAGGAGAATATATGCCTGAATAATTATCAGCAGAATTTCAGTGCAGAGGAAATATTGTGGAGTTTTTTTGGTACGAATAAATAATGATAATGTTATGACTTAGTAAAAATATATCTTCCAAAAGAAATATATCTATACCAAGAATAACTAATCAATTGAAAGGTGTATGCTTATAGTTTTATATATTGTCGCTTATATATTACAGCTTAAATATAGCTTATAAATTGTCCGTGACGCATAAATGTTTACCTAAATGGTACGTATTTTTCTTTCCTGCCTGACCTTTGGATAGATGAACCGCTTAACCCTATCACGCATTTATGACGCAGAGGTTGCCAGATTAGCAATAAGAAATAGAGTTCTCTCACTCTTATAATTACCTCTCCAAAATTAGTTTTCTGCCCACAGCTAACTCAAAGACAACTGCAGAGGTTGAAGTAACTAAACTAAAGGATTCTAAATACCCCTGATGGTAACAAAGGCTTTAAAGTATCCCTAATAGGCTCAACACAGCTAACTCAAAGAAAACTGCAGAGGTTGAAGTAAGTAAACTAAAGGTTTCTAAATACCCCTGATGGTAACAAAGGCTTTAAAGTATCCCTAATAGGCTCAACACAGCTAACTCAAAGACAACTGCAGAGGTTGAAGTAACTAAACTAAAGGTTTCTAAATACCCCTGATGGTAACAAAGGCTTTAAAGTATCCCCAATAACTAACAACACATGTATCACTGAATTGTACAATGGTCTACTGTATGTAACACTAAATTATGTATTAGTTCCTATATTGTATCTACTTTGAAAACACTAACCCCCAACTGTATATTAATTATATTTGTAAATACTATGTAAGAAGAATAACCACTGTCGGTGGAAATAAACTTTATTATTATTATTACAATAGGCTCAAAATCGCGTCATATGTCGGAGAGGGTTAAGGAGGGATGGGTGTATTTATTGGTTCATTTATATATATGTTTGTTATTTTATTAGTTTCCTCCCTAGACCTCCATCAAGCTTAACATTACACCCCCTAGACCCCTTTCCAACATTAATGTGTACATTTGTTGGTAGAAAAATGTTCCTCTTAAGTTACAGGCTCGCTATCGCTCGCCAGGGAAAAAAATGACACCTAAATGGCACGAAAGGTCTTAAAATTGACATAAATGGGGTGCAAGTTCTTAAAATCGACAAACTAAGAGAGCGAACGTCTTAAAATCTCAAAAGCCATGGGGTTAAACATGAGGGAGAAAGGGGTCCAGAAAAAAAAATATCTCTAGTGAAAATCTGCCCTCGATTACAGTATGTCAGTTTCAATAACAACATGAACGGAGCCTGGGTGATAATGAAACGTTTGACTGACGTTCGACTTGCATATGCCATTATCTGTAATGAACAAGGACATGTTCTAGTTATGATTAATTTACTCCGTGGGCTTCATCAAATCTTAAAGTTTGTGGAAATATTAAATAACAATTGGGATCTAACCTTGACCTGTGACCTAGACTTTAAAGAAGAAAGACTCGCCCTTTAACCCTCTTAGTTATGTGCATTATTCATGTATGTACATACATACTGTATATACTACAAGCTAGATGTGTACATTTTTCGATAGAAAATGTCCCGGCCGAAGGCCGATTTTTTCGAAATTACAGGTTCACTATTGCTCGCCCAGAAAATATCGACATTGATGGGGTGAAACTAAAATCTCAAATTGATGTTGTATGTATGTATACATACTAAGGCCCCAATCCCCACTTTTCCTCTTTCTTTCTTTCTTTTTTTGGTTGGGGGGTGAGAGGGGGGGGGGGGGGGGTTGGCTGACTCAAGACAGAGCCCGAATAGGGACAACACAACAGAAAACAATGAACCCAAAACAAAACAAAATACAAATTCACACACATCTCCAAATTAATTGAACACAACATGGGAAATCCAAAAATACCTCCCTCAGGCCAAATAGGGTTAATATCCAATAGTTGTCTGTAGGGAGGTGTCAGCGTTTCATGGAATATATTCATTCTTACAGATCAATTCTGTATTTTTATATATACATTTTTGTTTATTTTCGAACCATAGAAATAGAGAAATATTGCACAAGCTTCCCATGCAATATATATTTCACTGTTATGAAATATTAAAATCCCCTCTAACATACCACCCTTTCTCTTTCTGTTTGGGTCCCTGCACTCTAGTATATGTAATTGTACGGGTCTCTCTCGCTCTCTCTCTCTCTCTCTCTCTCTCTCTCTCTCTCTCTCTCTCTCTCTCTCTCTCTCTCTCTCTCTCTCTCCTCTCTCTCTCTCTCTCTCTCTCTCTCTCTCTCTCTCTCTGTCTATCTCTCTCTCTCTCTCTCTCTCTCTCTCTCTCTCTCTCTCTCTCTCTCTCTCTCTCTCTCTCTCTCTCTCTCTCTCTCTCTCTCTCTCTCTCTCTCTCTCTCTCTCTCTCTCTCTTTATATCAAAGAAAGTCTTAACCCGACCCTCGTGTCAAAACCTCAAATTGTGAACGTCGACACATCTTTTGTGCTAATAAAGAATAATAAAGGTACAAAAATAATACTTGCGTTAATATACAGACCTCCAGCTCAATCAGTGCAAACCGACCGAGAAATTTACGAACAAATTGCAGATGTAAGTAACTCACAAGATACCGTAATTTTTGGCGACTTTAATTTACCTGTGACCAAGTGGGGCGATACTCTTACTTCACACTCCGGACATGACTTGTATACGAACTTGCAAGAGAGTTCGCTTTATCAATTTGTTCGAATGCCGACCCGTGGTAATAACGTTATTGACATTGTACTTGCAACAAAAGAAGAATTGATAGAGAATTTGAATGTTGGTGATGAATTCAGTAACAGCGACCATCGTACGATAACTTTCACTTTAAAGTTTACTAGTAACGAACCAAATAGTAGCATCGAAAAAGTCCCTAATTTCAAGAAAGCAAACTTCCATAAACTTAGAGCTATGTTTAAAGAAACTGACTGGAGCTTTTTAATTAACAATAACGACATAAATACATCTTGGAAGTTATTCGAAACCACTTACCTAAAAGCAGTGCAAGACTGCATACCATCGAAAATACGGCGTCCAGGCCATAATAATAAGCCCAAATGGTGGAATAAAGATATTTCAAACTGCCTGCTTGCTAAAAAATTTGCTAATGATAGATTAAAATCCTCACAAAATGACGAAGAACGGGTGAAATTTGTAGAGCTACGACGCAAAGCCAAAAAGTTAATTAAGCAAAGTAAAAAGACCTTAGAGTTACATATTGCGAATCAAAGTAAAACAAACCCGAAAGAATTCTATAGTTATATCAGAAAGAAAAAAGTAGTTACTTCAACTGTTGGACCGTTAGTCGATGAAAAAGGAGAATACACCAAAGACGAAGTACAAATGAGTAATGCCCTCAATACCTTCTTTGCATCAGTTTTTACAACAGAAGACCTCAGTGATATCCCTACACCATCGCCGATTCAGATTGATAATTCAGATGTTCTAAGCAATATCACCGTTACAGAGAGAGAAGTATTGAATTGTTTAGATAAACTCAAGGTAAATAAAACGCCAGGACCTGATACAATCTCGCCTAGAGTTCTAAAGGAAGCTAAGAATGAGCTCTCCAAACCACTGACATTACTATTCAATAAATCCTTGCAGTCTGGAACTATGCCTGATCAGTGGAAGCTAGCCAACGTAACACCGATATTCAAAAAAGGCAGCAAATCCCTACCCAGTAACTATCGTCCAATTAGCTTAACCTCAGTTGTATGTAAAATGCTAGAAACGGTCATACGAGACAGACTCGTAAATCACTTAGAGGAAAATAACATACTTAAAGATACTCAACACGGCTTTCGTAAAAAACGTTCCTGTTTAACAAACCTCTTAGACTTCTTCCACGATATCCTCAACCTCTACGATGAGAGTAAAGCTGTAGATATTATATACCTTGATTTTCAAAAGGCCTTTGACAAAGTTCCCCACAAACGTTTACTGCTAAAACTAAAAGCGCATGGAATACAAGACGGTGTGTTGAAATGGATAGAAAATTGGCTCAGCAACAGAAAGCAAAGGGTAGTCATAAACGGTAAGGCATCTAAATGGACCAATGTAAGTAGCGGGGTACCCCAGGGATCGGTACTAGGACCAATTATCTTTCTAATTTACATCAACGACATAGATGAGGGTCTCACCTGCACAATCTCAAAATTTGCTGACGATACAAAAATTGCAAATAGCGTACTCTCAAAAGAACAAGTTGACGATATGCAACACAATCTAGATAAATTGTCATGTTGGGCCCAAATTTGGCAAATGAGTTTCAATGCGGATAAATGTAAAGTACTACATGTCGGATACCTAAATGAGAAAGCAAACTATTCGATGAATGGCACTCCGCTTAAGAATGTAAACAGAGAAACTGATCTGGGAGTAACAATATCGAGTAACCTAAAACCGAGTCAACAATGTTCAGAAGTTGTTAAGAAGGCAAACAAAATAATTGGCTTTATAGGCAGGTCATTTGAGCATAAATCCAAAGAAGTTATCCTAACCCTTTACAATTCCTTAGTCCGCCCTCTTCTGGAATACTGCGTTCAATCCTGGTGCCCTTATTACCAAAAGATATAAACAAGCTAGAACGAGTTCAACGTAGAGTTACCAAAATGATACCTAGCCTAAAGAACAAACCATACGAAGAGCGTCTTAGAGAATTAAATCTATTTCCTTTAACCCAGCGCAGATTAAGAGGCGACTTAATTCAAGTGTTCAAAATCATCAAAGGCATCGACAAGATGAACTGTAGTAAGTACTTCACTATCGACCAATCTAATTACACGCGGGGAAACGGTTGCAAAATTATTGGTAAATCTTTTAACTCGCACGAATCTAAGAATTTCTTCTTCAATCGAGTTGTCAACTTGTGGAATGGGCTTCCCCGAGACGTTATAGACTGCAGCACCGTTGATTCATTTAAATTCCGCCTAGACAAATATCTCGCATCAAACCCGCGACTGACTGCGTTTGTAAATGAATAACTTTATACTCCCCTCAGTTACTAACCCATATGTCCCCTACTAACTTCCTAGTCCTGCCACGTTAGTGGCAGGGCAGTAGTTCCCTTTCCAATGTTCCCTTACCCACTCTAAACCACTGTTTGGACACTTGATCCTCAATGTTTTGGAGGACAAGCAACCTAGAAGGGTCACTAGACCTGTTGTTGCTTGATTTCCTTTGTACTCCTTTGTACTCCTTTGTACTCCTCTCTCTCTCTCTCTCTCTCTCTCTGTCTGTCTGTCTGTCTGTCTGTCTGTCTGTCTGTCTGTCTGTCTGTCTGTCTGTCGCTCTCTTATTTTACCACACAGATTATTATGTTTATCGTGTATTCATTAAGGGGCCCACCTCGCTTTGTTTTTCTCTTTCTCTCCCTCTCTCTTTGGCTTGTGTCAATTCGGCCCCATTCAGCCAACTGTTTTAAGACGTTAACCCCATCCAGGTGCCAATATTTTCCTGGCGAGCGGCAGCGAGCCAGCATATATATATGTTTGCTTTGACAGCAAGCTAAATTTGTACATTTGTCGACAGAAAAATGTCTCTGGCGAAGCCGGATTTCTCCATACAATGCTAGCTCGCTATCGCTTGCCAGGAAGAAATCGACACCTGGATGGGGATAAACGTCTTAAAACAGTTGGCTGAATGGGGCCGAATGGATACAAGCCAGGGAAAGAGAGAAAATGAGAGAAAGATAAAAAAAAAAACGGTGACCCCCCTTCAGTCCGTCTCTTTTAACTTTTTCTACTGTACAAGCTTCCGGTAAAGGAATTGTGATACATGTTGCATTTGACACTCGCTAAACAATTTTTATCCGTTTAACAGAATTGTGTTAATTGCATATGAACGTTTATTTTTCCCTCTGCTACGTAAATAAGATGTACAAAATATATCACATTCACGAAGCACTCCCACACACACACACACACACACACATAGACAAACACACACACATATATATATATATATATATATATATATATATATATATATATATATATATATACACATGTAACTTGTAAGCGACGGTGTGTTTATAGGTACAAAATCGAATTATGCATTATTACGAATACATTTTTATGAGTTACACTTGACTGAAGCTGTTCAGATCATACCTATTTAACCTAATGAAACCTAGCTTATATATGTTACCGTCAGACTGTCAAGCTAGGCATTTCATGAAATAACTAAGCATTTCAGTCAATCTGTGAAATGACTTGTTACTAACTGGTTACTAACCTAACTTAGGTTAGGTTATATTGATCTCTACCTATGAAGTGAAGAAAACTGTTCACACAATGACACACCTCAATCTGTTTTCACGAGCTTGAAGGCAACTATGGGGTTTGCCCTACCTACCTAACCTAACCTAACCTAACCTAACCTGTTAGGTTAGTAACCAGTTAGTAACCAGTCATTTCACAGTCTGACTGTAACATATACTGTATATATGAACTGTATATGTACAATTGGTATACAATATATAACTTTTTTTCTGCACAGCAATACAGGTTGTTATTGATAGCTGAGTTAGAGTAGACTTTTTATACATGGTCATAAATTCTATACAATATTTAACGTTCACACTTTAGCTCCCAAAGGAATGTTAAATTTTCCACCGTATCCAGAGTTCAATAGTAGTTTGTTTGCGGTTTTTTTTTTTGCTGTGGTTCTGTAGTGGGTCTTGAATGGTACAATAATATACTTTTAAAGGGGGAATGGTTCATATTTTGGTCATTTTTTTCATGTATCTACTATTTTTCTAATTTCATCCCTAGACCTCCATCAAACTTAAACTAAAATAGCCATTAGATCCCCCCCCCCCCCCCCGGTTCTTCCAAAATTACAGGGTCACTATTATTCGCCATGAAAAAACCTAAATAGCACGAAAGGTCTTAATATTGACAAAGAATGGGGGCGAAAGGTCTTAAAATCGCCAAACTAATGGGCCGAACGTCTTAAAATCTGACTACTAATGGGGCTAAACACGAGGAAGAAGGGGGACCATAAAAACCGGCCCATTTCCCCTTAAAGTGTATAAGGGAGGCCACACATTCCTCGCTAGTCACGGTCTAGGCTTGCACGCCATTTGACTTTTTACCAACAAAATGAAATTGTTGGGGTAAAAAATAACTATGGATTTCGCATTTATTGGTGGCAAACCCGGTGTATTTTGCAGTTAAGGGGAGAGGGGCGTATTTATTTCATAATTTATGTATATTTGTATTATTTTATTAGATTCCTCCCTAGACTTCCATCAATCTTAAAAAAAAAAAAAAAAAAAAAACATCCATTAGATTAATTTGTACATTTTTCGGTAGAAAAATGTGCCGCGGTTCTTCCAAAATTACAGGCTCACTATCGTTCGCCAGGAAAAAAAATCGACACCTAAATAGCACGAAAGGTCTTGATATTGACAAAGAAATGGGGTGAAAGGTCATAAAATCGACAAACTGATGAGTCGCACGTCGTAAAATCTGAAAACTAATGGGTTTAAACACGAGGTAGAAGGGGGACCAGAGAAACGGCCCATCTCCCCTTAACAGTTACACACTCCTGTTGTAGCCGCGTATATAGTTCCCCGCTTTGTATTTTGGTGGACTATTAAGGGGAGGCAGACCGTTTGTTTGGTCTATTAACGTTATTCATATATTTTTTTAGTTTCCTCCCTAGACCTCCACCAAGCTTAGAAAAACACCCCTTAGACCTCCCTTCAAGAGAAATTTGCACATTTTTCGGTAGAAAAAAATTCCGGCCAAAGGCCGGTTCCACTTAAAATGTCAGGCTCGCTGTCGCTCGCCAGGAAATAATCGACGCCTAAATGGCACAAAAGGTCTTAGAATTGACAACGAAATGGGGCGAAAGGTGTTAAAATCGCCAAACTAATGGGCCGAACGTCATATAATCTCAAAACTATTGGGGCTAAACATTAGGGAGAAGGGGGTCCAGAAAAACGGTCTGCCTCCCCTTAAGTTTATGAAGCTTATACATGACGCCAGGGAGCATTGGGTGTTTTTTACGGTTATTGAACACATTGCTATAGTCTATTCGCTGCAAGTAGGCGAGAAATCATGACCTCTAACCTCTGTAACTCTAAAACGACTTGAGTAATCGAGCTAACATTTCTAGCATTTTGGTCAGTCAAGGAATAAATGTAGAAATTTACAGCCGATTTGCTCTAGCCCTTTTTGAGTTACAGAGGATAGAGGTCATGATTCCTCGCCTACTTACATAATCTATTTATAGGATTCATGCAAGTTCTTTATCACAAGTCACATTTTTAGTCTACAAAAGGCGATGCATTCTACTTTATAAACACTTCTACTGCATACTTTCCGGAGTCAGTAAATGTATGAATGAATGCTGAGAGTATAAAACATTTAGAAACTCACGTGTATATAGCACAAATTAGGCAGGCCTAACTGGCTCTTGCTCCAGTGATGTCATTCCCCAATATACTGTAGTCTGTTATATTCCAGTTGATGGTAAATTGCCATATCTTCATCTAAATTATCCTGCTATGACGGAAGATTTTGTAGCGAAATATGTTGCTAATTGTGAAAACTTAGCAATAAGATTATGCAAAGCTATAGTAGTCATATTTTTCTTTCAAGTATGGAGAAATCAGCTGCTAAAGGACTCCATTTGCCATCAGCTGGAAATAAACCGACTATAGTGTTGATAAACAAAAAATATATATATATTTAGAATAAAATATAATATAATAGAATAGAATAGAATAGAATAGAAAATAATAGAATAGTCTTGATGAAAGGAGTATCACGAGAGATATGTATCCTTCGTTTTCATTGCCAATTATATACAGTATATTCCCGGGCAACATTTATGAAGCCTTTTGTACCGGTATCGGAAACTAATCTCAACCTAGATTAATAATAAATCCGAATACATCTTTATATTTGAAACTGCTGAAACTTTTTTTTTTTTTTTTTTTTTTTAAGAGACAATGAACGGAGGAAGGAAAAACACAGATAAAACAAAAAGGTCCATGTGCCTAAAGGCATCCTCCATTCATAAAATGTTTGTAACAACTGGATTTAAACATTTGTTGATTGTAAGTTTGTGGAAAGCAATTCGAGGGAAGTGAATTCCAAAGAGTAGTAGCTCTGGGGATAAATGAATTCTGATAAGCAGAAGTTCTGCATTGTGGAGGAGAAAGTGTAAATTCATGGGCGCTCTCAGCTGCCCTAGTTCTACGGGGAAAGATGTGGAGAGGCGGCACAATTGAAGCAAGTTCCTCGGAACAATTGCTGTGAAAATATCTGTAGAATAATGCAAGGGATGCAACGTTTCTTCGTATGGCTAATGTAGGAAGGTCCTGTGTGATTGCAGGGTTATTGATTAATCTAATAGCTTTATTTTGAATTTTGTCCAACTGCCTCAATGCAACCACTCCACTTCCACCCCACAGAGGTGAACAGTAATCCATCTGAGAGCGCACATGACTTTTATATATTACGGCCAACTGCTCGTCAGTGAAGAATTCTCGAACTCTGTACAGGAGTCCCAGTTTTTTAGAGGCATTCTTAGCAATGCTTCTAACATAATGTGTCCAGCTCAAGTTAGTAGTTAATGTTACACCGAGAATGTCAATACTAGGGGAAGTGGGAATATTTACATCATTAAAAAAATATATGGGAGTCCGTGAGATTCTGTCGGTTAGAAAATTGAATGTACTTGGTTTTCTGTGCATTAAAGGAAACTAGATTCTCTTGTCCCCATTCATTAATTCTAGAAAGGTCCTGGTTCAGAGAAATTGCAGTGTTTATTTTTGAATTTATAAGATCGGGTTGGGTGAAAGAATTGGTAAATGTGAAGGAACTGTGGAGTGTTGAGTCATCTGCGTAGGAATGTATTGGATTATGAGTGGTAGATATGAGATCATTGATATGAATGAGGAACAGAGTTGGGGCCAAAACTGATCCTGGGGAACACCAGCATTTATTGAGTGAAATTGAGAATAAAGGCCATCTACCATTACACGTATTTTTCTGTTATGAAGATAAGAAGAAATTAGTGGAACTAATGATGCAAGGCCGTAGTGTGACATCTTCGACAATAAGGATTGATGCCAGACTCTATCAAATGCCTTTGATATATCCAGTGCTATTGTATGTGTTTCACCATGTTGGTCTGTAGCTTGGTTGATTTGATGCGTAAGAAGGCAAAGAATGTCTGCAGTTGATCGACATCGTCTAAAACCATATTGCCTATCACTGATTAATTTATTATTCTCCAGATGCTTAATTATGTGATTATTTAATATAATTTCAAAAACTTTGCCAAGAGTGGAAGTTATAGCTATTGGTCTGTAGTTTGATGGATCTGAAGAGACTAAGCTGAAGGTCGGCTATCTGACTTATATATATAACATTTAAAGGGAGATGGGTCGTTTTTCTGGACCCCCTTCTCCTTCATGTTTAGCATATTAATTAGTTTTGAGATTTTAAGACGTTCAGTCCTTTAGTTTGGTGATTTTGAGACCTTTTGACCGATTACTTTGTCAATATTCAGACCTTTCGTGCAATATAGGTATCGATTTTTTTCCTGGCGAGCGATAACGAGCCTGTAATTTTAGAAGCACCTACCGAAACAAATTCACACCTTTATCTTTGAAGGGGATCTAGGGAGTGTTTACTTAAGCTTTATGGAGGTCTAGCGAGGAAACTCATAACTATATTAATAAAGAAATACATAGACCAAAAACCACGCTCTATCCCCTTAAGGGGGGTGACCTGTTTTTGTTTTTTTGTCCTTTTCTATCTTTCTCTGGCTTGTATCCATTCAGCCTACTGTTTTAAGACGTTTATCCCCATCTAGGTGTCGATTTCTTCCTGGCGAGCGATAGCGATGCTGGCTCGCTATCGCTCGCCAGAAAGAAATCGACACCTAGATGGGGATAAACGTCTTAAAATAGTTGGCTGAATGGGGCCGAATGGATACAAGCCAGAGAAAAAGAGAGAAAAGGACAGAAATAACAAAAAGCAGGTCACCCCCCTTAAGGTATCTGACTTCTATATAACTATTCAATCAGAAACTGCGCGATGAGTGGAATTGCAGAAGAGAGAGAGAGAGTTGCCGGAAGATGCATGCCCTCGTGTGATACCGACTCTGCATATCAGGCAATATACTGGGACGGGCATATACTTACTTGCATATCATACCTACGGTGTATTGCTTAAGGGGGAGAGAGGACTTGTTTCTGGACCCCCTTCTCCCTCATGTTTAGCCCCACTAGTTTGGAGATCTTAAGATGTTGGTTCCATTAGTTTGGCGATGTTATGGCCTTTCATCCAATTTCTTTGTCAATATTAGGACCTTTCGTGCCATGTATGTGTCTATTTTTTCCTGGCGAGCGAGCTATATCGAGCCTGTAATTTTAGGAGGAATTGGCCTTTGGCCGGGATATTTTTCTACCGAAAAATTTACAAATCTATCTTGAAGGGGGGTCTAGGGGGTGTTTTTCTAAGCTTGATGGAGGTCTAGGGAGGAAACTAAATAATATATGAATAAATGAATTAATAGACCAAACAAACAGCCCGTGTCCCCTTAATTATTTGCAGTATTTTAATTATTTTGAGTATGCAATATTCCTCTTGTGTATTCATTAAAGCCGTTATTACCGAGTCCATGCGTTGCAACTCATCATGCTAACACAATATGTATAATCTTCGCAAACTAAAATCATTTGAATTCACGTAAGGTTCTAAAATACGAAGTAGTTCTTACCCAACTGTAGCAGGCAATCTTGAGAGGTACACAGTTCATGTTTATAATGATAATGTAAAACTTGCAAAATAAACAAACCGAAACTTATACGAACACAGTAAAAAGACAAAATAACTGATAAGTAAGATTTTCGTACTACTGATTTTGACTGTACGGTAGCGCTAATAAGGCATGGCTCAGCCGGTCATTATGTTTGGCTCGCTCTGTACTGTATTAATGTCTGTCAGATGTTGAATAGGGTGGGTAAGTGTAGGAAATTAAGAAATCGTGTTTAGATACCGGTATTGATCAAAATATACTTGGTGCCCAGACATTACTTATTTGACCGACTGTACTTACATAGACCAATGATTAGTATGGTGAGCTGGTTGTATAAACTTCAAAATAACAACTCATTTTTCTATCAAAAAATGTACCAATATATTTTGAAGGAGGGTCTTGGTGGAGTTATTTTTTAAGCTTGATGGAGGTGTCGGGAGGAAACTAAAAATTAATTAAAATATGAAACTAAAAATAAATACGCCCATGTCCCCTAAGCTGGTAATTCTCTGATAATCCATACTCATTTAAAATCGATACTGAGAAGAGATGATTACACGAGGATATTGCCATTCTCCAGTCTATTAGTCGGTTCATAATTACCTATGTACATATTAAGGGGAGATAGGCCGTTATTGTTGGCCTATTAATTCATGTACTCTTTAATTTCTTAGTTTCCTCCCTAGACCTCCATCAAGCTTAGAAGAAAAAAAACCCTAGACCCCCCTTCCAAGATAACTAGACCCTCCTTCCAAGATAACTAGACCCTCCTTCCAAGATAATTAGACCCCCCTTCCAAGATAACTAGACCCCCCTTCCAAGATAACTAGACCCTCCTTCCAAGATAACTAGACCCTCCTTCCAAGATAACTAGACCCTCCTTCCAAGATAACTAGACCCCCCTTCCAAGATAATTAGACCCCCCTTCCAAGATAACTAGACCCCCCTTCCAAGATAACTAGACCCCCCCTCCAAGATAACTAAAACCTCCTTCCAAAATAACTAGACCCACCTTCCTAGATAATTAGACCCCCCTTCCAAGATAACTAGACCCCCCTTCCAAGATAACTAGACCCCCCTTCCAAGATAACTAGACCCTCCTTCCAAGATAACTAGACCCTCCTTCCAAGATAACTAGACCCTCCTTCCAAGATAACTAGACCCTCCTTCCAAGATAACTAGACCCCCCTTCCAAGATAACTAGACCCCCCTTCCAAGATAACTAGACCCCCCTTCCAAGATAATTATGTACATTGTTCGGTTCCTCTTAAATTTTCAGGCTAGCTATCGCTCGCCAGGAAAAAATCGACACCTAAATGGCACTAAAAGTCTTAAATTTGACAACGAAATGGGGCAAAAGGTGTTAAAATCGCCAAACTAATGGGCCTAACGTCTTACAATCTCAAAACAAATGGGACTTAACACGAGGGAGAAAGGGGACCAGATAAACAACCCATCTCCCCTTAAAGTCAATCCCGAGAGGAGATGATTACGCGATGACCTATTGGGAATCACGTCCAGTCTATTAGTAGGTTCATAATTACCTCTATACTTACGTCTATACTTACCTCTATACTTACCTCTATACTTACGTCTATACTTACCTCTATACTTACGTCTATACTTACCTCTATACTTACGTCTATACTTACCTCTATACTTACGTCTTAGAGAATTAAATCTATTTCCTTTAACCCAGCGCAGATTAAGAGGTGACTTAATTCAAGTGTTCAAAATCATCAAAGGCATCGACAATATGAACTGTAGTAAGTACTTCACTATCGACCAATCTAATTACACGCGGGGAAACGGTTGCAAAATTATTGGTAAATCTTTTAACTCACACGAATCTAAGAATTTCTTCTTCAATCGAGTTGTCAACTTGTGGAATGGGTTTCCCCGAAACGTTATAGACTGCATCACCGTTGATTCATTTAAACTCCGCCTAGACAAATATCTCGCATCAAACCCGCGACTGACTGCGTTTGTAAATGAATAACTTTATTTTATCCCCCCCTCAGTTACTAACCCATCTGTCCCCTACTAACTTCCTAATCCTGCCACGGACATTAGTTCCAGGGCAGTAATTCCCTTTCCAATGTTCCCTTACCCACTCTAAACCACTGTTTGGACACTTGATCCTCAGTGTTTTGGAGGACAAGCAACCTAGAAGGGTCACTAGATCTGTTGTTGCTTGATTTCCTTTATACTGTACGTATTAAGGGGAGATGGGCCGGTTTTCTGGACTACTTTCTCCCTAGTGTTTAGCCCCATTAGTTTTCAGATGTTAAGATGTTTGCCCCATTAGTTAGTCGATTTTAATACCTTTCGCCCCATTTCGTCGTCAATATTTAAACCTTTTGTGCTATTCAGGTGTCGATTTTTTTCCTGGTGAACGATAGTGAGCCTGTAATGTTGGAAGAACCGGCCTTTGGCCGGGAAATTTTTCTACCGAAAAATTTACAAATTAATCTAGAAGGGGGATCTAATGGATGTTTTTTCAAATTTGATGGAGGTCTAGGGAGGAAACTAGAAAAATAATGAATACATGCAAAAATCGCCCAAAAAGTGAACCATCCCCCCTTAACCATTTCTGTACCGGCGACGTCTTACTTATTCTTATCTTACTTACTTACTTAGCCTACTTACTTACTTACTTACTTATCTTACTTACTTATCTTACTTACTTATCTTACTTACTTACTTACTTACTTACGTATCATATTTACTTATCTTACTTACTTATCTTACTTATTTATTTACTTACTTATCTTACTTATTTATTTACTTATTTATTTACTTACTTACTTACTTCTCTTACTTACTTCTCTTACTTACTTCTCTTACTTACTTCTCTTACTTACTTCTCTTACTTACTTACTTACTTACTTACTTACTTACTTACTTACTTACTTATTTACTTACTTACTTACTTATTTACTTATTTACTTACTTACTTACTTACTTACTTACTTATTTATTTATTTATTTATTTACTTACTTACTTACTTACTTACTTACTTACTTACTTATTTACTTATTTACTTACTTATTTACTTACTTACTTACTTATTTACTTACTTAATTGCTTACTTACTTATTTGCTTAGTTACATACTTACTTACTTACTTACTTACTTACTTACTTACTTACTTACTTACTTACTTACTTACTTACTTACTTACTTACTTACTTATTTACTTACTTACTTATTTACTTACTTACTTATTTACTTACTTATTTACTTACTTACTTACTTACTTACTTACTTACTTACTAATTACTTATTTACTTACTTACTTACTTATTTACTTACTTACTTACTTATTTACTTACTTACTTACTTATTTACTTACTTACTTATTTACTTACTTACTTATTTACTTACTTACTTACTTACTTACTTATTTACTTACTTACTTACTTACTTATTTACTTACTTACTTATTTACTTATTTATTTACTTACTTACTTACTTATTTACTTACTCACTTACTTATTTACTTACTTACTTACTTTACTTACTTATCTGGATTCTAGCTATATTCAGACGATTTTGTAGAACTTACGAAGAATCTATGGCATTAAAAAGGGTTAAGTGAGATAGTTTCCAGGTGTCGATTTCTTCCTGGCGAGCGATAGCGAGCCAGCATTGTATGGAGAAATTTTTCTATTGAAAAATGTACAAACTTAGCTTGCTGTCAAAACAAAAATATCAATATGCTGGCTCGCTACCGCTCGCCAGGAAAATATTGACCTCTGGATGGGGGTAAACGTCTTAAAACAGAAGGCTGAATGGGGCCGAATGGTACAAGCCAAAGAGAGAGAGGGAGAGAAAGATAAAACAAAAACGAGGTGGGCTCCCTTAATGTCAGAATCATGATACGTCCCTTGTTAGTAGCCACATATACTTCGATATTCTACCATTAATTGGATCTTAAGGGGGGATGGGTCGTATTTATTTGATTATTTATATGTATTTGTATAATTTATTTAGTTTCCTCCCTAGACCTCCACCAAACTTAAATAAAAAACATACAATAGATCCCCTTTCTAAAATGTGTACATTTTTCGTTAGAAAAATGTTCCGGCCAAAGGCCGGTTTGTCTTAAAATTACAAGCTCGCTATTGCTCGCCATGAAAAAATCGACACTTAAGTGGCACGATAGGTCTTAGAATTGAAAAATAAAATGAGGCGAGAGGTATTTAAATCGCCAAACTAATAGGCCTAACGTCTTATAATCTCAAAACTAATTGAGCTACACACAGGGAGATAGGGGACCAGAAAAACGACCCATCTCCCCTTAACCCATTGGCTGCGGCTATGTTTGGGCTATTTAGGGCATATTCAGGCACTCCTGAATGATAAATCAAGCATCTGCATTAAATGAAGTGTATTCTGCCAAAAACTAGGCGAGAATAGCTTCAAAATGACACCAGAACGGGCCCTGTACGTGGTCTGGTTCACCCGCAGTGGTCCCAGTGAAACGCGGGAAACCCGCTATTATGTAACACTCGCTCGCTTGGCTACACTGTTGAGAGAGACAGAGAGAGACCCGCGCGAGACACAGTCAACATCAGTGAGCCGCTCGGTGCTCTGAGGGTCGGAGGTGGGCCCCTCATGCTCCTGCCCACTGACACTCGATTTTTACGGTTTTTACAGGCTTTTAAAGCCTGGAAATTGCTGTAACTTGCCAGGACGTTCCAGAACATCACCCGCAGCGAAAGGGTTAATGATAAACCGTGTTATTAGCCACATACTCCGATATTCTACCATTAATCAGAGTTAACCTTTGGTATTGGAATTGCGGGGGGATGGACCGTTTTTGTGGTCCCCCTTATCTCTCATGTTTAGCCTCATTGGTTTTCAGATTATAATACGTTCGGCCCATTAGTTTGGTGATTTTAGGACCTTTCGCCCCATTTTTTTTGTCAATATTAAGATTTTTTCCTGGCGAGCGATAGCGAGCCTGTAATTTAAGAGAAACCAGCCTTCGATCGGGACATTTTTCTATCAAAAAATGTACAAAATTTATCTTGAAGGAGGCGGGTGTGTTTTAAGGTTGATGGATGTCTAGGGAGGAAACTAGAAATTATATGAATAACTGAATAAATAGACCAAAAATACATCCACTATCCCCTTAAAGCAGGAGTCCGTGATCGGCGGGGGAGTCCTGCATGCAAACTCCGCCCCCCCCCCCCCACCCCCCCACCCCGCCCACGGCACGCGCCCGTAACTCACCCGGAGGAGAAAACAACCACCTTGGCTAAAATTGAAGCGACACTTATATGATGAACGCGTCGGGAAGTGGGTTACGGGGGGGGGGGGGGGAGGCGGCGTGATTGCAGGGGTGTGTAGCGAGGTTGGAGGGTGTAGAGGGGAAGGGGGGTGGAGGGGAAGGGGGTTGGAGGGTAGGTGTGTGTGTGGTGCGGAGAGGGGTGAATAAAAGTGGGTGGAGGGTAGGGTTGTGAGGCGAGGTTGGAGGAGGTAGATGGTAGGGGTGTGTGGAGGGGAATGGGGTGGTTGGAGGGTGTAGAGGGGATGTGGGTGGTTTGGAGAGGGGTAAAGAGGGGAGGCGGTGAGATTGCAAGGGTGTGAGGCGAGGTTGGAGGGGAAGGAGTGACAGGGGAGTGTTAGGATGTGTAGGAAAGGCGACGAGGTGGGCACGTATTTGTGAGGTAGGGTGCAAGAGTGTGGGTGGATTGGACGGGTGTAAGAGGGAGGTTGGGTGAAGAGGGGTCGGGGTTGGGGGAGGGTGTGTAATCGTTAGGAGGGTGGCAGAGTGATTGAGAGTAAGGTGTAAATCAGGGGGTTGTTAATCGGGAGAAGAAAGGAAGTATAGTGGTACGGAATTAAGGGGAGATGGGACGTTTTTCTGGTCCCCCTTCTTCCTCATGTTTAACCCCATTTATTTCCAGAATTTAAGACGTTCGACCTATTATTTTGGCGATTTTAAGACTTTTCGCCCAATTAATTTGTCAATATTAAGGCTTTTTGTGTCCTTTATGTATCAATTTTTTCCTGTCGAGCGATAGTGAGCCTTTATTTTAAGAGGAATCGGCCTTCAGCCTGGATTATTTTTTTTATCAAAAATTTGTCAAATTTACCTTGAAAGAAGGTCTTTGGCGGGTGTTTTTTTAAAGCCTGATGAAGGTCTAGGGAGGAAACTAAATATATATTAAAAAGATACATAAATGATCAAATAAATAAGCCCCTCCTCCCTTAAAAGAACTTGGGAGAGAAAAATGTGAGTAGAGGAGTGCATGTAGTCAGGAGTTTGTAATAATTGGAAAGGAGCTGAAAGTAGGGTGCGTAGGATTGACAAAGTTGGTTAGGAATGTTATGCAGGGAGTAGAGGGGAAGTAGGTGGTATGAAGTAGGGAGGGTATAACAGGAGGAAGAATAAAATATGTCTTTGGGATTAAGAAGAAAATAAATTAGTATGTCATTTCTGCGGGTGGGACAGGCAGTGAAAGAAGTTTGGAATGCACAAGGAAATGAGAAAAGATTGGCTTAAGGGGAGATTTTCACTTGAGGGATTTTTTTCTGGACCCGTTTCTCCCTCATTGCTTTGGAGATCTTAAGACGTTCGCCCTAGTAGTTTTGACATTTTAAGACATTTTTGCCCCATTTATGTAAATTTGAAGACCTTTCGTGCCATTAATGTGTCGATTTTTCCTGGCGAGCGATAGCGAGCCTGTATTTTAAGTGCAATCGGCCTCCGGCCGGGACATTTTTCTACCGAAAAATGTACAAATTTACCTTGAAAGGGGTTCTAGGGGGTGTAATTTTAAGCTTGATGAAAACGTAGGGAACAAACTAAATACCTCCCCTTAAGGCATAAAGGTAACAATTTCCTGCAAGAACGAAAATGTGAATTACTCGGGCAGAGCTAGACGTGGATGTGTGTAGTGGATTGGTGAAAATAAATTGGAGAGGCAGATATTGGTCGACTAAGTACTTGGAAATATGATACTTGATGAAGGACTGGTTGTGTTCAAAGAGTTGGGATATCTGTCATAGAACAGAGTACAAATTACGGAACACCCCGTTTTTTTAACATTAATCCTCCATTACAAACCCCAATGCACTTCAATAAATTAATGAAAGCATATGATCCTCCCCGGGGTTCGAACTCGGGACACCACACCCAGAACATAAACATCTAAACCATTACACCACCACCGCAGTTAACATATATCAGTGGAGGAGAACAATTGTAAAAGTGTTTAATGGCAAGAGGCAATAGACAATGTTAAGCAGTTAGACAGTTAAACAGACATACAGATTGACAGCTATAAACACAGACAAGCCAAAACTAGACAGACAAGTAGAGTTTTAAACAGACAAAGACAGACAGACTAAATGACTGAGTGACTCACCTAACTTAAGGGGAGGTTTCTAGTTTGTTCTCTAGACCTCCATCAAGCTTAAAATTACACCCCGTAAACCCCCTTTCAAGATAAATTGGTACATTTTTCGGTAGAAAAATGTCCCGGACGAAGGCCGATTTATCTTAAATTACAGGCTCGCTATCGCTCGCCAGGAAAAAATCGACACCTAAATGACACGAAAAGTCTTAAAATTGACAGAAATGGGGCGAACGTTCTTAAAATCGCCAAACTAATGGGGCGAACGTCTTAAAATATCAAAAGCAATGGGACTAAACCTGAGGGAGAAAGGGTTCCAGGAAAAAAAATCTCGAGAGGAAATCTCCCCTTAATGGGACAGTGGTTATTTTGGGGTCTATTTATTTATATATTAATTAATTTATTTTTGTTTCCTCGCTAGACTTCCATCAAGCTTAACCCTCCTGGCCCGGGCTGTCTCTCCAAAGGACAGCGTGGGCTACCCGGGCGATCTGGCCGAAAAACTTCTAGCCTAGGCCTAGGCTACCGTATTTTTGTTTAGTTTAATGCTAGAAATTTCCCACGCATCTATAAACGTAGTGCGGTTTCCAATCTGTAGACTGGCGTTGAGTAGAGCTCTCTAAGTCAACTGGTTCAGTTGTGATGACGATTTCAGTGGAGCTAATTTTGCCGCGATGTTGACAATATCGGAGCTTTTCACACACTAATTTCGTCTGACGTCACAACAACAATATTGATCCGACCTCTCCTTATTGTTTTCGAAGGTGCGGTGACGCAACGATCGGCTTTGTTTACATTCGTCGGACGCACGGCGTTCAGACCAAGCTGAATAGGCTTGAAAGCTTACTGCCTAGTAACAGGACACCCGGGCACCTGCCCTTATTTCGTGGTGTCCTTCCACACAGACACCCGGGCAGGAAGGGTTAAAACAACATCCATTAGATCCCCCTACAAGATAAATTTGTACATATTTCGGTAGAAAAATTTCACGGCCGAAGGCCGGTTCTTCTATAATTACAGGCTCGCTATCGCTCGCCAGGAAAATAAATCGACACCTAAAAGGCACGAAAGGTCTTAATATTGTCAAAGAAATTGGGAGAAAGGTCTTAAAATCGACTAACTAATGGGGCAAACGTCTTAACATCTCAAAACTAATGGGGTAAGCATGAGGAAGAAAGGCGTCCAGAAAACCGACCCATCTCCCCTTAAAAAGACCAAAACAGACAGACAGACAGACAGACTGACCAAAGTTAACCAGACAGGGAGGTACGTGAGGAAGAGACGTACCTGTCCCCGTGTGACAGGTTAATCAATCAACCAAAGAAAGAGGGATATACAGCATAGATTGAATTATTTGGTTTAAGCGGTTTATATTGTATTTAAATGTAAAACTTGCAAACTAAACAATCAAAACATTGACAAAGACCATATAAAGGCAAAATAACTGATCAAAATTGTTTTGTGGGAACAACGCTTACTAAAATAAAATGTATGAATTAAAATAAACCATTATTTATATATTTACAGGCAAAGCTCTTTGGTGGATCTGGTTAATCTTTTAAAAAAAACTTTGGCCATGGCATTTTGATCAAATAGTTTTACCTTGAGATGAAGGGTACGAGGAAGGAAGGAAAGGAGGAAGGAAGGAAGAGAGGAAGAGTGAGATAGAGGGGGAGGGGGCGGAGGAGAGAGAGAGAGAGAGAGAGAGAGAGAGAGAGAGAGAGAGAGAGAGAGAGAGAGAGAGAGAGAGAGAGAGAGAGAGAGAGAGAGTGAAAGGGAGAGAGAGAGAGCGAAAGGGAGAGAGAGATAGAGAGAGAGCGAAAGGGAGAGAGAGAGAGCGAAAGGGAGAGAGAGAGAGAGAGAGAGAGAGAGAGAGAGAGAGAGAGAGAGAGAGAGAGAGAGAGAGAGAGAGAGAGAGAGAGAGAGAGCCTGACTAGATACAGTATAATCTGTTTATATATTTTACTCCACCTCCCAATTAAATTAATGGAAGCCAGCATGTGATCCACCGGGACTCTAACCTGGGTCACCACATACAGATTTTAAACGCTCTAACCATTACACCTTCCAGACAGTTTAAGGGGGGTCACCTGTTTTGTTTTATCTTGCTCTCCTTTTCTCTCTTTCTCTGGTTTGTATCCATTCGGCCCCATTCAGCCAACTATTTTAAGACGTTTATCCCCATCCAGGTGTCGATTTCTTCCTGGCGAGCGATAGCGAGCCAGCATTGTATTGAGAGATCCGGCTTCGCCGGAGAAATTTTTCTATCGAAAAATGTACAAATTTAACTTGCTGTCAAAAACAAAATATATATATGCTGGCTCGCTACTGCTCGCCAGGAAAATATTGACACCTGGATGGGGGTAAACGTCTTAAAAGAGTAGGCTGAATGGGGCCGAATGGATACAAGCCAGAGAAAGAGAGAAAAAGACAAAAAGCAGGTGACCCTACTTAACAGAGTCCGACCAACATACGCCATATTGGTGCTACTGGCGTCTTTAGCCCTTCGTTGCACTCAAATGTAACCATACCCATTGTAACCATACCCATTGTAACCATACCCATTGTATTGGGGAAGTTGAAGGCACCAATCGAGCAGGGGACGCCACATAGGCATATGATAAAGAAGTGCTGGAACTCTTGCTTTATTTTGCTGGCTTCCCCCACTGTTTCTATTTTTGCCTCACCTACACAGAGTTGTTGTTGTTGTTGTTCCCCAAGCTGCCTGGGCGAACAGCCCCAAGGCTCCGAGCAAGGCCAAGGCCATAACCGAGCACCCCAACAGAACCCTCCCTGCCGACCACAATAAAGCCTGGGTGACCGAAGCCACTCCATGGCGGGGAGCTGAGGAGGGTGCGGAAACGCCCGGGAAACCAAAGCCCCACCAAGGGCCCTGTGCCCCTCAGCAATTATGAAGAGAAAGTTGAGGGGCAAAGGAAAAATGTGACGCTTTGGCTTCCAATCTTGGTAGATAGGGATGTCAATCCTCGGAAGAGACGCCGTCACTTGAGATCTAAGTAAAGTGAACAGTCAGAGTAAGCTATGGGTATGGCAGAGATCGCTCAGCTCTCGCTCTGATAGACCAGCCCATCACCTCATGACTAGAACCCAATCCTCTCAGCATCAGCTAGGAAAGGCCCTAGAAAACCGCCTTTGGCGGGGGGATAGCTCCCCTATTTTAACCCCTTTCGGGGTCGGGCACCCGCCCAAGAGAGTAATCCAGCTAGCTCTCACAAGCACCCCCTCCTCCTATTCTTTTCACTACACTTTACGAGCACACCACACTTCTTTCCCACACACCTAAATTACCTCTAATGTGAACAGGTACCTTGATTTGTGTCTCTCTATCTCACTGTCCATCTTGAGAGGGGGGGGGGGGATTTGTTACAGAAATGTTTGCCATTTGTCTCCTTCGTAAAAAAACAAAAATAATAATAATAGTAATAAACCTAAAAATAAATCCATAAAACATTAGGCTGTGTTGGTCCACGATATACTGTATAGTTTGGTCCTTGTCTGTACAACCATACCTGGTCAACAATATAATAAATATATTAACTATATTGTATATAATAAATAAATATAACTGTGTCGGTGGTGTAATGGTTTAAATACTTAGGTTCTGGGTGTGGTGTTCTGAGTTCGAATACCGGGAGGATCATATGATTTCATGATCTTGATAGCGTAATGCATAAATGCGCCAAATTTTGGTGTGAGTATGCTAGGTTCGAGTCCTTGGAGTGCCACATGTATTTGTTGATTTCATTAATTGAGTTTAGAAGTAAAGTTGGTTGGTGAAAAATATGAATTTATTCAAGTGAATTGAGGTTTGTAATGGATGATTAACGTTAAGAACGGGGTGTTCCTTAAGGGGAGGTTTTTAGTTTGTTCCCTATATCTCCATCAAGCTTACGATTACACCCCCTAGATCCCCTTTCAAGATAAATGTTTACATTTTTCGGTAGAAAAATGTCCCGGCCGAAGGCCGGTTCCTTTTAAATTACAGGCTCGCTATCGCTCGCCAGGAAAAAATCGACACTTAAACGGCACGAAAAGTCTTAAAATTGACAGAAAGGGGTCGAAAGTTCTTAAAATCGCCAAACTAATGGGGCGAACGTCTTAAAATATCAAAAGCAATGGGGCTAACCATGAGGGAGAAAGGGATCCAAAAAAACAGTCCCTCAAGTGGAAAATCTCCCCTTAAGTAGCCATTCGTTGATAATTGCCATTCCCCCAAAAGGCGTTCACAGTCTTAGATGGCCGCTTTCCCTCCCCCCTCCCCCCCCCCCCCACCCCCCCACCCCCCCCAGGATCTCCACACCTGACCAGCCCTCATAACTCCGGCCCCGGGGGTTCATTATTTACACCACCGGCCGTATGTTACACCAAATGAGGAGAGCATACAGTACGGAGCCTCAATTATATGATTTAACTTTGATTACACGATATATTTTTTGCCGGGAATTGAACCTGCGGGAATTATTTAGAGGAGAGGGATCGTTTTTCTGGCCCCTTTCTCCCCTTTAGCCCCATTGTTTTGTTTAGATTTGAAGACGTTCGACCCATTATATTGGCGATGTTAACACTGTTCGCTCCATGTCGTTGTCAATTTTAAGACCTATCGTGCCATTCAGGTGTCGATTTTTTCCGGGCGAGCGAAAGCATGCCTGTTATTTTAAGAGTAACCTGCCTTCGAGGCTATATTACTAAGTAGCGTTATAGGGACGCAGAGGCTTAAGGGGAGGCAGTTGTTTTTTCGAGTCCTCCTCCTCCCTCATGTTTAGCCCCCAATAGTTATGAGATTTCAAGAGATTCGCCCCATTAGGTTGGCGATTTTCAGACCGTTTGCCCCATTTCTTTGCCAATATTAAGACCTTTCGTGCCACTTATGTGTCTTTTAATATTTTCCTAGTGAGCGATAGCGAGTCTGTATTTGAAGAGGAATTGGCCTTCGGCCTGGACATTTTTCTGCCGAAAAATGTAAACATTTAAATCGAAGGGAGGTCTTGTGGGTGTTTTTTTTTTTTTTAAAGTTTGATAGATGTTTAGAGAGCAAACTAAACCCCCTCCATAAACCATTGAGCCGGACCAGTAAATTATGCTGCACAATGCCGTCTGAGCTCCCTTAAGGGGAGATTTCCACTTGAGGGATTTTTTTTCTTTACCCCTTTCTCCCTCATGTTTAGCCCCATTGCTTTTGAGATTTTAAGACGTTCGCCCCATTAGTTTGGCGATTTTAAGAACTTTCGCCCCATTTATGTCACTTTTTAAGACCTGTCGTCCCATTCAGGTGTCGATTTTTTCCTGGCGAGCGATAGCGAGCCTGTAATTAGAGAGTAAGCAGCCTTCGGCCGGGACATTTTTCTACCGAAAAATGTACAAATTTATCTTGAAAGGGGGTCAAGGGGGTGAAATTTTAAGATTGCTGGAGGAGTAGGAAACAAACTAGAAACCTCCCCTTAAGTTCTATTGCTTTTTTTTTGCACAACCACATTATTGAGTTGGAGTTTTACCCCTTGTGTATCGGCGACTTCCTTTACATTTTATTCTTGTTTTGTTTAGACGATTTTGTGCAGTTTAAGAAGGAGCTGTGGTAGTGAAAAGGGTTAAGGTAGAGAGTTCGAAGCCTGTTAAGGGGAGATTTCCACTTGAGGGATTTTTTTCTTGACCCCTTTCTCCCTCATGTTTAGCCCCGTTGGTTTTGATATTCTAAAACGTTTGCCCCATTAGTTTAGCGATTTTAGGAACTTTCACCCCATATTAAGACCTTTCGTGCAATTCAGGTGTCGATTTTATCCTGGCGAGCGACAGCGAGCCTGTAATTTAAGAGGATCCGGCCTTCGGCCGGGACATTTTTCTACCGAAAAATGTACAAATTCATCTTGAAAGGGACTCAAGGGGGTGTAATTTTAAGCTTGATGGAGGTCTAGGGAACAAACTAAATACCTCCCCTTAATGGCTGGAGGCCCTGTATAAACTGAACAAAAATCGTTTAATAGAAGCCAGAATTAAATTAAAAAGACGTCGCCGGTACGGAAGGGGTTAAAGATGGGCGTTTCTGGAGGTGTTCTCGGATTGAAGTCTTAATTACGGCTTGGTAATCCTTTAAGGGGAGATGGGTCGTGTTTCTGGTTCTCATGTTTAGCTCCTTTAGTTTTCAGATTTTAAGACGTTTGGCCCATCAGTTTGTCGATTTTCAACCTTTCGTCCCATTTCTATATCAATATCAAGACCTTTCGTGCCATTTACGTGTTGATTAGTTTCTGGCGAGCGATAGCGAACCTGTAATTTAAAGAGAAACCGGCCGGGACATTTTTCTATCGAAAAATGTACAAATATATCTTGAAGGCGGGTCAAGGGAGATTTTTTTTTTTTTTTTTTTTTTTTTTTAAGGTTGAAAAAGGTCTGGCGAGGAAACTAAAAAATATCTGTATATATAAATACGTAGACCTATTGTATATATAACCATTGTCCGCTTAAAGATGGGCGTTTCTGGAGGTGTTCTCGGATTGAAGTTTTAATTACGGCTTGGTAATCCTTTAATACTTCAAGGTGTGGGACTTGGGTGGCCATTGTTCATCTTTCTTTGATATATACTTTAAATTTTAAGGGGAGATGGGCTGTTTTTTCTGGCCCCCTTCTTCCTCATGTTTAGCCCCATTGCTTGTAAGATTATAAGACGTTCGGCCCTTTCGTTTGGCGAATTTAAGACTTTTCGCCCCATTTTGTTGTCAATATTAAGACCTTTCGTGCCATTTAGGTGTTGATTTATAAATTTTAAGAGTAACCGGCCTTCGGCCGGGATATTTTCCTACCGAATAATGTATACATTTATCTTGAAAGGGGGTCTAGGGGGTGTTTCTTTACAGGTTGAGGGTGGTCTAGGGTGGAAACTAAAAAATAATTAAAACGATAAAATAATTAACAGATAAAACGCCTATCTCCTCTTAAGGGGAGGAAGACCGTTTTTCTGGACCCCCTTCTCCCTAATGTTTAGCCCCACTAGTTTAGAGATTAGGTTATAAGACGTTCGGGCCATTAGATTGGCGATTTTAACACCATTTCGTTATCAATTTTAAGACCTTTCGAGCTATTTGGGTGTCGATTTTTTCCTGGCGAGCGAAAGCGAGCCTGCAATTTTAAGAGGAATCGGCCTTCGGCCGGGACATTTTTCTACCGAAAAATGTACAAATTTATCTTGAAGGGGGGTTTAGGGGGGGGGGGGGGGTGTTCTAAGCTTGATGGAGGTCTAGGGAGGAAACTATAAAAAAAATATATGAATAAATGAATTAATAGACCAAACAAACGGTCAGTCTCCCCTTAATAGACTTTGAACGCATAGGTCCATGTTATTCACAACTATAAAGTGCATGGAACTTTGATAAGGAGGCGCCGTTTATTGATGGCCGGTTTATTGCAATGGAAACGGTGATTGTAGTTGCAATTGTGAATGTGTCAAGATTATCGTACCTTCACATGACAAGTTTAGAGTGTTGTTAAGGGGAGATTTCCACCTGGAGGATTTTTTTCTGAACCTCTTTCTCCCTCATGTTTAGCCCCATTGCTTGTGAGATTTAAAGACGCTTGCCCCATTAGTTTGGCGATTTTAAGAACCCTCGCCCCATTTCTGTCAATTTTAAGACTTCGTGCCATTTAGGTGTCGATTTTTTCCTGGCGAGCGATAGCGAGCCTGTAATTTAAGGGGAATCGGCCTTTGGCCGGGACATTTTTCTACCGAAAAATGTACAAATTTATCTTGAAAGGGGGTCAAGGGGGAGTAATTTTAAGCTTGATGGAAGTCTAGGGAATCAACTAAAAACCTCCCCTTAAGGTGAGATGGTTCACTTTTTGGGCGATTTTTGCATGTATTCATTATTTTTCTAGTTTCCTCCCTAGACCTCCATCAAATTTAAAAAAACTTCCATTAGATCCCCCTTCTAGATTAATTTGTACATTTTTCGGTAGAAAAATGTCCCGGTCGAAGGCCGCTTCTTCCAACATTACAGGCTCACTATCGTTCGCCAGGGATAAAATCGTCACCTAAATAGCACGAAAGGTCTAAATATTGAAAATAAAATGGGGCGAAAGGTTTTAAAATCGACTAACTAATGGGGCAAACATCTTAACATCTGAAAACTAATGGGGCTAAACATGAGGGAGAAAGTGGTTCAGAAAACCGGCCCATTCCCCCTTAATCGATCAAGGCAACCTTCTCCAAGTACTTTTATTATTTGACTGTACTTCCCATTTCTCAACCTATTCTTCCTCTATCCAAAACTCTCTACTCTCCTACTTTACTCCAGCCATCGTATAGTATCCCTCCAATATATGTGTAGTAGCTATGAACGAATCTTACATATATATACTTCTTAATATGTGTGTAGTAGCTATGAACGAATCTTACATATATATACTTCTTAATATGTGTGTAGTAGCCATGAACGAATCTTGCATATATATACTTCTTAATATTACAAAGATCAAGTTGTGCGCAAGCTGTATTTCTCACATTACATCAAGAAACTACAAAAAGGGAATATATGTGGAAGGTTCTCATAAAAGGTTCGTAGAAATATGAATAATTAGGTAACGACGCATATATATATATATATATATATATATATATACGACTATCACAATGAATGGGGAAGCAACTAATTACCATAGTAAGAAGAAAAAAAAATATATATATACAGTATATATATATGTACCGGTATATATATATATTAACCCCTTCTGTACCGGTGCCGTCTTTTTACTTTATTCTGGCAGTTATTAAATTATTTTATTCAGCTTAAAATGAGCCTCCAACAGTTAACAGGCTTCGATTTATCACACTTAACCGTTTTTACCACCACGGATCCTCCTTAAACCGCACAAAATCGTCTAAATATAGCTAGAATAAAATGTAAAAGACGTCGCCGGTACAGAAGGGGTTAAACGTATGTAGAAGAGAGTTGCAAATGACTACCCAAAGAAAGGCATTAGGGCCTGTAAAAGAGAAATGTTGCAGACAAAGCTAAAAAAGAGAGAGAAATGCAAGGAGAAATTATATCAGTTTTGGCAAGGATTATGACTAGAGAGAGAGAGAGAGAGAGAGAGAGAGAGAGAAAGAAAGAACGACTTCCATCAAAGTTAAAAAAAAAAAAAAAAAAAAAGATCCCCCTTCTAGATTAATTTGTATATTTTTCGGTAGAAAGCATTTCCCGGCCGAAGGCTGGTTCTTCCAAATTATCGTTCGCCATGAAAAATATCGACAACTAAATAAGCATGAAAGGTCTTAATATTGACAAAGAAATGCGGCGAAAGGTCCTAATATCGACAAAACTAATGGGGCAAACTTCTTACAATCTCAGAACTAATTGGGCTAAGCATGAAGAAGGGGGACCAGAAAAATAGACCATCTCCCCTTAAGTAGAGACTAAGAGGGGAGGGCGATAAAAGCAAATGCAAGCAGTCGTAAGGTTAAGACAGTGATGATGACAGACGGAGAGACAGACAGGAAGGATGAAGGGAAGAGGGAAGAGCAGAATGGGAGGAGGAGCAACGAAAGAGAGGAAATGAAGAAAGTGAGAAGGGTGCAACGGAAGATGGAAGAGAAGAATGGGAGGAGGAGCAACGAAAGAGGGTATAGAAGAGAGGAAGAGAAGGAAGGGAGAAAGGGAAAGGAAGGAAGAGAAGGAAGGGAGAAGGGGCAACGAAAGAGGGTATAGAAGAGGATGAGGAGGAAGAACAAACTGAAGAGGGAAGAAAAGAAAAGAGGGTAGAAGAGAAGGAAGGGAGAAGGGGCAAAGGAAGGAAGAGAAGAAAGGCAGAAGGGGCAACGAAAGAGGGTATAGAAGAGAGGAAGAGAAGGAAGGGATAAGGGGCAAAGGAAGGAAGAGAAGAAAGGCAGAAGGGGCAACGAAAGAGGGTAGAAGAGAGGAAGACGAGAAAGGGCAAAGACAGGAAAGGAAGATGTTATTAAGATAGGAAGGCAGAGAGGTAGTAAGATAGGGAGGTAGGAAGGAAGAAAGAAAAGTAGGTATGAGGGAAGGAAGGAAGAGTGGTAGTAAGGTAGGAAGGTAGGTATGAGGGAAGGAAGGAAAAGTTGTAGGAAGGTAGGTATGAGGGAAGGAAGAGTGATAGGAAGGAAGGTAGGTATGAGGGAAGGAAGAGTGATAGGAAGGAAGAGTGATAGGAAGGTAGGTATGAGGGAAGGAAGGAAGAGTGGTAGGAAGGTAGGTATGAGGGAAGGAAGGAAGAGTGGTAGGAAGGAAGGTAGGTATGAGGGAAGGAAGGAAGAGTGGTAGGAAGGTAGGTATGAGGGAAGGAAGGAAGAGTGGTAGGAAGGAAGGTATGAGGGAAGGAAGGAAGAGTGGTAGGAAGGAAGGTAGGTATGAGGGAAGGAAGGAAGAGTGGTAGGAAGGTAGGTATGAGGGAAGGAAGGAAGAGTGGTAGGAAGGAAGGTATGAGGGAAGGAAGGAAGAGTGGTAGGAAGGTAGGTATGAGGGAAGGAAGGAAGAGTGGTAGGAAGGTAGGTATGAGGGAAGGAAGGAAGAGTGGTAGGAAGGAAGGTAGGTATGAGGGAAGGAAGGAAGAGTGGTAGGAAGGTAGGTATGAGGGAAGAAGGAAGAGTGGTAGGAAGGTAGGTATGAGGGAAGGAAGGAAGAGTGGTAGGAAGGAAGGTAGGTATGAGGGAAGGAAGGAAGAGTGGTAGGAAGGTAGGTATGAGGGAAGGAAGGAAGAGTGGTAGTAAGGTAGGAAGGTAGGTATGAGGGAAGGAAGGAAGAGTGGTAGGAAGGTAGGTATGAGGGAAGGAAGGAAGAGTGATAGGAAGGAAGGTAGGTATGAGGGAAGGAAGGAAGAGTGGTAGGAAGGAAGGTAGGTATGAGGGAAGGAAGGAAGAGTGGTAGTAAGGTAGGAAGGTAGGTATGAGGGAAGGAAGGAAGAGTGGTAGGAAGGAAGGTAGGTATGAGGGAAGGAAGGAAGAGTGGTAGGAAGGTAGGTATGAGGGAAGGAAGGAAGAGTGGTAGGAAGGTAGGTATGAGGGAAGGAAGGAAGAGTGGTAGGAAGGTAGGTATGAGGGAAGGAAGGAAGAGTGGTAGGAAGGTAGGAAGGTATGAGGGAAGGAAGGAAGAGTGGTAGGAAGGAAGGTAGGTATGAGGGAAGGAAGGAAGAGTGATAGGAAGGAAGGTAGGTATGAGGGAAGGAAGGAAGAGTGATAGGAAGGAAGGTAGGTATGAGGGAAGGAAGGAAGAGTGGTAGTAAGATAGGAAGGAAGGAAGGTAGGTATGAGGGAAGGAAGGAAGAGTGGTAGTAAGATAGGAAGGAAGGAAGGATAGGTATGAGGAAGGAAGGAAGGATAGGTATGAGGAAGGAAGGAAGGATAGGTATGAGGAAGGAAGGAAGGATAGGAAGGAAGGAAGAGTGGTAGTAAGATAGGAAGGAAGGAAAGTAGGTATGAGGGAAGGAAGGAAGAGTGGTAGTAAGATAGGAAGGTAAGAAGGAATACAGGTAGGTGTATGGGAAGGAAGGAAGAGTGATAGTAAGATAGGAAGGAAGGAAGGAAGGTAGGTAGGTATTAGGGAAGGAAGGAAGGTAGGTATGAGGGAAGGAAGGAAGGTAGGTATGAGGGAAGGAAGGAAGGTAGGTATGAGGGAAGGAAGGAAGAGTGGTAGTAAGATAGGAAGGAAGGAAGGTAGGTATGAGGGAAGGAAGGAAGGAAGGTAGGTATGAGGGAAGGAAGGAAGGTAGGTATGAGGGAAGGAAGGAAGAGTGATAGTAAGATAGGAAGGAAGGAAGGTAGGTAGGTATTAGGGAAGGAAGAGTGATAGTAAGATTAGAAGGAAGGAAGGAAGGTAGGTATGAGGGAATGAAGGAAGAGTGGGAGGAAGGAAGGAAGGAAGGTAGGTATGAGGGAAGGAAGGAAGAGTGGTAGTAAGATAGGAAGGCATAAAGGTAGGTATATGGGAAGGAAGGAAGGAAGGAGGAGTGGTAATAAGATATGAAGGAAGGAAGGGAGGTAGGTATGAGGGAAAGAAGAAAGTGATCGTAAGATAGGGAGGAAGGAAGGAAGGTATTAGGGAAGGAAGGAAGAGTGGTAGGAAGGAAGGAAGGAAGGTAGGTATTAGGGAAGGAAGGAAGAGTGGTAGGAAGGAAGGAAGGAAGGAAGGTAGGTATTAGGGAAGGAAGGAAGAGTGATAGTATGATATAAAGGAAGGAAGGAAGGTAGGTAGGTATGAGGGAAGGAAGGAAGGTAGGTATGAGGGAAGGAAGGAAGGTAGGTATGAGGGAAGGAAGGAAGGTAGGTATGAGGGAAGGAAGGAAGGTAGGTATGAGGGAAGGAAGGAAGGTAGGTATGAGGGAAGGAAGGAAGGTAGGTATGAGGGAAGGAAGGAAGGTAGGTATGAGGGAAGCTAGGTATGAGGGAAGGAAGGAAGAGTGGTAGGAAGGAAGGAAGGTAGGTATGAGGGAAGGAAGGAAGAGTGGTAGGAAGGAAGGAAGGTATGAGGGAAGGAAGCAAGAGTGGTAGTAAGATAGGAAGGCATAAAGGTAGGTATATGGGAAGGAAGGAAGGAAGGAGGAGTGGTAATAAGATATGAAGGAAGGAAGGGAGGTAGGTATGAGGGAAAGAAGAAAGTGATCGTAAGATAGGGAGGAAGGAAGGAAGGTATTAGGGAAGGAAGGAAGAGTGGTAGGAAGGAAGGAAGGAAGGTAGGTATTAGGGAAGGAAGGAAGAGTGATAGTAAGATATAAAGGAAGGAAGGAAGGTAGGTATGAGGGAAGGAAGGAAGGTAGGTAGGTATGAGGGAAGGAAGGAAGAGTGGTAGTAAGATATGAAGGAAGGAAGGAAGGTAGGTATGAGGGAAGGAAGGAAGGTAGGTATGAGGGAAGGAAGGAAGGTAGGTATGAGGGAAGGAAGGAAGGTAGGTATGAGGGAAGGAAGGAAGGTAGGTATGAGGGAAGGAAGGAAGAGTGATAGTAAGATAGGAAGGAAGGAAGAGTGGTAGTAAGATAGGAAGGAAGGTAGGTATGAGGGAAGGAAGGAAGGTAGGTATGAGGGAAGGAAGGAAGGTAGGTATGAGGGAAGGAAGGAAGAGTGATAGTAAGATAGGAAGGAAGGAAGGAAGAGTGATAGGAAGGAAGGTAGGTATGAGGGAAGGAAGGAAGGTAGGTATGAGGGAAGGAAGGAAGAGTGATAGTAAGATAGGAAGGAAGGAGGAGTGGTAGTAAGATATGAAGGAAGGAAAGAAGGTAGGTATGAGGGAAGGAAGGAAGAGTGGTAGTAAGATATGAAGGAAGGAAGGAAGGTAGGTATGAGGGAAGAAAGGAAGGTAGGTATGAGGGAAGGAAGGAAGTTAGGTATGAGGGAAGGAAGGAAGAGTGGTAGTAAGATAGGAAGGAAGGAAGGTAGGTATGAGGGAAGGAAGGAAGGTAGGTATGAGGGAAGGAAGGAAGAGTGGTAGGAAGGAAGGAAGGAAGGAAGGTAGGTATGAGGGAAGGAAGGAAGAGTGGTAGTAAGATATGAAGGAAGGTAGGTATGAGGGAAGGAAGGAAGGTAGGTATGAGGGAAGGAAGGAAGAGTGGTAGTAAGATAGGAAGGAAGGTAGGTATGAGGGTAGGAAGGTAGGTATGAGGGAAGGAAGGAAGGTAGGTATGAGGGAAGGAAGGAAGGTAGGTATGAGGGAAGGAAGGAAGAGTGGTAGGAAGGAAGGAAGGTAGGGTAACTCGGCAGAGCAAGTATAGTAAAGAGAAGGAGACCCAGGATAATGGAGTTTATAATGGTGAGGGAAGGGCGAAGAATCCAGGTTTACATCAGACGTAGCTATTCTGAACATGTGGGACTGTACTGAATTATATATATATATATATATATATTTGTTCTCTGTACACTAATATTGTCTGTTAATTATTATATAATATAACATTCATTTTGTTCAAAATGTCCATGGACAATCAAAATAGTCCCATTTCATTAAACTTAAATAGAACAAGGTGAAAAGGAATGAGAGAGGGGTGGGGGCGGGGGGGGGGGGGGGGGGTTGAGAGAGAGAAGGGCATCTGCAAGCGGATCCCGGGAAGAGCTCAGGTAAAAAAAAAAAAAAAAAAAAAAAAACATATCTGTGGAAAGTTAGAGGAGGAAAAGTTTAAGAGGTTGAAAAGATTGAAGGGACGGTGCGGAATGGAAAGTTGTGGAAAGGGTGGATTATAATGAATTGTGTGGAAGGCCGATTTAGAGAGCTAGAGTCACTAGGAGTAGGGTACACAACGGACTCGCGGGCCTATTCGCGGTGAAAATCGATGACTCCTAGTGACTCTAGCGACTTCTGTTAGACTTCCACTCGCTCGTAGTGAAAATCGATGACTCCTAGTGATTCTAGCGACTCCTAGTGACTCCTGTTAGACTCCCACTAGCTCAAACTCCTGACTGTGTGATGTACCCTTAAATCAGGGTGTCAAAACGGAGCAATTATGTTTGAAGACTTGAAGGAATATGACAAGGAATGCAAGAAAATTAACATGAAATCGCATTGTATTGGCCATTTTATCACTTTCAAAGGCATAACTTGAACGATAAACAAAAATGTTGGCATTATATAAGTAACACCCCGTTCCTAACATTAATCATCAATTGCAAACCCCAATGTACTTGAATAAACTAATGAAAGCATATATGGTCCTCCCGGGATTCGAACTCGGGACACCACACCCATAACATAAGCACCTAAACCCTTATGATGGCATTATATAATTATAAAATAATAGTCTTTCGTTTGACCCTCTGCCCTAAATAAATAGAACAATGGGACGATGTTACGATTTTAATCATGCATGCTGTAATAAATGTAAGGCTTTAGGGGAGATGGTCGGTTTTTCTGGACACCCATCTCTCTCATGCTTAGCCCCATTAGTTTTGAGATTTAAAGACGTTTGCCCCTTGAGTTTTTCGATTTTAAGATCTATCGCCCCATTTCTTTGTCAATTTCAAGAGCTTCCGTGCCCTTTAGGTGTCGATTTTTTCCCTGACGAGCGTTAGCCAGCCTGTAATTGTGGAAGAACCGGCCTTCGGCCGTGAAATTTGTCTACCGAAAAATGTAAAAATTATTCTCGAAGGGGGATCTAATGGATGATTTTTTAAGTTTGATGGAGGTCTAGGGAGGAAACTAAAACAATAAATGAATATATAAATAAATATACCCAAACAAATAACCACTGTCCCCTTAACGAGGTAATTGAATGAGAACGCTTAACCTGAAGCAATTACAAGATTTAATATAAACTTCACAATTGTCGTTTATGATCATTCTTTTACCCCCCGGCGAATGTAGTATGACATTATAAGCCCTGCATATATATTGCTATACATATATCTCACTGCTTATATGCCTTTATCCCTGTAACTTTTAAACTCTCAACATTCTTATTAAACATTCTTCATTTATTGAACTCCCTATAACTTTATCTATCTCTTTAACATATAATATATTTATTGTTACTTCCACTTAAATCAACACCCATTTCCTCTGTAAATGTAAACTGTATAACGTATTTATCCGGTCATACGTCATACCAGAATGCTGAGTTGATGCTGTGTTGCTTCAGCATCCTTGAACCCAGTCGATGCCTTCTTACTCAGGCATCTTCAGTTAGACTTCAACAGAGAGAGTCAGAGCTCTTTACTCCCTCTAGACTCTAGACTCACCCTCTATAGCCAAGCTCCTATATCCCCTAGATATATTAGACCACACAAGTCATATATCACCTTGCTCCTAAGGCTTTTATTACAAGCCTTATCATATATCTGTACTTATATACCTGTACGACCTGTACGTTTATACTTATTATCACTTATCCAATAATTAATATGTTGTGTTATTACCTATAATTCCCTATATACTTAACATATTATATTACTTGATATTCGAGGGATGGGAAATGAAATATTGATATTGGCCATAGCTGGAGTAATTGCCTAAGCTGTAATGAAATATAATGAAAATGTAATGTAAAAAATAAAAACAAATAAAAAATAATAATAATAAAGGAAAACTGGGGATTGGGCCTGCCTAAATAGATAGATGGATAGTGATGAAAATACTATTACAAAACCATATATGTTTATCTGGAATTTAAAATATGACTTACTCTATGTATATTGTGTTTAATCCGTGAACTATTACTGGTCTATACTGTATGCCATATTGCTTAATGAACATATCTGGCCATTATAGGATGTGTTTTTAATATCAGAAATTGTGTAACTGCATAAGATTATGTGCTTGAATTTTAGGAAATCATATCGTAAATAGTTTAACATCGTCATTAATTAAAGATGAATAAATAAATATAATAATGGATGTAATATACCGGTATATATATATATATATATATATATACTGTATATAATATTATAATTATTATTTTATTTATTTTTTATTTTTTCCTGGTAAAACATGCGCAGTTAAAGCTTTTTCTAAAATGTACATTAATCTCACTCGACAAACAACACATAAATTCCTAAATACACCCAAGGACCGGCCATTAAGGGGCCCCACCTCGCTTGTTTTGATCTTTCTCTCCCTCTCTCTTTGGTTTGCATCCATTCGGCCCCATTCAGCCTACTGTTTTAAGACGTTTACCCCATCCAGGTGTAAATAGTTTCCTGGCGAGCGGTAGCGAGCCAGCATATATATATTTTTTCTTTTGACAGCAAGCTAAATTTGTACATTTTTCGATAGAAAAATGTCTCCGGCGAAGCCGGATTTCTCCATACAATGCTGAATCGCTATCGCTCGCCAGGAAGAAATCGACACCTGGATGGGGATACACTTTTTAAAACAGTTGGCTGAATGGGGCCGAATGGATACAAGCCAGGGAAAGAGAGAAAAGGAGAGAAAGATACAAAAAGCCGGTGACCCCCCCATTAACTACAACCAAGGCACTAATACTATATAATGGAAGGCTACACAGGAGTTATGATGAGGTATATATTATTAAGGTGACTTAGTGAGAGCGTATATTATAATGTACGACGTAACAAAGTACAGTCGGACAAATAATATATGATGTTGCGCCACCAAGTATTTTTCGATCAATAGTTGGTATCCGCACTAACTAAGGTTGGATTCATTGTTTCGAGTGAGATATACTAACATGTTCCTATACGCCCTATTCAACATCTGACAGACATTATACAGCACACAGCAAGCAAAACTTAACAACAGCGGAGACATGACTTATATTAGGCCAACAGTAAATATAAGTGCAAGCGTGTGTGTGTGTGTGTGTGTGGTTTTTTTTTTTTTTTTTTTTTTTTTTTTTTAATGGGTTATGTGCCTGAGTTATTATACATACATACAAGCATTATTTAATACACAACAAGTAAATTGATGAAAAAGAGGAACAGATTAGTCGCTAAAGAGTTGTCTAGGTCACTTTACAAACGAAACAAAACCTAATATGTATGACAAATATAATACATAGTCGCGAAGATATTTAAGGGAGCCCACCTCGGTTTTCTTTTATCTTTCTCACCCTCTCTTTTTGGCTTGTATCCATTCGGCCCCATTCAGCCTACTGTTTTAAGACGTTTACCCCCATCCAGGTGTCAATATTTTCCTTGTAAGCGGTAGCGAGACAGCATATATATATTTGTGTTTTGAGAGCAAGCTAAATTTGTACATTTTTCGATAGATAAATGTCTCCGGCGAAGCCGGATTTCTTCATACAATGCTGAATCGCTATCGCTCGCCAGGAAGATATCGACACCTGGATGGGGATAAAAGTCTTAAAACAGTTGGCTAAATGGGGCCAAATGGATACAAGCCAGAAAAGGAGAGAAAGAGAAAAAATCAGGCGACCCCCCTTAATCACGTCGAGAAATTATACCCACAAGATGGACACACCCTTTTATTGTGATTACACGACAAGTTTCGACTCTTTCTGGAGTTCTTTTCAGGTCCCACCCAAAGAGGACTCCAGAAACCTGTCGTGTGATCATAATAAACTTTTTTCTGTCATGTGGGTATATTTTATCCAATCAGGTTTTCATGGCACTGTGAAAGTTCATCTCATATCTTAGTATACAGTATATGTGTGTGAATATCTATCTAAGCTATCTATCTATCTATCTATCTATTTATCTATCTATCTATATTAATTTATTAATTTATATATTTACATGAGAGAGAGAGAGATAATAGGAAAGCTTATAAATCAGAAAGTTGTATTTCCCATTAACCCCAAATAAAACTAGCCCCGCGCGATAATTAACAAAGCGGCAACATCCATGGGTGCCGACTCTGTAACACCCACAAAAATTCAATTGGGTTTCGAACAGCAAAACTCAATAAAAACTGGAACCCTGGAGCGTTCAACGTACAAACGTTGTTTTATTATAGAATATCAAAGGTAACGAGACCAAACGAAATTCGATTTATGAAAAAGTATATACTATATATATATATATATATATATATATATATATATATATATATATATATATATATATACAGTATATATATATATATATACAGTATATATATATATATATACAGTATCTATCTAATATATTTATATATATATATATATATCTATATATATATCTATATACAGTATATATATATATATATATATATATATAAGTAAATATATATATATATATATACAGTACTGTATGTGAATGTGCCCCCCCGCCTACCCCTCCCCCCCCCCCCCCCTCCTTGCTTATACCCCTTGTGTATGTTATATTTTCCGTTGATTTTACGCTCACTTGTTATAAAGGGTCTTACGCTCACAGGTTATTTAAGGGGACAGTGGTTATTTTGGGGGGGAGTCTATTTATTGATATATTCATTTCCTATATATTTATTGATATATTAATTTTCTTTTTATTTATTGATATATTAATTTATTTTTTTAGTTTCCTCCCTAGACCTCCATCAAACTTAAGAAACATCCATTAAATCCCACTTCCAGATTAATTTGTAATTTTTTTCGGTAGAGAAATATCACGGCCAAAGACCAGTTCCTTCACAATTACAGGCTCGCTATCGCTCCCCAGGAAAAAAATCGACACGTAAAGGGCACGAAAGGTCTTAAAATTGCCAACGAAATGGGTCGCAAGGTGTTAAAATCGCCAAACAAATGGGACAAACGCCTTAAAATCTCAAAAGCTAATGGGGCTAAGCATAAGGAAGAAAGGGGACCAGAAAAACGGCCCATCTCCCTTAAAACCCGAGAATCACCTGTTTTTTCCCCAAGAGGCCTTATATATGGAATCACTGACTGCGGCATAGCAACGGGTCCACTTCTTTGGCAACCACGATTAAGGGGAGATAGGTCGCTTTTCTGGACCCCTTTCTCCCTCCTTATGCTCATCCCCATGAGTTTGGAGGTTTTAAGACGTTCGGCCCACTAGTTTGGCGATTTATATACCTGTCACCCCATTTCTTTGTCAATATAAGAACATTTCGTGCCAGTAGGTGTCGATTTTTTCCTGGCGAGCAATAGCGAGCCTGTAATTGTAGGAGGAACAGGCCTTCGGCCGGGACATTTTTCTACCGAAAAATGTACAAATTTATCTCGAAGGGGGGTTCAGGGGATGTTATTTTTAAGCTTGATGGAGGTCTGGGAGAAAACTAAAAAATAATAAAAAAATAAATATATTATCAAATAAATAGCCATGCCAGCGACGTGTGTTATAATGTATGCTTGCTACATTTAGACGATAACCTGCAGCTTAGGAAGGATCTGTGGTAGTTAAAAGGGTTGGTTGACATAGTTTGAAGCCTTTTTATTGTTAGATGTCCTTCCTAAGCTGAATAAAAATCGTCTAATAGTTGCCAGAATATGATGAAAAGGACGTCACCGGTAGTGTATGGGTTGAAGGATCTTGGGCTCGCAATTTATTTTACCAGGTTATTTAATAGCAACGCTCCACTTCATTGGCGACCACGATTAAGGGGAGATGGGTCGCTTTTCTGGTCCCCTTTTTCCCTCGTGCTTTTCTACCAAAAAATGTACAAATTTATAGGGGGTGTTTTGTAAAAGTTTCCCCTTAAGGGGGGTGACCTGCTTTTTGTTATTTCTGTCATTTTCTCTCTTTCTCTGGCTTGTATCCATTCGGCCCCATTCAGACAACTATTTTAAGACGTTTATCCCCATCTAGGTGTTGATTTCTTCCTGGCGAACGATAGCGAGCCAGCATTATATGAAGAAATCCGGCTTCGCCGGAGACATTTTTCTATCGAAAAATGTACAAATTTAGCCTGCTGTCTAACAAAAATAAAAAATATGCTGGCTCGCTACCGCTCACCAGTAAAAAATTGACACCTGGATGGGGCTAAACGTCTTAAAACAGTAGGCTGAATGGGGCCAAATGGATACAAGCCAGAGAAAGATAGAAAAGGACAGAACAAAAGCAGGTCACCCCCCTTAAAGGGAGATGGCCGTATTTATTGGCTTACATATTAATCTTTCTATTGTTGTTTCTTAGTTTCCTTCCTAGACCTCCATTAAGCTTAATAAAACACCTTCAAGATAAATTTGTACATTATTCAATAGAAAAATGTCCCGGCCGAAGGCCGTTTCCTCTAAAAGTTTCAGGCTCGCAACCTAAATGGCACGAAAGGTCTTAAGAAAATGACTAACAACATGGGGCGATAGGTGTTAAAATCGCCAAACTAATGGACCGAACGTCTTATAATCTCAAACAAATGGGGCTTAACAGGAGGGAGAAAGGATACCAGAAAAACGACCCATCTCCCCTTAATTCTACAAAAAAGGGTAAAAAGGGTCTTTTGAATAATTAATATTGATTGAAAACAGCGAAGCAGTAGTGAGCTTTATCATTTAAATATGGGGTATCACATCAAGCACTCTAAGACAACAGTCGTATTAAGGGGAGGTTTCCACTTGAGGGATTTTTTTCTTGACTCCTTTCTCCCTCATGCTTAGCCCCATTGTTTTTCTAACTTTAAGACGTTCGCCCCATTATTTTAACGATTTTAAGAACTTTTAACCCATTTCTGTAAATTTTAAGACCTTTCGTGCCATTTAGGTGTCGATTTTATCCTGGCGAGCGATAGCGAGCCTGTAATTTTAGAGGAACCGGCTTTCAGCCGGGACATTTTTCTACCGAAAAATGTACAAATTTATCTTGAAAGGGGCTCAAGGGGGTGTAATCTTAAGCTTGAAGGATATCTAGGGACCAAACTAAATACCTCCGCTTAAGTCGGTATCACACGAGCACTTTTTCCGGCAATTTTCGATGAGCAAGTTTTTTTCTCATACTATTTTGAGGATTTTCCGCATTGGAATTGGAAAACTAGATCGAAGGTAGATAATGTTAGATAGTTGAAGTCTAATGGAACTTATATCTTGAAGCTGCCAGACAACAATTGCTCGTAAACATTGCCGGAAAAAGTGCTCGTTGTGACACCGCCTTTATTCTTTGAGGCTGGCTCTTTATTATGACAACGTTTCGCTCTACAGATTCTTCAGGTCAAATGGAGGAAGCATTGAAGCGAAACGTTGTCTTAGCGATGGCCTTTACCCCAACTGATAGTTCTCAAGTTTTAAGTCTACACAGCTTATACTTCAACATGTATTACAAGGCTTACTCTAGGTAGCGCCAGCGAACTTGCCATAATATTAACCCCTTAACTTCTTAAAACTCGAAATGAATTAAAGCAATCAGGCTGACGTTTCTATCATTTGGGAAGAGTCCACCAGGAAATAGGTGTGGGTAATTACAGCCAGTTTGCTCTAGGCCCTTTTGAGTTACAGAGAGGTCAGGGGTCAAGAGTATTGTCAAGTTAGTTGGCGCTACCTATATATATACCTGATCTTTGTGTTTGTTAAGGGGAGGCAGACCGTTTTTCTGGACCCCCTTCTCCCTAATGTTTAGCCCCAATAGTTTTGCTATTATAAGACGTTCGGCCCTTTAGTTTGGCAATTTTAACATCTTTCACCTAATTTCGTTGTCAATTTTAAGACCTTTCGTGCCATTTAGGTGGCGATTTTTTCCTGGCGAGCGATAGCGATCCTGCAATTATAAGAGGAACCGGCCTTCGGCCGGGAAATTTGTCTACCACAAAATGTACAAATTTATCTTGAAGGGTGGTCTAGGGTGTGTTTTTCTAAGCTTGATGGAGGTCTAGGGAGGAAACTAAAAAAATATATGAATAAATTAATTAATAGACCAAACAAACGGTCTGCCTCCCCTTAACTGTGTGATGTGTGATAGGAATCCTAGAGTGCCAGAGATCGTCCAAGGTCCGCTGTTGATTACGTTGTTTAGTTTGTTTTTAAGGGGGAGGGTTGGTTGTTTTCTGGACCCCATTCTCCCTCATGTTTAGCATGTTAGTTTTGAGATTTTAGGACGTTCTTTCCGTTAGTTTATTTTGAGACCTTTCACCCCATTTCTTTGTCAACATTAAAATCTTTCGTGATATTTAAGTGTTGATTTTTCCTGGCGAGCGATAGCGAGCTTTTAATATTAGAAGGAATCGGCCTTCGGCCGGGACATTTTTCTACTGAAGAATTTACAAATTTATCTTGAAAGGGATCTAGGGTGTGTGTGGGGGGGGGGGGCGGTTGTGTATGTTTGTGTGTACAGTATGGTGTGTGATGATGGTAGTGGTAGTGAGGAGACTGGTATACCCCTCCATAAAGCCGGTGTGATAGTGTGGAGCAGGTTCAGTGGTGTCTGTGTGTGTGTGTGGGTGTGGGTGTGGGTGTGGGTGTGGGTGGGTGTGTGGGTGTGGGTGTGTGTGTGTGTGTGTGTGTGTGTGTACAGTATGGTGTGTGATGATGGTAGTGGTAGTGAGGAGACTGTATACCCCTCCATAAAGCCGGTGTGATAGTGTGGAACAGGGTCAGTAGTGTGTGTGTGTGTGTGTGTGTGTGTGTGTGTGTGTGTGTGTGTGTGCGTGTGTACAGTATGGTGTGTGATGATGGTAGTGGTAGTGAGGAGACTGTATACCCCTCCATAAAGCCGGTGTGATAGTGTGGAGCAGGTTCAGTGGTGTCTGTGTGTGTGTGTGTGTGGGTCAGTGGTGTGTGTGGGTGTGTGTGTATGTGTGGGTGGGTGGGTGTACTGTGGTGTGGTGTGTGATGGCAGTAGTGGTAGTGAGGAGACTATATACCCCTCCCCTCCATAAAGCCAGTGTGGTAGTGGTGGTGGTGTGGGAGCAGGGTGGAGGACAGTAACGGGATCCCTGCTGCAGTAAACCCACTGACGAGCAGGCTACCACCTCCAGCCCAACACCTTACTGAGAGAGAGAGAGGGGGGGGGACCAGATCCTTACGAGTGACAGAGAGAGAGGGGGAGCGAGAGAGAGAGAGAGGGGGGGGGAGACCAGATCCTTACGAGTGACACAGAGAGAGAGAGGGGGGGGGGGACCAGATCCTTACGAGTGACACAGAGAGAGAGAGAGAGAGCGAGAGAGAGAGAGAGAGAGAGGGGGGGGCGACCAGATCCTTACGAGTGACAGAGAGAGAGAGAGAGAGGGAGGGGGGACCAGATCCTTACGAGTAACAGAGAGAGAGAGAGAGAGCGAGAGTGAGCGTTTGGTCGTCTATTGTATGGATCTTTTATTGAATTCCAACTACAGTTACAACAATTCCATTATTTCCCCTGTGATTCCGTAGCCGCTGACAATTGAATGGTGTGGTGCAAGCGAGGTAACCAGACTCCTTGTTCACTGTGACCCTCGTGGCTTTGTGACGGGTGTGTTTGTGTGTGTGTGAGAGAGGGGGAGGGGGGGATTGTGTGTGTGTGTGTGTTGGTTTTGTGGAGTGTGTCTGTGTATTTGTGGTGGGAGGGCTTTGTGACATGTACTATGTAGGTGGGTGGGTGTGTGGTGGGTGTGAATTACAGTCCGTTTTCTTCCAGCTGGCGGTAGATTGCCTTGGCCTCATCTTGATTATGCAGCTAATATGAATATGTTATGGAGAAAATACTGAACATTTTGGAAACTTGGCATTTATTTCATAGAGACATAATAGTTGCACATATGTCCCGTAAATATTGATAAATCAGTTGCTACGGGATTCCAGTTACCGTCAACTGAAATAAAACTCACTATAGTCAAACGGCGGCAGTATTTCGCCCCATTCTGTTAATTTTAAGACCTTTCGTGCCATTTAAGTGTCGAGTTTATCCTGGCGAGCGATAGCGAGCCTGTAATTTAAGAGTAACCGGCCTTCGGCCGGGACATTTTTCTACCGAAAAATGTACAAATTTATCTTGAAAGGGGATCAAGGGGGTGAACATTTTAGATTGCTGAAGGAGTAGGAAACAAACTAAAAACCTCCCCTTAACCGTTTCAGTGTTATGATGTTTTTCGTTGTAATATAGAACTAATGGTAGAACATTGTATTCAGCTTAGCAAGACCCTCTACTATAGAAACAGAGTGTAATTATTTCAAGCTCAAAACGTCCATCCTATGAAAACGTTTCCTAATCTGACCCAAATCTAATAGAAGTACCGAGAGCGTCATCTGATACGGAAACTGTTAACCCGCTCAGGCTCCAATGACGCATTTCATATCTATGTTCTGGCTATGATTAGACTCTTTTATTCAGATTCGGAAGTGTATATGACAGGCAAAGGGTTAATTGGGATAGTCTTTACCCTTTTGACTTCCACAGATCGTTCCTAAGCTGTATAAAAGCGTCTAATGATAGCCAGAATAAAGTGTCAAAATGCGCCAAGAGCCTGAAGGGGTTAAGCTATAGGATAATGTCAGGATTGAGGTAGGTATACTCGCGAGCCATAATAAAGTTACACCTATTTGAATCTTGGATCCTTTAAGGGGGGGATGGTTCACTTTTTTGGGCGATTTTTGCATGTATTCATTATTTTTCTAGTTTCCTCCCTAGACCTCCATCAAATTAAAACAAAAACAAATCCATTAGATACCCCATCTAGACTAATTCGTTCATTTTTCGGTAGAAAAGTGTCCCGGCCGAAGACTGCTTCTTCCAACATTACAGGCTCACTATCGTTCGCCAGTGAAAAAATCAACACCTAAATAGCACGAAAGGTCTAAATATTGACGACGAAATGGGGCGAAAGGTCTTAAAATCGACCAACTAATGGGGCAAACATCTTAACATCTGAAAACTAATGGGGCTAAACATGAGGGAGAAAGTGGTCCAGAAAACCGGCCCATCTCCCCTTAAGGGAAAGTGTTTGATTTTGTTGTTCTGGACTCCCTTCTGGAACATTATTGCAAGATACTCTCTTTGCAATTACAGAATTTATAGTATCACATCGACCGCCTAGGAATTCATCAAAGGCGTAATCATTGCCACCACCGCTTGTGATAAGGTTTGTCTAGAAGTATGAGCCTATTATTATAATGTAAAACTTGCAAAATAAACAAACCAAAACGTATACCAACGCAAAGACAAACCAACTAATCCAAATCGTTCTGTGGAAACAACGCTTAAGTAAAATATACATTTATAAATAAAAGAACACAATCCACCACATAGGGTGTACATTACTACATGAGCAAGTTAAGGGGAGGTTTTTAGTGTGTTTCCTAGACTTCCATCAAGCTTGAAATTACACCTCCTTGACCCCCTTTCAAGATAAATTTGTAAATTTTTCGGTAGAAAAATGTCCCGGCCGAAGGCCGGTTCCTCTTAAATTACAGGCTCGCTATCGCTCGCCAGGACAAAATCGACACCTAAATGGGACGAAAGGTCTTAAAAGTGACATAAATGGGTTGGAACTTCTTAGCCCTCTCACATTCTTGACGCAATTTTGAGCCAATTAGGGATACTTTAAAGCCTTTGTTACCATCAGGGGTATTTACAAACCTTTAGTTTAGTTACTTCAACCTCTGCAGTTGTCTCTGAGTTAGGTGTGGGCAGAACACTAATTTTGGAGAGGTAATTATAAGAGTGAGAGAACTCTATTTAGTATTGCTAATCTGGCAACCTCTGCGTCATATGGTCGTGAGAGGGTTAAAATCGCCAAACTAATGGGGCGAACGTCTTAAAATTAGAAAAGCAATGGAGCTAAAGATGAGGGAGAAAGGAGTAAAGAAAAACATCCCTCAAGTGGAAATCTCCCCTTAATCTTTTTCCCAAGCAAACTAGCCTAATCGCACACATAGCAACGCACTATCGTCATATCGTCTATATCTTAACCCTTTGAGTACCAGCGACGTGTTATATTTTATTCTAGCTTTATTTAGACCGTATTATGCAGCCCAGGAAGAATCTGTGGTAGTTAATTTTGTTTTTCTATGTGAGTGAGGGAGACAAAAGGCAGAACTGCCTGTAAGGAGTGCCTCCCCCAGTTGAAAGAGTGATAGGGCCAAAATCAAGGAATGTTAGAGCCAAAATGCCAGGACACACGGAGTTTAAGGCAATTTAAGTCCTAGGAAGAGGGAAAGACTGATTCTGGGAGAGAGTTCCAGAGCTCAGCTGTTCAATAGAAGAAAGTCTTCGAGTAACGTTTCACTCTTGGGTTGGAGAGTTGCACAGAGTAGGGGTGGGATTGTGTTGCGAGATGGGTACCACGTACCCTACGTAGAGGGAAGCGAGAGAGAAGCAAAATTGCGGCGAAGAGAGAGAGTTTGCAGAGAGTTGGTGTGTGGGCGGGAAATAACAATACAAAGGCCTTCCTTCTACTTTGGCTAGGAGTGCGGTGTGAGAGGATCCTCCCCACGCATGTGAACAATACTCAATACAAGGACGCACTGTGCCCCTGTACAGAGCAAGAAGCAGTGCAGGGGTAAAGAACCCCTGAGGCGGTTGAGGACACCCAGCTTCTGGGAGGCTGCTTTAGCAAGACTGGTAGAAAAGAAAGCCTTTCGTCTCATTAACTCACGTCCACTCACTGACTCTTTGCAATTTCTCTCTCCTCACCGCAGTGTTGCATCTCTCTCGCTATTCTACCGCTATTACAATAATCAATGTTCCTCAGAGCTCTCTCAGTGTATACCACCTCCTCAACGTAGAGTACGTAGCACCCGTCTTGCAACACAATCCCATCCCTACTCTGTGCAACTCTCCAATCCAAGGGTGAAATAATATTCCCAAACTCCTTCTATTCAACAGCTCAGCTCTGGAACTCTCTCCCTGAATCCATCTTCCTTTCATCCTATGACTTAAATTGCCTCAAACTCCGTGTGTCCAGGCATTTTGACTTTAACATTCCTTGATTTTGGCCCTGTCACTCTTTCAACTATGGGGGAGGCACTCGCAACAGGCAGTTCTGCTTTTTGTCTCCCTCACTCGCTTAGAAAAAACAAAAACAAAATTGGCGAGAAGTGCTGTGTGAAAGGATCCTCACCACACATGCGAACAATACTCAATACACGGACGTTGCCAGAATATGATGAAAAGGACGGCCATGGTTCTGAATGGGTTAAGCTTCTTTTGACCTTACTCTAATATCCAGTAATGACACACACTAACTTCATCTCCATCACGTCATGAAAGTTCTACTCAAATCTCATAACCAGAAAAAAAAAAAAAAATTACCTCACCCTTTGTCCCTTTCATGTTTTAAGGTGGAGATAGTCGCTTTTACTGGACCCCTTTCTCCCTCATGTTTAGCATATTAGCTTTGAGGTTTTAAGACGTTCGTTCCATTAGTTTGATGATTTTAAGACCTTTCACCCCATTTCTTTGTCAATATTAAGACCTTTCGTGACATTTAGGTGTCTACTTTTTTTCCTGGCGAGCGATAGCGAGCCTGTAATTTTAGAAGGAACCGGCCTTCGGCCGGGACATTTATCTACCGAAAAATGTACAAATTTATCTTGAAAGGGGGTGTAGGATGTGTTTTTTTTTAGGATTGATGGAGGTCTAGCGAGGAAACTCAAAAATACATTAATAAATAAATACATAGGCCAAAAACCAAGCACTACCCCCTTAAGCTGGTGCCACACGAATGCAGTTTCCGGCAATTTTCGATGACCACGTTTTTTCTCATACTACTTTTGAGGCTTTTTCACCTTGAAATCGGAAACTAGGACGAAGGTTGGTTGTTAGGTAGTTTTAATCTTACGAAACTGAAATTACGAAGCTGCCATACACTAAAAATTGCCTGTAATCATTGACGGAAAAATCGCCCGTGTGACACCGCCTTCCAGTTAAGAGTTAACATTGGACTTCAGAGGCTATCAACCCTTCAGGATTATTAAGCCAACACACTGTAAGTCAAGGATAGCGTCAGGACTGGAGCCCCTTATCGAGAACTTCAGTCCCTTCACCCGCCTTTCATCTTCGTCCTTCGTGTACTTGCCACACTATTCGTAGCCTGCCCAATTAGCCACTTGCGAGTTTCAGGCTATAGGGGAAGTTGGAGCTATGAACATCGATATTAAACAGAAATACAATAATAATGAAGATTTCTAATGGATAACAAGTATGTTGAATTGGGTTTTATGTATTTATATAAGCGTTACAAATGCAATTTAGGTGAGCAGTCTGTTAATTATCGATGTCTACAGCTCCAACTTCCTTATAGACCGAAACTCGCAAGTGGCCAATTCCCCACCTGCTTCACATAAAAACACTTGTAATAACCTTTGATAGCAACGCAATCACCACGGCTAGCACAGTCGCAATCACCACGGCTAGCACAGCACCTCCACACTCACCTGGTTGCCTGTGCTGGACCCCCTTCTCCCTCAGTTTAGCACCATTAGTTTTCAGATTTTAAGACGTTCGGTCCATTAGTTTGGCGATGTTAACACCTTTCGCCCCCATTTCGTTGTCAATTTTAAGACCTTTCGTGCCATTTAGGTGTCGATATTTTTCCTGGCGAGCGATAGCGAGCCTGTTATTTAAAGAGGAACCGGCCGAATGTTCAAATTTATCTTGACTAGGGGTTATGGGAGAGTAACTTTAAGGGGAGATTTCCACTTGAGGGATATTTTTCTTGACCCCTTTCTCCCTCATGGATAGCCCCATTGCTCTTGATATTTTAAGACGTTCGCCCCAATAGTTTGGCGATTTTAAGAACTTTTGCCCCATTTCTGTCAATTTTAAGACTTTTCGTGCCATTTAGTTGTCGATTTTTTCCTGGCGAGCGACAGCGAGCCTGTAATTTAGGAGGAACCGGCCTTCGGCCGGGACATTTTTCTACCGAAAAATTTACAAATTTATCTTGAAAGGGGGTCTAGAGGCTGTAATGTTAAGCTTGATGGAGGTCTAGCGAACTAACTAAAAACCTCCCCTTAAGCTTGACGAGATAGGAGAAGAAGTAATAAAACAGATAAATATAATTTTATCAAATAAATACGCCCATCCCCTCTCAACCACAATAAATACGCCCATCCCCTCTCAACCACAATAAATACGCCCATCCCCTCTCAACCACAATACGCCCATCCCCTCTCAACCACAATAAATACGCCCATCCCCTCTCAACCACAATACGCCCATCCCCTCTCAACCACAATAAATACGCCCATCCCCTCTCAACCACAATAAATACGCCCATCCCCTCTCAACCACAATCTCCCCTTACCACAGGATTACAACTGCCCTCAGCTTCACAAACACGTCCAACTGCAACATAATCACCACTACCATCTTCACCCACAACACAGCTAATAATTATACATTGATTACCACCGCAATTACTGTCGTCACAATCATCACAATCATCACAATTACTGTCGTCACAATCATCACAATCATCACAATTACTGTCGTCACAATCATCACAATCATCACAATTACTGTCGTCACAATCATCACAATCATCACAATTACTGTCGTCACAATCATCACAATCATCACAATTACTGTCGTCACAATCATCACAATCATCACAATTACTGTCGTCACAATCATCACAATCATCACAATCATCACAATTACTGTCATCACAATCATCACAATCATCACAATTACTGTCGTCACAATCATCACAGCCAATACTATTACGTGACTACCTTTAACCCGTTCTTTACCAGTGACGTATATTAGTTTCGCTTTCAGCTGCATTTAGACCATTCTATGAAGCTTAGGAAGGATATATAGTAACTAAAACGATTGAGATAATCTGTAGCCTTTTAATTGACACACGACCTTCCTAAGCTGAATAAAATCGTCAAATGAGTACCAAAATACAATGGAAAAGAAGTCACGGTACTGAAGGGGTTAAGGGGGTAGTGGCTATTTATTTATTTGTTGTTTCCTCGCTAGACCTCCATCAAGCTTAACGAAATAAAACCCTAAACTCCCCTTCAAGATAAATGTGTATATTTTTATGTAGCCGAAGGCCGGTTCCTCTTATCATTACAGGCTCGTTTTCGCTCGCCAGGCTTAAATCGACACCTAAATGGCACGAAAGGTCTTTACATTGACGCCGAAATGGGGTAAATGGTGTTAAAATTGTCAAACTAATTGGCCGAACGTCTTATAATTTCAAAACTAATGGGGCTAAACTTGACGAAGAAGGGGTACCAGAAAAACTACCCATCTCCCCTTAGCCTCAATTATAGCACAATCACTACTATGTAACTAACGTCCCCTACACCACATTTTACGTAGTTTTCACCACCACAACAATCACTATCACCACAATCATCACCTCTAACAACATTACCTCAGTCTACACCATCCACATCCACACCTACAATTTACACATCGATCTTTACAACAATCACTTTCACCACAATCATCATCGCCACAACTGTTTAACTACACTCTAAAATCACCATAATTCTTAACCACACCACAATTTACATAATTATATATTCATATACAGTATACTATATATATATATATATATATATATATATATATATATATATATATATATATATATCGCTACCACAACCTTCAACCACACCACACACTATATATCTTGCACAATACAACCACATTTCACCTGGGATTCAATCAGGCTTTTATCGCCCCCACCATACCTTCCTACTGAGAGCTATATATCCTCGCTGAAGAATGGGAAATATACAAACATGTCTCCATTATTATTTCACGTCACCAACAGAGACTCCCTTCCAACAAAATCTATATTTCCACTACACTTGCCCAACCTTACAACACACACTCCAAATGCACTCATGGGTATATATTTATCAACTCTGCGTAAGCAGAGTTTGGTATCGCCTCCGGTATAGTGGGTACCACACAAAAAAAATGTCTGTCGTTGTCGTTGTCCGTCTGTCTCGAAACTCCTCCTAGACTGTTGGATGGATTTTCACCAAATTTCACACTAACATTTGTTGCGTGAATGCGAACATCAGTCAAAAAATATGTTTTTGAATTTATGCAATAGTTATGATTTTAGGTCCAAAATATGGTTTTACCAAGCCCCCCCCCCCCCGGACTCTCCCCCCCCCTCCCCCCTCCCCCCCCCCCCCCCCCCCCCCCTCCCCCCTCACCCAGCAATGATGGCGTTCTTAGTGTGTGAGCCCCAGAGGGGCTCACACTCTAAACACGCATTCGTTCGGAGGGCCAAAACATCTCGCTACGTATTTGCTAGGTTAAGTTAGTTTAGTTGGCATTAGAAGTTATGGTAGTAATATTTGGATTGATGGTGATAGTAGTATTGATGGTGATAATAGTAGTGATGATGGTTGTAGTTGTATTGATGATGACAGTAGTGATGATGATGACAGTAGTAGATATGATGGTGACAGTAGTAGATATGATGGTGACAGTACTAGTAGTAGTGATTATGGTCATAATAGTAGTGATGATGGTGACAAGTAATTATGATAGTTGTAGTTAAAATAATGACAATAGTGTTGATGGTAGTGAGGATGGTGTGATTATTAATGATGATGGTGAGTAGTAGTGAGGATGGTGAAAGTTGTAGTGATGACAATAGTTGTGATGATGAAGATCATAGTAATGGTGATGATGGCAGTAGTAGTGATGATGGTGACAGTAGGATACATGAGGGTAATACTTGTGAGAGTATTAATGATGTTGGTTATAGTAGTAGTGATGATGGTAACAGTAGTAATGATGATTGTAAGATGGTGGTGATGATAGTAGTAATGATGGTTGATAGTTGTAGTATCAATGATGATAGTAGTGATTAAGATGGCACTGACAATAGTGACAGTAGTAGTGATGATGGTGAGAGTAGTAGCGATGATTGTAATTGTAGTAGTGATGATGATCATAGTAATGGTGATGATGACAGTAGTCGTGATGATTGTGGCAGTTGTAGTGATGATGGCAGTAGTAGTGATGATGGTGATTGTGATTGATGATGGTATTATTAGTGGTAATGGTAACCCATCGCAGAGATGGGTATGCCGTTTTGATTTTGGGCAAAATGGCACGTCTACTTTATTTACTTCTCTCTCGCTCTCTCCCTCTCTCTCGCTCTCTCCCTCTCACTTCTCTCTCTCTCTCACCTCTCTCTCTCTCACCTCTCTCTCTCTCACTTCTCTCTCCCTCTCACTTCTCTCTCCCTCTCACTTCTCTCTCTCTCTCTCTCTCTCTCTCTCTCTCTCTCTCTCTCTCTCTCTCTCACTCTTCTCTCTCGCACGGATCGTAAGATCTCTGTGGCCAGTGTATCTAATATCTATGTATGTAAATCTCTCCGTCTCTCTCTCTCGCTCTTGCTCTCGCTCTCAATAAATGGCGTCTGTCTAAAGGAAACTATATCGAGTACCTGTCCAGCGAGGATTTATCATACACAAACCATTTATCTCCCCCCACCCCCCCCCCCCCCCAGCCCTTATAATGGTGTCTGGTTGTTTGGGTTAGAGGGCTATCACTATCTATCTATCTATCTATCTATCTAGCTATCTATCTTATCTATCTATCTATTCAGGCCCATTCCACTTATTTTATTTGTATTTATTTGTTTTAACTGGGGGTGGCCGACTCAAGACAGAGCCCGAATAGGGACACCACAACACAAAACAAATACAAACAATGAACAATCAAAAACACAAATTCACACCAGCGTTTATCCGAGAATTTTCGACGCGCAAGGTATTTTCTCGTAATATTTTGAGCCTCAATCGCACTGGAATTGGAAACGAGATCGAAGGTAGATTATGTTAGATAGTCGAATTATCACCCAACTTATATTTTTAAACTACCTAACAACAATTGCCCGGAAAAATTGCTCGAAAAATCGCTCGTGTAAACCACTTTTAGCGGGGTATCACACCAGAGCTCTTATCGTCAACTTTATATGGTCAACATATTTCTGGCAACATTTCTAAGATCTTTGGCATTGGTCTCTGAAACTTCACTGATGATATATTATTGATGATAAATGTCGAGGGGAAAAACGCTCGTGTGATACCGGCTTTAGGGCCCGTGTGTGCTCAACTAATTAATTCACAACAATGTACATCCAATAACTCCGTTAAGGGGGGTGACCTGTTTTTGTTCTGTCCTTTTCTATCTTTCTCTGGCTTGTATCCATTTGGCCCCATTCAGCCTACTGTTTTAAGACGTTTATCCCCATCCAGGTGTCAATTTTTTACTGGTGAGCGGTAGCGAGCCAGCATAATTTTTATTTTTGTTTGACAGCAGGCTAAATTTGTACATTTTTCGATAGAAAAATGTCTCCGGCCAAGCCGGATTTCTTCATATAACGCTGGCTCGCTATCGCTCGCCAGGAATAAATCGACACCTAGATGGGGATAAACGTCTTAAAATAGTTGGCTGAATGGGGCCGAATGGATACAAGCCAGAGAAAGAGAGAAAAGGACAGAAATAACAAAAAGCAGGTCACCCCCTTAAGGGAGATGGGCGTATCTATTTCATTATTTATGTATGTTTGTATTACTGTATCACTGTAATTTTCTCTCTAGACCTCCATCAAGCTTAAAAAAAACATCCATTAGATCCCCCTTCTAGATATATTTGTAAATTTTTCGGTAGCCGGTTCTTCCAAAATTACAGGCTCACTATCGTTCGCCAGGTAAATATCGACACAAAAATAGCACGAAAGGTCTTAATATTGACAAAGAAATGGGTCGAAAGATCTTAAAATCGACTAACAAATGGGGCTTAACATGAGGGAGAAAGTGGTCCAGAATACCGGCCCATCCCCCCTTAACCCTTTCAGGATTATGACGCGTTGTAAAAAAAAAAAAAAAAAAAAAAAAAATCTGGCTCGTAACATTTGTATATGGTATATATATATATTACCTGATTTTGCATATAGACGGATGCTTCATGCACGTATGGATGAGGTGGGGTACTTTTAAACCGAGGCCAAAGAGGAATAATACTGTACATATATTAACGAGTGCTAATGTTTATTATAAGGAGGGTCTTCTGCTTATTGTGTCGCCTTTTCTCTCTTTCTATGGCTTGTATCCATTCGGCCCCATTCAGCCTACTGTTTTTAAGACGCTTATCCCCATCAAAGGATCGATTTCTTCCTGGCGAGCGATAGCGAGCCAGCATTGTATTGAGAAATCCAAGACATTTTTCCATTGAATTTTTTTTTAAATGTAGCCTGTTGTAAAAAAAATGTAGCCTGTCGTAAAAAATGTAGCCTGTTGTAAAAAATGTAGCCTGTTGTAAAAAATGTAGCCTGTTCTAAAAAAAATGTAGCCTGTTGTAAAATATGTAGCCTGTTGTAAAAAATGTAGCCTGTTGTAAAAAATGTAGCCTGTTGTAAAAAATGTAGCCTGTTGTAAAAAATGTAGCCTGTTGTAAAAAATGTAGCCTGTTCTAAATAAGATGTAGCCTGTTGTAAAAAATGTAGCCTGTTGTAAAAAATGTAGCCTGTTGTAAAATATGTAGCCTGTTGTAAAAAATGTAGCCTGTTGTAAAAAATGTAGCCTGTTGTAAAAAATGTAGCCTGTTGTAAAATATGTAGCCTGTTGTAAAAAATGTAGCCTGTTGTAAAAAATGTAGCCTGTTGTAAAAAATGTAGCCTGTTGTAAAAAATGTAGCCTGTTGTAAAAAATGTAGCCTGTTGTAAAAAATGTAGCCTGTTGTAAAAAATGTAGCCTGTTGTAAAAAATGTAGCCTGTTGTAAAAAATGTAGCCTGTTGTAAAAAATGTAGCCTGTTGTAAAAAAAATGTAGCCTGTTGTAAAAAATGTAGCCTGTTGTAAAAAATGTAGCCTGTTGTAAAAAATGTAGCCTGTTGTAAAAAATGTAGCCTGTTGTAAAAAATGTAGCCTGTTGTAAAAAATGTAGCCTGTTGTAAAAAAAAATGTAGCCTGTTGTAAAAAATGTAGCCTGTTGTAAAAAAAATGTAGCCTGTTGTAAAAAATGTAGCCTGTTGTAAAAAAAATGTAGCCTGTTGTAAAAAATGTAGCCTGTTGTAAAAAATGTAGCCTGTTGTAAAAAAAATGTAGCCTGTTGTAAAAAATGTAGCCTGTTGTAAAAAAAAATGTAGCCTGTTGTAAAAAATGTAGCCTGTTGTAAAAAATGTAGCCTGTTGTAAAAAAAATGTAGCCTGTTGTAAAAAATGTAGCCTGTTGTAAAAAATGTAGCCTGTTGTAAAAAATGTAGCCTGTTGTAATTAATATTTGTAAAAGTATGCTGGCTCGCTACCGCACGCCAGGAAAAAATCGACACCTCGATGGAGATAAACGTCTTAAAACAGTAGGCTGAATGGGGCCGAATGGATACAACCCAGAGAGAGAGGGAGAAACCTTACAAGGTGGGGCCCCCTTAGTGAGTGAAGAGAAGGGAGAGAGGGGTTGAGGCACATAGCACCACCCTTAACCTGGAACACCCTTAACCCCTTATGTACAGTCGGCCTAATAAGTCATGTCTCGGCACCAATTATGTTTTGATCAATAATTGGTATAAGCAATAATTTCACATGATATCATCTTTTTTAGTGTGATATGCCAACATGTTCCGTCACTTACCCACCCTATTCAACATCTGATATAGACATTAATATAGCACAGAGCGAGCCAAACGTAATGACAGCTGAGACATGACTTATTAGCGCCACTGTACCAGCGACTTCTGTTATATTTTATTCTAACTAAACTTAGACGATTTTAGGTAATTTGGGGTGGATCTGTGGTAGTTAAAAGGGTTGACCGAGATAGTTTGACGACTTTTAATTGCTAGAGATCCTTCCTAAGCTGCATACAATCGTCTAATTGTTGCCAGGAGTTAATGAAAAGACGTCGCCGGGACAGTACAGGGGTTAAACGAAGACGTCGCCGGGACAGTACAGGGGTTAAACGAAGTCGTATAGAAAACTAATATTATGTCACGAAATACTTTGGTCTACCTTATTTTTACCATATACAAATGTTAACAGCTTAATATCACATGTTAACAGCTTAATATCACATGTTAACAGCTTAATATCACATGTTAACAGCTTAATATCACATGTTAACAGCTTAATATCACATGTTAACAGCTTAATATCAAATGTTAACAGCTTAATATCACATGTTAACAGCTTAATATCCCATGTTAACAGCTTAATATCACATGTTAACAGCTTAATATCACATGTTAACAGCTTAATATCCCATGTTAACAGCTTAATATCCCATGTTAACAGCTTAATATCACATGTTAACAGCTTAATATCACATGTTAACAGCTTAATATCACATGTTAACAGCTTAATATCACATGTTAACAGCTTAATATCACATGTTAACAGCTTAATATCACATGTTAACAGCTTAATATCACAGAATTATGTACATTACCATTTAAACGCCTTTTATCAACTTCTATTTAGTTACATTATTTTCAAGTCTACAGGTATGTAAAAGTGAGCAACCATAATGCAATGTGTGTAAGAGAGAGAGAGAGAGAGAGAGAGAGAGTGTGTGTGTGTGTGTGTGTGTGTGTGAGAGAGAGAAAGAGAGAGAGCGTGTGTGCGTTAGGAAGGGGTTGGGGGGGGGGGGGGGGGTGGGGGGATTGCGTTACATCAGTTGTGCCCCCCCCCCCCCTCCCCCCTTACCCCCTTCCCCCCGCTATAGCCGATCATACCGTTAAGGAAGGATTTAGCCCCGGGGGTTACATTTCCATAAGCAAGAGACCCCCGGGGCCCCATTAATGCATGACATAGTGGAGGTGCAAGGGGAGATGGCCCGATATTCTGGTCACCCTTCTTCCTCGTGTTTAGCCCTCATTAATTTTGATATTATAAGACGCTCGGCCCATTAGTTTGGCGATTTTAACATCTTTCGCCCCATTTTGTTGTCAATTGTAAGACCTTTCGTGCCATTTAGGAGTCTATTTTTTCCTGGCGAGCGATAGCGAGCCTGTAATTGTGGAGCAACCGGCCTTCGGCCGTGACATTTTTCTACCGAAAAATGTACAAATTTATCTCGAAGGGGGATCTGATGTTTTTTTTTTAAAGTTTGATGGAGGTCTAGGGAGGAAACTAAAAAAATATATGAATACATAAATAAATAGACCCCCCCCCTCCCCCCCATAATAACCACTGTCCCGTTAATGCATGACGTAGATAGAGGCTTCACCGCCGCGGCCCGACACCTTACTACGCCCGCACTAGTTTGCGTAAGGGAGGGAGGCAGCACACGAGAGATCTTTTAGCCCCGAGGTTTAAGGGGGGTGACCTGTTTTTTTTATCTCTCTCCTTTTCTGTCTTTCTGTCGCTTGTTTCCATTCGGCCCCATTCAGCCTACTGTTTTAAGACGTTTATCCCCATCCAGGTGTCGATTTCTTCCTGGCGAGCGATAGCGAGCCAGCATCGTAGGGAGAAATTTGTCTATCGACAAATGTACAAATTTACCCTGCTGTCAAAAACATTTAACACACATATGCTGGCTCTCTACCGCTCGCCAGGAAAAAATCGACACCTAGATGGGGGTGAACGTCATAATATTGTAGGCTGAATGGAGCCCAATGGATACAACCCAGAGAGAGAGAGAGAGAGAGAGAGAGAGAGAGAGAAAACAAATCGAGGCTGGCCCCCTTACTGAACAACACTACTGGCATACTTTTGCACTCACGATGGAATAATTTTACAAGTTTACCTCAAAAGCTGCCAGACCAGTGTTGACGATATGAGGTGAAGGGGCTCTTGTGTGTTACCGGTTACATATTCGCATCGGTTCTCTCTCTCTCTTTACTCTTACAAACACACACTATCTCTCTTTCACACACGCACACACGTTCTCTCTCTCTCTCTCACACACACACACACACACACACACACACACACACACACACACACACACACTCTCTCTCTCACACTCACACTCTCTCACACACACGCACACACGTTCTCTCTCTCTCACACACACTCTCTCACACTCACACTCACACACACTCTCTCTCACTCTCACACTCACACACACTCTCTCTCTCACACTCACTCTCTCACACTCACTCTCTCTCTCTCACACACACTCACACTCTCTCTCTCACACACACACACTCTTTAACTCTCACATTCTCTCTCTCTCCTCTCTCTCTCTCTCTCTCTCTCTCTCTCTCTCTCTCTCTCTCTCTCTCTCTCTCTCTCTCTCTCTCTCTCTCTCTCTCTCTCTCTCTCTCTCTCTCTCTCTCTCTCTCTCTCTCTCTCTCTCTCTCTCACACACACACACAGATTCTTTCTCCATCGCTCCATGCCCCAGGGTGTACGTTACAACCCCCGTATATCCAGCGCTTTAGTCCCCAACTTTGCTATTAATGTCGGCCCGGGAGCACTCTTTTCAATGATGCAGTGGCGATGTGAAAGGCAGTTTTGACATAAGGAGAGATAGGCCGTTTTTCTGGGTCCCTTTCTCCCTCGTGTTTAGCATATTTGTTTTGAGATTTAAGTTAAGACGTTATTTCCGTTAGTTTGGCGATTTTGAGACCTTTCGCCCCATTTCTTTGTCAATATAAAGACCTTTCCTTCCATTTAGGTGTAATTTTTTCCCTGGCGAGCGATAGCCAGCCTGTGATTTTAGAAGGAACCGGCCTAAAAAACGTACAAATATATCTTGAAGGGGAGTCTAGGGGGTGGGTTTTGTTAAGCTTGATGGAGGTCTAGCGAGGAAACTAGAAAATATATGAATAACTGAATAAATAGACCAAAAAGAACAGCCACTGTCCCCTTAATAATGGCGGCCCGGGAGCACACTTTTGAGGACGGGGGGGGGGGGGGGGGGGGGATGCAGCAGTGGCGGCGGTGATGTGAAAGGCCGTTTTGACTTAAGTGAATCTTCCCCCCCACAGGAGTTTCAGACGGGTCGTGGTGGTGGTGGTGGTGGCGCCAGGGAACGCTATATACTAGCTCTCCTTATATAGCCACAGTTCGGGGAATCTATCGTCGCCCTTCACTGCCACCACACACTCGTTAACACCTATTCATAGCTTGCCATCAATATCTACACGCTTCCCAACCACACACACATATCCATCCTTATTGATTTAGCTTCTTTCCATTAAGGGGGGTCACCGGCTTTTTTTTTATTTTTCTCTCCTTTTCTCTCTTTCCCTGGCTTGTAGTCATTCGGCCCCATTCAGCCTACTGTTTTAAGACGTTTATCCCCATTCAGGTGGGTGTCGATTTCTTCCTGGCGAGCGATAGCGACCCATTATTGTATGGAGAACTATCGAAAAATGTACAAATTAGCTTGCTGTCAAAACAAATATATATATATATGCTGACTCGCTACCGCTCGCGATATCATCTTTTAGTTTTCTTGCTAGACCTCCCTCAAACTTAAACAAACATCCCCTAGAACACTCCTCAAGATGAATGTGTACATTTTTCGGTAGACTAATGTCCCGGCCGAAGGTCGGTTTCTCTTATAATTACAGGCTCGCTATCGCTCGCCAGGAAAAAAAAAAACAAGGCACAAAGGGCACGAAAGGTCTTAATGTTGACAAAGAAATGGAGCGAAAGTTCTTAAAATCGACAAACTAATGGTGCAAACGTCTTAAAATCTCAAAACTAAAGGGAATAAGCATGAGGGAGAAAGGGAACCAGAAAAACGGCCCGTCTCCCCTCAATTGATATCACTATTGCCCAGGTATTTCTCACCGGCGTCGAAGGCGGTGATATCGTTTCTGCCACACTAACTAGACCGGGTTCTCGTAGCTCCCGTGTGTTTCTCGGAGGCATTGTGTATTCGTGATCATTATATTTTAATTATGATAATCACAGTCACTTATCCTAACCCTACCATTATTTCTGAAGGGGAGATGGGTTGTTTTTCTAGACCCCCTTCTCCCTCATGTTTAGCCGCATTAGTTTCTTGATTTTAAGCTGTTTGCCCCATTAGTTTGTCGATTTTAAGACCTTACGCCCCATTTCTTTGGTCAATATTAAGATCTTTCGTGCTATTTAGGTGTCGGGTTTTTTTTTCCTGTCGAACGATAGTGAGCCTGAAATTTTGGAAGAACCAGCCTTCGGCCGGCACATATTGTTACCGAAAAATTTACAAATAAATCTACAAGGGGGATCCAATAGATGTTTTTTTTTAAGTTTGATGAAGGTCTAGGAAGGAAAAAAATAATTAATACATGAATAAATATACCAAAAAGTGAATGATCCCCCCCTTAAACATTACATAGCGTAATATAGAATAATTAATCTAATCTAACCCATTTTAGCCTTGGATAAACTAATATATTATAATCACCCCGCACGGCCTCACCACCTTCACTATACAACACCTACCCAAACGGTTACGATCAATTAGGTTCTCTGAGATTAGGTCAGGGTTAACACTTATACCCCGTACTAAAGAAATATTGTGTTTGAATTGTAGTTAAATTGTGTGAAATTAGGTGATAAAGAAGACTTTGTCCAGGTGATTACGAACAGCGCCACGATCATGACAATACCTCTCCTATCTATAATGACATAATGTACGACATTTATTGACAAATAAACTCTGTGTATTTTAATTCAATGTGATTATGAATATCGCCACAATCGTGGCAATAAGTTTCCTACTAACAAAGCCACGATCGTGGCTTATCGCGATATAAGGGTTAAGTTTGGATAATTTACGTCGATCACTCTGCTACGAGCCAAGTAACGATAATGCAGCTACTCCCACAAACTTGGGGAATGTGCGCCCGGGTCGTATATTTCACTCAACCCTGATGGGAAAATTGCACTCTCAACTTGCGGCCATTGTGAAGGTCTAGTTGCTCATCTTTAGTCCCATTTATCTAAGTTGGAATAGCAGTGCCACCCATACCTCACCTCATACTTCTCGGAAATGTTTGCACCTTGGTGAATTATGTAGCTACGTTGATGGTTTAATATTCACTGAGGTAGGTATGAAAAGGGTATTTAAAGTGGCTATATGCCCGGATAAATTAGGTATATTGATAGGAATTAACCCATGGAATATTTAGATGGAGTGGTATATCACTGTCAAGATGCCCAATGATTGTGTATACTTGATTATATTATTGATATATATATATGTATACAGGTATATATATACAGGTATATATATATATAAGAGAGAGAGAGAGAGAGAGAGAGAGAGAGAGAGAGAGAGAGAGAGAGAGAGAGAGAGAGATTTTTTCAGAGTGCTTGCAGTACGGTATATGCTATTTGGGTTCTGCAAACTGAGTTGCATAAAATATATTGCACTGGAGAGAATTCTGGTGTGAACTGAAGTAAAAACAAATATATATATATATATATATGTTATATTTGCATCATCATCGTAATTGTCCGCATCGATCCGGTATACTCAAACAAAATCATTTACAGTCGCGGTTACACTCTATTTTGTTTGTTTTACCAGCTGGCGATAAATGGTATCCCTTAGCAGCTGATTTATCGATACTTAACCCCTTCTGTACCGACGACGTCCTTTTAATTTAAGGGGAGGTTTCTAGTTTGTTTCCTACTCCTCCAGCAATCTTAAAATTTCACCCCCTTTACCCCCTTTTAAGATAAATTTGTACATTTTTCGGTAGAAAAATGTCCCGGCCTAAGGCCGATTACTCTTAAATTACAGGCTCGCTATCGCTCGCCAGGATAAAATCGACACCTAACTGGCACGAAAGGTCTTAAAATTGACAGAATGGGGCGGAAATTCTTAAACATCACCAAACTAATGGGGCAAACTTCTTAAAATCTCAAAAGCAATGGGGCTAAACATGAGGGAGAAAGGGGTCAAGAAAAAAGTCCCTCAAGTGGATATCTCCCCTTAATATCAGCTACTTTTAGATGGGTTAATGAGTCTGAGGAAGGATAGGTGGTAGGTAAAAGGATTCATTGAGATAGTTTGAAGCCTTTTGATGGGTAGACGTCCTTCCTAAGCTCAATGAAATCGTCTGAAAGTTGCCAGCATATACTGAAAAGTACATCGCCGGTACAGAAGGGGTTAATGGCAAAATATGAAACTACTATATGGCGGTGTGTCGTATTAATGCCAAGTTTTCATAATTAACATCATATTTCGCTACCAAATCTACCTTAGAGCTGAGTAACCAAGCTAGAAACATGGCAATTTACCGTACCTCAGCTGGACCCAAAAAAAATAGACTGTAGGAATGAGGATCCGTATATTATTTTCGAAGCGGTCTCGGGTTGAATTAACATTTCTAATTATATGCGTTTTATCTGATAATGATGTTGTATTTCGGAGCTTCCTTTAAGGGGAGATGGGCCGTTTTTCTGGTCCCCCTTCTTCCTCATGTTTAACCCCATTAGTTTTCAGATTATAACACGCTTGGCCCATTAGTTTGGCGATTTTAAGACCTCTCTCCCCATTTCTTTGTCAATATTAAGACTATTCGTGTCATTTAGGTGTTGATTTGTTCCTGGCGAGCGACAGCGAGCCTTTAATTTAAGGGAAACCGGCCTTTGGCCGGGACATTATTCTATCGAAAACATGTACCCGTCTTGGACGGTTGTTTTCTAAGTTTGATGGAGGTCTGGGGAGGAAACTAATAAAATAATAAAACAATGCATAAATGATAAAACAATGCATAAATGATAAAACAATGCATAAATGATAAAACAATGCATAAATGATAAAACAATGCATAAATGATAAAACAATGCATAAATAATAAAACAATACATAATAATAAAACAATACATAAATAATAAAACAATACATAAATAATAAAACAATACATAATAATAAAACAATACATAAATAATAAAACAATACATAAATTATAAAAAAATACATAAATAATAAAACAATACATAAATGAGCAATAAATAAGCCCATCCCCCCTTGAAATGTTCTAGGCTTCCGAGAGTACCAGCATTATTAATCGCGACTGTACATTTTATTGCGTTATAATTGCACTTCCAAATACTGTCCAGAAATTCCCGACCACGAGTGTACATTAAATTTCGTCCTGGATAATTTTCCCTGGGATATAAATGGACAAGGGCATTACCGCTGCAAACGTCAATTGCAATGCCGGCTACCGCATATTTGTCAACATTTCCCCAAACAATATTCAACTTAATCCGACTCTAGTGGTTGCATAGATAGATAGATAGATAGGTATATAGATAGATAGGTTTATAGATAGATAGATAGGTAGATAGATATATAGACAGATAGGTAGATATATAGAAAGAGAGATAGATAGATAGATAGATAGTCAGATAAATATATATAAATAGATAGATAGTTTAAAGACCGCAGTACAATATAAAATACACGACATTATTACAAGGAGCTTTGGTCCAACACAATATTTTCAAACACATTTATCAAGAAAAACAAAAAACGCAAAAATCTAAATGTAAAGTACAGGAAGGGAACATTGACTGCTAATTCGTTTCGCGTTTTCTTTGGTACGCTTAAGGGGGCCCACCTCGCTTGTTTTCTCTTTCTCTCCCTCTCTCTCTTTGGCTTGTATCCATTCGGCCCCATTCAACCTACTGTTTTAGGACGTTTACCCCCCATCCAGGAGTCAATATTTTTCGTCGTGAGCGGTAGCGAGCCAGCATATACAGTATACAGTATATATTTGTTTTGAGAGCAAGCTAAATTTGTAAATTTTTCGATAGAAAAATTTCTCCGGCGAAGCCGGATTTCTTCATACAATGCCGGCTCGCTATCGCTCGCCAGGAAGATATCGACACCTGGATGGGGATAAACGTCCTAAAACAGTAGGCTGAATGGGGCCGAACGGATACAGGCCAGAGAAAGGGAGAAAAGGAGAGAAATAGAAGAAAATCAGGTGACCCCCCTTAAAATATATAATAACTGTATATATATGTAATTTGTTGATTGATGTAAGATCCATTAAATTTGTGTTTATTATTCTTAATGCAGGTTTTTAATACAGTAATACTCCGATTCAATGTACAGCAATTGTGTCTTATTACGAAAACTAAATAACAAAATTATTAATAAAGTAGACGTGCCGTTTTGCCCAAAATCAAAACGGCATACCCAACTCTGCGACGGGTTACCATCATCACTACTAATACCAACATCAATCACAATCAACATAATCACTACTACTGCCATCATCACAACTGCCACAATCATCACGAGTACTGTCATCATCACCAATACTATGATCATCACTACTACAATTACAATAATCACTACTACTCTCACCATCATCACTACTACTGTCACCATTGTCACTACCATCTTAATCACTACTATCATCATTGATACTACAACTATCAACCAGCATTACTACTATCATCACCACCATCTTACAATCATCATTACTACTGTTAACATCATCACTACTACTATGACCATCATCATTACTACTGTCACAAATATTACCATAATTTTTCCTACTGTCACCATCATCACCATTACTATGATCTTCATTTTCACAACTATTGTCATCATCACTACAACTTTCACCATCCTCACTACTACTCACCATCATCACTAATACTCACACCATCGTCACTACCATCATCAATACTGTCATTATTATCACTACAACTATCATCATTACTTGTCACCATCATCACTACTATTATGACCATCATCACTATTACTAGTACTGTCACCATCATATCTACTACTGTCACCATCATATCTACTACTGTCATCATCATCACTACTGCCAACATCATCACTACTGTCATCATCATCAATACAACTACAACCATCATTACTACTATTATCACCATCATCATTACCATCACCATCAATCCCACTATTACTTCCATCACTTCAAATGCCAACTGAACTAACTTAACCTAGCAAATGCGTAGAGAGATGTTTTCGCCCCCAGAACGCATTCATTGCTGGGGGGGTCCGAGGGGGGGTCCGGGGGGGAAACCATATTTTGGGTAAAACCATATTTTGGACCTAAAATCATAACTATTGTATAAATTCAAAAAATCTTTTTTGACTGACGTTTGCATTCACGCAACAAATGTTCGTGTGAAATTTGGTGAAAATCCGTCCAACGGTCTAGGAGGAGTTCCGAGACAGGCTGACGACGACGACGACAGACATTTTTTTCGTGTGGTACCCACTATACGGGGGGGGGGGCGATACCAAACTCTGCTTACGCAGAGTTGATCATCTATAGATTATACACTGCAAAAGAGAGAGAGAGAGATATATTGAAAGTGTAAACTAGAATTTCCACGTAGAGTACATCAATATACAATATATGCTTACCTGGCAATCCTACATAAATAATTCCTACAATTCTTGCAGAAAGGGAAAAGTTAAATTCACCTATTATGTTTGTAAAGTATATATATATATAGAGAGAGATAGACAGATAAATACAGTAGATAGATAAATAGATATAGATGTGCGTGTGTGTGTGTGTGTTTGTACAACATTTGCTCTCCTTGCTCATAATCTTGTTTTTAACGTAAGGCGATATAAAACTATCCATTTCAATTTAGAATATACACCGCCAACGTACTAGTAATTCAGGCGTGTAAACTGTAGTTATCGTCTACATGAATGATTCGAACGAGCTATGTGTTTTATATATATATATATTTATATATATATATATTTATATATTTCGCAACCGCTGCCGCACTTCTGAAATAGTGTGTGTCATCGCGCTTCGTCGGATTTATTTAAGGGAGCCCACCTCGCTTTTGTTCTCTTTCTCTTCCTCTCTCTTTGGCTTGTATCCATTCGGGCCCATTCAGCCTACTGTTTTAAGACGTTTACCCCCATCCAGGTGTCAATATTTTCCTGGCGAGCGGTAGCGAGCCAGCTTATATGTAGTTTTGTGTTGACAGCAAGCTAAATGTGTACATTTTTCGATAGAAAAATTTCTCCGGCGAAGCCGGATTTCTCCATACAATGCTGGCTCGCTATCGCTCGCCAGGAAGAAATCGACACCTAGATGGGGATAAACGTCTTAAAACAGTTGGCTGAATGGGGCCGAATGGGTACAAGCCAGGGAAAGAGAGAAAAGGAGAGAAAGAAAAACAAAGCCGGTGACCCCCCCTTAATTAAAATTAAGCTTCGCCGTCTATGTACTGTATAATTATATAAGAGGGAGAATGTATGTTGTATCCGAGTATAAACTTCAGTCAGGGATATAGTTGTTTAGTATCTTAAGGGGAGATGGCTCGTTCTTCTGGTCCCCTTTCTCCCTCATGCTTAGCCCCATTAGTTTTGAGATTTTAAGATGTTTGCCCTATTAGTTTTTGAGATGTTAAGATGTTTGCCACATTAGTTTGTCGATTTTAAGACCTTTCGACCCATTTCTTTGTCAATATTAAGACTGTTCGTGCTATTTAGGTGACCGGCCTTAGGCCGGGCCATTTTTCTACCGAAAAATTTACAAATTTAGTTTGATAGAGGTCTAGGGAGAAAACTTTAATAATAATGAATAAATTAAAAACAAAATCGACCAAAGAGTGAATCATCCCCCCTTAAACTTCGCCGTCTATGTATATATATATATAAGAGGGAGAATGCATTTTTTATCCGGGCAAGGGACTGGGGTTCTCGAAAAGAGTGCTCCAGTCCTGAAAGCATACTTGACTTACAGTGTGCTGGCTTAATAATCCAGAGGGGTTGATAGTCTCTAAAGTCCTATTTTAGCTAACTAAATTATACGAGAACAAATTTCAGTAAGGGATATACAGTATTTGTTGTATCTTAGTACAATTGAAGGAATTAAGTTTATTCTATTGCCTATGCATTTGTTTGAATGATATATATTCATTCAAAATTCCATTTGCAACATTATTTACGTCTTCTTTTGTGTGTTCTTTTATCAAAGAATGCCGCGTTTTATTGCTGTTTATCATGCTCTGAGTGGAGGAGCTGCATTGTCTTACCCTAACCTAATGTTGTGCTCAAAGTCAGGGCTGCCACCCACACACATACTGTATATAGGCCTACCATTAAAATGCAATTATTCATTAGATACAAGTGAAGGTATAGATGTCAATATAATGATGTTTTACATTTATTTAGGCCATTTTGGCGTTGGAAGATTATATATACTTCCAAATGATTTGATAAACATCTATTTACTAAAATGTAAGTCGTAAATCGTTTCTGTTTCAAGCACAGTCTTTCGCTGCTGCTTGGAATAGGACTTCCAACTCATATTTTGATTAGCTTTCCTGTCATTAAAAATATGTATATCACTTTTTACAATTTAATTTTCAGAAACTAGTTATTTATGAATAACCTCTTTTCCACACATAGAAAGGAACATAAGAACTAGCGTCATTATTCACACTTAATAGAGTACACCTCTCTCTCTCTCTCTCTCTCTCTCTCTCTCTCTCTCTCTCTCTTTTCACACATAAAAAGGATAGTAAGAAACTAGCGTCATTATTCACACCAAATACAGTACACGTCTCGCTCTCGCTCTCGCTCTCTCCCCGACTGAAACATTAACACCTACACATCAATGATCCACGACCCCCCACCATTCACACCCGACACACGCACATTTGACTCCCTTGACGGTGAGTTGTTGTTGTTGTTGTTCCCCAAGCTGCCTGGCCGAACAGCCCCAAGGCCCCGAGCAAGGCCAAGGCCATAACTGAGCGCCCCCACAGAACCCTCTCTGCCTACCACAATAAAGCCTGGGTGACCGAAGCCACTCCATGGCGGGGAGCTGAGGAGGGTGCGGAAACGCCCGGGAAACCAAAGTCCCACCCAGGGCCCTGTGCCCCTCAGCAATTATGAAGAGAAAGTTGCAAAGGAAAAATGTGACGCTTTGGCTTCCAATCTTGGTAGATTGGGAGGTCAATCCACGGAAAAGACGCCGTCACATGAGATCTAGGAAATACATAAGTAAAAGGAACAGTCGGAGTAGTATGGGGAGCAGAGATCGCTCAGTTCTCACTCTGATAGACCAGCCCATCACCATATGACTAGAACCCAATCCTCTCAGCATCAGCTAGGAAAGGCCCTAGAAAGCCGCCTTTGGCGGGGGGATAGCTCCCCTATTTCAACCCCTTTCGGGGTTGACGGTGAGTAAAATGGTTTAGTTAAACAAGGACTTCCGAGGCTATCAACCCTTCTGGATCATTAAGGGGAATGGTTTAGTTAAACAAGGACTTCCGAGGCTATCAACCCTTCTGGATCATTAAGAGGGATGGTTCACTTTTGGTAGATTTGTTCATATATTAATTACGGTATTTTTATTTTTTTTTCCTCCCTAGACCTCCATCAAACTTAAAAAAACATCCATCAGATCCCCCTTCTAGATTAATTTGTACATTTTTCGATAGAAAAATGTCCCGGCCGAAGGCCGGTTGCTCTTAAGATTACAGGCTCGCTATCGCTCGCCAGGAAAAAATCGACACCCAAATGGCACGAAAGGTCTTAAAATTGACAACGAAATGGGGCAGAAGGTATTCAAATCGCCAAACTAATGGACCGAACGTCATAAAATCTGAAAACTATTGGGGGTAAGCATGAGGAAGAAGGGTGACCAGAAAAACAGCCCATGTCCCCTTAAAAGCCATGAACACACTGCAAGTCCAGTACATTTTCAGGACTGGAGCCCGTTTTCGAGAACTCCAGTCCCTTGATGGTGTCTAGAGTTGCTAACCAAATATAAAGCAAAGAACAGTGAGAACAACAGTCTTGGATACCAATTTGGGTCTTTTCTATCTATCTATCTATCTATATGCTCAGGCCCAATCCCCACTTTTCCTATTTTTTATATTTATTTTCTTCTATTTTTTTTTTCCTTGGGGGTGGCCGATTAGGGTCTTTTCTAACCCCTCGAACTAGGGATGTGAACACTCGAAATGCGTTATTAGATAATTGTAGGCACCAATCGATCAGGGCTAGACCCAGGTGAGGTTATAGGCATGTGATAAAGAGTCGCTGGAACTCCTGTTTCATTTGCTTGGCCTCTCTTACTGATTTTCTTTGTGCCTCATTTACACTGAGAGCAATCCAGCTTGCTCTCACAAACACCTCCTCCTCCTATCCACCTCACTACACTAAACATGCACACCACACTTCATTCCTCCACACCAAAATTTTAAAAAACAACATTATGAATTCTAGCCCAGCCTCGGAGTCCCCGGGGGGGGGGGGGGGGGGGGGACCATAAATGCCCCCACACCCGACCGACCATCCCCTGACGACCCCACACAATTATCTGGACCTCGGCCTGTTACTCTTTCTATTAATTTCTGCAACATTCGCGGACTTTCCTCTAACTTTCACTCTGTTGAGCACCATCTCTCCTCCTACAAACCTGATCTTCTCTTCCTCACCGAAACTCAGGTGTCTGTAGCAACATCCAGCAGCCCCTTCTCTGTTTCCTCCTACTTTCTCTACCTAGTTTCAAAGCCAAAGGCAGATGTTGTGCATATGTGCACAACAAACTCACTTGCTCTCGTGTTCCCGATTTCGACTCCTCTGAATTCTCAACTTTATGGCTCAAACTTTCCTGTCATTCTCTTACTAAATATTTCTGTGCTGTCTATCTTTCCCCTAACTCTACCAACTTTTCCAAATTCTTTGACTATCTAAACTCTACAGTGGAACACATTCTATCCATTTCTCCTTTCTCAGAAATCTCCATCTTAGGAGATTTCAACGTTCACCACCGCCAATGGCTCTCCTCTCACACTACTGATCCACCTGGTGAACAAGCCTACGTCTTTTCTATCCTAAATGACCTAGAGCAGTTAGTTCAGCAACCCTCCCGTATCCCGGATCGCATCGGAGATCGGCCCAACATTCTTGACTTGTTTCTAACTTCTAACCCTTCTTCTTATACTGTCGATCTTTTCTCTCCTTTGGGCTCCTCCGATCATAAACTTATCTCTGTCACCTGTCCTATTTCTCCAGTACCGCCACCCGATCATCCTAGCCGGCGGCGCTTGTGGCACTTTGGCGCTGCCGACTGGGAGGCTCTCCGGCAGTACTTCTTTGATTTCCCATGGAATTATTTCTCCTTCCGTGGCCGGGGACCCTCGGAGAGTGCTGAACGCATTACCGAGGTAATCCTATCGGGCATGGAAGCATACATTCCATTCTCTTTTTCTCAGACTAATGCTAAAAAATCTTGGTTTACTCACGCCTGTTCTACTGCTGTCCGCAATAAGGAGGAAGCATTCAAATGGTACCGACGCCTTAAAACTCAAGACTCTCATTCTTCCTATGTTTCTGCCCGGAATCAAGCCAAATCTGTTCTTCGACTTGCCAAACACTCTTTCATCAATAATAAATGCACTGAACTATCCAACTCTAGCTCTTCCCAAGCTTTCTGGCATCTAGGCAAAAACGTCTCCAACAATTTCTCTTCCTCATCTTTCCCTCCCCTTTTCCACTCTGATGGCACAACCATCACTTCTTCCTCTGACAAAGCTAAACTCTTCGCTCAAACTTTTGCTAGAAACTCCACCTTGGATGATTCCGGTGCTATTCCTCCCTCTCAGCCCTCCTCTCTCTTACTTATGCCTAATATCCTAATCTCTTCTAAAGATGTACTTTCTACCCTCTCTGGGCTTAACACTAATAAGGCGTACGGTCCGGACGGTGTTCCTCCTGTTGTTCTCAAAAACTGTGCTTCCGTGCTGACTCCCTGCCTAGGCAAACTCTTTCGTCTCTGTCTATCCTCTAATGTCTTCCCTTCATGCTGGAAGTTTGCTCACATTCAACCTGTCCCAAAGAAGGGTGACCGCTCTCAACCCTCCAACTATCGTCCAATTGCTCTCATCTCTTGTGTTTCTAAAGTTTTTGAAACTATTCTTGCTTCCAAATTTCTTAAGCATTTCTCTTCTCATAATCTGCTCTCAGATCGCCAGTATGGCTTCCTTAAGGGTCCCGCTCTACTGGTGATCTTCTTTCATATCTTACTAACTCTTGGTCATCCAACTTTCGGGACTTCGGTGAGACTTTTTCTATTGCACTAGACATATCGAAAGCCTTCGATAGAGTCTGGCATAAATCTTTAATTTCTAAACTACCCTCCTTCGGTTTCTATCCCTCCATCTGTGCCTTTGTCTCTAATTTCCTTTCCGGCCGTTCCATAGCCGCGGTTGTGGACGGCCATTGTTTCACTTCCTCACCCTATAAACTCCGGTGTTCCTCAGGGCTCTGTCCTATCTCCTATTCTCTTTCTAATTTTTATAAATGATCTCCTTAACTGTACCTTAATTCCTATCCATTCATACGCAGACGACTCAACCTTACACTACTCCATTAGTTTTTCAGAATGCCCCAGCCAGCAATCCCTCAACGACAAACGTAATGAAGCCATAGAACTCTTAAATTCTGATCTAAATACTATTTCCAATTGGGGCAGAGAAAACCTTGTTAACTTTAATGCTTCCAAAACCCAATTTCTCCATCTATCTACCCGTCAGGATCTCCCAGCGGACTATCCCTTATTCTTCAACAATACAAAAATCAACCCTTCATCTTCTCTCAATATTCTTGGTGTCTCTTTTTCTTCTGCTCTCATTTGGAAGGACCATATTACCAGTCTTGCTAAGGCAGCCTCCCAGAAGCTGGGTGTGCTCAACCGCCTTAGGGGGTTCTTTTCCCCTGCACAGTTTCTTGCTCTGTACAGGGGCATAGTGGCGCCCTTGTATTGAGTATTGTTCACATGTGTGGGGAGGTTCCTCTCACACCGCTCTCCTAGACAAAGTTGAAAGGAAGGCCTTTCGTATCATTAACTCCCGTCCACTCACCAACTCTCTGCAATCTCTCTCTCTCCGCCGCAATGTTGCATCTCTTTCGCTATTCTATCGCTACTATAATAATCAGTGTTCCTCAGAGCTATCCCAGTGCATACCACCTCCTTTACGTAGGGCACGTGGTACCCGTCTTGCAACTCAATCCCACCCCTACTCTGTGCAACTCTCCAACCCAAGAGTGAAACGTTACTCTCAAACTTTCTTCTACTCAACAGCTGAGCTCTGGAACTCTCTCCCAGAATCAGTCTTTCCCTCTTCCTGTGACTTAAATTGCTTCAAACTCCGTGTGTCCAGGCATTTTGGCTCGAACGTCCCTTGATTTTGGCCCTGTCACTCTTTCAACTATGGGGGAGGCACTCGCGATAGGCAGTTATGCCTTTTGCCTCCCTCAATCACATAGAAAAAAAGAAAAACAAAACGATTAGATTTAGTCTGTCGAGATGGCTTCGAAAAGCTCCTGGCATTTTTTTTTTTTCTTTGTTTTTTTTTTTTTTTCTTTTTTTGTATTTACTCTTGAGCCATAATTAGTATATACACTCTGGAGCAAGGGACTTGAGTTCTCGAAAAGGTGCTTCAGTCCCGACGTTCTTCTTGATTAGAGTGTGTTGGCTTAGTAATCCAATAGTGTTGATAGCCTCTGAAGTCTTATTTTAACTAACTAACTCTAGAACATAAATCGTGACATTACGCTTTCTAAGTTATCATGAAGTGAATCGAACCTTCTCATAAATTCTTGATCTAATATAATCATTTCGGAGTTTAGTTGGGAATTCGAGGGATATTTATTAGCCAGCATTTATGTCTTAGAGAGTACATTGGCTTGCAGTGAAAAGGTGGTAAAAGGTAGATTGAGCAATTTTGATATGCTGATGACATTTTGAAACACTCCCTTTTAAACACATGCCCGACGTTAACATACGCCAACATTTATCAGTTTTGTCTAATCTAATATAGTTGCATATTAATTTTTGTAAGCAATTAGTATAATAATTCATGCATTTTATATAGATTATACTGTATATACAACAAACAAATTCTATGATTAAGTTTTCATTCATTCATTCATTCTTGAATGTATCTTCCATTCATTCGTCTAAGTTTTACCTGAAAAATATTCTGCCCAACATCAATAACTGTTGCTAAAAGGCCTCTATGGCTATAGCCTGCAACGAATTCCTCCAATCAGTGCAAACTGACCGAGAAATTTACGAACAAATTGCAGATGTAAGTAACTCACAAGATACCGTAATTTTTGGCGACTTTAATTTACCTGTGACCAAGTGGGGCGATACTCTTACTTCACACTCCGGACATGGCTTGTATACGAACTTGCAAGAGAGTTCGCTTTATCAATTTGTTCGAACGCCGACCCGTGGTAATAACGTTCTTGACATTGTACTTGCAACAAAAGAAGAATTGATAGAGAATTTGAATGTTGGTGATGAATTCAGTAACAGCGACCATCGTACGATAACTTTCACTTTAACTTTACTAGTAACGAACCAAATAGTAGCATCGAAAAAGTCCCTAATTTCAAGAAAGCAAACTTCCATAAACTTAGAGCTATGTTTAAAGAAACTGACTGGAGCTTTTTAATTAACAATAACGACATAAATACATCTTGGAAGTTATTCGAAACCACTTACCTAAAAGCAGTGCAAGACTGCATACCATCGAAAATACGGCGTCCAGGCCATAATAATAAGCCCAAATGGTGGAATAAAGATATTTCAAACTGCCTGCTTGCTAAAAAATTTGCTAATGATAGATTAAAATCCTCACAAAATGACGAAGAACGGGTGAAATTTGTAGAGCTACGACGCAAAGCCAAAAAGTTAATTAAGCAAAGTAAAAAGACCTTAGAGTTACATATTGCGAATCAAAGTAAAACAAACCCGAAAGAATTCTATAGTTACATCAGAAAGAAAAAAGTAGTTACTTCAACTGTTGGACCGTTATTCGATGAAAATGGAGAATACACCAAAGACGAAGTACAAATGAGTAATGCCCTATACCTTCTTTGCATCAGTTTTTAAAACAGAAGACCTCAGTGATATCCCTACACCATCGCCGATTCAGATTGATAATTCAGATGTTCTAAGCAATATCACCGTTGCAGAGAGAGAAGTATTGAATTGTTTAGATAAACTCAAGTTAAATAAAACGCCAGGACCTGATACAATCTCGCCTAGAGTTCTAAAGGAAGCTAAGGATGAGCTCTCCAAACCACTGACATTTACTATTCAATAAATCCTTGCAGTCTGGAACTATGCCTGATCAGTGGAAGCTAGCCAACGTAACACCGATATTAAAAAAGGCAGCAAATCCCTACCCAGTAACTATCGTCCAATTAGCTTAACCTCAGTTGTATGTAAAATGCTAGAAACGGTCATACGAGACAGACTCGTAAATCACTTAGAGGAAAATAACATACTTAAAGATACTCAACACGGCTTTCGTAAAAAACGTTCCTGTTTAACAAACCTCTTAGACTTCTTCCACGATATCCTTAACCTCTACGATGAGAGTAAAGCTGTAGATATTATATACCTTGATTTTCAAAAGGCCTTTGACAAAGTTCCCCACAAACGTTTACTGCTAAAACTAAAAGCGCATGGAATACAAGACGGTGTGTTGAAATGGATAGAAAATTGGCTCAGCAACAGAAAGCAAAGAGTAGTCATAAACGGGAAGGCATCTAAATGGACCAATGTAAGTAGCGGGGTACCCCAGGGATCGGTACTAGGACCAATTATCTTTCTAATTTATATCAACGACATAGATGAGGGTCTCACCTGTACAATCTCAAAATTTGCTGACGATACAAAAATTGCAAATAGCGTACTCGCAAAAGAACAAGTTGACGATATGCAACACAATCTAGATAAATTGTCATGTTGGGCCCAAATTTGGCAAATGAGTTTCAATGCGGATAAATGTAAAGTACTACATGTCGGATACCTAAATGAGAGAGCAAACTATTCGATGAATGGCACTCCGCTTAAGAATGTAAACAGAGAAACCGATCTGGGAGTAACAATATCGAGTAACCTAAAACTGAGTCAACTATGTTCAGAAGTTGTTAAGAAGGCAATCAAAATAATTGGCTTTATAGGCAGGTCATTTGAGCATAAATCCAAAGAAGTTATCCTAACCCTTTACAATTCCTTAGTCCGCCCTCTTCTGGAATACTGCGTTCAATCCTAGTGCCCTTATTACCAAAAAGATATAAAAAAGCTAAAACGAGTTCAACGTAGAGTTCCCAAAATGATACCTAGCCTAAAGAACAAACCATACGAAGAGCGTCTTAGAGAATTAAATCTATTTCCTTTAACCCAGCGCAGATTAAGAGGTGACTTAATTCAAGTGTTCAAAATCATCAAAGGCATCGACAATATGAACTGTAGTAAGTACTTCACTATCGACCAATCTAATTACACGCGGGGAAACGGTTGCAAAATTATTGGTAAATCTTTTAACTCGCACGAATCTAAGAATTTCTTCTTCAATCGAGTTGTCAACTTGTGGAATGGGCTTCCCCGAAACGTTATAGACTGCATCACCGTTGATTCATTTAAACTCCGCCTAGACAAATATCTCTCATCAAACCCGCGACTGAATTGCGTTTGTAAATGAATAACTTTATTTTATCCCCCCCTCAGTTACTAACCCATCTGTCCTCTACTAACTTCCTAATCCTGCCACGGACATTAGTTCCAGGGCAGTAATTCCCTTTCCAATGTTCCCTTACCCACTCTAAACCACTGTTTGGACACTTGATCCTCAGTGTTTTGGAGGACAAGCAACCTAGAAGGGTCACTAGATTTGTTGTTGCTTGATTTCCTTTGTACTCCTTTGTACTTATTTCCATATCAGCAATCTATCTCTATCAATCTCTCTCTCTCTCTCTCTCTCTCTCTCTCTCTCGGCCTCTCTCTCTCTCTCTCTCTCTCTCTCTCTCTCTCTCTCTCTCTTTTTTTGGTCTAAAATGATTTAATAGTTGCTAAATAATGTATTGAATGAAGCGATTTTTCTGGGTTTGTGAATGATTAAGAGACAAATAAGGTTATATATGATGGAACAATGGCGCTAATAAGTCATGTCTCGGCACAAAGTAAATTTTGTTCTATAATTTGTATCAGCCATATCTAAACAGGATTTCTGAACTTCGAGTGAGATATACAAACATTTTCCTATCTGTACAATGGTACAAACCCTATTCAACATCTGACAGACATTAATACAGCACAGAGCGAGCCAAACATAATGACAGCTGAGACATGACTTATTAGCGCCACTGAACAATGCACTTTCTTAACCCTATCAGTAGCGGCTTTGTCCTATTAATTATATTTTGGCTAAACACAGACAATTGTATTCAGTATAAAATGGGCCCCTAGAAAATTAACAGGCTTCGAGAAATAAAACTTTTCCATTTTTACTACCACAGATCATTCTTAAGGGGAGGTTTTTAGTTTGGTCTCTAGATATCCTTCAAGCTTAAGATTACACCCCCTTGAGCCCCTTTCAAGATAAATGTGTACATTTTTCGGTAGAAAAATGTCCCGGCTGAAAACCGGTTCCTCTTAAATTACAGGCTCGCTATCGCTCGCCAGGATAAAATCGACACCTAAATGGCACGAAAGGTCTTAAAATTGACAGAAATGGGTTGAAAGTTCTTAAAATCGTCAAAATAATGGGGCAAACGTCTTAAAATTAGAAAAACAATGGGGTTAAACATGAAGGAGAAGGGAGTCAAGAAAAAAATTCCTCAAGTGGAAATCTCCCCTTAAACTGCACTACTGCACTAAATCGTCTAAATATAGCTAGTATAACATGTAATAAAAGGGTTAAAATACAGAATAGTGTTGTAAAAGCTTATGTAAAGTAGTATTTGGTTTATCAACGCAAGTGAAGGTTCAGAGATAAAATATGTTATTACGCTCACCCCAACTTGTTACGAGTGTGATTGTCCAGGGACGTGTTATAGTTCAAAAGTTGTTGACATTTAACAATTTCGTTTTGTTTAAAGAGTGTGACATGTACGCTTTCAATAGCTGACGGATCCTGCTTAGGAATTTGTACTAAGGTATATACTGTAGATATTCCCGTTTGCCATCCTAAACAAGTTGTGTGATTTTATATATACTGTATATATACGGAAGATAAACACCAGTGTATTTTAATTGAAATTAGAATCTAAGAGGATAAAGAAATAAAAAAATCCTCAGTTTCTAATTTCAATTAAAATATAATTCATTCTAAGATCTCTTGTCGGCTGACCATTCAAAATTTCTTTTAATTTCTACTATGCAGTCATAAATATTTAGTATGTATTTACTAGAATTAAATCTATGTATAAACAAATTTTAAAAAGTTATTTTGTTCCATAATTCTAGGCTCTCATGATGATACAAGTATCGTATCGAAACGTTAGCAAATATATTCAAGATGTGGTTACCTACACTGGTGTTTATCTTCCTTATATATATATATATATTTGAAGAACGAAAGAAGATGTTCTGGAAGGAGGTAAATAAAGTAAGGAAAGGAGGACAAAAGAGGGAAGAGTCAGTGAAAGATGCAAATGGAGAATTACTAGTGGAACCAGTTGAAGTGAGGAAAAGATATGCCGAGTATTTTGAATCTTTGTTAAATGCAAGAGATGGAAGAGAAGCAGTGATTGAAACAGAGGTGGATGGAGATAGGTTACCCAGGCCACCCAGGTGGCGGGAATGAATGAAAGGATTGAGGAAAATGAGGTGAAAGAAGCAGTGAAACAAATGAGAGCGGGAAAAGCAGAAGGTTTGGATGGTATTGCTGTGGAGTGTATAAAGAAGGGTGGAGATGTGATAATAGATTGGTTGGTGAGACTTTTCAATGTGTGCTTTGCTGTGTCAATGGTACCAATAGACTGGAAGAGTGCATGTATTGTGCCGTTGTACAAGGGGAAGGGAGATCGGCAGGAGTGTTCAAGTTATAGAGGTATTAGTTTATTGTCAGTGGTTGGAAAGCTGTATGGCAGGGTGTTGATAGAGAGGATAATAAAGTGTACAAAAGTTGCAATAGGAGAAGAACAGTGCAGTTTTAGGAGGGGAAGAGGGTGCGTGGATCAGATGTTTGCAGTAAGACAGTTATGCGAGAAGTATTTAGAGAAGCATAAGGAGATATTTTGGGCTTTTATGGACTTGAAAAAGCATATGATCGTGTGGACCGTGAAGCAATGTGGAAGGTGTTAAGGATTTATGAAATAGGAGGAAATTTGTTAGAAGCAGTTAAGAGTTTTTATGAAGGGAGCAGAGCAGGTGTTAAAGTAGGAAATGGTGAGTCGAGTGAATGGTTTGAGGTAAAGGTAGGTTTGCGACAGGTTTTCTGTAATGTCACCATGGCTGTTTAATATGCTTATGGATGGTGTGGTGAGCGAGGTGAAAAGGAGAACTATGGGAAGAGGATTGGGTTTAGTAGGAAAGAATGGTAGAGATTGGGAGTTGAATCAGTTGCTGTTCGCTGATGACACAGCATTGGTGGCGGATTCTGAGGAGAAACTGCAGCGGGTAGTCAAAGAGTTTGGTGTGGTTTGTGGAAGGAGGAAACTGAAGGTGAACGTCAATAAAAGTAAAGTAATGGTGTGTAATAGGGGAGAGCATAGGGTGAATCTAGATGTGAGGCTGGATGGGGAAATATTGGAACAAGTAGAGTGTTTTAAATATCTAGGAGGAACGATAAGCAGGAGTGGAGGTATGGAAATGGAGGTAAAACAGAGAGTGTGTGAAGGAAGGAAGGTTTTCGGAGCAATGGGAAGTATGTGGAAGACGAGAAATCTCGGAGTGAAAGTAAAAAGTGCACTGTATCAAGGAATTGTTGTGCCAACAGTGATGTATGGGGCTGAGACATGGGCTCTGAAGAAAAAGGAGAAAAGAAAGCTGGATGTGATGGAGATGAGCTGCTTGAGGAGTATGTGTGGAGTTACTCGTATAGACGGATTGAGGAATGAAGAGGATACGTAGGAGAGTGGGGCAGCAGGAACATTTGTCAGCCAGAGTGGACAGAAGGGTGCTGAGCTGGTATGGTCATGTTGAACGATTGGGAGATGAAAGGCTTACAAAGAGCATATGTGAGTCAGGTACAAGGGGAGATAGAAGGGCAGGAAGACCCCCATTGAGATGGAGAGACTGTGTAAGAAAAGCTTTTGATGATAGAGGAATGACTATAGATCAGGCAGGGGAAGTGGTGGTGGACAAGAGTGAATGGAGAATCCTTGTGAATAGTTGAGTGAACACGTGGTCATTTGGAGTAAGGGGTCGGGCACAAGTTGGACTAGATAATAGTCCATCAGGCGCCTGGCCCGGGGAGACGATTAATATGAAGGGTGTGCTTGGAAGTGTGGTGGGAGGGCTTGTGGCTTTGGCTCCGCTGCATGTCTACCTGCCGAGATCGGAGCCTTTCCGGGTGATCGGGGGCCGGGGGAGTGCTGGAGCGACCTTGGTGGCCCTGGTCTCTGGGTCTTCTCCTGGGTGATCTAGATGTGTGTGAATTTATGTATTTTTGTTTATCTGTGTTTATACGTTGTTTTATGTTGTTTTTGTGTTTTCCCCGTTCTTGCTCTGTCTTGAGTCGGCTACCCCCAAAATGGGGATTGGGCCTGAGCATATATATATATATATATATATATATATATATATATATATATATATATATATATATTATTCTGGCAACTATTAAACGACTCTATTTAGCTTAGGAAGAACCTCTAGCAACAATAAGGCTTCAAACTATCTCAACCAACCCTTTTAACTACCACAGATCCTTCCTAAGCTGCACAAAATCGTCAAAATATAGCTAGAATAGAATATAGCATACGTCGCTGATACTCAAATGGTTAGACAAATTTCAGAATTATTTACGTTCACCAAAGTGCTAACACAACTTTAGTAACACGATCATTTTACATTAGTTTTCTTATTGGGTATTGAACCTTGCCCTGTGCTATGGCATGCGGCAAAAAAAAACAAAAAAAAAATCCTAGCTCACTTGAATCATGGTAAAAATGGGTGTTTTATAAAGCAATAATTTTTCTCGCTGTTATCTGAACTTTTAAACAATCAAACAATTCGTACTGAAAAACTGTATTCCAATTATCGTCACTGCGAGTATAGCAATTGATGAATAATTCTGAGTTTTAGGGCACATCACACAGTCAGGAGTGCGAGCTAGAGTCAGTAGGAGTAGGGGACAATTCGGACTCGCGGGCCTATTCGCGGTGAAAATCGATGTCTCCTAGTGACTCCTAGCGACTTCTGTTAGACTCCCACTCGCTCGCGGTGAAAATCGATGACTCCTAGCGACTCCTAGTGACTCCTGTTAGACTCCCACTAGCTCGCCCTCATGACTGTGTGAAGGCCCCTTTATTGCCGGGTTACTAAGAGTCACCTCCTCCTCCCCCCCCCCACACACTTTATAATCTCCCCTGATGAGCTGGTTGGCGAAAATGAGGAATAATGTAAGGGTGGTTAGTTAACTTTTTGGTCGATTTTTTTTAAATGTATTCATTATTTTTTTAGTTTCCTCCTTAGACCTCCATCAAACTTTAAAAAAAAACACCCATTAGATCACCCTTGTAGATTAATTTGTACATTTTTCAGTAGAAAAATGTCCCGACCGGAGGCCGATTCTTTCAAAACTTACAGGCTCACTATCGTTCGCCACGACACCTAAATGGCACGAAAGGTCTTAATATTGACAAAGAAATGGGCCGAAAAGTCTTAAAATCGCCGAACTAATGGGACAAACATCTTAAAATTTCAAAACTATTAGGGCTAATCATGAGGGAGAAGGGGGTCTAGCAAAACAACCCATCTCCCCTTAAGGCAAAATTCATGCCCAAGGGAACCCCACATCGATTGGACTAAGCACTTTTTCAGTTTGATGGAGGGTTAGGAAGGAAACTTAATATAATAATAAATACTCTATGTAAATTAATAAATAAATGATCGAATAAATTAGCCCTATACCTCTTTAAGGGGAGGTTTCCACTTGAGTTTTTTTTTCTTTACCCCTTTCTCCCTCACTTTAGCCCCATTGATTTTGAGATTTTAAGACGTTCGCCCCATTAGTTTGGAACTTTCACCCCATTTATGTCACTTTTAAGACCTTTCGTGCCATTTAGGTGTCGATTTTTTCCTGGCGAGCGATAGCGAGCCTGCAATTTAAGAGGAACCGGCCTTCGGCCGGGACATTTTTCTACCGAAAAATGTAAAAATTTATCTTGAAAGTGGGTCAAGGGGGTGTAATTTCAAGCTTGATGTAAGTCTAGGAAACCCACTAAAAACCTCCCCTTAACCCCTTCTGTACCGGCGACGTTTATTGTATTTTATTCTGGCTACTGTCAGACGATGTCATTCAGCTCATAAAGGGCTTCCAGAAAGTAATAGGCTTTGAACTATCTCACTTAACCCTTTTTACTACCACATATCCATCTTAAGGGGACATGGGCCGCTTTTCTGGACCACTTTCTCCCTCATGCTTAGCCCCATTAGTTTTCAAATGTTAAGATGTTTGCCCCATTAGTTAGTCGATTTTAAGACCTTTCGCCCCATTTCTTCGTCAATATTTAGACCTTTCGTGCTATTTAGGTGTCAATTTTTTCCCTGGCGAACGATAGTGAGCCTGTAATGTACAAATTAATCTAGAAGGGGGATCTAATGGATGTTTATATTGATTTGATGGAGGTCTAGGGAGGAAACTTGAAAAATAATGAATACATGCAAAAATCGCCCCAAAAGTGAACCATCTCCCCTTAAGTTGCACAATAGCGTCTAAATACAGCTAGAATGAAATAGAAGAGACGTCACCGGTACAGAAGGGGTTAAGTAAAGATAACCATTATTATTGAAGCAGGATATTACAACCACTTAAGTCGGAGTCACACGAGCCCTTTTTCGAGCAATCTTTACGGGCAATTATGGTCTGGAAGCTTCAAAAATTACAGTTTATCAGAATTCAGCTGGCTAACATAATCTACCTCCAGTCTAATTGCCGTATCAGTGCGAACAAGTCCCGAAATAATACGAGAAAACACTTGCTCATAGAAAATTGACGGAAAAAGCACTCGTGTGACAGCGGCTATATCCACGAGTAGAGTAACAAGAGAATTATCAGATTAGCTCTCCTAATTGCAAACATTAATAGCTTATGTTGACAAAGTCCCTTCCTCTCCAGTGTATCAGGGAAAGGGATTAACCCTTTCACGCACATATGACGCAGAGGTTGCCAGATTAGCAATAAGAAATAGAGTTCTCTCACTCTTATAATTACCTCTCCAAAATTAGTTTTCTGCCCACAGCTAACTCAAAGACAACTGCAGAGGTTGAAGTAACTAAACTAAAGGTTTCTAAATACCCCTGATGGTAACAAAGGCTTTAAAGTATCCCTAATAGGCTCAACACAGCTAACTCAAAGACAACTGCAGAGGTTGAAGTAACTAAACTAAAGGTTTCTAAATACCCTTGATGGTAACAAAGGCTTTAAAGTATCCCTAATAGGCTCAACACAGCTAACTCAAAAACAACTGCAGAGGTTGAAGTAACTAAACTAAAGGTTTCTAAATACCTCTGATGGTAACAACGGCTTTAAAGTATCCCTAATAGGCTCAAAATTGCGTCATATGTCGGAGAGGGTTAAGATCATGTTCTATATCATAAAAAGTCCTTAATATTCTTGTTGATGTCTCCTGCAAGATTATACTGAACAATGTTATTTATTTTTCGTTATCTACTATATATATATATATATATATATATATATATATATATATATATATATATATATATATATATTCAATTCATATTAATTAGGCACAATATCTTCACCACTATAATCCCTGTAATTCGTATTTTGTCACCAATCAAATTTACTTCTAAACTCAATTAATGAAATCAACAAATACATGTGGCACTCCAAGGACTCGAACCTAGGATTACTCCCACCGAAACTCCGCGCCTTTATGCATTACGCTATCAAGACAGAATATTCGAGCGACTATTCCTACCATTTGGGAAGAGTTGGTAAGGGTAAATGTGTGGACGTTTAGAGCACATTTACTCTAACCCTCTTTGAGTTAGAGGATAGAGGTCAAGCTTTCTGGTATAGTTATACTCACTAGGATGACTTATATAGATCACATAATCAGCATTAGCGCGTAAATAAAGTATATCATCAGGTAAGATATATACTGTATATACCGGTATATTTTGTTTATTTATTTATTTTTTTGCATGCTTTTTAACCCATTATTTACCGGCAACATCTTCTTAAGGGGAGATCTCCACTTGAGGGATTTTTTTCTTGACCTCTTTCTCCCTCATGTTTAGCCCCATTGCTTTTGATATAAAACTTTTGCCCCATTAGTTTAGCAATTTTAAGAACTTTCACCCTATATTAAGACCTTTCGTGCCATTCAGGTGTCGATTTTATCCTGGCGAGCGATAGCGAGCCTGTAATTTAAGAGGAACCGGCCTTCGGCCAGGACATTTTTCTACCGAAAAATGTACAAATTTATCTTGAAAGGGACTCAAGGGGGTGTAATTTTAAGCTTGATGGAGGTCTAGGGAACAAAGTAAATACCTCCCCTTAACATTATTGTGGCTACTGTTAAACGATGTTATTCAGTATTAAAGGGTCTCCAGCAATAACCAGGCTTTGAACTATCTCACTTAACCCTTTCGACTATACCAAGTCCTTCTCAAGGGGAGGTAGACCGTTTTTCTGGACCCCCTTCTCGCTAAAGTTTAGCCCCACTAGTTTTGAGATTATAAGACGTTCGGCCCATTAGTTGGGCGATTTTAACACCTTTTGCCCCATTTCGTTGTCAATTTTAAGATTTTTCGCGCCATTTAGGTGTTGATTTTTTCCTGGCGAGAGGTAGCGAGCCTGAAATTTTAGGAGCAACCGGCCTTCGGCCGGGACAATTTTTCTACCGAAAAATGTACAAATTTATCTTGAAGGGGGGTCTGGGGGGTGTTTTTCTAAGCTTGATGGAGGTCTAGGGAGGAAACTAAAAAAAATATGAATAAATTAATTAATAGACCAAACAAACGGTCAGTCTCCCCTTAAGCTGCACAGTATCGTCTTAATATAGCTATAGCTATTTTATAGCATACAATTAAATAGCCGTCGCCGGAACAGAAGGGGTTAATAATCATATGCACGCACGTACACACACGCTCAAACTCACATACATGTATTAAAACTTATATCTACATCCATGAACGTATGCTGGTATGATACTATTTTATGAAGATAGAGAAGAATGTACGGTCGCGCTAATAAGTCATGTTCCAGCTGTCATCACGTTTGGCTCGCTCTGTGCTGTATTAATGTCTGTCAGATGTTGAATAGGGTGGGTAAGTGTAGGAACATGTTTGTATATCTCACTCGATATGAAGAAATGAAGCTTAGATATTGCTGATACCAATTATTGATAAAAACATACTAGGTGCAGAGTAATGACTTATTAGCGCGACTGTACAACACGGTTTACCTTCATGTCGGAAATGAAGTAATAAGTAACACCCCGTTCTTAACCCTTTCAAGCTCCAATACGCATTTATGTTTTGTTTTCTGGTAATTATTAGACGATTTTATTCAGATTAGGAAGGGTATATGGCAGTCAGAGAGTTGATTGAGATAGCCTTTACCCTTTTAACACTCACAGATCCGTCCTAAGCTAAATCGTCTAATGATAACCAAAATATACTGCTAAAACGCGTCAGAGCTTCAAGGGGTTAACATTAAGCGTCAATTACAAACCCCAATGTACTTACAAAGGAGTACAAAGGAAATCAAGCAACAACAGATCCAGTGACCCTTCTAGGCTGCTTGTCCTCCAAAACACTGAGGATCAAGTGTCCAAACAGTGGTTTAGAGTGGGTAAGGGAACATTGGAAAGGGAACTAATGTCCGTGGCAGGACATTACTTGAATAAACTAATGAATGCATGTGGTCCTCCCGGGATTCGAAATCAGGTATTGGGGAGAACTGACTGCATTGGTTTACATACACAAGTTTTAATGATATTATGATATTTTACCACTCCAAATAATTTCAATGTAAGTAATTAAAGTCATTCCTTCGTATTAACACCATAACATTACAGAATAATTAACCCCTTGAAGCTCGGACGCGTTTTAGCAGTTTGTTTTGGCTATCATTAGACGATTTTATGCAGCTTTGGAACGATTTGTTGGTATTAAAAGGGTAAATACTATCTCAAGCAAACCTTTGACTTCCATATACCGTTAATAATCAGAATAAAATCGTCTAATAGTAGCCAGAAAACAGAACAGAAACGCGTATTGGAGCTTGAAAGGGTTAATAACAGTAAATCCAAATAATTATCGTGTATATTATCCGCGGCGTTTTATACATTTGAATTAGCTTACGTGATCAAATACATGGCGATTGAAGTGTAAGCAGAGCATATTTAACTTTATAGCTATATTTAGATTTAAGTAACTTATATTATCGGTATTTAACTTTCTGTCTGATGTTTGTTCTTAGCTTAGGAAGGGCCTCTGGTTATTATAGGGTTTAGTTATTACCTCATTTAACCTTGTTTGGTCCGAGCGGGTCTTGCTGGACCTACAATGTTTCGCTTCATTAGTTTGGAGATTTCAAAAGACGCTTCAACCCATTAGTTTGACAATTATATGATGCTTCAACCCATTAGTTTGACAATTATATGATGCTTCAACCCCTTAGTTTGACAATTATATGATGCTTCAACCAATTAGTTTGACAATTATATGATGCTTCAACCCATTAGTTTGACAATTATATGATGCTTCAACCCATTAGTTTGACAATTATATGATGCTTCAACCCATTAGTTTGACAATTATATGATGCTTCAATCCATTAGTTTGACAATTATATGATGCTTCAACCCATTAGTTTGACAATTATATGATGCTTTAACCCATTAGTTTGACAATTAATTATTGATGCTTCACCCCATTCAGGTCTTTTTTTTTCTGGGTAAGCGATAGCAAAGCCTGTATCCGAAAAATTCGGCCTTTGGCCGATCTACACAAATGTACAAATTTAATTTGAAGGGTGTCTGAGTGGGCATTTTTTAGTTTGAAGAAAGTCTCGGAAGGCGTTTTTGTTAGCCAAAGAGACAAAATTAAATACATTGCTTGAACATGGCATAACCGAGCAAAATCCACAATACAAATTCACTAAAATATTATAATAACCCACAAAATGTCGGATCACATGATGACATCTAACAGGTTTTTCGTCAGTAGATTTTTATATTGTGGAGGTAGGTAGGATATGCCAAACATTACCGTCATCTGATGGAAATGGTTAATATCAACACCAATCCCAGTAACATATCTGAAATTATTTGCATTGGTATCGGAAAGTAGACTAAATATGGACAAAAAGATGTGATTATATATATATATATATATATATATATATATATATATATATATATATATATATATTTGTGTGTGTGTGTTTTTGTAATACCTGTTTCACACTCGATTCTGTTTCATTCATATTTCATTTGACATCGTTTTCTATTTTTACTTTATAGCACACTCCAGTCAACTCGATTTAGGGGTGTGTGACCTGCTTTTCTTTATTTCTGTCCTTTTCTCTTTCTGTGGCTTCTAACCATTCGGCCCCATTCAGCCAACTATTTTAAGACGTTTATCCCCATCTAGGTGTCGATTTCTTCCTGGCGAGCGATAGCGAGCCAGCATTATATGAAGAAATCCGGCTTCGCCGGAGACATTTTTCTATCGAAAAATGTACAAATTTAGCCTGCTGTCAAACAAAAATAACAAATATGCTGGCTCGCTACCGCTCACCAGTAAAAAATTGACACCTGGATGGGGGTAAACGTCTTAAAACAGTAGGCTGAATGGGACCAAATGGATACAAGCCAGAGAAAGATAGAAAAGGCCAGAACAAAACCAGGTCACCCCCCTTAAATAACTATGTATATATTTGTATTGTGTTTATTTATGCATACATTTGTTTGTATCTTTGTGTATTAATGTACCGGGTATGTATTAATTGTTGCAGCGAGTTTGATACATACGATAAGCTATACCCAAAATGTCTTATGGGAGCCCACCTCGCTTCTTTTTTTGCTCTTTCTCTCCCTCTCTCTCTCTTTGGCTTGTATCCATTCGGCCCCATTCAGCCTACTGTTTTAAGACTTTTACCCCCATCCAGGTGTCAATATTTTCCTGGCGAGCGGTAGCGAGCCAGCATATATATATTTTTGTTTTGACAGCAAGCTAAACATGTAAATGTTTTGATAGAAAAATGTCTCCGGCGAAGACAGATTTCTCCATACAATGGCTATCGCTCGCCAGGAAGAAATCGACACCTGGATGGGGATAAACGTCTTAAAACAGTTAGCTGAATGGGGCCGAATGGATACAAGCCAGGAAAAAGAGAGAAAAGGAGAGAAAGATAAAAAAATAAAAACGGTGATCCCCCTTAACCCCTACAGTACCGGTGCCGTCCATTTGTTTTTTTCTGGCTACTATTAGACGATTAAGATCAATTTAAAAAGGGCCTCCAGCAATTAACAGACGTCAAACTCTCTCCCTCAACCCTTTTTGCTACAACAGTTCCTTCTTAAACTGAACAAAATCGTTTTAAATATAGCCTAGCTAGAATATAACTAAAAAGACGTCGCCGGTACTGTAGGGGTTAAGAGCTTAGATCAACCCTCCTTAAGGGAGGTGACCTGCTTTTTGTTATTTCTGTCCTTTTCTCTCTTTCTCTGGCTTGTATCCATTTGGCCCCATTCAGCCTACTGTTTTAAGACGTTTATCCCCATCCAGGTGTCAATTGTTTACTGGTGAGTGGTAGCGAGCCAGCATATTTTTTATTTTTGTTTGACAGCAGGCTAAATTTGTACATTGTTCGATAGAAAAATATCTCCGGCGAAGCCGGATTTCTTCATATAATGCTGGCTCGCTATCGCTCGCCAGGAAGAAATCGACACCTAGATGGGGATAAACGTCTTGAAATAGTTGGCTGAATGGGGCCGAATGGTTACAAGCCAGAGAAAGAGAGAAAAGGACAGAAATAAAAAAAAAAAAAGGTCACCCCCCTTAAACCGCTGTCACACGAGCGCTTTTTCCGTCAATTTTCCATGAGCAAGTTTTTTCTTGTATTATTTCGGGACTTTTTTTCACTGGTATCGGTAACTAGACTGAAGGTAGATTATGTTAGGCGGCCGATTTCTGAAGAAGTGTAATATTTGAAGCTTCCAGACCATAATTACCCGTACAAATTGCTCGAAAAAGGGTTCGTGTGACCCCGGCTTTATTCCCATCACTTCACGTGTATCACCATTCGTCTGCACAAGCATTATAATTATTTGTTTAATATTTCGAGATTTGTATTTGGCTAACCTTTCATAATTTTGACAAATACATTTACCACAGACTCCCTCGCTTTTTGCTCCTCTTATATTTACGAAACAAAAATAAAAGTGATATACACAACAAAGTATTTCTATTTTGTGCGTGTGTTTCTCTGTGTGGGTTGTGTGTGTTTCTGAGCGTGTGTAATAATTGTGTGTGTGTGTGCGTGTGTGTTTCTGAGCGTGTGTAATAATTGTGTGTGTGTGCGTGTGTTTCTCTGTGTGGGTTGTGTGGGTTTCTGAGCGTGTGTAATAATTGTGTGTGTGCGCATGTGTGTGTGTTTCTCTGTGTGGGTTGTGTGTGTTTCTGAGCGTGTGTAATAATTGTGTGTGTGTGTGTGTGTGCGTGTGTAACGGCGTGTATTTATAATGTGTATGCGCGTGTAATATATGACGGTGTGTAAAGTATGTAGGTATCTGTGTAGGTATTCGTGTGTACGCATGAGTGTGTAGTAATTGTATTTGATGGCAAATTTGGCCTCCCTGGAAAGCCGGTGTAACGTAATTCTTTACGCTAAAACAGATTAAAAGATTAATTCTGGTCTGGCATGGAAAACGCTTTATACTGAACTTAATTTAATATTTTCTGCTGATGTCATCAAAAACACTCATATATTTTTAGCGTCTTATTGTTTGTTTGTATTAGGTTTTAAGGGGAGACTGACCGTTTGTTTGGTATATAAATTCATTTATTCATATATGTTTTTAGTTTCCTCCCTAGACCTCCATCAAACTTAGAAAAAAAAAACCTAGACCCCCCTTCAAGATAAATTTGTAAATTTTTCGGTAGAAAAATTTCCCGGCCGAAGGCCGGTTTCTCTTAAAATTGCATTCTCGCTATTGCACGCTAGGAAATAATCGACACCTAAATGGTACGAAAGGTCTTAAAATTGACAACAAAATGGGACGAAAGGTGTTAAAATCGCCAAAGTAATGGGCCGAACGTCGTATAATCTCAAAACTAGTGGGGCTAAACATTAGGGAGAAAGGGGTCCAGAAAAACGGTCTTCCTCCCCTGAATGTGGAAATATAATAGTTTGTGCCTTGCATTGTTTTGTCCACACTTAGTTCTTTGTTTAGTTACAGTACACATATTATGCTATGCATTTCGAATTGAATTGTGGAATTGCATTAAGAGAGTAGTTCTCGCTTTGTGAGGAATCTCTTCTCCCTCATGTTTAGCATATTAGTTTTGAGGTTGTAAGACGTTTGTTCCGTTAGTTTGGCGATTTTGAGACCTTTCGCCTTATTTTTTATCAATATTAAGAATGTTCGTATCCCTTATACAGTAGGTGTCGATTTTTTTCCTGGCGAGCGATAGCGAGCCTCTATCTTTATGAGTCGGCCTTCGGCCGGGACATTTTTCTACCGAAAAATTTACAAATTTATCTTGATAGGGGGTCTAGGGGATCTTTTTCTAAGCTTGATGTAGGTCTAGCGAGGAAACTCAAAAATAAATAAATAAATAATTATATAGACCAACCACCAAGCACTACCCCGTTAAGGATCGATGTTATACACAATATCATCATTGTTTTTATTTGTGTTTCTTATAGCTGTATAATATGTCTAAGTTTCCGGCTTTCTTGGTAACACTAACCGTTCTGGTAATGTTAAAATAATGTAATTGTGTTATTGTTTACTATTTGTAATTGTGTTATTGTTTACTATTTGTAATTGTGTTATTGTTTACTATTTGTTCTATTTATATTTATACTCTACCTGAATCTATTATTTCAGTAAGTTCATTTTTCGTTTCTACAAATCACAATTTCTGTGAATTGACCACTATTATATACAGTCGGATACCATAGCCTCTCTTGTAGCCCACTCGTAAGCATGTGTGGACCCCTACGATTGTCGGATACCATAGCCTCTCTTGTAGCCCACTCGTAAGCATGTGTGGACCCCTACGATTGTCGGATACCATAGCCTCTCTTGTAGCCCACTCGTAAGCATGTGTGGACCCCTACGATTGTCGGATACCATAGCCTCTCTTGTAGCCCACTCGTAAGCATGTGTGGACCCCTACGATTGTCGGATACCATAGCCTCTTGTAGCCCACTCGTAAGCATGTGTGGACCCCTACGATTGTCGGATACCATAGCCTCTCTTGTAGCCCACTCGTAAGCATGTGTGGACCCCTACGATTGTCTTCATGCAATTATAACTACCTGGATTGAATTTTGGATAGAACTTGCTTTTCAATAAATAGTATATATAGTTTTGTAGTTGATTCATAGAAAATTATATTAAAATATTCGGTTTTAGAGATATGCTTCCATAATTAGAAATAGGTGAAGTCCAGGAATTTGCATGAGTGTGCTGGAGACTATGGTATCCGAGTGTACCAGTGCCAATTATTATATGGGTAATTTGTAATATAGTTAAAAGTATTAAGATATTACGGAATGAGTCAGTTACGGATCATACCATATGCATATCATATCCTGCATATTTATAACGGCTTTGGGTATTAATCCCTTCAGAACGGTGACACCTTTTACCTTTTATTCTGGCTTATTTTGGACGATACTATGAAGTTGAAGAATTGCCTATTTTATGCAGAGGGTTTTCCGAGATCGTATTTACCACTTTGAGTATTAGAGCTCGAATATATGCTAATAAAAAACGTTTAATGTTAACCAAAATATGATGAAAATTACGTCATGGTGCTGAAGGGGTTAAGGGGGGTTACCTGTTTTGTTTTCTCTCTCTCTTGTTTTATTATTATTACAGTATAAAGCGTTTTATCCATTCGGCCCCATTCAGCCTACTATTTTAAGACGTTTATTACCATCCAGGTGTCGATTTATACTTGGCGAGCGGTAGCGAGCCACCATATTTTGGATAATGAGTTAGACAGATGGCTAAACTTGTACATTTTTCGATAGAAAAATGTCTCCGGCGAAGCCGGATTTCTCCATAAAATGCTGGCTTGCTATCGCTCGCCAGGAAAAAAAATCGACTCCTGGATGGGGATAAATGTCTTAACAGTAGGCTAAATGGGCCGAATGGATACAACCAAGAAAGAGAAAAAAAGCAGGTCACCCCCCTTAGGGCCCTGCTCTCTCTCTGTGAAGGTACTCATGCTCTAGCACACACAGTCAGGAGTACTAATGGCGACGCACCCATATGAAGCAGTATCGAGCGAAAACGAGACACTACAATGCTTTACTATATCCCAAATGCTTCAGAATATGGGTTTAAAGGTTCATGGATGCGAACTGGTATAACCTTACTATTATATGCTGATGGCTGTACCACCCCACAACCACAACTACTATCCCTACTCCTTGTACAACCACTATTACCACCCCTATTCCTTGTACAACCACAATTACCACCCCTATTCCTTGCACAACCACAACTACCACCACTAACCCGCTACCACTCCTCAATCAGCACCGCTCTCCTCCCCCCTAAGCGCGCGCGCACACACACACACACACACACACCCACCGGCCGTCCCTCCATACACACACACACCGGCCATCCCTACACACACACACCTCGTCTCTCACCCAGACTGCGAGGTATATACTGCCTTTTCTCCAGCACCAGTAGTAGCAGCAGAAGAGCCAAGCGCCTTTACCATAAACCACGGCCACTCCTTCCTTCCTGCTTCTCCTGAGTGGCCCTCTCGTCTCTCACGTCCCCCACCCCCCCTCCCACCAGCTCTCTCCCTCACCTTCCATCTGCCCCTCTCCCTCTCTGCGTCTTGCACTTCTACATATCCCTCCACCACGACCACCAGCTCCCTCCCTCACCCCTCCTCCTCTCTCTCTCTCTCTCACTTCCACACACCCCTTCACCTCCACCACCAGCTCCCTCCCTCACCCCTCAGAGCTCCCTCTTACTTACTTCCAACCCCCTCCACCACCACCAGCTCCCTCCCTCCCTCCCTCACCTCTCTCTCTCTCTCTCTCTCTCACTTCGACACCCCCTCTACCATCAGCTCCCTCCCTCACCTTCAGTCCTCCTCCCTCTCTCACTTCCACACACCCCTCCACCACCAACAACTTCCTCCCTCACACCTCCTCCCTCTCTCTCACGTCCACCCCCCCCCCCCCCCTCCACTACAACCAACTCCCTCCCTCACCCTCATCCCTCTCCCTCACTTCCACCCCCTCCCTCCACCACCACCAGCTCCCTCTCTCACCCTCCCCTCCCTCTCTGTGTGTTGCACTTCTACACCTCCCTCCACCACGATGGCCAGCCCCCATCATACACCCCTCCCTCTCCCACTCTGTTTTACACTTCTACACTACCATCCTAAACCCCCTCACCCTCTCTCTCTCTCTCTCTTTGAATACTCCAAAGACGAAGTACAAATGAGTAATGCCCTCAATACCTACTTTGCATCAGTTTTTACAACAGAAGACCTCAGTGATATCCCTACACCATCGCCGATTCAGATTGATAATTCAGATGTTCTAAGCAATATCACCGTTACAGAGAGAGAAGTATTGAATTGTTTAGATAAACTCAAGGTAAATAAAACGCCTGGACCTGATACAATCTCGCCTAGAGTTCTAAAGGAAGCTAAGGATGAGCTCTCCAAACCACTGACTTTACTATTCAATAAATCCTTGCAGTCTGGGACTATGCCTGATCAGTGGAAGATAGCCAACGTAACACCGATATTAAAAAAAAGGCAGCAAATCCCTACCCAGTAACTATCGTCCAATTAGCTTAACCTCAGTTGTATGTAAAATGCTAGAAACGGTCATAAGAGACAGACTCGTAAATCACTTAGAGGAAAATAACATACTTAAAGATACTCAACACGGCTTTCGTAAAAAACGTTCCTGTTTAACAAACCTCTTAGACTTCTTCCACGATATCCTCAACCTCTACGATGAGAGTAAAGCTGTAGATATGTTGATTTTCAAAAGGCCTTTGACAAAGTTCCCCACAAACGTTTACTTCTAAAACTAAAAGCGCATGGAATACAAGACGGTGTGTTGAAATGGATAGAAAATTGGCTCAGCGACAGAAAGCAAAGAGTAGTCATAAACGGTAAGGCATCTAAATGGACCAATGTAAGTAGCGGGGTATCCCAGGGATCGGTACTAGGACCAATTCTCTTTCTAATTTACATCAACGACATAGATGAGGGTCTCACCTGTACAATCTCAAAATTTGCTGACGATACAAAAATTGCAAATAGCGTACTTTCAAAAGAACAAGTTGACGATATGCAACACAATCTAGATAAATTGTCACATTGGGCCCAAATTTGGCAAATGAGTTTCAATGCGGATAAATGTAAAGTACTACATATCGGATACCTAAATAAGAAAGCAAACTATTCGATGAATGGCACTCAGCTTAAGAATGTAAACAGAGAAACCGATCTGGGAGTAACAATATCGAGTAACCTAAAACCGAGTCAACAATGTTCAGAAGTTGTTAAGAAGGCAAACAAAATAATTGGCTTTATAGGCAGGTCATTTGAGCATATATCCAAAGACGTTATCCTAACCCTTTACAATTCCTTAGTCCGCCCTCTTCTGGAATACTGCGTTCAATGCTGGTGCCTTTATTACCAAAAAGACATAAACAAGCTAGAACGAGTTCAACGTAGAGTTACCAAAATGATACCTAGCCTAAAGAACAAACCATACGAAGAGCGTCTTAGAGAATTAAATCTATTTCCTTTAACCCAGCGCAGATTAAGAGGTGACTTAATTCAAGTGTTCAAGATCATCAAAGGCATCGACAATATGAACTGTAGTAAATACTTCACTATCGACCAATCTAATTACACGCGGGGAAACGGTTGCAAAATTATTGGTAAATCTTTTAACTCGCACGAATCTAAGAATTTCTTCTTCTATCGAGTTGTCAACTTGTGGAATGGGCTTCCCCGAGACGTTATAGACTGCAGCACCGTTGATTCATTTAAACTCCGCCTAGACAAATATCTCGCATCAAACCCGCGACTGACTGCGTTTGTAAATGAATAACTTTTTATCCTCCCCTCAGTTACTAACCCATATGTCCCCTACTAACTTCCTAGTCCTGCCACGGACATTAGTTCCAGGGAAGTAGTTCCCTTTCCAATGTTCCCTTACCCACTCTAAACCACTGTTTGGACACTTGATCCTCAGTGTTTTGGAGGACAAGCAGCCTAGAAGGGTCACTAGATCTGTTGTTGCTTGATTTCCTTTGTACTCCTTTGTACTCTCTCTCCGTCCTACACTTTCACACACCCCTCCACCACCACAAGACCTTCACCTTCCATCGGCCCCCTTCCCTCTTTCCGCCTTACCCATCCACACCCCCTCCACCACCCCCAGCCCCCTCTCCTTCTGTCGGCCCGTTCCCTTTCTCTTCTCCGTTTTCCCCCTTCCACCGCTCCTTCCAATACCCTTTCCCTTCATTGCTATGTTTCCCTACCTCTCATCCCTCTATCTGTCTCTCTACCCCCCCCCCCCCACAAACTCCTCCAGTACCTTCCTCTCCTTGCCACCTAACCCCTTCCCCTTTTCTCTCTTTCTGCACACTTCCCCTCCAATACTCCCCCCCTCCCCTCCCCCCTCCCCCCCCCCCTCCTTCTCTACTCAGCTATAACCCTTCGCTCTTTTCTTATCACTCCTACATCCCGCTTAACCTCCCTACCCCCCTCCCCCAACTTACACCCCCTACCCCCCTCCCCCAACTTACACCCCCTACCCCCCTCCCCCAACTTACACCCCCTACCCCCTCCCCCAACTTACACCCCCTACCCCCCTCCCCCAACTTACACCCCCTACCCCCCTCCCCAACTTACACCCTCTACCCCCCTCCCCCAACTTAAACCCCTTAACCAAACCCCACTCATCTCTTGTCTCTCTTCTCCTCCCCCGACCCCCCCCCCCACCCCAATCCCTCCGCCCCCTCTCTTGCGATCCTTAAGGCTGCATAGTTCAGAACACGTAGCAGAAAATAATAATGCACTTGCTAACCATAACTAACTCAGCTTATCAGTATCGGCCCTCGACGCTATCTAATGGAACGTGTTGGTCTACAATTATTATATCCAGTGGTTGATGGCCAATAGGAACACCACCAGAGGCACCAAAATGTCGGCGGCCGAGTTGTCCAGCTATCCCTTTACCGCAGCGTCCCTAGCCGGCCCTTACTTCTTAACTTTTAGAAGTCTGTAGTTTCTTCCCCAGCCACCCCCCCCCCCCCTCCCTCCCCCCTCCTTAAGAAAATATGTTTTTGTTTTGTCTATGTATTCATGTATTTAGTTATGTTGTTGTTTCCTCGCTAGACCTCCATCAATCTTAAAACAAAAAATACTGAACCCCCTTCCAAGATAAATTTGTACATTTTTCGGTAGAAAAATGTCCCAGCCGAAGGCTGGTTCCTCTTGAAATTACTAGCTTGCTATCGCTCGCCAGGAAAAAAATCGACAACTAAATGGCATGAAAAGTCTTAAAATTTACAAGGAAATGGGGCGAAAGTTATTAAAAGTGCCAAACTAAGGGGGCGAACGTCTTGAATTCTGAAAACTAATGGGACTCAACATGAGGAAGAAGGTAGACCAGAACAACGGCCCATTCCCCTCAACCAACCCCCTTCCCCCTTACCTACTCCCAGCCCATTCCTTCTTCCCGCTTGAGGTCTTCCAGTATGCAGGCAGGCACACTCAAGCCTCAACATTTCACCTTTATCATCTCCTTTCCACGCTAGCCTTGTGAGAGCCCTAGCCGTATAAAATAAACGTAACAACAACAACAACAACAACAACTGGTGACCTGTCAACTCAACCAGTAGACCATTTCAACCAGTAGCTCTCAACCAGTACCAAATCAACCAATACGGTTAGGTTAGGTTAGGGTAGTACTATATTTTGGCACTGGTTTGGTTGGTCTGGGTTAATTTGGCACTGGTTGAGAGCTACTTTTTGTTTTCTATGTGAATGAGGGAGACAAAAGGCATAACTGCCTGCAGCGAGTGCCTCCCCCAGATTTCAAAGAGTGACAGGGCCGAAATCAAGGGACGTTCGAGCTAAAATGCCTGGACACACGGAGTTTGAAGCAATTTAAGTCATAGGAAGAGGGAAAGACTGATTCTGGGAGAGAGTTCCAGATCTCAGCAGTTGAATAGAAGAAAGTCTGAGAATAACGTTGCACTCTTGGGTTGGAGAGTTGCACAGAGTAGGGGTGGGATCGTGTTGCAAGGCGGGTACTACGTACCCTACGTAGATGAGGTGGTATACACTGGGAAAGCTCCGAGGAACACTGATCATTGTAGTAGCGACAGAATAGCGAGAGAAATTGAAATGGTCTAGTGGTTGAGATAACATGGAACAATAACAACTATATAATCTCCTACCACAAGAACAAATATACACAAAGGAAAGTTAAATAAGAAAATCATTAATTAAATTAATGTTAAATCCGTATCATATGGAAAATGTATCAGTTTCGTTTGAGTATATTATTGTTTACATGACGAGCAACCAACGTATTGCGAAGGTACTTTATGCCACGATATATGAGGGTAACTTTTAATGTTCTATATGTATGAAGGAGACAAAAGGCAGGCTGCATGTAATGAGTCTCCCACAAAACCAGAAGAGTGACAAAGAGCCAAATTCAGGGTACGTTGAGGTGAAAATGCCTCTACACACAAAGTTTAAAGCAGTCTAAGTTAAGACCAATAATTGGGTTTGATGTAAGTCATAGCGTGAGTGAAATATTCATTGAAGGAGAGAATTCAAGAGTCCACGTGTTGAGTAGAAGAAATGCAGAACATTTGTTAATTCTTGGATTGGAGAGCTGGACAGAAAAGGAGTGGGATTGCGTTGTAAGGCGGGGGCCTCCCAGTCGTCGTAGGGGAGGGGTCATGCATTGAGAGAGCGCTAAAGAACACTGATTGTTGTAATAGTGATAGAAGAGTGAGAGCGATGCAACATTGTGGCGTGTAGAAAGAGATTGTAGGGAATTAGTAAGAGGTGATGAGTTGATAATACAAAATGCTCTGGACCATTTCGAGAAGTGTGGTATGGGGGGAACCTCCCCACACATGCAAACTATACTCGATACATGGACACACTGTGCCCATGTACAGAGCCAGAAGCTGTGCAGCAGTAAAGAACCCATGATTGGATGCTAAGAGTTCAGAGATACAAGATGTGAGAACAATTGGACGCTTGTTTGAGGGTTGAGAGCGGTTACCCTTCTTTGGAGTCGGCACAGAAATAATTTTTCAGAATAGGAAAGACATGTGTGACATATAATGCTATCCAAGTATTAGGCCCATAAAGGGCAGAAAGTACATCTTTCTGAAAGAGATTTTAATATTGGGCATATGTAATAATCAAATTAATAAATTTCACTCCCAACACCAAACACCTCCCAGAGAAATTTATGAAAGTAAGAGGTTAGTGGAGAAAGAGGAATGACACCGGAATCGTCGATAAACACAAACATTAGCTAATTGGCATAAATTTATCCCCAAGAAGGGTCTTGGGCGATCATTTTTCAAGCTTGATGGAGGTCTAGGAAGGATATAATAAAACAAAAATTAATGATATTTTGCAGTTAACTCCCAAGTAGCAGGTATATATTTTTCCCGCCGTACAGCCCTATGGGGGCATATATCGGTATATATGGCTTGCAATACCTCGGTAACTAAGTGGGCTAGCTAAACAGAAATAAATCAGGTGAAAAGAACAGGTTTAAAGGTCACCAGGATTTCAAGCTCTCGTCTGAAGCTTGTGTGTGAGCTGTGGAGCTGTGTGATGGAATTAATACTTTTGGCTCGAGAAATCGTCACACCCAGCGAGCCGCGTTAGGACGGGTGGCACGCGCCATGACTTTGCCTTCGTTTGGACCTCATCATTCGCATGCATAATTATAGTCATGTAATCTGTATTTATCTTATCTTATTTAAGTATTTTGCAGAAAGTAATATCAATAAGAAGGCACTTATATAGTTATTAATAGGGTGTTCTTTGTTTCTTGTTCGATGTACGAGTGATAGATATATTATACTATATACTATAAAGTGTGTGGTGATGGGCTGGTCTATCCGAGTGAGAGCTGAGCGATCTCTGCCATACCCATAGCTTACTCTGACTGTTCCTTTTACTTATATATTTTCTAGATCTCGAGTGGATTAACCTCTCTACTGCCAAACTAGAGATTGGCAGATTTGGAGCCAAAGTGTCACATTTTTTCCTTTGCCCCTCAACTTTCCCTTCATAATTACTGAGGGGCACAGGGTGAGGCTTTGGTTTCCCGGGCGTTTCCGCACCCTCCTCAGCCTTGGAATGGCTTCGGTCACCTGGGCTTTATTAGTGGTAAGCAGGGATGGTTTTATGGGGGTGCTCGGTTATGGTCTTGGCCTTGCTCTGGACCTTGGGGCTGCTTGGCCAGACAGCCTGGGGAACAGCAACAACAACACACTATAAAATGTGAGGATAACAAAATTGAGAGAAAACAAAACCTCTGTGTAACTCAATGCCTGACAGTATTTTGATAGAAGTAATATCAAAATATGAGGATAAACCAAACAATCGAGAGAAAAAAGTGTCTATGTAACTCAGCGACTTACAGTACTGTGTTTCAAGTAATAGCACAGCACGAGTATAAACCCAGACCGTTAAGAGGACAGTGGCTGTTTGTTTGGTCTATTAATTTATTTATTAATCTATTTTTTTAGTTTCCTCCCTAGACCTCCATCAAGCTTAGAAAAACACCCCCTAGACCCCCTTTCAAGATAAATTTGTAAATTTTTCGGTAGAAAAATTTCCCGGCCGAAGGCCGGTTCCTCTTAAAATTACAGGCTCGCTATTGCTCGCCAGGAAATAATCGACACCTAAATGGCACGAAAGGTCTTAAAATTGACAACAAAATGGGGCGAAAAGTATTAAAATCGCCAAACTAATGGGCCGAACGTCTTATAATCTCAAAACTAGTGGGGCTAAAAATTAGGGAGAAGGGGGTCCAGGAAAACGGTCTGCCTCCCCTTAAGAGGTTATATGTTGATTTTATACGAGTGTTCTTGGAATGACCGCGTTGTATTTGGTTTATATTCCCCTTTCCCAGTTACAGCAGAAATAAGCTTTTTGATCCTTGATTAACCGAGTATTGGAACCACAGACGAGTATAGGGATATCGTATAGTGGTAGTGGAGAATCCCTTTGTAAAGATGATTGGCGTTTTCCAGTTCATTGTTTACGTTCCCAGAAGATGATGGCTTTGGTTTACCCTTCACCATCGTTCAGTCGCTTAACCCCTTCTATACCGGCGACGTGTTTTTAATAATTCTAGCTATATTTAGACGATTTTATGTAGTTTGAGAAGGATGTATGGTAGTAAAACGGGTTAAGTAAGATAATTAGAACCTTATTAATTGCTGGAGGCCCAATTTTAACTGAATAAAATCGTTTAGTTGTGGCCAGAATAAAGTTAAAAAGACGCCGGTACAGAAGGGGTTAAAATTATCTAACTTCAGTCTACTTTCCGAGTTAGCGAGAAACATGCGCTCCTCGATAATTGCAGAAAAATACACTCCTGTCACATTTGCTTTAGCCGATAAATTGAATGGTAAGAGCAAACTGTGTCATTCTCCTACTCGACGAGATTCAAGCGAGGGGACGCGAAAGTGGTCCCGGACCCTGAGAATAGGAACTTTAACTGTTGTTTCTGTTCGGGCTCTGTCTCGTGTCGCAACTCCCATCAATGGGGTATATGCCTGAGTAAATACATACATACATACAAGGCCAAATTGTACCACTGGCAGGGAGAGTGGGACCTTCAGGGAGCCCACCTCGCTTTTTTTCTCTTTCTCTCCCTCTTTGGCTTGTATCCATTCGACCCCATTCAGCCTACTATTTTAAGACTTTTACCCCCATCCAGGTGTCAATGTTTTCCTGGCGAGCGATAGCGAGCCAGCATATATATTTTTTTTGTTTTGTGTACATTTTTCGATAGAAAAATTTCTCCGGCAAAGCCGGATTTCTCCATACCAATGCTGGCTCGCTTGCGCTCGCCAGGAAGAAATCGACACCTGGATGGGGATAAAAGTCTTAAAACAGTTGGCTGAATGGGGCAGAATGGATACAAGCCAGGGAAAGAGAGAAAAGGAGAGAAAGAGAAAAAAGCAGGTGACCCCCCTTAAAAATGGCCACGAGTTCCTTTGGCCCGTCATCATAAGGGCGTTATGAGAGAGATATGAGGCTGGGTCTATTTGCCGGGGAGATGAAAGTAAGTGTGTGTGTGGTTGGGTGGGTGTGTTTGTGTGCGGGTTTGGGTGTAGTGTGTGTGGGTGTGTTTGGGTTTGGTTGGAGTGTGTGTGTGTGCGTGTGTGTACGTGGGTTTGGGTGGAGTGTGTATGAGTGTTTGTGTGCGGGTTTACAGTATATGTATTGTGTGTTTGGGTTTATATATAGTGTGTGCGGGTTTATATGTAGTGTGTGCGGGTTTAAATGTAGTGTGTGTGGGTTTATAAAATTATGTAGTGTGTGTGTGTGTGTGTTTTTTTTTTTTTTTTTTTTTTTTTTTTTTTTTTTTTTTGAGACAATGAACGGAGAAAGGAAAAACACAGATAAAACAAAAAAGGTCCATGTGCTTAAAGGCATCCTCCATTCATAAAATGTTTGTAACAACTGGATTTAAACTGTTGTAGATTGTAAGTTTGTGGAAAGCAACTCGAGGGAAGTGAATTCCAAATAGTAGTAGTTCTGGGGATAAATTAGTTTTGATAAGCAGAAGTTCTGCATTGTGTTTTGATAAGCAGAAGTTCTGCATTGTGGAGGAGAAAGTGTAAATTCATGGGCGCTCTCAGCTGCCCTAGTTCTACGGGGAAAGATGTGGAGAGGCGGCACAATTGAAGGAAGTTCCTCGGAACAATTGCTGTGAAAATATCTGTAGAATAATGCAAGGGATGCAACGTTTCTTGGTATGGATAATGTAGGAAGGTCCTGTGTGATTGCAGGGTTATTGATTAATCTAATAGCTTTATTTTGAATTTTGTCCAACTGCCTCAATGCAACCACTCCACTTCCACTTCACAGAGGTGAACAGTAATCCATCTGAGAACGCACATGACTTTTATATATTACGGCCAACTGCTCGTCAGTGAAGAATTCTCGAACTCTGTACAGGAGTCCCAGTTTTTTAGAGGCATGTATTTGTGTGTGGGTTTATATGTCGTGTGTGTGTATGTGTGTGTGGGTTTATATGTAGTGTGTGTGTATGTGTGTGTGGGTTTATATGTAGTGTGTGTGGGTTTATATGTAGTGTGTTTGTATGTGTGTGTGGGTTTATATGTAGTGTGTGTGTATGTGTCTTTGGGTTTATAATTATGTAGTGTGTGTGTGTGGGTTTATATGTAGTGTGTTTGTATGTGTCTTTGGGTTTATATGTAGTGTGTGTGTATGTGTGTGTGGGTTTATATGTAGTGTGTTTGTATGTGTGTGTGGGTTTATATGTAGTGTGTTTGTATGTGTGTGTGGGTTTATATGTAGTGTGTGTGTATGTGTCTTTGGGTTTATATGTAGTGTGTGTATGTGTGTGTGGGTTTATATGTAGTGTGTTTGTATGTGTGTGTGGGTTTATAAGTAGTGTGTGTGTATGTGTGTGTGGGTTTATATGTAGTGTGTTTGTATGTGTCTTTGGGTTTATATGTAGTGTGTGTGTATGTGTGTCTTTCGGTTTATATGTAGTGTGTTTGTATGTGTGTGTGGGTTTATATGTAGTGTGTGTGTATGTGTCTTTGGGTTTATAATTATGTAGTGTGTGTATGTGTGTGTGGGTTTATAATTATGTAGTGTGTGTGTATGTGTCTTTGGGTTTATATGTAGTGTGTGTGTGGGTTTATATGTAGTGTGTTTGTATGTGTGTGTGGGTTTATAATTATGTAGTGTGTGTGTATGTGCGTGGGTTTGTGTGAAAGAGTGAATGTGGTTGTGTGTAATAATAATAATAATAATAATAATAAACGGTATATTAAAGAATGGCAGCCTCATGAGCTGAAAATACACATTTTACAATTTAGTGGATGAACATGAGATGTACAGATATGAAGATGGTAAGCTCAGTTTACAAAAAAAAAAAAAAATGATGCAGGTGCAGAATACAAATTATCATAAAATAACCATGAGAGTAAGTGATATACAGTACATATACACATTTATTTTACTTACTCATATACAGAACATACATATATACACGTACATACGCACATACATATGCATACATATACATACATATATAAGAACATAAGAACATGCAGTAAGTGTGCACATGTCCGTATACACAAACGCTCACGTATGCACACAAACATACATACATACAAAAACTGTTTTGGTAGGGTCAGGGTAAAGAGGTAAATGGTAAAGAGGGAGCGGCAATTCAAGTCCGTACAGGTAGGGTCAGGTAAAGCCTACTACAATGGGAGGTTAATCCTCGGTAGTGTAGGTGTGTGTGTGTGTGTGTGTGTGTGTGTGTGTGTGTGTGTGAGTGTGTGTGTGTGATAGAAGGCGAAATGTGGAAAAGCTGGGCGTTCTATTGTTAAGGGTGGAAATACATGGATGAAGATACACGAACACTTAATAATAGATAATGCTTATGCATAGATTTATAATCAGAAGTTGCGCTAGTGAGCAATATGTTCTCGCTCATATGTACGTATATTTACATACATATGTGCATATGACCATACAAATACACGTACAGTACATATATATATTATATACCTTATATTCTCAACCGGGCTCGAACCATTGACAGCACATACACACAGACATACATATACATAAATATATGCAAATTACATGCATATATGCTCTTCTCTTATCCACCTGATACTCTCAGCCGGGCTGTACTCTCAGCCGTACTGCGTGCGCAGTTGTGTGTGTCTGTGTGTATTATGCGTGCGTCTGTGTGTGTGTGTGTGTGTGCGTATATGTACTGTATGTACACATGTGTGTACTCTTCTTTCATGTTTTAGGATTTATAGTATGTATACCACTTGAATGAAATCTGCATAAAAGGAAAAATATATTTATGCAGATTATTGCGTCTCTCTGAACTCTAACATTTTTACCCCATTTCGAGGAAAAACAAACTTGATAAACTGCAATAGCTCATGAAAAGACCACCGTATTTGTATAAGGTATAAGGTATAAGGTATATATATACTGTATGTTTATAAGGTATATATAATTATACTGTATGTTTATATGTTTTATTTATCACCCTATACATTAAGGGGAGATTTCCACTTGAGGGATTTTTTTCTTTACCCCTTTCTCCCTCATGTTTAGCCCCATTGCTTTTGAGATTTTAAGACGTTGGCCCCATTAGTTTGGCGATGTTAAGAACTTTCACCCCATTTATGTCACTTTTAAGACCTTTCGTCCCATTTAGGTGTCGATTTTTCCCTGGCGAGCGATAGCGAGCCTGTAATTTAAGTGGAACCGGCCTTCGGCCGGGACATTTTTCTACCGAAAAATGTACACATTTATCTTGAAAGGGGGTCATGGGGGTGTAATTTCAAGCTTGATGGAAGTCTAGGAAACACGCTGGGCGTATATATTTGCTCATTTATGTATCATTTGATTATTTTATTAGTTTCCTCCCTAGACCTCCATCAACCTTAAAAAACACCCACCCAAGATCCTCCTTCAAGATAAATTTGTACAATTTTCGATTGAAAAATTTCCCGGCCGAAAGCAGGTTTCTCTTATATTACAGGCTCGCTATCGCTTGCCAGGAAGCAATCGACACCTAAATGAGAAGAAGAGCCTTTATATAGACAAAGAAATGGGGCGAAAGGCCTTAACATCGTCAAACTAATGGGCCGAACGTCATATAATCATAAAACTAATGGGGCTAAACATGAGGAAGAAGGGTGACCAAAATAACGGCCCATCTCCCCTTAATATCTAGTTAATGATAGACACTTTGCATCCAATTAATTGACATTGTTTTACCATGTACAGTTGTGAGCAATAATAAGGTTAAACCTATTTGAATTTTGGAACTATTAAGTGGCGAAAGGACCTAATATCGCCAAACTAGTGGGACGAACGTGTTAATATCTGAAAACTAATGGGGCTAAACATGAGGAAGAAAGGGCACCAGAAAAACTACCCATCTCCCCTTAACCCCTTCTATACCGGTGATGTGCTGATCATTATATCCTGGCAACTATTCGGCGACTCTGTTCAGCTTAGGAAGGATATCTACTTATTTAAAATGATACACAATGTCTCAATTAATGTTTATAGCTACCATATATCCTTCCTAAGCTTAATCAAATCCTCTATATGTAGCAGCTGAAATATTATATGAAAGACGTCGCCGGTAGAGAAGGGGTTAAATGCATCCGAGGAATAATATAGCATTCTAGTGTTTCGTTTAATTAGGCGAGAAATCATGACCTCTAACCTCTGTAACTCAAAAACGACTGGAGTAGTCGAGCTAATATTTCCACCATTTGGGAAGAGTCAGTCAAGGAATATATGTGGAAATTTACAGACAATTTGCTCCAGCCCTTTTTGAGTTACAGCTAGGGGATAGAGGTCATGATTTCTCGCCTACTTACAGCGAATAGACTGATGGAAATGATGATGATGATACTGATGGAAATGGATACGTAAACATTTTAGTTGTATTTTAACCCCTTGAAACTCGGACGCGTTTTACCAGTTTATTTTGGCTATCATTAGACTATTTTATGCAGCTTAGGAAGGATCTGTGGGTATTAAAAGGGTACATAATATCTCAATCAACCCTTTGACTTCCGCATACCGTTACTAATCTGAATAAAGTCTTCTAATAGTAGCCAGTAAACAGAACATAAACGCGTATTGGAGCTTGAAAGGGTTAACATTACCCAAATATTACTGTAGCATTACCTATAGTCTATTTGCTGTAAGTAGGCGAGAAATCATTAACTCTATCCTCTGTAGCTCAAAAAGGGCTAGAGCAAATCGGCTGTAAATTTCCTCACCTATTTCTTGACTGACTCTTCCCAACTGGTAGAAATATTAGCTCGATTACTCTAGTCGTTTTTGTGTTACAGAGGTTAGAGGTCATGATTTCTCGCCTACTTACAGCGAATAGACTATAGTAAGTCAATGTACGATACAAATAATGTAAACCAGAATTTAGAGTATTAATATATAATTGACACACAACGTATCTCGGACCAGATAAAGTTAACATAGTTGTGTATTCTGTACCCATGAGAGAGAGAGAGAGAGAGAGAGAGAGAGAGAGAGACACACACACACACACACACACACACACACACACACCTACCTCCCTCCCTCCCTCCCTCCCTGGTGATAAGTTGAGGACGTCTGGTCGTCCCTCGGTCATGCTGATGCACCACCGCCAGTAGTAGTCATCCACCGCTCGTCCCCGTCCCCAGTGGAAGACACGGGGGCAAGGGGACCAGTAGATGGACTGTCCATGGTAGACAGATCGGTAATAAAAGTACCGTCTGCCCTCATCAGGGCAAGCTGATCAGGAATGCTGTTACTCAGTGCCCTGATGTCGTAGTGGGACAATTTTGGCTGGTCAGGGACACTTTTGAGGAACCTGTCCAGCATCCTCTTGAACTGGTCAGCCGAGGAGCACTCTGCATCACGCACATATCTTGGCAGCGCGTTAAAGAGTGTTGGGCCCCGGTATGATATTGAGGTCATTCTCTGAGTCACCACTCTGGCCAAGGCTCTATTATTGATGTTTCCCAATTCACAGAGCTTGCCTCGCCTCTTGCCGATTTTCTCACTTATTTTCGACTCATTGTTTAAGTTTGGGACATGGCCATTTAGCATTTTCCAAACGTAGATTATGATGTACCGCTCACGCCGTCGCTCCAACGAGTACAATTCAAGTGCTTTAAGTCTTCCCCAGTAGTCGAGATGTTGCACGGAGGAGGTCTTGTTTGTAAATGTACGTTGGACGCCTTCAAGTGATTGTCGTTCTCCAACCTTCCACGGGTCCCAGAGTTGGCAGCAGTACTTGAGGATTGGCATTATTAGAGATTTGTATAATATTATCATTGATTTTTCTTCCCTTGTGTCAAACGTCCGTAGAATCCAACCCATTTGATTGCGAGCAGAACGGACTATGTCTTGGATGTGTTTGGTAAATGTTGCATCACTGCTTATTGTTACCCCTAGATCTTTAATATTGGCCACTGAATTGATACTGTTTCCATCATAGGTTGAGTACACAGTATTTTCTTTTAGTTTGATATCAGGTCCATATCTAATGAGGTCAAATTTGCAGCTATTAAAAGACATGTTATTATTTTCTGCCCAGTGGTACAGCACATTCAGATCCTGCTGGAGTGATGCTGCATCGTTCTCATTCTTCACTCTTCCAGACACCCGTGTATCGTCGGCAAAAGATGATACACACACACACACATAATAAGATAGTGGGAGAAACATATGGACTGCTAAACAGAATAAAAATAGCCTTTAACTATATAAACCATATGAGGAGAGATTAAAGAAATTAGATTTACCATCTATAATGGATAGGAGGGAGAGAGGCGATATGATTATGATGTACAAATGTGTGAGAGGACTCGAAAAGGTGGACAAGAAGGGTTATATTGTGAAAGATAATGCTAGAACTAGGGGGCATAGATATAAGCTAATGAAAGGAAGATGTAAAGGAGATGTGAGAAAGTATAGTTTCCCTTACAGAAGTATAAGTAAATGGAATCAGTTGGAAGAGGAAGTGGTGTGTGCCAAAATCATTCATATTTTTAAGGTAAAGTTAGATAATTGTAACTCAGGAAGCGGGACAATACGAGCCTAAAAAGCTCAACTCCTGTATACTACAAATAGGTAAATACAAATAGGTAAATACACACACACACACACACACACCACGGATATTCTCAGTTACGCCTCGCCCGGAACAAAATACTCCATAAAACCCCGGAATATTCTGGCGACGAGGAAATTGTTAGGCAGAATACAAATTTCCCCGGCTCTCCACAGCGGGTGAGGGACATGGGGGACGGGGGTGGGGGATGGGGGACGGTACATAATCCACACCGGCGATTATATTTCGGCCTTGTTTGCTTGCCTTGTCTGTCTGTCTTTATTGCAAAGGGTATAATATTTCCTTCTTGTTCGCTTGTATGTCTGTCTGTCTGTATTGCAAGGGGTATACTATTTCCACTTTGTTCGCTTGTCTGTCTGTATTCCAAGGGGTATAATATTTCCACCTTGTCTGTCTGTCTGTATTGCAAGGGGTATAATATTTCCACCTTGTCTGTCTGTATTGCAAGGGGTATAATATTTCCACTTTGTTCGCTTGTCTGTCAGTATACCAAGGGGTATAATATTTCCACCTTGTCTGTCTGTCTGTATTGCAAGGGGTATAATATTTCCACTTTGTTCGCTTGTCTGTCTGTATGCCAAGGGGTATAATATTTCCACCTTGTCTGTCTGTCTGTATTGCAAGGGGTATAATATTTCCACTTTGTTCGCTTGTCTGTCTGCCTGTATTGCAAGGGGTATAATATTTCCACCTTGTCGGTCTGTCTGTATTGCAAGGGGTATAATATTTCCACCCTGTCTGTCTGTCTGTCTGTATTGCAAGGGGTATAATATTTAAACCCTGTCTGTCTGTCTGTATTGCAAGGGGTATAATATATCCACCCTGTCTGTCTGTCTGTCTGTCTGTCTGTATTGCAAGGGGTATAATATTTCCACCTTGTTCGCTTGTATGTCTGTCTGTCTGTATTTCAAGGGGTATAATATTTCCACCTTGTCTGTCTATCTGTCTGTCTATTGCAAGGGGTATACTATTTCCACCATGTCTGTCTGTCTGTCTGTATTGCAAGGGGTATACTACTGTCACCTTGTGTGCTTGCCTGTCTGTATTTCACTGTCTATCTGTTCACATGCCTCTGTGCCTGTCAGTTTCTCCGTTTTAATTGGGACAGTATGTAATTAACAGGCTCGCTATCGCTCGTCAAAAATCAACACCTAAATGGCACGAAAGGTCTTGATATTGATAAATAAATTGGACAAAAAATCTCTAAATCGACAAACCACTGGGGCAAACGTCATAAAATTTCAAAACTAATGGGGCTAAGTATGAGGGAGAAAGGGGTCCAGAAAAATCAACTATCTCTCCTTTAAATGTCTGTCTGCCCCTCTGTATAAAAGTCTGTCTGTTTTCCTATTTGTCTGTCTGTCTGTCTGTAAATACTGCTTGAACGATACAAATATTTAATTCCGGATATTATAGTTTTATCTTGTTTAACCCGTTCTGTACCAGTGACGTCTTTTGTATTTCTTCTAGCTATATTTAAGACGATTGTGTGCAGTTTAAGAAGTATCTGTGGCAGTAAAAAAGGTTAAGTGAGATAGTGCAAAGCTTTTTAATTGCTGAAGGCCCTTTTTAAACTGAATAAAATCGTCTAATAGTAGCCAGAATTAAGTTAACAGGACAGCACCGGTACTGAAGGGGTTAATTGCTTGCCTGGGACTGTGTGTGTGTGTGTGTGTGTGTGTGTGTGTGTGTGTCTCTTGTTTACATCACTATTGGGACAGTACATAATACGCCGTAATTACCTGGTTTGGGGGGCGCTGCTCAATAAACTCGCCCCTCGGGGCAAAATCAAATTCTCTCTCTCTCTCTCTCTCTCTCTCTCTCTCTCTCTCTCTCTCTCTCTCTCTCTCATATATTCAGAATATTGTGCTACACATTAGAAGGCTACTTAGAAGGGGATGGTCGTATTTATTTTATCTTTTTTTATAATTTTCTTAGTCTCCTCCCTAGACCTCAATCAAACTTGAAAATACACCTCTCGAGACCCTCCTTTATGATAAATTTCTACATTTTTCGATAGAAAAATTTCCCGGCCGTAGGTCGGTTCCTCGTAAATTACAGGCTCGCTATCGCTCACCAGGAACAAATCTACACCTAAATGACATGAAATATCTTAATATTTACAAAAAACATTAGGCGAAAGGTCTCAAACTAGTCAAACTAACGGAACGAACGTATTAAAATGTCAAAACTAATATGCTAAACATGAGGGAGAATGGGGTCCAGAAAAACGACCCACCTCCCCATAATGAAATTAAAGATACATGAGCTGTCAGACCTGCCATCCACTCACTATCAAAATCCATCACCACAATATTAAAGGGGACAGTGGCTGTTTTTTTTTTTTTTTCTTTTTCTATTGATAAATATATTCATATGTTTTTAGTTTCCTTGCTAGACCTCCATCAAGCTTAAAAAAACACCCCGTATACCCCCCTTCAAGATAAATCTGTAAATTTTGTTTCGGCCAAAGGCCGGTTTCTCTTAAAAGTACAGGCTCGCTATCGCTCGCCAGGAAAAATCAACACCTAAATGGCACAACATTTCTTAAAATTTACAACGAAATGGGGTGAAAGGTCTTAAAATCGACAAACTAATGGAGCAAACATCTTAAAGTCTGAACATTAATGGGGCTAAACACTAGGGAGAATGTGGTCCAGATAAACGACCCATCCCCCCCTTTGTAGGGTTCGTCTGCGTTTAGGGTTACCACTAGAGACCCTTTCACTAACAGAGATTGGCCAACCTCCGCCATCTTGGTGTCACTGGAGGTATTTTTCTCTATTTACTAGGGTATATATTTTTTATTTTATTTTTTTATTTTATTTATTTATTTTTTTTTATTTTTTTTTGGGGGGGATATACTATTTGTTTGATTAACCTAAATATCCACACCACACTTCTTTCCAATATTACAAAATAAAATAATAATAATAATAATAATTAGATACTAATTAAAACAAAAATAGCTACTGTGACTCTTTCAATTTTGGGGTAAACGCTTGTTGCAGGCACCTTTGTCTTTTGTCTCCTTCATTACGCGTAGAGTAAAAAATATGTATAAAAAGAATAATAATAATTGGAATATTGTCACTGTCCCATCTAGGTAGGAGTAATATAACTGCCCCATCTAGGTAGGAATATTGACACTGCCCCATCTAGGTAGGAATATTGACACTGCCCCATCTAGGTAGGAATATTGTCACTGCCCTATCTCGGTAGGAATATTGTCACTGCCCTATCTCGGTAGGAATATTGGCACTGCCCCATCTAGGTAGGAATATTGACACTGCCCTATCTCGATAGGAATATTGGCACTGCCCCATCTAGGTAGGAATATTATCACTGCCCCATCTAGGTAGGAATATTGTCACTGCCCTATCTCGGTAGAAATATTGGCACTGCCCCATCTAGGTAGGAATATTGACACTGCCCCATCTTGGTAGGAATATTATCACTGCCCCATCTAGGTAGGAATATTGTCACTGTCCCATCTCGGTAGGAATATTGACACTGCCCCATCTAGGTAGGAACATTGTCACTGCCCCATCTAGGTAGGCATATTATCACTGCCCCATCTAGGTAGGAATATTGTCACTGCCCTATCTCGGTAGGAATATTGGCACTGCCCCATCTAGGTAGGAATATTGACACTGCCCCATCTTGGTAGGAAATATTATCACTGCCCCATCTAGGTAGGAATATTGTCACTGTCTCATCTCGGTAGGAATATTGACACTGCCCCATCTAGGTAGGAACATTGTCACTGCCCCATCTAGGTAGGAATATTGTCACTGCCCCATCTAGGTAGGAATATTGTCACTGCCCCATCTCGGTAGGAATATTGTCACTGCCCCATCTAGGTAGGAATATTGTCACTGCCCCATCTAGGTAGGAATATTGTCACTGCCCCATCTAGGTAGAAATATTGTCACTGCCCCATCTAGGTAGGAATATTGTCACTGCACCATCTAGGTAGGAATATTTTCACTGCCCCATCTTGGTAGAAATATTGTCACTGCCTCATCTCGGTAGGAATATTGTCACTGCCCCATCTCGGTAGGAATATTGTCACTGCCCCATCTTGGTAGAAATATTGTCACTGCCCCATCTCGGTAGGAATATTGTCACTGCCCCATCTCGGTAGGAATATTATCACTGCCCCATCTAGGTAGGAATAATATCACTGCCCCATCTAGGTAGGCATATTGTCACTGCCCTATCTAGGTAGGAATAATATTGGCACTGTCCCATCTAGGTAGGAATATTGGCACTGTCCCATCTAGGTAGGAATATGGTCACTGTCCCATCTAGGTAGGAATAATATAACTGCCCCATCTAGGTAGGCATATTGTCACTGTCCCATCTAGGTAGGAATAATGTCACCGCCCCATCTCGGTAGGAATATTGTCACTGCCCCATCTCGGTAGGAATATTGTCACTGCCCCATCTCGGTAGGAATATTGTCACTGCCCCATCTCGGTAGGAATATTGTCACTGCCCCATCTAGGTAGGAATAATATCACTGCCCCATCTAGGTAGGCATATTGTCACTGCCCTATCTAGGTAGGAATAATATTGGCACTGTCCCATCTAGGTAGGAATAATATTGGCACTGTCCCATCTAGGTAGGAATAATATTGGCACTGTCCCATCTAGGTAAGCATATTGTCACTGCCCCATCTAGGTAGGAATATGGTCACCGCCCCATCTAGGTAGGAACAATGTCACACTCCGGCGTTCCTACCCGCCTATTTGTCTCTTCAGTCGGCGAGCTAGATTATTTTATGCAGACCAGCTTATAATAACCATTCGTACATAATTATAACAACAACACATATTATCCAACCTACTGCAGCTGTATGTAGCCTAACTTAAGGGGAGATGGGTGGTTATATTTTGTTCATTTTAGTATCTTTTCATCATTGTTTTCGTTTCCTCCCTACACCTCCATCAAACTTATATATTTGTACAATTTTCGGTAAAAAAAAAAATCGAAGGCCGGTTTCTCATACATCCAGGCTCGCTATCGCTCGCCAGGAAAAAAATCGACACCTAAATGAAACGAAAAGTCATAATATTGACGAAGAAAAGGGGTGAAATGTCTTAAAATCACCAAACTAATGGGTCGTACGTCTTAAAATCTGAAAACTAATGGGGAAGAAAGAGGACCAGAAAAAATGGCCTTAACCTGGTCTAATTTGCTCCGACGTATTCCATATTTGTGTAAACTACTTCAGCCGTTGTAACAAATTACTGGAGTTCACTGATTAATGTTCACCTTGTTTATTCATTAATCGAGTTTAGGAGTCAAGTTGGTTAGTGGAGAGACCATAACAGTCAAGAGGGTGTATTCTTGTTTGTCCTCGACTGAACATCAGTAATATGCTTGCATTTAGGAGAGGTATTTAGTCGGTTCCCTAGACTTCCATCAAGCTTAAAATTACTCACCCTATAGACACCTTTTCAAGATAAATGTGTACATTTTTCGGTAGAAAAACGTCCCGGCCGAAGGCCGGTTCGTCTTAAATAACAGGCTCGCTATCGCTCGCCAGGAAAAAAACGACACCTAAATGGCACGAAAGGTCTTAACATTGACATAAATGGGGCGAGAGTTCTTAACATCGCCAAACTAATGGGGCGAACGTCTTAAAATCTCAAAAGCAATGGGGCTAGACATGAGGGAGAAAGGGGTCCCGAAAAAAATCCTTCAGGTGGAAATCTCCCCTTAAAGTGTATACAAAATGGTATACATAAATGAGAAGTGGTCGGTATATCTGTTCAATTAAGGGGAGATTTCCACTTGAGGATTTTTTGTCTTTACCCCTTTCTTCCTCATGCTTAGCCCCGTTGCTTTTGAGATTTTAATAAGTTCGCCCTGGTAGTTTGGACATTGTAAGACATTTTGCCCCATTTCTGTCAATTTTAAGACCTTTCGTGCCATTAAGGTGTCGAATTTTTCCTGGCGAGCTATAGCGAGCCTGTAATTTAAAAGGAATCGGCCTTCGCCCGAGACATTTTTCTACCGAAAAATGTACAAATTTATCTTGAAAGGGGGTCTAGGGAGTGTAATTTTAAGCTTGTTGAAGGTGTTAAGGAATATAATAAATACCTCCCCTTAAGGGTATATTTTCAGTTTTGCTTCCTAGACCCCCATCAAGCTTTAAAGAAATACCGCAAACACCTCCTTTCGATATAAATGTGTACATTTTTCGGGAGAAAAATGTTCCAGCCGAAAGCTGGTTCCTCCTAGATTACAGGCTCGCTATTGCTCGCCAGGAAAAAAATCGACACCTAAAATGCACGAAACATCTTAAAATTGACAGAAATTGGGCGAAATGTCTTAAAATCGCAAAATTAACAGGGCGAACGTCTTCAACTCATAACAAATGATGCTAAACATGAGGGAGAAGGAGATTCGAAAAATGATCCTTAAGTTAAACTATCCCCTGAAGTACCCGTAAGCGCTTCAAACACATAATACGTGTATAATTACCGTTCCATTCCAACACCCAGGACCTACAGAGTGGGTTGCACATAAGAAAGTCTCTCTAGCACCCTGACTGATGATGTTGGCCTCGTCTGCCTGCTTGAAAATTACAACCTCCTCCTTCACCTTCCGCTTCTGCTGCGCTCAACAACTACTCTCACTTTTTTGTTTTTTTGTTTTACGATGGGTAAATGTTTCCTATGGGTTTGTTTATGGTGATCGTTAATTTGATCGGTTTTCGTTATATTTTTCTCTAGCTGGCATACGTGTAGCACTTACTGCAGGAGATGAACTCAAAGGTTAAAATTCGTGTATCTTATTTGTATCGTATTGTGTTTTGTTCCTATGTTTGTAATAATAAGTGATTTCTCTCCTTTCCGATCTCTCTCTCTCTCTCTCTCTCTCTCTCTCTCTCTCTCTCTCTCTCTCTCTCTCTCTCTCTCTCTCTCTCTCTCTCTCTCTCTCTCTCTCTCTCTCTCTCTCTCTCTCTCTCTCTGTGTATATATATATATATATATATATATACTTGAAAAGTAGACAGAATGGATAACAAACAAAAACCAACTGAGGAGGAGCACTTTATTGACACTGATCTGAAGAAGCTATCTGCGAAACGTTGTCAATAAAGTGCTCCTTCTCAGATGGTGTTCTTTACTTATATATATATATATAGTATATAGTCTTGGCCTCATTTCCATTGCAAGCAGGTGATATATTGCCAGACTCGGTGGTGGTTGCCCCAGAGGATGTAATTGGTCGGCTGTCACTCTCCGGTCTCATCACTCTTATATAAGGGGACAGTGGTTATATTTTAGGTCCATTTATTATAGAGTATCCTGGGTTCGAGTCCTCGGAGTGCCACATGTATTTGTTGATTTTATTAATTGAGTTTAGATGGGAAGTTGGTGTAAAAAAAATAATAATAATATTTTCATTTATTTTTTAGTTTCCTCCCCAGACCTCAATCAAACCTAAATACAACAACCATTAGATCCCCCTTCTAGATTAATTTGTACATTTTTCTGTAGAAAAAATTCACGGCCTTCGGCCGGTTCTTCCAAAATTATAGGCTCACTATCGTTCGCCAGAAAAAAAATCGACACCTAAATAGCATGAAAGGTCTTAATATCGACAAAGAAATGGGGTGAAATGTCTTAAAATCCCAAAACTAATGGGTAGAACGTCATACAATCTGAAAACTAATGGGGCTAAGCATGAGGGAGAAGAGTGACCAGAAAAACTACCCCTCTCCCTTTAATTATGTGTCCCCTTGTCACATACCACCACCAACTCAACACTTGAAGGAGTATAATCATCATCATCATCATCACGCCTTGCTTCCCCCTGGGAAACCCCCACTAGAGGATGGCCATGACAGAAACGTCTCCAAGCTACTTTGTCAGGACATGCCTCCTTTGCCCGTGCCACAATGCCCCTTCCACTACGTGGAAGTTTTTCTTCAATATATTTGTCCACTTTCTTTTCCCATACCATAGGTGGTCTTCCACTACTAGCAGTTCCACTCACCTGACTCCCATATATCTTTCTTGGCATTCTGTCTTCATCCATTCTCTGAACATGACCATACCACCTCAAAGTACTTCTCTTTATCCACTCAACCACACCACAATCAATGCCCAAAGCCTGCTCTTCCATTCCAAAGGACTCGTACACTTCCCTATTACTTGGCCCATCTAGCCTATTCATGCCAGCTGCCATTCTGAAAAAGCTCATCTCCACAGCTCTTAGTTTGAAGAGGTCCTCGTCACTTGCCGTCCATGTCTCGCTTCCATACGAGAGTGTTGGGAGTATAATATGTTCGTGAATGTATCAAGGTATATTATATAGTTCTATTAGCTGTATACCTATGCTATGTAGTAGCCTACTTATATATTATGTATCTTTGTCCATCTCTTATTACCCGTATTCATATAAATTTTGTTTTATATGTGAGTGAGAGAGACAAAAGGCAGAACTGTGTGTGGCGAGTGCCTCCCCCAGAGTTGAAAGAATGACGGGGCCAAAATCAAAGGAAGTCGAGCCAAAATGCCTTGACACACGGAGTTTCAAGCAATTCAAGCCATAGGAAGATGGAAAGACTGATTCTGGGAGAGAGTTCCAGAGCTCAGCTGTTGAATAGAAGAAAGATTGAGAGCAACGTTTCACTCTTGGGTTGGAGAGTTACATATAGTAGGGGTGGGATTGTGTTGCAAGATAGGTGCTACTTGCTCTACGAAGATGGAGTGGTTTACACTGAGAGAGCTCTGAGGAACACTAATTATTGTAATAGCGGTAGAATAGTGAGAGAGATGCAACAATGCGGCGAAGAGAAAGTGACTGCAGAAAATTGGCGAGTGAACGTAAGTTAATGAGACGGGAGGTTTTCTTTTCTACATTATCTAGAGGTGATGTGTGAGAGGATCCTTCCCACACATGTGAACAATACTTGATACATGGACGCACTGTGCCCCTGTACAGACCAAGAAGCTTCACAGGGGTAAACAAACAAAAAACCGAGGCGGTTGAGCACACCCAGCTATATATTAAGGGGGGTGACCTGTTTTTGTTCTGTCCTTTTCTATCTTTCTCTGGCTTGTATCCATTCGGCCCCATTCAGCCTACTGTTGTAAGACGTTTATCCCCATCCAGGTGTCAATTTTTTACTGGTGAGCGGTAGCGAGCCAGCATATTTTTTATTTTTGTTTGACAGCAGGCTAAATTTGTACATTTTTCGATAGAAAAATTTCTCCGGCGAAGCCGGATTTCTTCATATAATGCTGGCTCGCTATCGCTCGCCAGGAAGAAATCGACACCTAGATGGGGATAAACGTCTTAAAATAGTAGGCTGAATGGGGCCGAATGGATACAAGCCAGAGAAAGAGAGAAAAGGACAGAAATAACAAAAAGCAGGTCACCCCCCTTAACACACAGAGAGAGAGAGAGAGAGAGATTTCAAAGGCAACGGTGTAATTGAACGAATCTAGTGCTACAAATTATTTACGAAGAAGCTACGTGTGAAAGTGCTGTCCAATCTGATCGAATTAAATATGTACCCACGAGTAAATTCTAAATTGAATAATCAAATCTTCTTAATCAAGCCGGATATATATATACCTCTCTATCTATAATATAGTTTGGCATTGTTATAAGCCACGCAGCACATATACATTATAGTGATCGTTCCCGGTAAATGCTACGAACGAACGTATATACACTATATAACTACATATATATATATATATATATATATATATATATATATATATATATATATATATATATATATATATATATATATATATACTTTAAGGGTGGTCACCTCGCTTTTGTTTTCTTTTTCTCTCTCTCTCTCTTTGGCTTCTATCCGTTCGGCCCCATTCAGCCCCTACTATTTTAAGACGTTTACCCCCATCCAGGTGTCAATATTTTGCTGGCGAGCGGTAGCGAGCCAGCATATATATATTTTTGTTTTGACAGCAAGCTAAATTTGTACATTTTTCGATAGAACAATTTCTCCGGCGAAGCCGGATTTCTTCATACAATGCTGGCTCGCTATCGCTCGCCAGGAAGAAATCGACACCTGGATGGGGATAAACGTCTTAAAACAGTTGGCTGAATGGGGCTGAATGGATAAAAGTCAGAAAAAGAGAGAAAGATGAAAAAGCCGGTGACTCCCCTTAACCCTTTGAGTACCAGCGACGTGTGTTGTGTTATATTCTAGTTGTATTTAGACGATATTATGCAGCTTAGGAAGGCTCTGTGGTAGCTAAAAGGGTTGGTTGAGATAGTTTGAAGCCTTATTATTACTACAGGTTCCTAAGCTGAATAAAATTATCTAATAGTTGCCATAATTTGATGAAAAGGACGTCCCTGGTACTGAAAAGGTTAAGTAAGGGGAGGTGTGGTCTTGCCACTGAACTGGTAATCCAATGGACCCGGGTTCGAATCCCAATATGTCAATGGGAAGACATTATTGGGATGGAATTTGTGCTGTACCTAGTTTCAGTGCATTATCACAGCACACCGAAATGCCCCCCAAAATACCCTCATTGTACCCTGATTAAAAAGTATTGTATGAGTATTCCCATATTCAAAATATGCTACAAGGGGGCGATGTCTAGTGAGTTAATTGCTCAATAGATGGCGTTCTGATAGTGAAGGTCCGAGTCTGAGGGCTGTGACGGTGAAGCACAGTGGTGAAGCAGCGTCAGAGATTGAGTTGCTTCGAGTCGTGAATGGGTGCTTCGCAAGTCTCGCTCCCTAGACTGGAACAAGACCTCACGGGCCTCACCGTGTTCAGCGGTGGAGTGTACAGGCTCTCAGCCTATACCCGAGAGGGAGTAGTTGGAATATAGAAGAAAAAAATATATATATACATATATACATATACAAATACTTATCCTTATGCATATAGGCTACTTATACATATTCGTAAAATTAGACTTATTAAAATACATCCACTTTGAATGTTACTATCCCATTTGAGGCATTAATCTGGGGTAAAGTTTTCGGAGAGCTATTTAATTTTCCTGGAACACGCTTAACACTAACTGGCCTGACGTGTTGTACGACATTGTTCTATTATATTTGGTTATTAATGAGGATTTTGCTTGATTTTACCATTTTCGATCAATGTGTTTTAGTTGTTACCAAGGATAACAAATAAACGCCTTTCCAGATTTCCTTAAAAACTAAACAATGAAACAACGCAGACCCTCTCCAAGCTGTACATTTTTCAATAGCAAAATGTCGAAGGCCGATTTTTTCTAAGTTATCGCTCGACCACAAAATAATTGACACCTGAATGGGAGAAACGTCTTATTATCGCCAAATTAATGGGGAAATTTGAAAGTCAGAGTGTTAATTGATATAGGCTTATACAATTAATTCCTTGAGAGCTTACAAAAGCTGTGTAAAATCATCTAATGTTATTAATAACAATATGAAGAATGGCTTAAGGGGAAATGGGTCGTTTTTCTGGCTCCTTTTCTCCCTCTTGTTTAGCCCCATTTATTTTGAGATTATAAGACGTTCGACCTATTACTTTGACGATTTTAGCACCTTTCACCCCATTTAGTTGTCAATTTTTAAACCTGTCGTGCCATTTATGTAGCGATTTTATCCTGGCGAGCGATAGCAAGCCTGTAATTTTAAGAGGATCCGGCCTTCGGCCGCGACATGTTTCTCCCGACAAATGTACAAATATATCTTGAATTGATGTCTAGGGGGTATTTTTAAAGCTTAATCGAGGTCTAGGGAGGAAACTAAACAAATATATATATATATATGTGTAGTAAAACTCGCTAGGAAAATTGAAACAATGGAACACCAAACTTAATATAATATAAATAAATATAAATTAAGTATGTTCCTAAAAATATGGCAACAGGCAGTAGGCTGGCAACACTTTTTGTATTTATATGCTAGTTAGCATCTCACAGATGATTTAGGACGGGTATTTAAGCCTCACTCTCCTCCTGTTTTCTTGTATTACCCTGAAGATGTCTTGAGAGAATAGACGAAAGCTTGGTGTTCCATTGTTTCAATTTTCCTAGCGAGTTTTACTACATAATTTGATCACACGTATTTGTGATTTAACCTCTATATATATATATATACACTTATTTATGTATGTATGTATGTACAGTATGTATGTACAGTATGTATAGACCAAAATATAGCCACTATCCCCTTAATTAACTAAGTTACTAATCAATGTTTCTTCCATTACAGGTAAGGGGGCAGTGGTGACCAATCAGAACCCTGGATATTCAACGGTGAGATATCTTTTCTTGTTCCCAAAAAAGATTAGGGTTAGACCAATAGCCCACTCGTACGGTAAATTGCGAAGTTCCCATCAAGATTTCTCAGTTATTTTGAAGATTTTTGTAGTGAAATAAGATGCTAGTTATACAAACTTGGTCTTACTATGATGCAGAGACATGGAGTGGTTTGATATTTTTCCATTAAGTATCGAGGAATTAGCTTCTAAGGAATTCAATTTACCGTCAGATGAAATGGAAAAGCGTATAGGTTGGGCAGAAATCGTAACCTATAACTGCTCATAACTCAAAAAGGACTAGAGTAATCGAGCTAGTATTTATACCGAACAGGAAAACTGGGCTAGGGAATTGGTGTGTAAATTGACAGTTCATTTGCTCTAGCCCTTTTTGAGTTACAGAAGTTAGAGGTTACGATATCTGCCTAACCTAGAATGCTTAACCCTCTGATAATCGATGACGCACTTCTTTTCTGTTTTCTGGTTATTATTAGACGATTTAGTTTAGATTAGGAAGGGTATATGGACGTCAGAGGGTTGATCGGCAGTTTTTACCCTTTTAATTCACACATATCCTTCCTAAGATGAATAATATCGTCTTATGATAGCCAGAATAAACTGTCAAAATGCGTTATAATCCTCACGGGATTAAAATCGGTTATATTAAATTAAAACTCGTATTGTGTACGGTCAGAGAAAAACTGAAGTAGATGTGTCTTACAATATGCCTGTTCACATACATCAAATTGCAATTGTTACATTAGGACTCTAATAAGGCATGAAATTCGTTTAACATAGTCGATAAACGTTAATCGTGGGCAATATTTGAGAACGATCCTATTTATTTATTTATTTTTATTTATTTATTTTTATTTTGCCAATCAAACATACAACATATGTTAATTTTACAATAAAATAATATCATGGCTGCGCCTTTTGAGAACAATCTCTCTTAAAGGCACCTTGAATACAACTCGATGGTTATTTTACATACAGTAAGATTATTAAAACATGTAATATTATATAATTATAGCTAATGAGGCACAGCCCCAGCCCCGCAGCCACAGCAAGAAGGGATTCGGAACAGTGGCCAGGTATAATTACCTAGCCACCACCCCGAACCACCCCCCACCCAGACCGCTGTGGCTAGAGCAAACCCCCAGCCTTATATACAGTACGGTACCTACATATTGATCAACACCAGAACAGTATCTTAATTTGTTTCCGATATAAAGGTGATTGTAATTTAGGGTTGTGGCAGTTTTATTGTCAAATGTTAAGTAAGATTAATATTTAGACATTAGTGAAGATTTGAGTGATATTTTGAAACTAGGCAGAGTGGGTTTATTTTGTAAGTCAGGAGACAACTGATTCCAAACTTTCGCACCATGGTATTTTATTGATGTCTGGGATTGTCTAGAGGTCATTAGGGAAATATTTAAAGAATTTATATTTTTTAATCCTAGTAAGGGTGATTCCTGCCCCCCCCCCCTCTCTCTCTCTCTCTCTCTCTCTCTCTCTCTCTCTATCTCTCTCTCTCTCTCTCTCTCTCTCTCTCTCTCTCACCTCTCTCTCTCTCTCTCTCTCTCCTCTCTCTCTCTCTCTCTCTCTCTCTCTCTCTCTCTCTCTCTCTCTCTCTCTCTCTCTCTCTCTCTCTCTCTCTCTCTCTCTCTCTCTCTCTCTTTCTTTCTCTCTCTCTTTCTCTCTCTCTTTCTCTCTCTCTCTCTCTCTCTCTCTCTCTCTCTATCTCCTCTTTTCTCTCTCTTTTCTCTCTCTCTTTTCTCTCTTTCTCTCTTTCTCTCTTTCTCTCTTTCTCTCTTTCTTTCTCTCTCTCTCTCTTTCTCTCTCTCTCTCTCTCTCTCTCTCTCTCTCTCTCTCTCCATCTCTCCTCTCTCTCTCTCTCTCTCTCTCTCTCTCTCTCTCTCTCTCTCTCTCTCTCTCTCACTACTACCATTACCAACTGTCTCACTAGTACATGGTTTCTGTCCAAACCCTGAGACAGGTCCAACTAACGTTCATGACTTAATTACCACTTTTCTCACCTGTGCCTTGTCTCTGTCCAAACCCTGAGGCAGATCCAATTAACCTTCCTGACTTTACTACTACTGTTACCACCTGTCTCACCTGTGCCTTGTCTCTGTCCAAACCCTGAGGCAGATCCAATTAACCTTTCTGACTTCACTACTACTGTTACCACCTGTCTCACCTGTGCCTTGTCTCTGTCCAAACCCTGAGACAGATCCAACCAACCTTCATGACTTAATCACCAACTGTATCACCTGTCCCTAGTGTCTGTCCAAACCCTGAGACAGATCCAATTAACCTTCCTGACATCACTACTATAATTACCACCATTGCTACCACTAAAATCTTTCTCACCTGTGGCTTGTCTCTGTCCAAACCCTGAGACAGATTCAACTAACCTTCACCACTTTTCTCTTTCTTCTTCTCCTTCTTCTCGTTCTCCTTTTTCTCCGTCTTCTCCTTCTCCTTCTTCTTCTCCTCCTCCTCCTCCTCCTCCTCCTCCTTCCTTCCACACAAGCAGGTAATCAGTCCCTGGCTCACGTGACTCCCCTGACGTGACCGCGGGGCCGGCCGGATCGTCAACAATTCCGCGGTGACAACAATGGCCGGCACTGAAAAAAAAGGCCGAGTTAGCTTCCCACAGTGGCCGCCAGGGGGACAATTATTTGGCTTAATTCGGTTAATGCACGCGATGGAACCCGGTAGTAACAGAACAACCCCAGGATCCCCTTTCAAGATATATTTGCACATTTTTCGGTAGAAAAATGTACCGGCGGAAGGCCGGTTCCTCTTAAATTACAGGCTTGCTAACGCTCGCCAGGAAAAAATCGACACATAAATTACACGAAAAGTCTTAATATTGACAAAGAAATGGGGCGAAAGATTATAAAATCGCCAAACTAATGGACGTCATCAAATGTGAAAACTAATGGGCCTAAACATGAGGCAGAAGGGGGGCCAGAAAACCGACCCATCTCCCCTTAATTCGTTGACTGCACGCGATGGGCCCCGGTGGTAACAGAGACGGCCACCCTCCGCCATGTTGGTGCCATGCTGGTGTCATTAAGGGGAGACTGGCCGTTTGTTTGGTCTATTACTTCATTTATTCATATAATTGTTTTTAGTTTCCTCCCTAGACCTCCATCAAGCTTAGAAAAACACCCCCTAGACCCCCCTTCAAGATAAATTTGTACATTTTTCGGTAGAAAAATGTCCCGGCCATAGGCCGGGACATTTTATCGCTCGCCAGGAAATAATCGACACCTAAATGGCACGAAAGGTCGAAATGGAGCGAAAGGTGTTAAAATCGCCAAACTGATGGGCTAATCGTCTTAATATAATCTCAAAACTAGTGGGGCTAAACATTAGGAGGAAGGGGGTCCAGAAAAATGGTCTTCCTCCCCTTAACCTCTTCAGTACCCATGCAGTTCTTTTAACTTTATTATGGCTATGATTTGACGTTTTTATTCAGCATAACAAGGGTCTCAAACAATTAACAGGGTTCGAAATATCTCACTTAACCCTTTTTACTGCCACAGATGCTTTTTAAACTGCTCAAAATCGTTTAAATAGAGCTAGAATAAAATTACAAAGACGTCGTCGGTACAGAAGGGGTTAACCTCTGCTCATGACCGAGTGGTTACGGTGCCCAACTCTCCCAAATATATCTGGAGTGAGTGGGTTCGAATCCTGGTCAGGCTACCTCTCTCCCAACTTGTCCGACATTATTATTAGATATTGTTAGTCTCTCTTTACACCTGAAACCATAATAAACATTTTGGTATCTATGTGGGTGGTGTAATGGATTAGGTGATTATGTTATGGGTGTGGTGTCCCGAGTTCGAATCCCGGGAGTATCATATAGTTACATTAATTTATTCGAGCCATTTTAAACTGAATACAATCGTCTAAATAATGCTTGAATATAATGTAATAAGACGTCCCCGGTAGCATATTTCCGAAGTCATTACTAGTATATATCATAGGGGCAATTAAGACCAATCAGAGGGCGCAGTGGCTGTGACGTCACCCACAAGGGAGGAGCCAGTCTGCCTCACTCTCTCTCTTTCTCTCTCTCTCTGGGTGAGGCTCCTGCCTGCCTCTCTTTCTCTCTGGTAAATAAAATTAGTCACCTAGTATATTTCAAATATTAACTACATTAAGGATACATTATGATTGTGCTATGTTATGGTTTTGAGTAAATAAGAGTAGCTTACCGTATTACGCGTACTGCACAGCCATGGACAGAAATTCCTTGACAATTTTAGAAGGCACAATATTATTTCACTGGCGAACTATATTGATAAACTGCTGACATTCGCTAAGTCTATTTATTTCCCAGCTGATGATAATGTTACCATCTTGGTTACTCAGCTTTTATGTAGATTTTCTAGCGAAATCGTTTGGTAATTACGAAAACTTGGCATTAATTCGACACAGATATAGGTCTATAGATATACATATTTTCCAAAAATTATCGAGAAATGCGTTGCTAAGGGATTCAATTTACCATCATCTGAAATATAACAGACTATATAGCCTACCGTAGTTAATGCTCGCAGTCTGTTATTTTTGTATCATTTAACACTTAAAGAGCGGGGCCCGACTTAAGTCCGTATCTAAAAAGCAGCAAGTTAGGAGCATTATTAATGCTTTTAAAGGGTTAAAATCGAGTGCAAATGGCCGGGAGCGCAGCAGGCCACACGGCCGACACCCAGGGCTTACCGCCGCCCACTGACTCACGGAGGCTCCCTCTGTTCTCGAGAGGCCGGCAGTGTAGCCAGTAGTGAGTGTAGCTGGAGAAAATATGCCGCTATACACTAAACTCCCATGTTGGTGGTACCACTGCATGAAAACGACGAGTGCTACGTAGCTCGTTCTGGTCTCATTTTGAAACTTGTAGCGCCTAGATTTTTGCTGAATAAATTTCTTTTCATGCAGATACTTGATTGATCATTCAGGAGGGCCTGAATATGCCCAAAATAGCCCAAAACCCCCCGCTAGACGAGGGTAAAGAGGTGTTCAAGTAACCACGACTGTACTTATGTAAATATTCATTAACAGACATACATATATACTGTAGGCCTACATACATAATATTATGGAATGAGATCATTACATATGCAGAGATAGAGAGAGAGAGAGAGAGTGAGAAAAGTGACCATTTATGGTTTATTTACTTTGTACATGAATGTAAATTTAAATGATAATGATTAATAAAACAGGAACTATTTGAAACAATTTAACCCGGGAACTGCAGGAAGACTCTTAAGAGTTCCCCGGCGGACTGCGGAAAGACTCTTAAGAGTCAGAGAAAAAAAAAATCAACTTTAAACATCGAAAAAAAAATTTGGGCCCCTGGGCCATGCAAAATATCACTCCTCTACCTCCCCTCCTTCCCCACTTTCCTCCCCTCCTTCAGTTATCACCTATTTTCCCTGTTATTCCCTTATTCTGAGGTATACTTTTGTGCTAACATTAGCGAGTTGCAAGCAGGGCATTGTCATCTCTGTTAGCAAGCGAGTGCAAGAGAGAGAGAGAGAGTATCGATCGACTGTGTCTCAGTGGCCTTGGGGGAAATTGGCGGGAAAGCAGGTTGCCTCACCCATACATTATATAACTCGCAGCCTGTATCTCTGATTTTGACCATCCAAACGCTGTTTTCACTCGTTTTATTGTTGTTTCAGGTTAATACCTTTATAATCAACCCATAATAATCGGGTATGGATAAGTATTAATGCTATTTATGGTAAAATGAATATTTTAGTGATGGAAACAGCTCAAATACGTCAGCACAGGGGGACGTTTCTAATTACCCCCATGCGCACTTCTTAGGTTAACTGTCTAAGGAGAACTGGCAACACCCTCCTCCTCAAATCTTGGGACCAAAGATGCCAGAATTGCAACATTGTCATTGTTTACTCATTGCTTTTCAAGTAAAACCATAATTAATGGGAATAACATATTGTAGACTGGATGCTTATTTAATCTAGACAGAAACTATGCGAATAAATATTGATAACTTGTTATACTAGTTGACTACTTCTATTTACCAGAGAGAGAGAGAAACACACGAGAGGGAGGAAGGCTCCTCACCCAGAGAGAGAGAGAGTAGACAGACTGGCTCCTCCCCTTGTGGGTGACGTCACTGCCACTGCGGCCTCTGATTGGTCCTATGATATATACTAGTCATGACTTCGGGAATATGCTCCCCGGTACAGAAGGGGTTAAGGTACGGTATTTAAACATTAAAAAAAAAAAAAAAAAAAAAAAATATCATGCCAGAGGTGGGAAAATGTCTCGAAATTAGTTGACACATAGAGAGTAGTGGCATCTCACTATAAAGTCTATATCATATCATCCTCCACTCCTCCCCCCCCCCCCTCCCTGCCTGCCTCCCTCCCTCCCTCCCTCAACTTGACCTTTTATTTCATTGTATTTATTTTATTTTATTTAGCAGTTCATGGGTTAAGGGGAGAAGGGTCATTTTTATAGACTCCCTTGTCTCTCATGTTTAGCCCCATTAGTTTTCAGATTGTATGATGTTTGCCCCAGTAGTTTGTCGATTTTAAGACCTTTCGACCCATTTATTAGTCCGTATTAGGACCCTTCATGCTATTTAGGTGTGGATTTGTTTTCTGGCGAACGATAGTGAGCCTGTAATATTGGAAGAACTGGCCTTCGGCCGGGACATTTTTCTACTGAAAAATGTACAAATGAATCTAGAAGGAGGATCTAATGGATGTTTTTTGTGTAAGTTTGATGGAGGTCTAGGGAGGAAACTAAAGAAATAATATACAGTATATATATGTATGAAATAATCGACTAAAAGATATACCGATCCTCCTTAACCCTTTGAGTACCAGCGACGAGTGTTATATTTTATTCTAGCTGTATTTAGACGATATTATGCAGCTTAGGAAAGATCTGTGGTAGTTATAGGGTTGGTTGAGATAGTTTGAAGTCTTATTATTGCTAGAGGTCCTTCTTAAGCTGAATAATATCGTCTAATAGTTGCCAGAATATGATGGAAAGGACGTCCCTGGTACTGTATGGGTTAATGTGTGTGATATATCCATTTCTTTACCAACATACCCTCTCTGCTCTCACTTCCCCATCCCCTCCACCCCTTTCTGGCCTCTGTCCTGATTAATGTTTTCTCTGGCAACCATTCCCCCCCCCCCCCCAACCCCCCTCTTCGTTTCGCAATCACAGCCGCCACCACCACCAGCAAAATGTCAGGGCCATCCGAGTTTATCATAGCTCTCTCTCTCTCTCTTTATCTCTCCCTCTCTCTTCTGCTTTGCTATCCTTGCCTTCCACTTTGTAAATTGAAATTGAAATATTTATTCAGTCAAAACATGGATTCAAGTGAGATTTAACATAAAACACAGTTCCATCCAGCAAATTACATGTTAGCATTAAGTCCAGACTGCTAAGTAGTGACCGCAAGGTTTGTGCAGTCTGTGTATCTATGTAATTCTCTCTCTCTCTCTCTCTCTCTCTCTCTCTCTCTCTCTCTCTCTCTCTCTCTCTCTCTCTCTCTCTCTCTCTCTCTCTCTCTCTCTCAGCATTTATCATAGCTGTCACTGCTCCTCCTCTGCCCTCACTGTTTTCCTTTTTCCATTGTCCCCCCTCTGACTTTTCATTAACCTTTTTCCGTTTTCAGTTCAGATCTGTTTCCTTCTGTTTCATATTTTGTTTTATGTTCTTGTTTTGTATTCGTTGTCCTCCATTTTGTTTTATGTTCTTGTTTTGTATTCGTTGTCCTCCATTTTGTTTTATGTTCTTGTTTTGTATTCGTTGTCCTCCATTTTGTTTTATGTTCTTGTTTTGTATTCGTTGTCCTCCATTTTGTTTTATGTTCTTGTTTTGTATTCGTTGTCCTCCATTTTGTTTTATGTTCTTGTTTTGTATTCGTTGTCCTCCATTTCAGTGTAAATATTTATGTCTTACCTTTTCTTGCATCCTCGCCTTATTTTGGGGGGTCTATTTATTTATAATATTCATATCATTTGTAGTTTCCTCCCTAGACACTCTATCAAATATAAAACAAAACATCCATTAGATCTCCCTGCGAGATTACTTTGTACATTTTTTCGGTTGAGAAATGTCAGGGTCGAAGGCCGGTTCCTCCACAATTACAGACTCGCTATCGCTCGCCAGGATAAAAATGACACCTTAATGGCACGAAAGGTCTTTATATTGACAGAGAAATGGGACGAAAGGTTTTAAAATCGCCAAACTAATGGGCCAAGCGTCTTAAAATCTGAAAACTAATGGGGCTAAACACGAGGGAGAAGGGGATCTAGAAAACCGGCCCATCCCCCCTTAAGGGGAGGTTTCTAGTTTGTTTCCTACTCCTCCAGCAATCTTAAAATTTCACCCCCTTGACCCCCTTTCAAGATAAATTTGTACATTTTTCGGTAGAAAAATTTCCCGGCCGACGGCCGATTACTCTTAAATTACAGGCTCGCTATCGCTCGCCAGGATAAAATAGACACCTAAATGGCACGAAAGGTCTTAAAATTGACAGAATGGGGCGGAAATTCTTAAAAATTACCAAACTAATGGGGCAAACGTCTTAAAATCTCAAAAGCAATGGAGCTTGACATGAGGGACAAAGGAGTCAAGAAAAAAGTCCCTAAAGTGGAAATCTCTCCTTAATACCTGTAATTTGATTAATAATTTATGTCTTGTCATTTTATACTGGCTTTGAAAGGGACTCAGGTAATCCAATTAATTTATTCATTACATTTCATCATGAATAACTCGCAGCTTCGCAATTGCAAGCTTACAAAATAAATGTTCGTTGCTCAGACAGGTAATAACATTAATTATTATTTTACCTGCTTGACATGACAGTAATTGTCTTGTTTTTCATGCAAATTATTTATGAACCCATGCACTTTGATATGGAAATGATACACTCTCTCTCTCTCTCTCTCTCTCTCTCTCTCTCTCTCTCTCTCTCTCTCTCTCTCTCTCTCTCTCTCTCTCTCTCTCTCTCTCTCTCATGCCAACACAAGCAACTTCATTCGTAGTTTGTTCTCTCCTTTGAAACAATATCACTACGTATGCACACACTTTCCTAAAAAATAAAAAAATAAAAAATATTTGTGCTCATTTACTAATTACGCAAACATCACTTATGTAAATGTTTACATGTTTATATTATATAACATTCATAGTTGCAGTCCTGGCCACATTAAGGTGACAGTGGTCATTTGTCTAGCTCTATATATTTATTATTCGTTTATATTTTAGTTTCCTCGCTAGACCTTCATCTCAAGCTTTAACAAACACTCTCTAGACTCTCATTTCAATATAAATGTGTACATTTTTCGATAGAAACATTTCTCTTAAAAATTACAGGCTCGTTATCGCTCGCCAAGAAAAACTCTATATCTAAATGGCACGAAAGGTCTTAAAATTGACAACGAAATGGGACGAACGGTGTTAAAATCGCCAAACTAATGGGCCGAACGTCTTATAATCTCAAAGCAAATGGGGCTTAACACGAAGGAAAAAAGGGGACCAGAAAAGCGGCCCATTACATTACAATGAGGTTTTCGTTACTCCACAGGCACTTGAAGGGTGTACATGTGTGTGTGTGTGTGTGTGTGTGTGTGTGTGTGTGTGTGTGTGTGTGTATGTGGAGAGGGAGAGAGAGGTGAATGTGTGCGTTTATATGTACTCTAGTCCATTCATTATAGGTGGACAAGGAATCGTTACTCCTCACCTCTGTAACTCAAAAAGGGCTAGAGCAAATGGGCTGTACATTGGCACACCTGTTCCCTGATAGACTCTTCCCATGTAATTATATATATACAGGTAGCCTGTATACTGTATATATATATATTTTTTTGTTTTCTTCTCACCAACCAACCCCACTTCTAAACTCAATTAATGAAATCAACAAATACATGTGGCACTCCAAGGACTCGAACCTAGGACACTCACACCGAAATTCCGCGCACTTATGCATTACGCTTGATTATTCGAGTCGTTTTGGAGTGATCAAGATAAAGAATCACAATTTCTGGTCTACTTATAGTGAAGTAGGTATAATATGTAGTACTAACATTACTTAACATTACTTAACATTACTTAACATTACTTAACATTACTTAAGGGGATAGTGTATGTTTGTTTGGTCTATTAATTCATTTATTCATACATTTTTTTAAGTTTCCTCCCTAGACCTCCATCAAGCTTAGAAAAAAAAAAAAACCTAGACCCCCCTTCAAGCTAAATGTGTACATTTTTCGGTAGAAGATTGTCCCGGTCAAAGGCTGATTCCTCCTAAAATTACAGTCTCGCTATCGCTCGCCAGGAAAAAATCGACACCTAAATGGCACTAAGGGTCCTAATATTGACAAAGAAATGGGACAAACGGTTTGAAAATCGCCAAACTAATGGAACCAACGTCTTAAAATGTCAAGACTAGCGGGGCTAAACATTAGGGAGAAGGGGGTCCAGAAAAACGGTCTGCCTCCCCTTAACCCTTACGGTATCGGCGATGTGTTTTTAATTTTATTCTAGCTATATTTAGACGATATTATGAAGCTTAGGAGAGATAATGTATGTGATAGCTAAAAGGGTTAATTTAGATAGTCTGTAGCCTGTTAATGGGTAGAGAGAGAGAGAGAGAGAGAGAGAGAGAGAGACAAAGAGAAAGAGAGAGAGAGAGAGAGAGAGAAAGAGAGAGAGAGAGAGAGAGAGACAAAGAGAAAGAGAGAGAGAGACAAAGAGAGAGAGAGAGACCCAGTATACACCAACTAAACTAAACAAAAGCAACAGGAGAGAGAGAGTGAGAGAGAGAGAGAACAGGGATATATTGCAGTTCACCAACATACCACCACCAAACAGTTCCCAGCCTAACTTTGCCGAACACCATTATTGAACTTTGCCTCTACACCGCATATTTTCACCTCTCCTATATTGTTCCATCGATCGTATAACTTTCACTTTATGATAAAAGTAAAGCCGGTATCACACGAGAGCTTTTATAGTCAACATTTGATGATCAACATTTTTCTGGCAACATTTCTGGAATATGTTGCCTTGGTATTGGAAACTAGACTGATGCTAGACGAATTTAGGTGACCGAAATATTCTAAATGTTGACCTCCTAAGCTGCCAGACCAGTGTTGAGGATAAATGTTGAGTGAAAAAGCCCTAGTGTGATACCGGCTTTAGGATGTAAAGCTTATTCGTTATAATGAGGCCAAAATCATGTTCCTAACTTCTTATAACTCAAAAAGGGCTAGAGCAAATGGACTATAATATCCACACATATTTCTCTGGTAGTCGACTCTTTCCAGATGCTAGAAATAACAGCTCAATTGACCACTTGCGAGTTTCAGGCTATAAGGAAGTTGGGGCTGTATAATTTGATGTTGCGCAGAATTACAAGCTTCGATATGGTTGTTTTGCATATACAAATACATAACACCAAATTCGTCATATTTTCAGTCCATCAAAAGCCTATATCATTATCGGCTTTCTGATTTATAGCGATGGCTTATTAATATAAGTAACACCCCGTTCTTAACATTAATCATCCATTACAAACCCCAATGTACTTGAATAAACTAATGAAGGCATATGATCTTCCCGGGATTCGAACTCGGGACACCACCACACCCAGAACATATATACTGTAAGCATCGTTTATATGAGGTATGAGACTCTGGGTTTGTTATTTCCAGCCTACCTATACTGAACGGAGTATAGGTAGGCTGAGTCTGCTCAAGTAGGGGAGGGATCATGTGGGGAGAGAGAAAAATATACACCGAGAGAGAGAGAGAGACAGACAGACAGACGGACACAGAGAGCGAGACAGACAGACAGACAGACAGACGGACACAGAGAGAGAGAGAGACAGAGAGACAGAGAGAGACAGACAGACAGACAGACGGACACAGAGAGAGAGAGAGAGAGAGAGAGAGAGAGACAGACAGACAGGCGGACACACGGACACAGAGAGAGAGACAGACAGACAAAGGAGTACAAAGGAGTACAAAGGAAATCAAAGGAAATCAAGTAACAACAGATCTAGTGACCCTTCTAGGTTGCTTGTCCTCCAAAACACTGAGGATCAAGTGTCCAAACAGTGGTTTAGAGTGGGTAAGGGAACATTGGAAAGGGAACTACTGCGCTGGAACTAATGTCCGTGGCAGGATTAGGAAGTTAGTAGGGGACAGATGGGTTAGTAACTGAGGGGGGGATAACATAAAGTTATTCATTTACAAACGCAGTCAGTCGCAGGTTTGATGCGAGATATTTGTCTAGGCGGAGTTTAAATGAATCAACGGTGATGCAATCTATAACGCTTCGGGGAAGCCCATTCCACAAGTTGACAACTCGATTGAAGAAGAAATTCTTAGATTCGTGTGAGTTAAAAGATTTACCAATAATTTTGCAACCGTTTCCCCGCGTGTAATTAGCTTGGTCGATAGTGAAGTACTTACTACAGTTCATATTGTCGATGCCTTTGATGATTTTGAACACTTGAATTAAGTCCCCTCTTAATCTGCGCTGGGTTAAAGGAAATAGATTTAATTCTCTAAGACGCTCTTCGTATGGTTTGTTCTTTAGGCTAGGTATCATTTTGGTAACTCTACGTTGAACTCGTTCTAGCTTGTTTATATCTTTTTGGTAATAAGGGCACCAGGATTGAACGCAGTATTCCAGAAGAGGGCGGACTAAGGAATTGTAAAGGGTTAGGATAACTTCTTTGGATTTATGCTCAAATACCTGCCTATAAAGCCAATTATTTTGTTTGCCTTCTTAACAACTTCTGAACATTGTTGACTCGGTTTTAGGTTACTCGATATTGTTACTCCCAGATCGGTTTCTCTGTTTACATTCTTAAGCTGAGTGCCATTCATCGAATAGTTTGCTTTCTCATTTAGGTATCCGATATGTAGTACTTTACATTTATCCGCATTGAAACTCATTTGCCAAATTTGGGCCCAACATGACAATTTATCTAGATTGTGTTGCATATCGTCAACTTGTTGTTTTGGGAGTACGCTATTTGCAATTTTTGTATCGTCAGCAAATTTTGAGATTGTACAGGTGAGACCCTCATCTATGTCGTTGATGTAAATTAGAAAGAGAATTGGTCCTAGTACCGACAGACAGACAGACAGACAGAACAAAGAAATAGTTAGTATCTCAAGGACTTCAAGGGGGACAGTGGTTAGTTATTGGTCGATTTATTTATCTATCAATGTATTTTATAGTTTCTTCGCTGGATCTCTATTAAGCTTAGAAAAACACCCGCTAGACCCCCCTTCAAGATAAATTTGTACATTTTTCGGTAGAAAAATGTTGACCAAAGGCCGGTTCCTCCTAGAATTACATGCTCGCTATCGCTCGCCATATCGTTTAATCGTAGCCAGAATAAAGAAAGAAAACGGCACCGGTACTGAAGGGATTAAGGGTTTTTACATTTCCCTTTGGCATGCAAGTATATGTAAAACAACTTTAACATTATGAGTAACATCGTAATTCCAGAACGTATATGCTTATTATAATACATATAAACTTATAGCTTGTCCATCAGAATCCCGGAACAACAACACTTTTAATGTATTGTTATGATAAATTATTAACCCTTTCACGCATTAATGACGCAGAGGTTGCCAGATTAGCAATAAGAAATAGAGTTATCTCACTCTTATAATTACCTCTCCAAAATTAGTTTTATGCCCACAGCTAACTCAAAGACAACTGCAGAGGTTGAAGTAACTAAACTAAAGGTTTCTAAATACCCCTGATGGTAACGAAGGCTAAAATTGCGTCATATGTCGGAGAGGGTTAAAACCCTCTCCGACATATGACGCCATTTTGAGCCTATTGGGGATACTTTGAAGCCTTGGTTACCATCAGGTGTATTTAGAAACCTTTAGTTTAGTTACTTCAACCTCTGCAGTTGTCTTTGAGTAAGCTGTGGGCAGAAAACTAATTTTGGAGAGGTAATTATAAGAGTGAGAGAACTCTATTTCTTATTGCTAATCTGGCAACCTCTGCGTCATATGAGTCTCAAGGGGTTAATAACAATAAGCTAATGCCACACAGAATAGTAAAATGGCCTAGCGCCTACAGAAAAGTTTGCACATTAATATAAAATCACATACCGGTATATATAGTTATTTGAGATTAGCAGTGTATTCCGAAACAAGGGAAAACACCAAAAATAATAATAATAATAATAGTCATTGAAATTAAAATAAGTCCTGAAAGCCCTCGACAATCATCAATATTTAACCCATTCTCTACCGAAGACGTCTTTTTCATTTTAGTCTACCTATATTTAAGAGGGGGTGACCTTTTTTTATTTTTTGCTATCCTTTTCTATCTTTCTCTGGCTTGTATCCATTTGGCCCCATTCAGCCTACTGTTTTAAGACGTTTGTTTATTCCCATCCAGGTGTCAATTTTTTACTGGTGAGCGGTAGCGAGCCAGCATATTTTTTATTTTTGTTTGACAACAGGCTAAATTTGTACAATTTTCGATAGAAAAATGTCTCCGGCGAAGCCGGATTTCTTCATATAATACTGGCTCGCTATCGCTCGCCAGGAAGAAATCGACACCTAGATGGGGATAAACGTCTTAAAATAGTTGGCTGAATGGGGCCGAATGGATACAAGCCAGAGACCGAGAGAAAAGGACAGAAATAACAAAAAGCAGGTCACTCCCCTTAAGCGATTTCATTCAGTTTAAAAAGGACTTCCAGCAATTAACATGGTTCGAGCTATAGTCTAGCTATATTTAAATGATTTCATTCAGTTTAGAAATAATCTCCAGCAATTAACATGTTTCGAGCTATTTGGCTTAACCCTTTTTACCACCTCAGATCCTTCATAAGCTGCACGAAGTCGTCTAAATATAGCAAGAATAAAATTAAAAAGACGTCGCCGGTACAGAAGGGGTTAAACCCACGTAGCCAGCGAACAAGAACACAAACCTGCAACAGTCCTGCATAAGCCTTCACAATCATCAACATTTAAAGCCACAGAGCCAACAACAAACTAATGTAAAACAAAACCTAAAACCCATCATAACGACCATTAATCCTCACTTGCATCAAACAAGTCCCAGTTGATCCAGGAAGGGGAATGAAAATAGTTCCTTGAATTCCTCGACAATCATCAGTATTTTAGCCATATAACCAATGAACAAATATAAAGAATATATATATATATATATATATATATATATATATATATATATATATATATATATATAAGTAGGCAGTATGTTTTCATTGAGGCAAAATTTATTAAAGACGTATATTAATTTATATTTTTTACTTTTACAGATATAAATCTACTGAAGATGTGCAAAGAATGCACGAAACGTTTAGTGAATAAATAATAGGACAAATAAAATGAAAGTTGACGTATATTCAACACCTAATTGAAAATAATCATGAACTTTGGAAACTTAATATATCATTTGAATGTTGAAATCAGACATACAGTGAGAAATATTGAAAAAACAAGTAAAAAGTTAGTAAAAAAAAAAAAAAAAAAAAAAATATATATATATATACAGTATATATATATATATATATATATATAACCACAAAGACAAGCCATCCCCACTCGCACGAAACAAGTCCCAGCTGATCTAGGATGGGGAATGACAATAGTTCCCTGAATCCCTTGACACTCATCAACATTGAAAGCCAGATAACCAATGAAGAAATATAAAGCACAAAATATACATACACAAAATATACATACACAAAATATACATACACAAAATATACATACACAAAATATAAATACACAAAATATAAAGCACAAAATATACATACACAAAATATAAAGCACAAAATATACATACACAAAATATTCATACACAAAATATAAAGCACAAAATATACATACACAAAATATAAAGCACAAAATATACATACACAAAATATAAAGCACAAAATATACATACACAAAATATAAAGCACAAAATATACATACACAAAATATAAAGCACAAAATATACATACACAAAATATAGATACACAAAATATAAAGTGCAAAATATACATACACAAAATATACATACACAAAATATAAAGCACAAAATATACATACACAAAATATACATACACAAAATATAAAGCACAAAATATACACACAAAATGTAAAGCACAAAATATACATACACAAAATATACATACACAAAATATAAAGCACAAAATATACATACACAAAATGTAAAGCACAAAATATACATACACAAAATATACATACACAAAATATACATACACAAAATATACATACACAAAATATAAAGCACAAAATATACATACACAAAATATAAAGCACAAAATATACATACACAAAATATAAAGCACAAAATATACATACACAAAATATAAAGCACAAAATATACATACACAAAATATAAAGCACAAAATATACATACACAAAATATACATACACAAAATATACACACAAAATATACATACACAAAATATACATACACAAAATATTCATACACAAAATATTCATACACAAAATATTCATACACAAAATATTCATACACAAAATATACATACACACAATATACATACACAAAATATTCATACACAAAATATACATACACAAAATATACATACACAAAATATTCATACACAAAATATTCATACACAAAATATACATACACAAAATATACATACACAAAATATTCATACACAAAATATACATACACAAAATATACATACACAAAATATTCATACACAAAATATTCATACAAAATATTCATACACAAAATATTCATACACAAAATATACATACACACAATATAAACCACAAATATACATACACACAATATACATACACAAAATATTCATACACAAAATATACATACACAAAGTATACATACACACAATATAAACCACAAATATACATACACACAATATAAACCACAAATATACATACACACAATATAAACCACAAATATACATACACAAAATGTAAACCACAAATATACATACACAAAATATAAACCCGCAACGACAAGCCATCCCCAGTCACACAAAACAAGTCCCAGCTGATCCAGGATGGGGGATGACGATAGTTCCTTGAATCCCTCGACAAGCATTAAGGGGAGATTTCCACTTGAGGGACTTTTTTCTTGACCCTTTTCTCCCTCATGTCTAGCCCCATTGCTTTTGAGATTTTAAGATGTTCGCCCCATTAGTTTGGCGATTTTAAGAATTTACGCCCCATTCTGTTAATTTTAAGACCTTTTGTGCCATTTAGGTGTCGATTTTATCCTGGCGAGCGATAGCGAGCCTGTAATGTAAGAGTAACCGGCCTTCGGCTGGGACATTTTTCTACCGAAAAATGTACAAATTTATCTTGAAAGGGGATCAAGGGGGTGAAAATTTTAGATTGCTGGAGGAGTAGGAAACAAACTAAAAACCTCCCCTTAACCCGTACAGTGCCAGGGGACGTCCTTTTCATCATATTGTGGGAACTCTTAGACTATTTTATTTAGCTTGGGAAGGACCTCTAGTAATAATATGGCTTCAAACTATGTCAACCAAACAACTCGTTTAACTACCACCGATCCTTCTTCTTTAGCTCTGCACACACACCCAATCGTCCAAATATAGCAGCTAGCATAATATATATAACACACGTCGCTGGTACTCAAAGGGTTAATAATATATAAATTAGCCCTATAACCAAGGAATAAATATAAAGAAGATATATATTAGGACACAATTACATAGGAAACCACAACGACCAGCCATCCCCTCCCCTCCCCCCCTCCCCCGCCCCCCCCCCCCCCCCCCCCCACACACACAAAGACCAGTCCTTGTTGATCCACCCGGGGGTTAAGGGAGCCCACCTCGATTTTTTTTTATCTTTCTCTCCCTCTCTCTTTGGCTTGTATCCATTCGGCCCCATTCAGCCTGCTGTTTTAAGACGTTTACCCCCATCCAGGTGTCAATATTTTCCTTCTGAGTGGTAGCGAGCCAGCATATATATGTTTTTGTTTTGAGAGCAAGCTAAATTTGTACATTTTTCGATAGAAAAATTTCTCCGGCAAAGCCGGATTCCTCCATATAATGCTGGCTCGCTATCGTTCGCCAGGAATATATGGACACTTGGATGGGGATAAACGTCTTAAAACAGTTGGCTGAATAGGGCCGCATGGATACAAACCAGAGAAAGAGACAAAAGGAGAGAAAGATAAAAAAGCAGGTGACCCCCCTTAAAAACTAAGTCTCCGAGAAACACTAAAGCCACACCTTGATTACGGCTTCGGTTCATTAAAAGTTTGGAGGGGCGGGTTTCGAAGTTGTCGCAAAGAAGGGAATCCCCACCTCTCGCTGTCTTGGGTTGTGTTGGCTGTCGTTTCGCCTCCACACACAGAGACACACACACAGAGATACAGCCAGAAAGACAGACAGACAGACACATACACACAGACAGACCGACAGACACATACACACAGACAGACAGTCATACATATACACACACACACAGACAGACAGCCAGAGAGACAGCCAGCCAGACAGACAGCCAGCCAGACACACACAGACAGAAAGACACAGAGGCAGCCAGAAAGATAGCCAACCAGACACATACACACACACACACAGCCAGACAGACTGACAACCAGCCAGCCAGACAGACAGACACACACACACAGACAGACAGACACAGAGGCAGCCAAAAAGATAGCCAGCCAGACACATACACACACACACAGACAGACAGACTGACAACCAGCCAGACAGACAGACAGACAGACAGACAGACAGACAGACAGACAGACAGACAGACAGACAGACACATACAGACACACAGCCAGGCAGCCAGAAAGACAGCCAGCCAGACAAATACACACAAACACAGACAGACAGACAGACAGAAAGACAGATACACACAGACACACACACACACAGCCAGGCAGCCAGAAAGACAGCCAGCCAGACACATACACACAAACACAGCCAGACAGACAGACAGACACACACAGACACACACACACACAGCCAGGCAGCCAGAAAGACAGCCAGCCAGACACATACACACAAACACAGCCAGACAGACAGACAACCAGCCAGACAGACAGACAGACACACACAGACACACACACACACAGCCAGGCAGCCAGAAAGACAGCCAGCCAGACACATACACACAAACACAGCCAGACAGACAGACAACCAGCCAAACAGACACGCACACACACAGCCAGCCAGCCAGACACATACACACACACACACAACCAGCCAGACACATACACACACACACACACTGCCAGACAGACACACACAGACAGACACACACACACACACACACAGACAGACAGACAGACAGAAAGACAACCAGCCAGCCAGCCAGACACACACACACACACACACACACACACACACACACACACACACACACACAAGGTTGATTTGTCCTTGGTTAACCAAATACGTGTTCAGTTTTCTTTTATTCTGGCTAACACAGACTATTTTAATATGTTTACGAATACTCTTGCAAAATGAACGGGCTACCGATATTCTCATTAACCCATTCTGTACCGCGGACTTCTATTTAATTTTATTGTAGCTATATTTACACAATTGTGTTCAGTTTCCAAAGGGCCTCCAGCAATTACCAGGCTTCGAACTATCTCCCTTAACCCTTTTTACAACCACAGATCCGTCTTAAACTGCATAACGTCTAAAATATACCGATACTATAATTATAAAGACGTTGTCGGTACAGAAGGGGTTAAGGGGAGATTTCCACTTGAGGGACTTTTTTTCTGGACACCTTTCTCCCTCATGTTTAGCCCCATTATTTTTGAAATTTTAAGACATTTGCCCCATTAGTTAGGCGATTTTAAGAATGTTTGCCCCATTTACGTCAATTTTGAAACCTTTCGTGCCATTTAGGTGTCGATATTTTCCTGGCGAGCGATAGCGAGCCTGTAATATAAGAGGAATCGGCCTTCGGCCGGAACATTCTTCTACCGAAAAATGTACAAATTTGCCTTGAAAGGGGCTCTAGGGGGTGTAATTTTAAGCTTGATGGAGGTCTTGGGAACAAACTGAAAACCTCTCCTTAAACCTTTGACTTACACTATAGTCTCTTCATATATACAAGACCAAAAGTATTTACCACCAACAAGTGTATATAACTAAAAAAAAAACAATAGAATAATAGAGCTAATATTTCTATCATTTGGGAAAAGTCAACCAGGCAATAGGTGTGGACATTGACAGCCAGTTTGCTCATGCCCCTTTATGAGTTACAGAGGTTTAAAGGGTGGTCACGATTTCTGACCTACTCATAAATGAAAGGTGAATAATTAATATCGCTTAAGGGGAGATTTCCGCTTGAGGGATTGTTTTCTGGATCCCTTTCTCCCTCATGTTTAGCCCCATTGCTTTTGAGAGTTTAAGACTTTCGCCCCATTAGTTTGACGATCTTAAGAACTTTCGCCCCATTTCTGTCAATTTTAAGACCTTTCGTGCCAATTAGGTGTCGATTTTTTCCTGGCGAGCGATAGCGAGCCTGTAATGTAAGAGGAACCGGCCTTCGGCCGGGAAATTTTTCTACCGAAAAATGTACAAATTTATCTTGAAAGGGGGTCTAGGAGGTGTAATCGTAAGCTTGATGGATATATAGGGAACAAACTAAAAACCTCCCCTTAACCCCTTCACCACCATGACGTAATTGTCATGATATTCTGGTTACCATTAGACGATTGTCTTTAGTTTGTAATCTACCTATACGACTTAAATGGGTAATTACGATCTCAATAAACTCTCTTAGATACATATAGGTCCTTCTTAAACTGCATAAGATCATCAAATTCTAGCCACCATCAAAGGTAGACCGACGGCATGGTACTGAAGGGGTTAAGGGAGCCCACCTCGCTTTTTCTTTTTCTTTCCCTCTCTCTTTTGGCTTGTATCCGTTCGGCCCCATTCAGCCTACTGTTTTAAGACGTTTACCCCCATCCAGGTGTCAATATTTTCCTGGCAAGCGGTAGTGAGCCAGCATATATATATTTTTTTTTTTTGACAGCAAGCTAAATTTGTACATTTTTCGATAGAAAAAAAATTCCGGCGAAGCCGGATTTCTCCGTACAATGCTGGCTCTCTATCGCTCGCCAGGAAGAAATCGACACCTGGATGGGGATAAACGTCTTAAAACAGTTGTCTGAATAGGGCCGAATGGATACAAGCCAGGGAATGAGAGAAAAGGAGCGAAAGATAAACAAAAAAACGGTGACCCCCCCCCCCCCCTTAATACAATAAGAAGTAATATGCGGTGAACTGACTTGAGCGCGAAGTGACTGATAACATGTTGGACGCCCGATCAGCTCGGAAGTTGGTTTTCAGATTTCCGAGCAGAATCAGAGACTGTGATCAATTTGGAGGAAGAGTGTAATTTTGAGGAAGAGTGTAATTTTGAGAAAGAGTGTAATTTTGAGGAAGAGTGTAGTTTTGAGGAAGAGTGTAATTTTGAGGAAGAGTGTAATTTTGAGGAAGAGTGTAGTTTTGAGGGGAGTGTAATTTTGAGGAAGAGTGTAATTTTGAGGAAGAGTGTAATTTTGAGGAAGAGTAATTTTGAGGAAGAGTGTAATTTTGAGGAAGAGTGTAATTTTGAGGAAGTGTTGTTTTGAGGAAGAGTGTAATTTTGAGGAAGAGTGTAATTTTGAGGAAGAGTGTAATTTTGAGGAAGAGTAATTTTGAGGAAGTGTAATTTTGAGGAAGAGTGTAGTTTTGAGGAAGAGTGTAATTTGGAGGAAGAGTGTAATTTGGAGGAAGAGTGTAATTTGGAGGAAGAGTGTAATTTGGAGGAAGAGTGTAATTTGAGATCAGCTTTCGGGACACGGCTGGGGATTACGTTCCCTTAGTCATTAATTGGCGAGCTCACACAGGGTGGTCATGACATTGTGTTCGAATCATATGATAAGTAATGTTGCATGTGGACTACACTCACTTACATATACAGCATATAACACGTAAGGTAGACTCACTCTACTTAACTATGCCCACTCCTATTGTCACTCCTTTTCACTCTAACTGTCACTATTTGACCATGCTGAGTTCCATCAGTATTCTACATATATATATATATATATATATATATATATATATATATGTATATGTATATGTATATATATATATATATATATATATATATATATATAATAGATGTATTATATATATGAATTTGACTTCCTCTTCCATAATTCGTTCAAAATTGCTTGTTAAATTCTACAAGCAATATACTGAACAAAAATACAATATACAACAAAACCAGCCACAGAAAACATCGAAAACATCACAAAGAATACATAGTGACCCCCTTTCATCCCCCTCCACCCCCCATTTCATCCCCTCTCTCTCTCTCTCTCCACAGTCCCCCCCCACCCCCCATTGCATCCCCTCTCTCTCTCCACAGTCCCCTGGCCCCCACGCTACCCCACCACCATCCCACTCCATCAATTCAGAATAATTGTTTTACATATCATCGAATTAGAACATCTACACCTTGATTCCGGTTCAAGAACAATTATATACCGGTAGTTACTTATCATTATATACCGGTAGTTACTTATCATTATATACCGGTAGTTACTTATCATTATATACCGGTAGTTACTTATCATTTATTGTAGAGCGCAAGGAGATTATGTGAAACTCAAAATTCGCATTCTACAACTGAGCACAGAAAAATAATCGCCAGTTGCGTATTATACGATTACACAGCCATTAAGGGGGGGGTAGCTGCTTTTGCTCCCTTTCCTCCCCTTTTTTTCAATGTTTAGACCTTTCGTGCCACATTTAGGCACACACACACACACACAAAACCCCTACACACATCCCCCCCCACCCCCCACCCCAACCATACGCACCCACATCCACCCATCCTCCCCCACAATGCCCGTCCCACACTCGCCCTCCACCTCCCCCCCCCCCCCCCCACCCCATCCCCCACACACACAAAACCCCTACACATATCTCCCCCACCCCACCCACACCCACTCTACGCATCCACACACCCACACTAGCACCTTCCACATCACCTATACCATCTTTTCACCAGTTTTAAAAGTGGTTCCATCATGGTGTCCACAATAGCGGGGCATAATGTGAAGGCAGCATATACCGAGCAGCCTTAAAGGGGGATGGTCCACTTGAGGGATTTCTGGACTCCTTTCTCCCTCATGTTTAGCCCCATTGTTTTTCTAATTTTAAGACGTTTGCCCCATTATTTTGACGATTTTAAGAACTTTCAACCCATTTCTGTCAATTTTAAGACCTTTCGTGCCATTTAGGTGTCGATTTTATCCTGGCGAGCGATAGCGAGCCTGTAATTTAAGAGGAACCCGCTTTCAGCCGGGACATTTTTCTACCGAAAAATGTACAAATTTATCTTGAAAGGGGCTCAAGGGGGTGTAATCTTAAGCTTGAAGGATATCTAGAGACCAAACTAAAAACCTCCCCTTGGTTCACTTTTTGGTAGATTTTTTTATTTATTTATTATTTGTTTTAGTTTCCTCCCCAGACCTCCATCAAACTTTTTTTTTAAATCCATCAGATCCCCCATCTAGATTAATTTGTACATTTTTCGGTAGACATTTTTCAGAATAATGTCCCTGTGTTTCATATTTTTTTCCGAGTCTATGTGATGGGATTCCGGGAGAATTGAGGTAGGTGATTAAGAGGGGTGACACGTTTTTTTACTCTCTCTGGGTTGTATCCATTCGGCCCCATTCAGCCTACTGTTTTAAGACGTTTATCCCCATCCAGGTTTCGATATATACTTGGCGAGCGATAGCGAACCACCATATTTTGGATAATGAGTTAGACATTTGTACATTTTTCGATAGAAAAATTTCCCCGGCTAAGCCGGATGACTCCATAAAGTGCTGCCTCGCTATCGCTCGCCAGGAAAAAATCGACACCTAGATGGGAATAAATGCCTTAAAACAGTAGGCTTAATTGGGCCAAATGGATACAATCAAGAAAGGGAAAGAAAGAAGGTCACCCACCTTAAGAAGTGTTAATTTAACCCGGGACAGCTTCTAAAATACATGTATCTGAATTAATGACCACGACTCTCCGTGTTCGTTTATTGAGAGGTTATGTAAGCAGAAAGTGTACTCTAATCAAAACACAATGTACAGTGGCGCTAATAAGTCATGTCTCACCTGTCATTACGTTTGTTTCGCTCTGTGCTGTATTAATGTCTGCCAGATGTTGCATGGGGTGGGTAAGTGCATGTAGGAACATGTTTGTATATTTCACTCGATATGAAGAAATGAAGCTTAGATATTGCTGATACCAATTGTTAATCAAAACATACTTGGTGCCGAGCCATCACTTATTAGGCCGACTGTACAAACACTCACAAAAGAAAGGTACCCCCCTGAGCGAGAGATTTAAGGGGGGTGACCTGCTTTTTGTTATTTCTGTCCATTTCTCTCTTTCTCTGGCTTGTATCCATTCGGCCCCATTCAGCCAACTATTTTAAGACGTTTATCCCCATCTAGGTGTCGATTTCTTTCTGGCGAGCGATAGCGAGCCAGCATTATATGGAGAAATCCGGCTTCGCCGGAGACATTTTTCTATCGAAAAATGTACAAATTTAGCCTGCTGTCAAACAAAAATTAAAAATATGCTGGCTCGCTAACGCTCACCAGTAAAAAATTGACACCTGGATTGGGATAAACGTCTTAAAACAGTAGGCTGAATGGGGCCACATGGATACAAGCCAGAGAAAGATAGAAAAGGACAGAACAAAAGCAGGTCACCCCCCTTAATGCCTCACGCTATTTAGTCGTGGTAACACTGGCCCTGAACCATCGACGTCACGGAATGGAGTGGCGACTGTGAATTGTGCGAGGAAGTAGGGAGCTGATGTCAACGAAGTAATTGTGCGAGGGAGTAGGGAGCTGATGTCAACGAAGTAATGTTGCACTTCGTTTTGAGAGTAGTTTTGATAATTCTCTCCTTTTCGTGACGTCGATGGTTCAGGGCCAGTGTTACCACAACTAAACTAAAATCGCTCAAAGGGGTTCCTTTGTTTTATGAGTGAGTCTATAAACCTCACAACACTCACATTCATTCCCCTCAGTGTACTCTACCAACACACAATGTACACACCCCACTACACTCACACTCATTCCCCTCAGTGTATTCTACCAACACACAATGTACACACCCCACTACACTCACATTCATTCCCCTCAGTGTACTCTACCAACACACAATGTACACACCCCACTACACTCGCACTCATTCCCCTCAGTGTACTCTACCAACACACAATGTACACACCCCACAACACACTCATTCCCCTTATTGTACACTACCAACACACAATGTACACACCTCATGACAATCACACCCATTCCCCTTATTGTACACTACCAACAGACAATGTACACATCCCACAACACACTCATTCCCCTCAGTGTACACTACCAACACACAATGTACACACCCCACAACACACAATGTACACACCCCATAACACACAATGTACACACCCCACAACACACAATGTACACACCCCATAACACACAATGTACACACCCCACAACACACAATGTACACACCCCATAACACACAATGTACACACCCCATAACACACAATGTACACACCCCATAACACACAATGTACACACCCCATAACACACAATGTACACACCCCACAACACACAATGTACACACCCCATAACACACAATGTACACACCCCCTAACACACAATGTACAAACCCCACAACACATACTGTACACACCCCACAACACACAATGTACACACCCCACAACACACAATGTACACACCCCATAACACACAATGTACACACCCCACAACACACAATGTACACACCCCACAACACACAATGTACACACCCCATAACACACAATGTACACACCCCACAACACACAATGTACACACCCCATAACACACAATGTACACACCCCATAACACACAATGTACACACCCCACAACACATAATGTACACACCCCACAACACACAATGTACACACCCCACAACACACAATGTACACACCCCACAACACACAATGTACACACCCCATAACACACAATGTACACACCCCACAACACACAATGTACACACCCCACAACACACAATGTACACACCCCATAACACACAATGTACACACCCATAACACACAATGTACACACCCCACAACACACAATGTACACACCCCACAACACACAATGTACACACCCCACAACACACAATGTACACACCCCCACAACACACAATGTACACACCCCACAACACAATGTACACACCCCACAACACACAATGTACACACCCCACAACACACAATGTACACACCCCACAACACACAATGTACACACCCCACAACACACAATGTACACACCCCATAACACACAATGTACACACCCCACAACACACAATGTACACACCCCACAACACACAATGTACACACCCCACAACACACAATGTACACACCTCCCAACACACAATGTACACACCCCACAACACACAATGTACACACCCCACAACACACAATGTACACACCCCATAACACACAATGTACACACCCTACAACACACAATGTACACACCCCACAACACACAATGTACACACCCCACAACACACAATGTACACACCCCATAACACACAATGTACACACCCCACAACACACAATGTACACACCCACAACACACAATGTACACACCCCATAACACAATGTACACACCCCACAACACACAATGTACACACCCCACAACACACAATGTACACACCCCATAACACAATGTACACACCCCACAACACACAATGTACACACCCCACAACACACAATGTACACACCCCATAACACACAATGTACACACCCCACAACACACAATGTACACACCCCACAACACACAATGTACATACCCCACAACACACAATGTACACACCCCACAACACACAATGTACACACCCCACAATACACAATGTACACACCCCACAACACACAATGTACACCCCCCACAACACACAATGTACACACCCCACAACACACAATGTACACACCCCACAACACACAATGTACACACCCCATAACACACAATGTACACACCCCATAACACACAATGTACACACCCCACAACACACAATGTACACACCCCACAACACACAATGTACACACCCCACAACACACAATGTACACACCCCACAACACACAATGTACACACCCCACAACACACAATGTACACACCCCACAACACACAATGTACACACCCCACAACACACAATGTACACACCCCACAACACACAATGTACACACCCCACAACACACAATGTACACACCCCATAACACACAATGTACACACCCCACAACACACAATGTACACACCCCATAACAATAATACACTCAGTAGTTTGGCGATTTTAACACCTTTCGTCCATTTCGTTGTCAATTTTAAGATCTTTCGATCCATTTATGTGTCGATTTTTTGTTCTAGCCAGCTATAGCGAGCCTGCAATATTAAGAGAAACCGGCCTTCGCATTTTTTTTGTGAAGAGTGGTCTAGGGGGAGTTTATTAAAACTTGATGACGGTCTAGTGATGAAAAAAAAATATATATATATATATACTATATACAGTATATATACTGTATATACAGTATATATATATATATATATATATATATATATATATATATATATATATATATATATATATATAACTTAAATTGCTTCAAACTCAGTGTGTCCAGGCATTTTGGCTCCACCGTCCCTTGATTTTGGCCCTGTCACTCTTTCAACTATGGGGGAGGCACTCGCTACAGGCAGTTCTGCCTTTTGTCTCCCTCACACACATAGACAAACAAACAAAAATATATTTATATATATACATGTATATACCGTATGTATATACCAACAAATAGCCACTGTCTCCCTGTACAGTATTATTAGCCTCCGCCCGCGCCGCACTTATAATATTACACGAGCGCTGTCACACCAAACCCTCCGAGAGAGAGAGAGACAATGTGGACCTAAAGCTGAGTACCCTCCTCCCTCCTACGCCGGTCATTGTTGAAGGGGGAGGTAGGCGCTTCTTATGGACACCCCTTCTCCCTCGTGGTCAGCATATTTTGTTTTGAGATTTCTAGACGTTCGTTCCGTTAGTTTGGCGATTTTTGAGACCTTTTGCCCCATTTCTTTGTCAATAATAAGACCATTAGTGCCATTTAAGTGTCGATTTTTCCTAGAGGGCCTGTAATTTTAAAAGGAAGCGGCCTTCGGCCGTAACATTTTTCTACCGAAAAAAATACCAATTTATCTTGAAAGGGGGTCTAGAGGGAGTTTTTTTAAGGTTGATGGAGGTATAGCGAGGAAACTCAAATATAAGGTTAATAGAAAAATAGAGCTCTGTCTCGAGTCGGCCACTCCCAATACAAAATAAAAACAGAAATAAAAAATAATAATAATAATAATAATAATAATAGGAAAAAAGGGGAATGGGCCTGAGCAACTAGATAGATAGATAGATAGATAGATAGATAGATAGATAGATAGATAAAAATAAATGTACGTACCAAAAACCAAGCACTACCCCCTTACCTTCTGACGTAAGGGGCTGTTTCCACCTGTTTTACATTTATGACCTTGCCCGTAAACCTTATAGCCTTAAGGGGGGGGTCACCTGTTTTTGTTTCTCTACTTTTCTCTCTTTCTCTGGCTTGCATCCATTCGGCCTAATTCAACCTACTGTTGTAAGATGTTTCTTTCCATCCAGGTGTCGATTTTTTCCTGGCCAGCGATAGTGAGCCAGCATTGTGTGGAGAAATCAGGAGACATTTTTCTATAAAAAAATGTACACATTTTGCCAGCTGTCTAAAACATTATAAAAAATATGCTGGCTCGCCAAGAAAAAATTGACACCTGGATGGGGATAAACATCTTAAAACAGTATGCCGAATGGGGCCGAATGGATACAAGCCAGAGAGAGGGGGAGAGAGAAAAAAGTAAACGAGGTTGGCCCCTTTCAAGATAAATTTGTACATTTTTCGGTAGAAAAATGTCCCGGCTGAAGGCCGGTTCCTCTTAAATTACAGGCTCGATATCGCTCACCAGGATAAAATCGACACCTAAATGGCACGAAAGGTCTTAAAATTGACAGAAATGGGTCGAAAGTTCTTAAAATCGTCAAAAGCAATGGGGCTAAACATGAGGGAGAAAGGAGTCAAGAAAAAAATCCCTCAAGTGGAAACCTCCCCTTAACTCTTCGGGGTTCATGACGCGTTTTAGCAGTTTTTTCTGGCTATAATTTGACGATTTTAAAGAACTTTTACATGTATTTCCTTGCTGTAATTGACGACTTTCAAGTTTCAGGCTATAATGAAGTTGGCACCATAAACATCCATATATAACAACGATATATACGTTATGTAAAGGGTACATCACACAGTCAGGAGTGCGAGCTAGTGGGAGTCTAACAGGAGTCACTAGGAGTCTCTAGAATCACGTGGGAGTCTAACAGAAGTCGCTAGGAGTCTCTAAAATCACTTGGAAACATCGATTTTCACCGCGAATAAGCCCGCGAGACCGAATTGTCCCCTACTCCTAGTGACTCTAGCTCGCACTCCTGACTGTGTGATGTACCCTTTAGTTTGTGATGGATAGAAAGATTGCTATATTTGGTTTTGTGTAATTATATATGCAATACAACCTTATTATAACTTTAAATTCTGTTAAATACCGATATAAAACAAAATCCAACTTCCTTATAGCCTGAAACTCGCAAGTGGTCAATTGTCCACTTGCGAGTTTCACGCTATAAGGAAGTTGGTGCTGTAGACATCGATGGTAAATAGAAATGCAATGATGATGCAGGTTTCTAATGGCTGAAGAGTATGTTGAATTTGGTTTTATGTATTTATTGTGACGTCTACCAGCGTTGGCAGAATCGCCTCTCGTTGGCCACTAGCGCTCGCCAGGGACATCGAAATGAGTTACAGTTATCAGAGAATGTTCTTTCTTTCCTAGTAATCGCATTGTCACAGACAGTCCAGTGGTGGTCTTTGTTTTCGTCTGTGACAACGGGTTATATTTTATATCAACAGTAGTGATAATAGTACCAGCGTGTGAATGAGAAAGACTTTCAGAGCGAGGAGGTAGTAAGTGTCTGTATGTACGGGTGCATTCCTGCCTCTCGCTCGCCATTGGACGGCGTGTCTGTCTGTGTCATGTGGCGCCTGCTGTCTTGTGACGTCTCGGCCCGTGATTGGCCGACCATCGTGCCTTTGCGGTCTCCTGTGTAACTTACCTCCTCCATGAGGGTCCCCAGGAGCTGTCCTTGTCTGGACAGGCTTGACGCACGTGCTTCTAACATCCCTTTGCATACTCTCTCCCGATCACTACCTTTATCACTGTTTCTCTCACTCGATTCTCTCTTTCCATACTCTAACCTTTATTAACTGCACAACACTCCCCTTGGGTTCTGCATACGGTTTTCATAGCCGGCCCATTGTATTGCATGCGCCGTCCTCAGAGATATTTACATGTACTTAGAATAGGTTTGAGGGTTATTAGTTAGTATAGGTTAAGAACTTTGTGTGTCTCCATTATTGATTTAGTGTTTCTGCTCTTTTATTTAATGCTAGACTGGGATAAGGTAACTGTAGTCATTGTCTCCGATGTGTGTACGGTTTGCTTATACCTACACGACTTCGACCGGTCCTGTGGTAGCCTGGGTTGTCTTTTCGGTTGCGTCCTTTGCGAGTGCAGCATTGTGTTGACTGAGGGTTTTGGCCAGTTCCACACTTTGCTGACTCTTTGCTTGTCTTTAGAGGGTCGCCAGGATAGAACCAGATACCTGTGATCTGGATCTATCGAGAGAGCCCCCTAGTCAATTAACGTAACTTAAAGGATGCAGTCTTAAGGACATCGCTAGGCTACGAGCCTGTCTTGCTCAACCCCAGTTCCTTACCTAGAGTATCCCAGTTAGACATTATTAATCGAGTAGACACTTGTTAGTATTTAATATAAGCTCTTTGATATGTGCGCATTATTATTCACAGCATTTATTAGTCTAGGTTGTTGCTGAGCCGCACAACCATAGCAGACTGTTTCGTTGATGAGGAAGTACTTCTTTTAGTGTCGAGCGTTGCTACCGTTGTGCATTTATAGTATTCTCGTGTCAGTTAACATTATATGTCCTATCTTTTAGTGTATTCGATTTACACGTGTGGTGTCCTACCTGCTGCCTTTATATAGTTCTAAATCAGTACGAGCATCTTATGAGCATCAGACTTTCTTCAGAAGTTTCCAGGTCTATTCTGTAGGACTATACTTCACTTTCTTTCAGATAGGAGTGAAGAGTTTATTGTTGTTTAGAGTAACTGTATTGAAGCATCTTTTTATTGTATTCAAACTTGCAGTGATTTAATTGATCTTTTCATAGATTCCTTTGTATGCATTTTAACGTAACTTGCATCTTGTTTTGTTATCAGGCTATACCAGTGCAGGTTAGCCTGAAGTAGAGTACATTTATGCCCAGTTAAGGATACCCCGCTATTGCAGATTAACCCTGGAGGGTATAGGTGTTTTTGTTCGCCGGCATATAAGTTTGAGGGTTTGGATCTAGCGTACGTACCTTGCATAGTGCCCTATTACTAGTCCAATCATTGAGTGCCCTTGTTTTATTCGTAGTCCCGGTCGTAACATTATCAATGTACCACAACCGTATTTTAACTGCTGCATATCAATATCTACAGCTCCAACTTCCTTATAGAACGAAACTTGCAAGTGGTCAAATGTACGAATGGGCAGAAGTGGGTTGTATCATATGACTGGGCAGAAGTGGGTTGTATCCGACTAACCCGCAACCAGGCCAATCCACAGTCGATAACTTGGTCGATAAGCTAAATATTGTACTCGCTCGAGGTCACGTCGGCAAGGCAAGGGTAAAGCCGTTGTCACACGAGCCCTTTTTCCTTCAATTTTCCATAAGCAAGTTTTTTCTCGTATTATTTTAGGACTTTTTCGCACTGGTTTCGGCATCTAAACTGAAAGTATATTATGTTAGGCGGCTGAATTCTGATAAAGTGTAATTTTTTAAGCTACCAGACCATTATTGCCCGTAAAAATTGCTCGAAAAAGGGCTCGTGTGACACCGGCTTTATTTATACAGGCATTGTTTTATTTCCTTTGCAATTTCTTAGTAATTGCACGAGCATACAGTATACTGACTCATTATTTAATTTAACTTTGCAGCAGATAAAAAAGAAAATGTAGAAGCATTAAGGGGAGTCACCGGCTTTCTTTTATCTTTCTCTCCTTTTCTTTCTTTCTCTGGTTTGTATCCATTCGGCCCCATTCGGCCCCGCTCGCCAGGAAAATATTGACACCTGGATGGGGGTAACCGTCCTAAAACAGTAGGCTGAATGGGGCCGAATGGATACAAGCCAAAGAGAGAGGGAGAAAAAGAGAAAAAAAGCGAGATGGGCTCCCTTAACCATGTTTTTACTCAACATACATAACAATACATTTAAACTGAATAAAATCTAAAATGAAGCGTCCTTATCAAACAAAAATGTGAACGATAGCAATCTTTATAAAATGTGAACGATAGCAATCTTTATAAAATGTGAACGATAGCAATCTTTATAACATGTGAACGATAGCAATCTTTATAACATGTGAACGATAGCAATCTTTATAAAATGTGAACGATAGCAATCTTTATAAAATGTGAACGATAGCAATCTTTATAAAATGTGAACGATAGCAATCTTTATAAAATGTGAACGATAGCAATCTTTATAAAATGTGAACGATAGCAATCTTTATAACATGTGAACGATAGCAATCTTTATAAAATGTGAACGATAGCAATCTTTATAAAATGTGAACGATAGCAATCTTTCTAAAATGTGAACGATAGCAATCTTTATAACATGTGAACGATAGCAATCTTTATAAAATGTGAACGATAGCAATCTTTATAACATGTGAACGATAGCAATCTTTATAAAATGTGAACGATAGCAATCTTTATAACATGTGAACGATAGCAATCTTTATAACATGTGAACGATAGCAATCTTTATAACATGTGAACGATAGCAATCTTTATAAAATGTGAACGATAGAAATCTTTATAAAATGTGAACGATAGCAATCTTTATAAAATGTGAACGATAGCAATCTTTCTAAAATGTGAACGATAGCAATCTTTATAAAATGTGAACGATAGCAATCTTTATAAAATGTGAACGATAGCAATCTTTATAAAATGTGAACGATAGCAATCTTTATAAAATGTGAACGATAGCAATCTTTATAAAATGTGAACGATAGCAATCTTTATAAAATGTGAACGATAGCAATCTTTATAAAATGTGAACGATAGCAATCTTTCTAAAATCTTTCTAAAATGTGAACGATAGCAATCTTTATAAAATGTGAACGATAGCAATCTTTATAAAATGTGAACGATAGCAATCTTTATAAAATGTGAACGATAGCAATCTTTCTAAAATCTTTCTAAAATGTGAACGATAGCAATCTTTCAAATTTGTGTTTGTTAAGGACGCTTCGTTTTAGACTGTATTCTCCTTAACCCCTTCTGTACCGCAGCGTCTTTTTAATATTCTTCTAGCTATATTTAGAAACTTGTGTGCAGCTTGAGAAGAGGATCTGTGGTAATAAAAAGTGTTAATTGAGATAGTGTGTCGTAGCCTTTTAATAAGTAGACGTTTTTCCTAAGCTGAATAAAATCGTCTAATAGATGCCGGAATATAATGCAAAACATGTCA